>CM068828.1:154750158-155373988 GCA_028554795.2 Sinohyriopsis cumingii | reverse complement strand
TCTTCGAAAAAAAACAACTCAGGAACGGGAGATAATCAGGGTGGGTATCTCAGGTGTAGTAACGGGGTTGGGCTGTTTGGCTCGGGAACGTCGTCTTCTCTTAGGTCGTAATAAAGAAGTCTGATACATTTGTTTCAGACTCCTTAACTCTGCCAAAGTGTCTAATAGTACCGTCACCGTTTGACTTTCACTGTCCTCCTTTGCTCCTAGACCTTGTTTCTTTTCTCATGTTGCTTCTTCCTGTCGTTTCATTCTTCTTACCTTTTCTTCTTGTTGTTTCTGTTGAAGGGGAAAAGCTTGTTCTGCTTCTCTCTGTTGCTGTAAAAATTTCTCCAATTCTTTTTTCTGTGTCTGTTTAAAATCATCAACTTGTGGTAAGGAAGGAGAAGGTGGTGAAGGTACTGGTACCGGAACAAATTTTTGGGAATAAGAGTGAAAATCCACTAATTCTCATGGAAAAACATGACTCTCGTTGAACATGACTTTAAGATGGTCAACGTGGATTAGTTATACATGATTGCTCCATCAGCGGAAGATCAACCGTGTTATGACGAACTCGTGGATTTTATGGTAGCGATCCAGTTGGCGCCAAGAAGCAAATCTTCCAACATTGAATTATTTTCAACAATTGATGACGCTCCTACAATTGACGACATGAAGAAAAGGTTATCGTACTCTACACATAAACACGGATGTGATCCATGTCACACAACGATACTCACACGTGTCCAAAGTAATCAGGGACAAATGTAACATGTTAATGATATTTGTGGATACACACTACCAGCCGAATTTTGGATTGATTAAGATTATCCAACAAGTTATCCTACAATCTTTGGCAACAGTTAAAGATGCAGACGTTGAAAAATTCGACTTGTTTTCACTCTCGATCGAAAGAATTAGATCAAAATTATCTCACGAATCCGAAACAAATAGATTATCAATACACGTGTAAGACAACTGAAAAAGATTATATCAGATCGTGAAAACGAAAACACTGTCACAAATAAAAGTAGTGAAAGTGATGAATAATTTGTGTCTTGACTTCGTAAAAAATCATATTTATTCTAATAATAATAATAATAATAATAATAATAATAATAATAATAATAATATATTTTCTGTTTTTTTTTTTCTTTCTATTTTTCAGTAGGATTTTATTATTTTAGTATTTACCCCATTAATCTGAAAAAAATTATTTGAAATCGCCAACTTCCACTCTTTATGATCAAAAATCCTTAAGATTTTACATTGAGATTTATTGACAAAACTTCATGTTGCAAATCAAGCAGGTGTCCGCTCTGGTCAGTAAGTTTGAAATGTATTTTTGATAATAACGGATTATGACATCGTAGATAAACCGGATTAATGGGTTATTGTACAATCAAATATCCAGGAGGTACTTGAGGTGTAAATGTATAAAGAATATATCTTTGATTTGATTCTTCAACATTTCCTTGCCATCAATTACATCACATACAATGTGATATTAACAATTGCTGGTGAAATATGACGACCTCCACCGTATGGATCATTGTTATGTTTGAGAATTATTTTTCTCCATGACTCAACGATTTGTGGAAAATATTTATTGATAATACCATTAATTGATATTATTAGTTGGTCGACATTAGCTATTGGTAGTAAAAAAAATGTGGTATGTCTGATTCTGTTATTTTATAATGTTTGGTAAATAATTGTTTTAATGTTATCGGTCTAGAAATAATATTATATGAACGTCCCAGACTAATATCTTCATCGTCACTAGCAAGTACTGATTCAAAGATAATTTTATTAATAAATTCGAAATCTGATCTAACTTGGTTTAGATGTACTGTTTCAATAATCTGTTGATTTATATCATCATTATAACGTTGAGATAAGGAAGAAAACAAATTTTGCAGATTTGTAAGTGATTAAGAGTGTTTAGACTTAATATATATATATATATAAAGTAGTGTTAATATATCTTTCATTAATGATTACTTGTTTTCCTTCATCATCAAAACTATATACAGTATTTTTTAGCTTAGCAAGTCTCATTCCATCCGATGCAATAAACTATTCCTGATTGCCATAAAATTTCCAAAGATAATATGTTCGATATTCTGGAAGTTTAATAAATATGTTATTGTTCGTTGTAAAATCATCGCGTTTTGGTTGTTAGTCCTTGATATTTTGGTGGTATCTCTGGCCATCCTAACACTGATCGAATTGATGATTGGTGTATATCTACAACATAATTTGGACAGTTTATTTCTATCGCAGATGATAATGTTGGTACATGAACAGTAACAGATATTTTTTTATTCCTTTTTTATAATAGATTTAATTATGCGTTGAAATGCATCGTTCATTTGTTCGATCTGATAAGTACTTGTTGGAATAGCAGCAGCCTGCTATTCAGGGATTCCATCTGTTTGGTTTGTTTGGTTTTTTTTTTTGTTTGTTTGTTTGTTTGCTTTTTTGTTTTTTTTTTTTGTTGTTGTTGTTTTTTTTTTTTGCAGAGACAAGTGAGTTATTCGACTGCAACACACCGAATGATTTTGATTTAATATTTGGCCAACTATAATAAACTCGAAGTTTAGCAAGCACAATTTCTTTCACTGGAATTACAGTTGGAAAGTTGACGCTAAATTCAGGATTGGTCGATCTTGCTGATATCATCGTTGTTTTTGATGGAGTTGTATTAACGACGATCTGTTTCGGTAGTTCTTGCGATGATGACATTATTATTATTATTATTATTATTATTATTATTATTATTATTATTATTAGTATTATTATTATTGTTGTTATTATTATTATTATTAGTATTATTATTATTATTATTATTTTCCAAGTCAGACGTAGATTCTGATACAGTCATCGCCTCGTCGTAAATCTTGATCATTTCTGTGAACTCAGTATCTGATATTATTCCATCACTAAGAACTGATGATATCACCGAAGATAATTTAGAGTATGCTAGCGTCGCTGTATGCAACGTTATTATATACTCTTGTAGTTTATTTTCGTACATGTAGATATTTTTTGAGATGATATTAAGAATATCAGCAATTAAGAATATCAGCAGCTGAAACACAAATTTTTGCAACTGCTGGTGATGTCATTGTTATTGTTGATAGCAATACGTCGGTTCCAGCGATAACAGCGAACGCCGAATCTACAATTACATCAACGACAACTTCACGTCTGTGATATTTTTTACTTTTGCTGTATAATCATCAACGATATTTTTTGTTTATTTTGCCGATCACGTACTTGATTGTATCTGTACTGTTGCACGTTTTTGGGTAGCTCATTATATTAAGCAGGTGGTAGTTTAGTGACTAATTCAAGACATTAATGATAAATCAAGCCGAGTTTTTTTTTTTTTCTTTCTTCAGGTTTCAATTCAAATGTTACTTCGTCGTTTTGCTCCAACATCACTAACATAGATCCAGACGATCCTGTTAGTGGATAACGCCGTTGTATTGTAGTAGATATCGTAAATACTGTAACGCCGAGTACGGAGAACCTGTATATACCGGTAACCTCAGCGCGATGTTTGACGAATTTATTAGGTGGTGATATAATGCTTGTCCAGACTACCGTATATACTACGTTGTCGGTGATCTCTTTTATGTCAGAGAGCTTTATAACAACAACTGCTGGACTTCCCAAAAATTCATTGATGTTTATATTTATGTTTCTACGAAACCTCAAGAACGTGTTTATGTGAGCTGTTTAATCAGATCTAAGATTGATTACTTCACTATTGATTGCTGTGAACGAGTTCGTCATTGGGAGGTTTTTATCATCGACGTATTTCGTCGTTGCAGCGTTATTGCTTGATTCTGGTTCTCCAAGACTAGCAATTTTATTATTAGGCATATTAATTATACCGGATACTGTATCACCGGATTTTTGTATTCGATTGCGAGAATTATATATTATCGTTGACATAACAACACCAGGCTTAGTGTTTCCATTACTATCAAACACAAATATGCTGTTTTTGGTTATTCCATTAATTCTGTCGATAATATCTTGTAATGAAAGATTACTTGTTTATAATTTTCCTTGCTTATTTTGAAATACAACCACTTCGTTTGGATCTACATTTGCAGGATTTAATAATTCTAATATTTCATCACTAATGATTTCATTTACATTTTCGTGTGATATTCCGTCAGTTGTGTGTTTTTATTTAGAGGAAGATCTTCCGTAAATATCTATCATTATACTTTTTAATACTTGTTTAATGTGTATTCATTCATGTACAGCTTTATGGGGTGGTTTGGTAGATTCTGATATAGCGTCTGTCATTGTCTGTGTTGGTGATGTTGAATACCAAGTTAGAGTTTGAAGTCCACCGAGCTATTTTAAAAATTCTTTTGGTGGTGCCAGCCCATACGAATCAAAATAAATAATTCCACGTGGATCAATCGCGTATGCAACCCAATGAGTACGTGGACCAGAACTATTGTCAAGATTAATGATACCGGTTTCAACATTAGTTGGTTGTTCTTCAATGTTATTTTTGTTCCGCATGTACTTGTAAGTTTTGATTGTAATTGTTTTACCTGACCAGAAGTCAAGGTGACATTAACGTGACTGTACGACATTTATAATATCATAAATGATTTAATTGTTCTCTACTGGAGCGTCAGGGCTGCAGCAGAAAACTTAAAAGCAACGAATATAAAAATGATTCACAATTGTTTACCTGGTTAAGAAGATATACTATGAAAGTAGGCCATTGACTTTTTTACATAAATGCACAAAAAATTGGTCGAGCTCTGGCGGGCCATTTAAAATCAGCCCGCGCGGGCTGGTTGAACAGCACTGATATAAGCTATAGTTCTAACTACATTATAAACGCTTGAAATATTCAAGAGGTTATTGAAGGTACGAAAGTGCTCCTAAACGTGCTGTGCAAGCTATTAACATAGGATTCATTAGCCTGCAAAACATATAAGAGATGTATTCCAGACCCTCTGAAGAGCAACGATTATCCTTTACAGTTGGACCATCTATCGCTGTTTCATATCTACTAAGGGTTGAATGACGGTCCGAGTCACCTATAAGTTCTGTAAAAATTATCTTTAATTTCCCTTAGTCTTTTGACATCTGTTATACGATATTCTAACTGATCCGAATTGACATGAAAATTGTATGATGATTAATATCAAAAATATCTTTCAAAACATCAATATTTAATTTAGACAGTTGCAAAATACTACAATTCCCGATATCAGAAACATCAAGAAAGCACTATTATTACTTACGAGAGTGGAATATATGCATGTATTTGACGCAAGTGTGGAATAGATCGCCTCCAAAACATATAAAGCAACAAAAGAAAAGAAAGAAAGCAAAACATATCATTATCAGAGCTGATCTTTAACTTCAGTTTCATCTATTCCTTATTATATCTTACATCTGAAGAAGATTCACATATGAAGATTACGATGACCTAATTTACTATTTGATAAAGCTCATAAAAAAACTTTGAGTCTTTACTAATACTATCACAAATTTGGTCGCCATTGTTTAAATCGACTGCACCAAAGGGAACAGAGAGAAAATGTTACGTCTTTCTAGAAATAGCGAAATATACCACACAGGGGGTCGTGATGCCATTCATAGAAGAATGTAGATATAAAGTGGTCTCTCATGTGACAGAATGTTAGTCCTATCAAACCACGGTATTTTACCCGGTAAAATAGCTCAACCGATCTAATATGTCTGATGGGATGCAATTCAGACTGTCTCCTGTTCCAAATCAACTAACACAAATATCCGGTCACAAATACATTACAGTACATTACAGTAAATATGGAATTTCTACATCCAGTAATAATTCTTTCACATGAATATCCAACAACTTCCAGAACTGAAAGTGACATGCCTTAGGTATCAACATTGTTACATTGATCGCATAACCTCAATGAATCAAATTAAATGACATCACACGGAACTTGTACACATTTGGTTTTGCAAAACGATGTTATCTTAGTCACTTGTTCCATTTATCCTGAAGGACAACTGTTCTTTTAAATTAGAATTTGTAAAAGAAAATCTTTTTTAAAATTGTATTGGTCATAAAACTGCCAAAAATAATCGATAAGAGTTTGGGACTATTTCTAGGCTCAACAAATGAAAAGTACAGCACCTGAGACGGAATAAACGAAATTATTTCTTCTTGTTTATATTTCTATTACAATAAAAACTATGTGTTAAACAGAATCTCGGATGGATTATGGTTTAATATTAAATCATTACCCATTTGAATATATATATTTCCGTTTGGTATGAAACGCGCAGACAATAGCAGTGTTAGTCCACCCCCACCCCCACCCCCGGTCATAATCAGGTTTGAAATTATAAATCAATGAATGAACTGACTAAGTCATGTTCATTTTATAAAATCTCATTTATGGTTTTCGTTTTTCATATCGGTGGGGGGGGGGGGTACCAACAAACGGGGAGTTATATGTTGTTATTTACTAGCGAATGTGAATGTGTTAAGTATATGTAATTCCTTTGTATGACTGCGAATGTGAATGTGTTAAGTATATGTAATTCCTTTGTATGACTGCCAATGTGAATGTGTTAAGCATATGTAATTCCTTTGTATGACTGCCAATGTGAATGTGTTAAGTATATGTAATTCCTTTGTATGACTGCCAATGTGAATGTGTTAAGTATATGTAATTCCTTTGTATGACTGCCAATGTGAATGTGTTAAGTATATGTAATTCCTTTGTATGACTGCCAATGTGAATGTGTTAAGCATATGTAATTCCTTTGTATGACTGCCAATGTGAATGTGTTAAGTATATGTAATTCCTTTGTATGACTGCCAATGTGAATGTGTTAAGTTTATGTAATTCCTTTGTATGACTGCCAATGTGAATGTGTTAAGTATATGTAATTCCTTTGTATGACTGCCAATGTGAATGTGTTAAGTTTATGTAATTCCTTTGTATGACTGCCAATGTGAATGTGTTAAGTATATGTAATTCCTTTGTATGACTGCCAATGTGAATGTGTTCAGTTTATGTAATTCCTTTGTATGACTGCCAATGTGAATGTGTTAAGTATATGTAATTCCTTTGTATGACTGCCAATGTGAATGTGTTAAGTATATGTAATTCCTTTGTATGACTGCCAATATGAATGTGTTAAGTTTATGTAATTCCTGTGTATGACTGCCAATCATCTTACGATTTACAATCTTGTTTTCTGCCTCTTGCGCATCCGCAGTTTCTCACTATTTTCTTATTTTGTTCAGTAAGTATGTTTAATTTTTACTTGCCTTCTATGATAGATATATTGGCTGGATATTGGCATCCCACACACGTTTCCCTGCCTATTATATCCATCATGTAGCTAGAAAATTTGTAGGCTTCAGTATTAATGCTTCATATTTTAATCAATAGGCCAGCACAATGTCTTTCACAGTAGCAACTATAGTGGAAGCTTAATTATCCAACTGTATTTAAAGATTGCAACTTTATGTAACAAAATAACTGGATTGGATTTCGTATTTATAACAGAACACTTTTGATGGTGATACAAATACAATGTTTATGACGAATGCCTTGAATGAAAAAAGAATTATGATTAATACGTGCGTGTATAAGATCCAAATATTGGACAAATTAACATAATCCACACGAACCTAATAATACAATAAACGTAAATGCAAATAAATGACCTTACACAATACAAGGACAAAGATGAATGATTCACAGTAATTTCATACGAAGAAAAGAATGATGTGTTTTACTCAAATAGTAAAAATAAATTTACTCAAATAGTGAAAAATTAGGTATTTACTCAAAAACTAAAATGATGAAAACAAAGGGACAGATATCATACAAAATAGCTTTACAATCCCAAAACACTGGGTATTACAAACCCCAAAATTAGCCCACGGCTTAAAGATTACACGCATGAAGTATTACACTCCTTCACCAGCACACTTGACTACCAGTCACACTGGTCAATCAAGCAGTCAGTATTCCAGGTAGTCACCGACCACCATTCAGTTCCTTGGTCAATCAAGCAATCGGCGCCCACCAATCGGTCAGCAACGCCCGATCACCTGCTACTCGACCAGCAACACTGTTCACTCAGCTCTACGGCTGCTATGGTTCATCTTTACAGCTGCTATGGTCAACTTCTATGGTTTTCTCTACAGCTGGTACCACGTCGACTTCGAGCAGCTGAAAATTCATCTAACACCGTGTACTATGCATGACACGGGCATATACGATAAATGTAATGACGTTATATATGGTAAGCTATACAGACTACATTATCGGCACAATGATTACAAAGCAATAAACACCTACCCGTGTCCGATAAGAATCCTACGGTACTAAACGTTTCTTTAAAAAAATGCAGTTTTATTGCTAATATAAATCTCTTGCTAAGTCACAAACAAGAATAGAAATTATTTGCATTATACTACGTAAGCCGAAGCAACATAGAAAATAAACAAAAATAAACGTGGTAGTACAGTAGCTATAACTTATACACAAGAAATTAATAAATAACTCACATACCTCTTCAACTGAAGATGTGCAAGTCCTTAAGTAGACTTATCACTGACAAGACGTTCCGTAATGTGAAGATTTAGTCTTACAGTGAAGCATTTATACACAGACGATGCAGCCATACATCATCTGTGCGCTGGAAAGCACTCACTGTTTCGAAATATTGTACAATATACATAAATCACCCTCGGGTATCGTTTTACACAAAGAAACGAAACCCGAGTACATGTCTTAATAAATAAAAGGATTTATACAATTCCGTTACACTTACACAACAATTAACACATACATAGTTCGTCTGCAATAAGGTACTGGCAATTTAATTACCGGGGGAAGGGGTTCGTTTTTTGAGCTGAAATATTTTATTTTATTTTATCTCAAGATAATTAATATGTTTTCCTGATAATATTATGAATATAGAAATTAATATATTTCTATAAATCAAAACAAGATAAGTTTCAGTCATTGACAGACGGAATCAAAGAAAAGATGACAGGCTCCTGCCACAGAACATTGACTTGTTGATCCTTAATATATATTATATATATATATATATATATATATATATATATATATATATATATATATATATATATATATATATATATATATATATATATATATATATATATATATATATGATTGCCAGCAGTCTCCAGGCCTTCACGTAATGTTAAATCCCTCCGCAGGCTTGGGTGAAAGGAGTGGGATATAGACGTGTGAGTGGTGGTGTCGTATATTTGGACAGATCTTAGGGATAGTATCATAGCATATTTCATATCTGAATTCGCCTTTTTATTTGCTGTATGTTTGTAGTTTCAGTGTGGAGATTTTAATCGTTTCCAAAATTATCACACAGCGGCATAACTTTTATACTTCTGGGGCATGAGGTTTGTTCTCAATGATATTTATAATTGTTAAATTACTAAATGAGTCAATCATCACACACGCCATTTTTCAGAGATGAGTTATTTTAACATCACTCCACATTCACACTCCAACCCCTAGATGATGAATAACAATTCTCAAACCGTGTGTTTATTTATACAATATTTTCAATCATTTTGCAACGTTTTAAGTCTTTAACTTGAATATTGTACGAGTCGTTACGCGTCATAACGTGCACACAATGCATGAAAAGTGCGGGAATAAAAATATATCATACAGAAAAATGCTTCCACGGTCGTCCGATGATTAAACTTCATGCCACCGAGTAAACTTGCTTTTTTGTCGTTTATCATTCTCTATTTCACTATGTCAAGTAATGATTGAGAGACCTCTCTCTCTCTCTCTGTCTCTCTCTCTCATGTCTCGGGGCCGGGAAGGTCTTTAAAATTTAAGAAGATTGAAGTTTTTATCAACAATAATTAGATGTCATAACAAAGTTTGACCAATCAGAATATTAGATGTCATAGCAACATTTGACCAATCGGAATATTAGATGTCATAACAACGTTTGACCAATTGGAATATTAGACGTCGTAACAACGTTAGACCAATCGGAATATTATATGTCATAACAACGTTTGGCCAATCGGAATATTAGATGTCGTAACAACCTTTGATCAATCGAAATATTAAATGTCGTAACAACGTTTGACCAATCTGAATATTAAGATGTCATGACGTCATTTGAGCAATCAGAATATTAGATGTCATGCCAACATTTGACAAATCGGAATTATAGATGTCATAAAAAATTGACCAATAGAAGTAGGAGATGTCATATCATAATTGACCAATCGGAATATTATATGTCATAACAACATTTGACCAATGGAAACATCCTCTTGTCTTTCCGATTCGAGTCGAATAACTTGGATTCTCAGATGGAAAATCGGGGGTAATCGTTGTGATGTTTTCCAGTTTCGTAAATTTTTGGCGAACGCACATCCGGCTAGGATCCACCTGAAAAATATACGTGTTTTAAATAAGACATTTTAACGTTTCAACGATAATTGGCGTACCCGACTTCGAATTTAAATGTCATTTATGCAACTTTTCATTACAACAATTGAAAATAAAATCAAACAGACAAGCAAACACGTTTGGTTTCAACAGCCTCAAACTATTGCTTAAGTTTATATTACACGTAATCGAATCATTCAAACAATTGTTACCGTTATAAACATTATGTTCCAACCTATTCTTTTATTTTCTTACAACGGCTAATCAAACATTTTTGTCATAGTTCCGGGATTTATTGGCATAAATAAAAGTTTCTTTGGGTGAATGACACATTTCTGATCCTCTTGATAGACACGAAAGCGACTAATTCATTTTTTTCTAATGGAAGCAATTACGTTCATAGATTTGTATGTGCATTCCAATCACAGATTAGTTTTTTGTGATGATCTAACTCTGTTATTGAGCCTTGCGGCAGTTGCATAAACCTTGGTTAAGTAAAAATAAATCTGGGAAAAAATATACGTCATTAAAAGACTAAATTGCATTTGACAGTGAGATGAAGCCACAAAATGGATATGGCCTTGTTTACTTTGACTATGGCGAAGAAACAAATAAATTTAGTACATGCAAAACCCTACAGTCATTAGTAGTAAATGGGGTGAGATTAGCGACAATGGGAATTAGCATTACAGAGACCCCTGGGTCAGATTAGCGACAAGGGAAATTTAACATGGCGAAAAATCGTGGGTCAGATTAGCGACAAGGGAAATTAACATGGAGAAAAACGCTGGGCCACTTTAGGGACAATGGGAATTTAACATAGAGTTTGGGTCTGTCTAGGGACAAGGGAAATTAACATGGGGAATAGAGTTTGGGCTTTTGGGATTTTTTTTTTTTTTTAAAGTTTTTTAAATTTAAATTTAAATTTAAATTTAAATTTAAAAAAAAGGGGGTAGGCAATGGAAAGGCTATCTCTTTTCGAGAAATATGGCTGGCCCTGAAAAGGGCCTTTGGGTTTATGTTAATGTATTCATTAA
This sequence comes from Sinohyriopsis cumingii, assembly GCA_028554795.2. Taxonomy (NCBI): domain Eukaryota; kingdom Metazoa; phylum Mollusca; class Bivalvia; order Unionida; family Unionidae; genus Sinohyriopsis; species Sinohyriopsis cumingii. The sequence continues at coordinate 155,362,491 of CM068828.1, read as the reverse complement.
CATAAATGGTACCGCATTGGTCTTCTTCTTGTCCTTAGGCTACGTCTCACTGTTGGTCCGTAAATCAGCACTCTTTTCAGGCATCCTTGTCTTTCTACGTAGATCCTACGTATCCACAGGCTGGTGTTTGTCCTGTGGACAACGGTCCACTTGGATCGGACATACATGGGTATGTCCGTCCGGAACATCATGGAAGACACAAGCGTAGAAGATTGCACATCGGTCCACATCTTGAAGCGACGAGAACAAGTGAATCAATGCACTGAACTGCGCTTATTTATAGGTAGAGGCAGGATTGAAACGGATTGAGTTCATTCACCAATCCAAACACGCGTTACAAAATTCAGTCAGCCCGCATCCAATCCGAAGAGAGTAGTCTGTGACGTCAATTGGTCTATATAGATTCGCTAGCGCTTGTGTGCAGTCAATCTATGCGACAGTGATTCAACATGACGGAAACTCAGAAAACGATCCATTGGGGTGCACCAGCAGGGGAGACCGCCCAAGGGAACCCGGACTTACTTTCAGAAGAGGTACATTGGGATTTTGTGGATTTTCTTACCTCGCAAGAATTTGTTCCGGAACCTTCGTTACCTTCTTCATTACCGCAAGTGAAGAATTTTAGACAGAGACAGAAAGAAGAATTGGAGAAATTTATGCAACGACAAAAGGAAGCGGAACAAGCTTTTCTCCTACAGCAACAGCAACAGCAACAAGAAGAAGTAAGAAAAAAACAACAGCAACAACAGCAAGAAGAAGTAGCAGCAAAGAAACAAGAGGGTGAAAATCAAACGGCTACGGTACTGTTGGACATTTTAGCGGAGTTAAGAAGTCTGAAACAAATGTATCAGACCTCTTTATCACGACCGAAGAGAATACGACCTTCCCGAGCTAAACACGCCAACCCTGTGACTAAGCCTATCGTACCACCCTTAGTGATTTCAACCCAATCATCAGAAGTAGGCCTTGGCCGTGGCAAAGGCTTAAGGCAGTTAAAGTTGTTTGGTTAAACTCACCCCTACACCAAAATAAAAAGGCCCTTTTCAGGGCCACCCACATTTCTCGAAAAGAAATACAATTTCAATTTGCCAATAACTCAAAAATAAACCCCACCCATTTTACCCTTATAGTACGTGTCTGTGTATGAGTGCGTGAGTGTAGCTTCTTATTTTAAAATCAAAACTCAAAGACACTTACCTTATATCATTCATGTATTCTTTTATCCATTTTTTACAATCCAATTCACAATTCACCACAGAACACTTTAATTAAAAGTTCATTGACTTCTTCTTTCTCCTTGTTTAGTCTCTCTGTTTTTTTGAATTTCTTCACCGTTTTTTCCTCATTTTCTTCCCTTCTTCTTTTCTTCTCCTGTTTCTTTGCTTCTTTTAAATAGAATTGTCTTCTTTCTTCCTCTTCTTCCTCTGAAGAATCCATCTCTTCTTTCGAAGAATCCCTCTCTTCTTCCGAAGAATCCCTCTCTTCTTCTGAAGAATCCTTCTTTTCTTCTGACTCCTCTTGTTTCTTTTTTGGGCAATCTGGAGACCAATGTCCTTTTTCTTTACAATAATAACAGGTATCTTGACTTTTGTCTTTTTTAGCCCCTGTTTTTGTTCTTTTTTGACGGTCTGGACACTCTGAAGACCAATGCCCTTTCTTCTGACAGATATAGCAAGTATCCCGACTCTTATCTCGAAAGGAAGGAGAGTAGTCCGTCGGCTGGTCTGAAGAGAATTTTCTAATGACCCCTCGCAAAGCTCTGACGAAACGTTCCATCTGGGTAGTCTCTTCCATCGTTCTCCTCGGTTTGAGAGTGAAATGAATAGTGAAAGGACAAGACACACCCTTTTTATATACGCTGGTTTGCCAAGACTATAAATTAGTCTGTGGTGTTTAAACTTGAGTCATTTGACGTTTTGCACTCAAGATGAAACGATCGCATTCATTCGAGAAGAAAGAAGAAGAAGAAGAAAGTAAGAGGCAGAAACGTGATCTATCGCCTCGTACCAGGGCCGAAATCTTGGCACAAATTCATGCCAGTGATTTTGAAGAGGACATGAGTGAACCAGAATCCGAACCCTCTAAACCAAGTTCACCACCCTTAGTCAACCCTGAAAAGTACTATTCCATTCGAGAGACGGAAAAGCGCTCCTCTAGAAAATTTAGAACCACGGCTTACACCTACACGGTGAAGTTTAAAGATTTCAAGGCCGACGTACCCTTGGAGAAAGAAGAAGGGTTTATCACCGAGATGTGGGATTCTTTGCTCACCGCACTCAAGCGACAATGTCAAGCCAAAGAAGACGATCGCTTGATACTATCCATAGATCACGACGGTTTGAAATCCCCTGTTTGGATCGAGTTTAGCAGACCCGCAGAACTGACCCCTTCCAAAGTCATGGACAAGATACAACAGGTGCAACAATCTAATGACCAGTTTGACATCACCGATGGTAAAGCCACACTGAAAATGGTCCACGTCTCTCCTCCTCAAGGAACTGGATGCAAAAAGATGTTATTGGTGGACGACCTTCGCAACAACAAAAAGAGTCTCGTCCGAATTAACAACCCTCAAGACCAGATGTGTTTAGCCCGTGCCATCGTGGTGGGACGAACCTATGCCAACAAGAACGACACGGTAGAATGGAAAAGAACCTGGAAAACTATTCAACGATGCGATCGAGCCAAACAACGAAATGAAGCAGAACTCCTGTTGCAACAAGCAGGACTGTCCAAAGACACACCCTGTGGCATTCCTGAGATGCAAAAATTGCAAGATGCCCTAGCTCCACGCTACACCTTGAAAGTGCACCCTCAAGAAATGCGTGGAACTCTGTTGTTTCGAGGCCAAGATTTTAAGGACGGAAAATACATTCATGTCTATCATCACGATGACCATTTCAATACCATTACCAGTATCACTGGATTCCTGGGATACAGTTATTATTGTGAGAAATGTGACTATGGTTATAACAATCGAGAGCAACACAAGCATTGTGGAATGAAATGCCCAGGATGTTTGGCCTCTCCACCCTGTCTGAGCGAAGGACCAGTGCCTTGTTCCACTTGTTTGCGCACGTTTGTCAGTCCTACCTGTTACCAGCAACATCTGAAGACGCAAGGTTCACAGCAGAAATGTGCTTGTCAACTCTTGAGATTGTGCCCTACGTGTAGACAAGGCATACGTACCAATAGTACCAAGGCACACGTATGTTCAGGAAAAAAAAAATGTCACATTTGTCATCACATCGTGGACTTGGAACACCAATGCTACGTGCAAAAATACCAACCCCCACCAGAGAAAGAGGACGGTCACAAGAAGAAAGGCAATTTCATCTTTTTCGATTTCGAATGCATGCAAGAGACTGGCATTCACATTCCTAATTTCTGCGTGGCTCATCGAGCGTGCGAGAAGTGCATTCAAGAACCTATCTTCAGTCATTGCCCTCGCTGCAGCAAGATTCCTGGAGGACGTGAAAAAATCTTTCGGGGACCAAACACGTTAGCCGATTTTGCCCAATGGGTCTTAGACCCCATCGACAAGACGTGAGCCAAGAGGACATCGAACGTTACGGAGATTGTCATCGTCATGCCACGGTGATGGCTCACAATTTCTCCGGATACGATGGACAGTTTCTTCTCAGATACTATACGGAACATGGCACCGAACGTCCTAAAGTCACTTTGAACGGAGCCAAAATCATTTTCATGCAAGTGGGACAAGTACAGTTTAAAGATTCGATGAGTTACTTGGCCATGCCTTTGAGCCGAATGCCTAAAACGTTTGGAATGACAGAAATGGCTAAAGGGTACTTTCCACACTTTTTCAATACGGAAGCCAATCAACATGCCGTTCTACCCCATTTGCCTTAGGCTCACTATTACGACCCCGACAACATGCGTACCGAACAACGAGAAGCTTTCTACGCTTGGTACCAGGCTCACGCCTCGGACCCTTTCGACTTTCAGGAAGAAATGTTAAAGTATTGTCGTTCCGACGTGGACATTTTACGGCGTTGCTGTGGAAAATTTCGAGAACTGTTCATGGAACACGGAGGGGTCGATCCTTTGAAAGAAGCTTGCACCATTGCCAAAGCGTGTTCCTTAGTGTACCGCCAACGATTCATGCCTGAAAACACCGTGGCTGTCATCAGTCCTCAAACGACCCACTATGTCAAGCGTCAATACTCGGTCAAAGCCCTACGTTGGTTACATTACTTGTGCGACAAGGAAGACAAATGGATTCAGCATGCCCGCAACGGAGGAGGCGAAAAGACCATCGGAACGTATTCGGTCGATGGCTGGCACTTAGAAAACCCCAAGATCGTGTACGAGTTTAACGGTTGCTTATTTCACGGATGTCCCGTCTGCTACCCTGACCGTGACACTAAAAATCAGTTTTTGCAACGAACCATGGAAGATTTGTACCAGGACACTTGTCAGCGACGCCTAAAGTTGGAACAGCAATGATACCAAGTGGTGGAAATGTGGGAACACGAGTACGATCACCGTTTGAAAACCGATCCCGAGTTTAAACGCCTCGTGGAAAGTTACCAGTTCATGGACCCGCTGAACCCGAGGGATAGTTTGTACGGAGGAAGGACCAATGCCACCTGTTTGCTGTACCAAGCGGACGAAGAGAAAGGAGAAGAAATCAAATACTTGGACGTGTGTTCGCTGTATCCCTACGTGTGCAAATATTGTCGCTTTCCTGTAGGGCACCCACAATTGCTGACGGAACACATCGACCTGAAAAACATTCGACAATACGAAGGCTTGATCAAGTGTAAAGATTTGCCTCCCACGAACCTATACCATCCCGTCTTACCTCACCATTGTCAAGGCAAACTGATGTTTCCCTTGTGCCGTACTTGTGCCGAAACGTGCAACCAGGACCAACCTTGCCATCACAGCCAGGAAGAACGTGCCTTGACGGGAACCTGGGTCAGCGTGGAATTGTTCAAAGCTCTGGACATGGGATACCAACTGTTAGAAGTGTACGAAATTTGCCACTTTCCCAAGACACAACAGTACCACAAGGGTGACCCTACTCAGAAAGGCATTTTCGCCGACTACGTGGATGCCTTTTTGAAACTGAAACAAGAAGCCAGCGGCTATCCTTCCTGATGTCACACTCCCGAAGACCAAATACAATTCAAAGATAAATACTATGCACAAGAAGGCATCTCTTTAGACCACATCGAAAAAAACGAAGGCAGGCGATCGTTTGCCAAAGTGATGTTAAATTGCTTGTGGGGTAAAATGGCACAACGACCGTGTTTACCCAAGACGGAATATTTGACAGAACCTTCCCGCTACTTCCAGATGATTCACGACAAAACCAAATACATGAAACACGTGGACGTCGTTCGAGAGGATTTGATCTTGGTCAATTACGAAGAAGATCTGGACTTTGTACACGACGACCCTTTTGGAAATGTCATCATTGCGGCTTACGTGACAGCTCATGCTCGCTTAAAATTGTACGAAGCTTTAGAACTGTTAGAAGAACGCGTCCTGTACTTTGACACGGACAGTTGCATTTACATCCATCACCCGATTCAACAGCACCCTGACATCGAAGGAGACCGTTTAGGAGCCTGGACAGACGAGCATCCCGACGACAAGATTCTAAGTTTCGTCAGTGGTGGTCCCAAAAGTTACGGCTACGAATACCGGGACAAACAAGGAGAAGTGCACACGACGTGCAAAGTGAAAGGACTGACTCTGAATCATCGTACCAGTCGAGTGGTCAACTTTGGGGTATTGAAAGAAGCCTTGCAATCGGGAGAGGATGGAAACTTTAAAGTGACCACCTATCAACCGAACAAGATTGTACGTTTACCCACTCACCACATCGTCAGTCGACCCTTGGAAAAAGTCTATCAAATTGTATACCAGAAGCGAGTGCGACTTCCCAATCACTTCACCTTACCGTACGGTCACGTCGGTATTGGCCTGTATATGAAAAGGAACCCTAGGCAAGATCGATAGTTCATTGTTCATTGAAGTAACTTACCATGTCGTTGACGAAGAAGAAACCAAATTGGTTAGGAGTCAAATGTTGAACATCACCGAGACCAGGGTTTTGAGGCTTGGACACAAGAGGTGGCCCAGTATGCACGAGAGTTATTCAAGGAAAAAAGTTACTTTTCAACCTGTGTTAGTGACGGTGCCAGAATAACCCGTCACCCAGGACAGGACTGTCGTGGACAGGCCTGAAAGACCCTTTCGGGAGGACACTTGTGTGACCTTACCCCTACTATAGAACTGGTTAGAACTTTACCCAAAACATGTTGTACAGACACTTGTGTTTATTCCACGTTCATGGTTATCATGTGCCTTTTATTCTTGTACTTAAGCCTTTGGCTTTTATGCATTTTTGTCTTTCGTATTCATGTTTAAACATTCAATAAACGTGTTCTGAAAAAGTATATAAACTCTTGTCTTGTTTGTTTTTCCTGTCACAAGTGACATTTCTCACACCATGGCTACCTCTGCTGTCTCTGCTCCCTCTTCCTCTACTGTCAAAGTCATCGACGAACACTTAGATCGTGCCAGTTGGGAGGCTTTGTATCTTCGCCATCCCTTTAACATGCTCATTGCTGGACCTAGCGGTTCAGGCAAAACCGAATTCGTCAAACGTTTGATCGAACATAAACATCATTTGATCGATCGGCCCCCTCAACGAATCGTGTGGTGTTACAAAGAGTGGCAATCGGCGTACAGCCTCTTGCGAGAACGTCAAGGCGATTCCATCGTGTTTGTGGAAGGCATTCCTAAAGAAGACGATGGCATCGTCTCTGACTCCCGTCTAACCCATTTGGTCATTTTCGACGACATGTTAGGAGAAGACGAAGAAGAAATTAAACTGTGGTTCACGCGCAAAGGGCATCACCGTAATGCCAGTGTCGTTTACATCACCCAAAATTTGTTTCAACAAAGTAAAGCCCATCGCACCATCAGTCTCAATGCGCATTACGTGGTCTTGTTTAAAAGCCCTCGAGATAAATCGCAAGTGCAAGTCTTAGCCAAACAGTTAGGAACGCCTTGGCTGACTCAGGCGTACGACGATGCCACTCAAACTCCACACGCCTATTTACTCGTCGATTTGAAACCTACGACTCCCGAGGATTTGCGATTTCGTACCCACTTGTTTCACCACTGGTGCCAAGACGGAGGGCCTGTCCTGTACACGTCTCCGTCCTCGACTTCATTTCACTCCCCATAAAAAAAATCTATAAAAACCTCAGACCCTTTTTCGTCTGTCTCACTCTCAGTGCGAACATGACGTCCCTTCAGTCGCATCTTCCCGTCAAATTGATTCGTGCCTTGTATGGCATCAGTCGAGAAAAAGATCCACAAACACGAGCTCGTGTCTTAGAAGCTAGTCTCAAAGAAGTCTTACGATGGTTCACGGTGACGGCACGTCAATTACTCCAAGGAATCATTCAGATTCCTCATCAAACCAAACGCTTTTTCGATCGAAACAAAGTCGCTTTGGTCCAACTGGCCGATCCCCGCATCGACACTCAAACCAAAAAACAAATCATTTTGAAACCTGGAGGGAGCGGTACTCTAGAAGGGGTTATCATTCGCTCACTCTTAAGATGGGATCCTAATGCCCCCAAAGTTATACCCAAGACAAAAGTCCAACGAAGCCCCAAGAAGAAAAAGACCAGGTCCCCAAGGAGAACTTCTCCAGTGGCAGGACCCTCCTCTGACCAGACACCACCCCGGAAAAAGAAAAGAAGCCCCCAGAAAAAGAAAAGTCCACAGAAAACTAGTCGCAAGAGAGGCACTTCGGCCAGGACGCAACCTTACACTCGCAAACCCCGACCTGCCACGGAGGTGACTGCGTCTCCGGCAGCTTCACGTTTGTCCACTTCTCCGTTAATGACACTCAGAACTGAAGAGTACTTGGAGACGTTGATCACACCAAGAACTTCTCCGTTGATGACCCCCAAAAGAACTTCCCCAGTGGCAGGACCTTCCAATTTAGTGGCAGTGGCTGCTGTTCACAAAGTACCTTCTCCCAAAATCAAAGTTCAAGAAAGATCGGGCATGTTACAAAGTTTACTGGATTTGTCCAAGCAAGAACTGGCTCGATTTAGTCCGTTGCGTACCCCTGCACGACGTGTCATGCCTGTCCTCAAACTGATACGACGTAAAGACAATCAGTGGCGACGCGTTCCAGTATAAAAAAGGCCTGTGACCAAGTAGGGTATCAGTGTTTTTTCGGTGCTCCTGAAGACTCAAAGATGTCACCCTCCAGAAAACCCCAAGGAAAGAAAAGGAAAGGATTGCCACCACGTTTAGCCAAACATGGGGACATGTTATCTGTCCTGTCCAAAGCTTCTCCACCCCTACGAAAAAAAACTCATTCAAACGGCCTCCAAAGAGGTCATCGATACCGTGTGCGAATGTTGTTTGAACGTTTTGAAAGGCACGATCCCTTTGTCCAAACACCAGAAACAATGCTTAAGCAAACATCGTCAAGTTCATCGCCAAATGGTTCGAAAGAAAATTCCCATTCGTCAAAAAAAGAAAATGTTAGTGCAACGTGGAGGTATTTTACCTCTCTTGTTAGGCCCCATACTGAAAGGAGTCTTGGGAACCATGTTGGGAGGACTGGTGGGAGCAAGATAAAAAGGCCTTCGGAAGTCCCAAGATCTCAGAATCGACCCCTGACAACCCCATGGAAGGACGAAAACTAGCTTTAGTGCCTTACAAACGATGGATGGAATACCATCGGTGGCAAGAACAACGCACCCCGCATTTACCTCCCAATCCCCATTTGAGCGAGATGTCCCAGTTACAACACGAATTGCAGTCCTTGATGGATCGACAAGATTTGTCCGAAACAGAAAAATCGCAAAAGTACGGTCAACTCTTGCAACGACTGCAACTCTTTCACCAGAAAGCTTTAGACGAAACAGCTCTACCCACTCTGAAAGATTTTAAGACCTTGATGAAAAGTTCAGCACCATCACCAGTACCAGTACCAGTACCAGTACCACCAGTACCCGTGACCAAGACAGAAAAAGGAGAAGAAGAGCAAGGGTTTCAAACTCCACCAGAAAAAGTACGCAAGTTAACAACACCACCTACCTCCAGAATTGGATGGATTAAAAAGATGATGGCCACCCCTTCTTCCTCACAAGAGAAAAAGAAAGTGAAGACAGAAGTGAAGACAGAAGTGAAACAAGAACCGATATCCCCCGCTCAGACATCCTTCTCCTCTTCGACACCTATTGCTGGCCGCACACGCAAAGCATTGCAATCCAAGAAAATACCCCAAGAGAAAAAGAGTAGCATCCTCCAAGAGTGGGTGTCTTATTAACACACCAACCAACACAAAAAAAATGGAAAAAGTCTTAGCCAGCATTTACTACGATCCCTCCCATCCTGCAGGTTACGCAGGAGTTCAAAAATTGTATCGTGCTGCCAAAACGCGACTGAAAAGTCTCCGTTTACCTCAAGTGCAACGATGGTTACAAGAACAAGCTACCTACACTTTACACAAACCCATTCGACGCAAGTTTGCCAGAAGTCGCACCCGAGTGGAAGGCATCGATCATCAATGGCAAGCCGATTTAGCCGATGTCTCTCATTTGGCCAGCTACAATCGTGGCTACAAATATTTGTTTTGTGTCATCGACGTCTTTTCCAAATTTGCCTGGGTCGTGCCCTTGACTTCCAAATCGAGCAGCGAGTTAGTGCGAGCCCTGCAACGGGTGTTGAAACAAAGCGGTCGTCACCCTCTTCGATGGCAAACGGACAAAGGCACCGAATTTCTGAACCAAGCTTTCCAAAAAGAATTAAAGAAACGTGACATTCATTTTTTTACCACCGAGAATCCCGAAACCAAAGCCAGCATCGTGGAACGTTTTCAACGCACTTTGAAAGAACGCATGTGGAAATATTTTACGCATCACCACACTCTGAAGTACATCGACATCTTACCGCACCTGGTGCAAGCGTACAACCAATCTTACCATCGAAGCATCGGACGTGCCCCGCAAGACGTGACTCCCGACAACGAAGTGCTGGTGTTTGAGCGTCTGTTTGGTACGTCCCCGACGAGGGCTGTCCCCGAGAAAAGTGGAATGTTTTCCGTAGGAGATTGGGTGCGCATTGGCAAAACCAAACGCACTTTCGACAAAGGTTACTTACCTAACTGGACGACCGAATTGTTTCGCGTCACTGGACGAGTGCATGGCCGTCATCCTGCCGTCTATAAATTGGAAGACATGAACGGAGAAGTGCTCAAAGGAACGTTTTATTTACCCGAGTTACAACGTGTCACCAAAAAGAAGACATCGAAAGCATTCTCGAACGCAGAACCCGTAAAGTGGGCAAACGACGTGTCAAAGGAGTCAAAGTACGTTGGAAAGGATATCCACCCAGTTTTGATTCTTGGATCGACGCTTCGCAAGTCATCGACTATAAAAAGAAGTGACCATCATGCCCTTTCACACAGCAGACGCAGCTACGTCGACCACTCCTCCTTCACCTAGTTCTTCTGTGCAAGATTTACAAAAACAACCCTTGTGGGTGTGGTGTGGAGAACGTGTGCCTAAAATGCAAATCGTCTTTTTCTGCCAAATCTTCGTGGTGTATTGTGTCATCGGGGCAGCCATTGCCAATTTGAGTTTGCAACAAGGAGACAAACAATTGTGGACCATTTTATTGAGCAGTTGCATCGGTTACCTGCTTCCTAATCCCTCCCTGAAATTCTCCTCGAAGGGGAACCCCGGGAACCTTGTGTCCAGTGCCAGTGCCAGTCACCACTTCAACCACAATCAGAACCCCATTTTAGACGGAGACACGCCTCTGACGTCCAGTAATATCCCCTAGGACAGCCACAGAACTCTGGAATTATGAGTCAGCAAAACCAATTTTACTTAACTTTACCCAGTGACAGTTCCATGGAGGTGTTTCCCAAGAACACGTTGTGCTGTTACACGGCCAAATTACCTCAAGCCATCCAGTTAGATCACGAAGCCCATTGGGAAGTGGCTTTAGTAGAAATGATTCACCCGACCCAAGTCCTCAATGTCCTTCCCAATCAAAATTTTTTTGATGTGGAAGTTCATGACCAGCAAATGCAACAGTGGATGGATAGCAATGTAAAATATGACAAGAAAACCCGTACACAAAAGTACACTACCTATCACTTGTTCATTCCCCCAGGCTATTATTTTAGTGGTCAACATTTGGTCAGCACCATAGCCTCCAGGTTTAATGTCGTGTTTCTGAAAGCTTTGGAGCATGTCAACAAAAGTGTCACCATGGAGTACCACAAAACAGCACGTCGCTTCTTGATGAAATTTGAACGAAGTAAAATCGTGTCCATTTTATTTTGTCCTGAATTGTTTGACATGTTGGGCGGAGACATGGACATGAGAAAGGCCATGCTCAAGAAAAAAGAATTACCCATCGTTTACGACAACGAGTCTTTTAGCAAGTTATTTCGTGCCCCGGTAGAACTGAACCAAGGACTGAATTTGATGTTCGTGTATTCCGATGTGGTGGAGTACAACGTGGTGGGACACACCTCCGTACCGTTACTGCGTGTCATTCCTTTCAAAGTAGATTCTGCCACGAACGCTGACGAGGAAGGTGGAAACACTTACCACGTCCACCGCGAATTTGTCCATCCTCACTATTTGCCTGTCAGTAAGTCGTATTTGGACACGGTCAACATTGCTATAAAAGGAGATCTGGGACAAAATATTCCATTCACCAAAGGAAAAGTCACGGTGAAACTCCATTTTCGAAAACGGTTCTCTCACGACTCGTAAGTAAGTCATGTATCCAGTGTACCGAGGGGTTGCTCGACAGCGAGGACACGGTTTAGGAGATATGTTAAAATCGGCCTTTCGTTCGGTGGCCCCGGTGTTGAAACCGATGGTGACACGCGGATTGCACGCCTTGAAAGATGCGGCACTGACGCAAGGCAAAGAATTTCTCCAAAATGTCATCATCGACAAACAAAACCCTAAAGAAGCCTTCATGAGGGCAGGCAAAAATGTCTTGCTGCAAACGGGCAAAGACATTTTAGGCCAACGAGAAACACCTATAAATGCCCTGCACGCTACCGAGTCAGGCATTCAGCAAGGACAAGGCAGAAAGAGACGACGAAGAAAACACCCTTTCACCAGACTTCAAGCGAGAAAGGCCAAGAAAAGAAGAACCGTTCGAGACTTAGACGTTTTCGATTATTGAGAAAAGAGACAAAAAAATGATGCACCGAGAATCTTGCGCCTGTTCCAAGACGGAACTGGATCTGTTTGCCATGCCCCCTACCATGATGACCATGCAAGAATCCCAGTGGGTGGAATTTCACCCCGTCTCCTCACTGACCGATTCCGCTCCCATCGAGTTTGAAATCAAAGGACAGCCCGAAGATTACATCGATCTGAATAGCAGTTACTTGTACCTGAAAATCAAAATTCTAGATAAGACTGGAGGTGCTATAGACGATGAAGCAGTAGCTCCCGTCAACAATTTCATGCATTCCTTGTTCAGTGGAGTGGACTTGTACTTGAATAACAAACTGGTCAGTAGCAGCATGGATACTTACCCTTATCGTGCCTACCTGGAAAATCTCTTGACGTACGGAATAGATGCCAAGAACACTCATCTCAATGCCTGTGTGGTATGGGAAGCTGACGAACCTACCAAGTTTGAAATATTGGAAACTGATGAAAAGAAAGACAACAATGATGGATTTGTAGAACGAAGAAAGAGAATCACGGGAGCCGACACAAGTTTAGAACTGATGGATCGTTTGCATTTGGACATGTGGTTGCAAGAAAAGTATTTGCTGAACGGGGTGGATGTCCGCCTGAGACTGAATCGTAGCAGTGCCGCTTTCCATTTGATGGCTGATAGTGACGGTTACAAAACCAAAATCCTAGAAGCCAGACTCTACGTACGCCGTGTGGAAGTGTTACCTAAAGTGGGAAACGACATCAGTCAGACGTTGAGTAGAACGAACGCCAAGTATCCCATACGACGCGTGGAAGTGAAAACCTTCACCATTCCCAAGGGACAGCGATCCATGATCGAAGATCATCTGTTCCAAGGACAGTTACCCAAATGTTTGATCGTTGGTATCGTCGAGAATACAGCCTTCAACGGAGCTGCCGAAAAAAATCCTTTCTACTTTCAACACTTTGGCGTGTCCAAAATCGAAGTCAGTCGCGATGGCAAGGCCTTGTGTACCCGACCTTTCGAACCTGACTTTACCAAGAAGAATTACTTGAGATCGTACTTGTCCCTGTACGAAGCCACCGGACAGTTAGGAACCAATACCAGTCACGGTATTACGTACGAGGATTATGCAGGAGGCTACGCTTTGTGGGCTTTCGATTTCACTCCAGACCAAGGCAGCGACGAGGGACATTTCCACCCTATAAAATCCGACCAGATTCGTGTGGAAATTCAGTTTAAAGACCGAGACCCTGATGAAACGGTGAACGTCATCCTGTATGCAGAATTCGATAATACCATAGAAATCAACAGTTTGAGAGAAGTCATCCTAGATTACTAGAAACCATGGAAGACTGTTATCCCTCTTTACCTAGTGGAGAAACTTTTAGTTTTGGATTATTGTTAAAAAATGTTAGAGTTCTTGTTGTTTAGTGTTAAGTGATTTTTGAATAAAAAATGTTGTGTTTTGAAAAAAAATGCCTTTGTCTTTTGTTTAGCTATAAGAATGTTGGATTGATGCTCTTTCATTTCTTACTATCCCTCTCATGACACTCACTAAACGTTGCGACTCAAAAACCGTGTGGGGGATGTTTTCCTTCACGTCCGCGCTTTAACTTTAAGAACCGGGTTGTTTCCAGTCTAACCATCCATTGTCGACTCATCATCCTAAGAAGATGTGCTCCAAACTAGCTAAACTCAACGAAGCCTACGTGAATTTGCATAGGGTCAGACACAGTCTGATACCGAAGCCAGAAGAAATAGAGAATGTGAGAATGTTAAAAATCACTGAAGACCTGATAGAAGAGCTCTTCAGAGAAGAAATGAACAGGGAAAAAGAAGAATGGACAGAGAAGTACAGACTTCAGAGACAGCAGCAACAACAACAACAAGAGCAACAGCAGCAGCAACCTGAACCTGACAGAGGCTTTGTCGATTGCCGTATCGACACCAAAGAGTTCTTCTTTTCTTTCCGAAGAAGCAGACCTATCGCCAGAAAGTCTATCCTCAGAGGACATCGCATTCTTAGAAACCTAAAAAACGAATGCCATAGCAAACAAAAAAAAAACCCAGCCCTTTTCAGGGCTACCCCAATACTCTAGAAAAGAAATAACGATCGATTTGCCAATGTGTGTAGGTAGAGTAGTGTGAATATAAACACTAACTCTTTTTTAAAAAATGTGAGGGTATGTGTTTGTGTGTTAGTAAGTGCTTAAGTAAGTTGGTATGAATAGTAGATTAAAATCATGTTTTTTTGGTGTTTGAGGTGTATATTTGGAGTTAGATTGGATTGCTTTGCGTATGTGGATAGTCTAATGAAGTGATTTATAAAAAATTTTAAAATAGTGATGGGTAGCATAAAAAAGTGAGTGAGTGTTTCTTTTGGTCCGCTCGTTGTTGTTTTTGGTCATGATGTAGGTAACATCAATTTTATGCTTTTTAGGGGGATGTTTTCCTTCACGTCCGCGCTTTCATTATAAATTGAAACTCGCTGGGCAGTCTAGCTACCTTTGTTGATTGATCAACACCAAAAATGAACACGAGACTGTCTAAACTGTTGGAACTTCATGTGCATCTGGAATATGCCAGGCGCCTGTTGAATGAACTGGCCGCGGAAGCCATTGTGGAGGAGGGAAGGATAAGAGAGGAGGAGGAAAGAAGAAAAAAAGAAGAGGAGGAGAGAAGATATAAAGAAGAAGAAGAAGAGGAAAGAAGATACAAAGAGGAGGAGAGAAGAAACAAAGAAGAGGAGGAGGAGAAGGAAAAGAAGAGAAGAAGAATAAATTTCAGAATCCCAGAGAGCGAAAATTGGGATTCTGAAGCGACATATCCTGCCTCTGCTCTCTCCCCCAAAAAAGTAAAAAGTAACTGGGGGATAAGATGTGTATGTGGCGCCAGGCCTGGAAGGTGCCACCATTAACCAGGTGTCCATGAAGTTCCAAAAAAACAGCCCTTTTCAGGGCTACCCAATACTCTAGAAAAGAAATAACCATCAATTTGCCAATGTGTAGGTAGAGTAGTGTGAATATAAACACTAACTCTTTTCTAAGATAGTGTGAGGGTATGTGTTTGTGTGTTGGTGCTTGTAAGAGCTAAGGTATGTTTGTGTGAATAGTAGATTATGGGTTTCTTTATTGTTTCTTAGCGTATGTGGAGAGTATAGTTTGGGTTTTGTAACCGCTCACGTACGATTGTGTGGATAGTAGATTATGGATTTTGTTTATTGTTTCTTAGCGTATGTGGAGAGTATAGTTTGGGTTTTGTAAGCGCTCACGTACGATTGTGTGGATAGTAGATTATGGATTTGTTTATTGTTTCTTAGCGTATGTGTTTGTGTGTTTGTGTTTGTGTGTTTGTGTTTGTACCCGCTCACGTACGATTGTGTGGATAGTAGATTATGGATTTGTTTATTGTTTCTTAGCGTATGTGAAGAGTATAGTTTGGGTTTTGTAAGCGCTCACGTACGATTGTGAGGATAGTAGATTATGGATTTTGTTTATTGTTTCTTAGCGTATGTGTTTGTGTGTTTGTGTTTGTGTGTTTGTGTTTGTACCCGCTCACGTACGATTGTGTGGATAGTAGATTATGGATTTGTTTATTGTTTCTTAGCGTATGTGGAGAGTATAGTTTGGGTTTTATTATATGAAATGAAAAAGTAGATGTTTTCCTTCACGTCCGCGCGTTGTTTGGTCATGATCTAGGTAAGATCAATTTTACGTTTTAGGGGGATGTTTTCCTTCACGTACGCGCTTTAAGTATAAGAACCCACAGTATTCGTCGTTCAAACCATTCTGCAAAGAATAAAAAAAGAAGATGGCTTCTAACCAAATGGACAAAATACAAACATTACAAGACGTTTTAGACAACTTAGGAATGATGGAGCAGATGTTGATAAGACTGGTTGAAGACCATTATTCCTATAGTCCCCATCGTGTAAAGATGGAAATTAATAACTTAAAAAAGGTAAAGGACAAGATTAGTGGTGTCATGAAAGAGATAAAGGAGGAGAAGGAGGATGAAGAGGAAAGAATAAGAATAAGCAAATGGAACGAAAAGATTGAAAAAGAAGAAGAAAATGAGAAGAGGAAGAAAGAAGAGGAAGAAGAGAAGAAGAAGAAAGAAGAGCAGGAGAGAAAAAAAGAAAGAAAAGAAGAGAAAGAGTGTTGGAGATAAAATAAGAACTTGGTGGAGAAAAAGAAGAAACTAGAAGCAGAAGAAAACCCAAAGGCCCTTTTCAGGGCCAGCCATATTTCTCGAAAAGAGATAGCCTTTCCATTGCCTACCCCCTTTTTTTTAAATTTAAATTTAAATTTAAATTTAAATTTAAAAAACTTTAAAAAAAAAAAAATCCCAAAAGCCCAAACTCTATTCCCCATGTTAATTTCCCTTGTCCCTAGACAGACCCAAACTCTATGTTAAATTCCCATTGTCCCTAAAGTGGCCCAGCGTTTTTCTCCATGTTAATTTCCCTTGTCGCTAATCTGACCCACGATTTTTCGCCATGTTAAATTTCCCTTGTCGCTAATCTGACCCAGGGGTCTCTGTAATGCTAATTCCCATTGTCGCTAATCTCACCCCATTTACTACTGTCATTGGTGTCAAAGAATTGTCTGCACAAACATACTATTTTAATTTATATGAAAAATATAAACTTTAGTACTTTATGTGAACAAAAATACTATAGTACTTTATATGAACAAAAATACTATTGCACTTTATATAAACAAAAATACTAGTGTACTGTATATAAACAAAAATAATATATTACATTATATGAACAAAAATAATATTGTACTTTATATGAACAAAAATACCGTTAAATTTTATATGAACATATATACTATTGTACTTTACATGAACAAAAATACTATTGTACTTTATATGAACAAAAATACTAAAGTACCTAATATGAACAAAAAACGTAGATGCGTTTTGTTGCCACATACTGTGTTTCCAGAAGTGTATGACTTTTAGCTCTCAAGATTTCAAAATAATGACATATGTTCACGCGCCAGCACGCACAAAGTACCATCAGTGGGGTATGGGCGTAGTCTGAGTTCTGTGAACGTTTATGGTGCTAATTATGTCTGTATCGTCTCCCTATACACGAATCTTGTCGGGAAGTTGAGGAGGTTTTTTTTTTTTTCGTTCTTACTATCCTGTACATGCGACGAAATTGTTTTTGATTCTTTCAGAATTTATTCTGATTATCAAATAAGTCACATAACGTCATGCTATCGGATGAAATATCGTCTGTTCAAAGCGAACTTTGGTAAATAAATACTGCATACATTTTCACATAAATATGTGTTAAATATTCAATAAAAGTAAACATATTTATTAGTGGCTGGTTCATGGTTATTGGAATTCGCATAAAAATACTTCGCCTACCTGATGTTTACTACATTCTATATTATAATTTTAGTAACAGATTGTTCTAGAAATCAGCCTTTGTCCTACATCCTGGCTCTTATTTAGTATCATAGTTTTATTTTATAGTCTTGTTTATCTAAAATTATTTATTCTTACTGTAAGGTCTTGAGGCAGAATTATTTGTATTGCTATGTGGAGTTTGTCATTTAGGTAAAATTACTTATTCAAATTATTTATCACTGAAAATACAAAGTGCGCTTAAACATCATTCTCGGACAGAAACGTTAACTGGGAATTATAGTAAATTCAAACAAGGACATCTTGGATTATATCCGTTGGGATATCACCACGTCAGAGGCCACTATTGGGGCATCATCACCTTCAGCGCTGGATCTGATTTCCGACACCAGTGGAATTTAATTAAAACTGTAGTCATTAGGATTGGTGATAGAACTTTTTGGACTATTTTGGGATTTAATTCGCATTTCTGTAAGTTCTTTTAAAATTTCCACTTTGTAATCTAGGGAAATAAAAAATTATTTGTTGAATTTCACAAACTTTGTTGGTTTTAGCTCTTTTCTATTACCTTGTTTAAGACCATAGATTTTTAATAATGTTATAAATCGAATGTGTCAGGAAATCAGTTACGGGTTTCCGCATGCGTAATGAATATCACTGTTTTTGCACCTAAACGTGTATCATGTAGTAGATGGCGCTGCCATTCTACTTTTTAGCTGTTATAGGAAGTCGTCGAATGGGGGCGGGGGGGGGGGGGGGGGGTAACGCTGATACTGCAGTGACGTTGGTTCTATGGTCAGTCCGAAGGACCAAAGCATCTGGACCAACAGGTCTGCGATATAAGGATATTCTTTAAACGGAAGTCATTGTTATTATGTGTAGTTCACCTTCATACCTGTTGACGAACAATAACATCGATTGATCATATTTCTTGAAAATTCCATGCGGAGATGACATTTCGTAATTATAAACATTGATCATATATGTCGATAAATCTACATTGCAGTCATACATGTTGGTAAAATCCACGCAGTTGTCATATTTCTTGAAAAATGATATCATTTGTGAAACGCATTTTAAATCCATGATTTGAACGATACCATTTCGGTATAGCATTTGCCTAACTTGTGGCATGGCATGGGTAGAGTGTGGTTCATAGTTTATATAGTTACTTTAGTTTATGAGAGGTGGACGTAAGAGTGTGAGCTAGGGTATCAGAGATTCGTTTGTTTTAGAAATAAACATATCATATGTGTTAGTGTTTTCGCTAGATCAATAACACCTGGTTTTATCCCGCTATAATTGCCCATACCAAAGTAAGCAAATGATGTCACACACACACACACACACACACACACACACACACACACTGGCCCATGCTAATATCAGGGAATGGAACATCTAACCAACCAGAATTACACGTTACACGTGTCGCATTTGTATAATTTATTACCGCTTTTTGAAACGCCCTTATCTTTTCTTCTCACCTTTCAACATCTATAACCCTGGTAATGAAATTATGCGAACCATATTATCATGGGAAATTGTTGCTTCATTAGTGAAATTTGAAACTCCGGAATGTGTTGTAAGATTTAACTTCTGAAAATTACAACTTCTTGAATATGAACAAACTGGATGCCATTTTAATCAAAATTGTAGATCTTTTATGGTTTCAAGTTACAGGTCTCTGATTTTATTTTATTTTTCAGTTGGGTGAAATAATGACTCCTTCTGTTCTCTGGTATTGCTCTTAGTTGTAGTCAGTTTAGTTCTTATCACACTCGAAGTAAATTTGATCTAGTATTTTTAAAAATCACAGATTATCGGTAATTGTCATCCGCTACGTCCATTATTCTTCATCCATGTGTTGAAACTTAGTCTGTAACCAAATCCGTTAATTGCGATTCATTCCGACTAAAGATAGGGCAGACACTTTATTAAATTACGATCAATTCAGATTATATCCAGTTCAAGTAATATATAGACTGCAAAGACCATTATATGCCATCCTCTAATAATGATACTGTCTTTTGTTAATGTGTATTTTGTAATAGTGTGTGAAATGATAATCCATGGCGTATTTTTCATAATTTCGATTACAAGTATATATATGCTTCGCACATTATGATTCCAAACAGTCAATGGTTGAACAGAAACAGGTGCGGTTGATTCAGTGTAAGTCCACTGATCAAATCACATGTACATCGTACGGAATTGACCCAGCTATACAAATAATACAGTCCATCATCAGCAGAAAGGCACAATTGAGTTGGATCAACAGAAAAACAAATTTCATCCATTCCAGACCAGCTGGAAAAGTTCTTTTAATGCACATCCCTTCATAATATGACTCTAACCTTCAATTTTGAGTAGACCAAAATAAGAATTTTTAAACTAATGTCGAGCACGCGAAGACGTTCAAAGGTCACTGGACGGTGCTATATGCGCATTAACAGTGTTACAGTGGACTGACGAATCCACGGTTGTGTATTATTTTTGGAATAGAGCATAAATTAAATTGCTTTGCATAGTGTATTGTATGATCGAGCAGTATTATTTTTGAAAAATTCCGTCATATTTTCCCATACAAATTCAGTATCCTATAAATATTGAATGCGCCGAGTATCTCTGTATAAATTCAAAATAAGAAATATTGAACGCTTCGGGTACCTGTATGAACGTAATCAGAACTATTGAACTTCTTGGGTATCTGTATGAACTCACTGAGAAGCAATTAACGTTTCGGGTATCTATAATTAACAATGAACTCACTCAGAATTATATAAGATTCCAACAAACAGTCATTGTGCTAGACAATGAATGCCTCGGCTGCCTTTATTCCGGATACTGAACGCCACGCGTACCTGTATTTTGGAAACTGAATGCCTCGGGTATCCGTATTCTAAATGCCTGAGTTACGTGTATGTTGGATACTGAATACCTCAGTAACGTGTGTGTTGGATACTAAATGATTAAATTATGTGTAGTTTGGATACTGAATGCCTCAATTACGTTTATGTTGAATACTGAAAGCCTCAGTTACGTGTATTTTCGATACTGAATACGTCAGTAACGTGTATGTTGGATACTAAATGATTCAGTTATGTGCATTTTGGATACTGAATGCCTCAGTTACGGTTATGTTGGATACTGAATGCCTCTGGTATGTTGGATGCCTCGGTCGCCTATATTCTTGAATCTGCATGCCGCGGAAAGTGTGACATATTTAATTCACTGCCTTCAGCTTCATACAGAAAGACTTGAATAGTGTTATTTATATACTGTTATGTTATTTGGACCGTCCCTGAACTTTCATTTCTTGAGAAACCTCTTTACATAAAATAAAAGACAACAAAGGAATGTAAGATTACTCTTGACGTTAGTACTGAGATTTGATAATAATTCTAATGTGACATTTGTACAACAGAGTTATTATATTATCAAAATAAACTCAAATTCATGTATTTAATTCTTATTTTTAAAATGTGTTAACCTTAAGAAACATTTGTCACCAACTTGCTTACCTTCCTTATCATACATTTTATAGTCACAGAGAAGAGCTACCAATTCTTTTTTCAAGGCCACAAATCCACAAAAGTCGATTACACAGATGAAGCAAAAATAAACACTGAAACGTAATTAATAAGCAGAATCTAAACGATGTTTGCTGCATATATTTATATAAACAATACCATGTGAAATAACAAATGAAAAGGAGCAAGGCTGAACGTGGTGGCATGCTGCTACTGTTTTAAGATTCATCCTGATCTAATGTTTCTAGGTTGCTAAGAAACACTCGAGTTGAAGATGTAAACATGTGGGTCAATAATAAAAGCTTAGTGACATCTTTAATTGTCCAAGGAGCCCGAATGCCCGAATGCCCGAGCGATCTAAATATCTCGCCTTTACGTATCACTGCCATCTAACCTCTGTTCAAGCGGGTTCGAGTCTAGGGCTCAACCAGTGTGGCTATATGATAAAGCTTGCCAAGCAGCTTCCTATTGGTCGTTGACTCTTACCGAGATTTCCCTGGGTTCTTCCTCCACCATTTTCCGCCATGTATAGCCTATCACGCGCTGAAAACGGCGTTGACCCTAAGACAAAAAAAAAAACTATATTTTTAATCCCAGATCTAAAATTTTGTTGAATTCGTAGTTTCGTAAAATTTGTTGAAGCTTTGTTAAGTAGTATTGCACAGAAGAGTTAGAATTAACAGTTTAAATAACATTTTTAATTTATTTTAAATTTCTAATTCAATTTTAAATTTTAAACATTTTAATAATAAATTTATATGCGTTTTTATAACACGGCATTTGCTTTATGGAAGAAAGGTAGTTTGGTCCATGGGTTTCAGAAAGTGAATAAATAGTATCGAAAATATGATTCTGGTAACTTGGAAATTCCTTGATACCTATGGTGGGAGAAATGCCCGTTTGTATTCTTCTTGACTTAATTCGTTTGATTGAGTGTTCAAAGCCGACGAATCCAATTGGTTGATTTTGATTTTCTATTTTCTGTGTTACATTTTGAGTTCTGGGCTATTCCTATGAGAGTTCCATCACTGAAACCATCGCATTGGGAAGAGAAATCTTCCGCCACTGGGCTTCTTTTCACTTGATAGGTTTGCTACTCTGATCTGTGAAGAGTTATTCTAATATTTAATTTCTGCATTTCTCCAAAATATTTGTACGCAATGAGGTACATAGCGTTTTATGTGTAGACTCCTATACCATGGTTGTGAATATTTAACTTTTCACTTGTGACCCTTCTGGATGTGTTACCTTCCTTCACGTATTGGCATGTCTTGCGTCTTTTATTTCCACAAGCCTTCGACTTTCCATCTATGTTTCGTATGACGAAACAGATGTACTTCATTGTGATGTCAGTTGCATACTATGACGTCAGCTCACATACTACCTTCGAACATGTTCGACCTTGTGCTCTATCACTGAAAGTGAAGAATTCTTGACATTCCTTGTACGTATTACACAAAATATTCACATTTTGCATGAAAGAAATTTAATAGGACAAATCACAGAAAATGTAATCATACCTGAGCATGATACAGTTGTTAAGCCGTACAAGTTTATCCAAGTGTACTGTACTGTTATGGTATAACGGTACCAATTGCGCAAGTCAAGGAGGGGCGGAACTAAATATATGCGGAATATTGATTTAGAAATAAACAAGAATGTCAGCTGTGATTGAGGCTTTTTTATTTTATAAAATTTGCAGTTTATGCCAGACTTAAAATGTTGAGTCTCTTGGCTACATGTTATGTTATGTTCACTTGTATTTAGATAATGTTTTGTATTTTTATGCTTTTGAAAAATGTGATACATATCTGTGAAATTGTATGTGGTGTGATAGGACGAGTCTTGCCAATTTCTTACTCCGGCATGGTTAGCTCGCATGTATGGCACCGAGTTCAAGGCTCTGTCCACGTCAAACTATCTAAGACTGTACTATATGACTTTGGACATGCTTGCTAACGTAGAGTTGAAGATATTTTGTCAGATGTTAACTCTGAGGTATTTGGAAAAACAGTATGTACTGTGACGAATATAGGCAACAGAAGCTCGCAATGTATCCATAGAAACGTATACACAAAGGCGCTAGTTTATACCTGTAAAATGCGATTTATTTATATATAAAAAATGACATTAAGTATTTTTTGTTCAGATACTGAAAGAGGTTTAATGAGATAAAGCATAAACCTCTCAGGCGAATTACACAGGTTGGCTTAGGATGGGAGCGGTCGATATCCACAGCTATGGCACACAGAGTTGTATGGTCTGATGGTTCATTTATCATGCGATTCAACACATGCATTGTCATACATGCAAAATAATGCATTATTTAAACAAAATGTCACAACGAGTGGCTGGTTTACGTCACCTATTCCATATTTCACATATATATAATAATAATTCGTGAGTAAAAGTATAAACGTCTAGACAAGCATGTCATAAACCACTACATTGCTCAAGCTGGGCTCTCCACTTGATGTAGATCACTTTATGTTACACAGAATACGCTGATATGAGCGAATTAGATAAGATGTTATTGATATGGTCTTCCTTCCCCTTTTTCTGTTTAATGTTACGCAATAATGCTCCTTTTGGTAATCTTTTCTTGCGCTTCACACTGTTTATAATGATGAGTTAGTTTGCATTGCTTTTTATCGAAATATGAGAAATACAATGAGACAAAGGCAATTTCTTCAAGTCATTTTTTTCCATTGACACATGAGTAAGGTCGTGTACAATCCATTGACACTTGAGTAAGGTCGTGTACAATCCATTGACACTTGAGTAAGGTCATATACAATCCTCTATTGGTTATTGTCAGTTTTTGTCCACCTCTTACTTCAGGAATTTCCTCATATAAAGCCAGACAGTTCTGAGTTCTAACTACATTGGTCACATTTTGGCCATTCCTCCTATAAGCACACTCTGTTATTCAAATTTTGGGTCCCATCGCAGTAATCCAGAACAGAATGGAGTCATATCAGCATGTTCACAGATAGTCGCCTTCCAACTACTTCACTCTGGTGAATATGAATGGAGAGTTGCCTTCCTACTACTACATTCTGGTGAACATAAACGGATAGTTGCCTTCCTACTACTACACTCTGGTGAACATAAACGGATAGTTGCCTTCCTACTACTACACTCTGGTGAACATAAACGGATAGTTGCCTTCCAACTACTACACTCTGGTGATCATAAAAGGATAGTTGCCTTCCGAATACTTCACTCTGGTGAATATGAATGGAGAGTTGCCTTCTGAATACTTCACTCTGGTGAACATAACGGATAGTTGCCTTACAACTACTTCACTCTGATAATAACTGGCATCCACTTCATCTCTTAGAATAAATTTAAATCATACACTATGGCACTCTGCTGTCAGAATAAAATTAAATCATACACTATGGCACTCTGCTGTCAGAATAAAATTAAATCATACACTATATCACTCTGCTCTCAGAATAAAATTAAATCATACACTATAGCATTCTGCTCTCAGAATAAAATTAAATCATACACTATGGCATTCTGTTCTCAAAACAAAATTAAATCATACACAATGACACTCTGCTCTCAGAATAAAATTAAATGATACACTATAACACTCTGCTCTTAGAATAAAATTAAATCATACAATATAGCACTCTTCTCTCAGAATAAAATTAAATCATACACTATAGCACTATGCTTTCAGAATAAAATTAAATCATACACTATAGCACTCTGCTCTCAGAATAAAGTTAAATTATACACTATAGGACTCTGCTCTCAGAATAAAATTAAATCATACACTATATCACTCAGCTATCAGAAAAAAATTAAATCATACACTATAGCACTCTGCTCGCAAAACAAAATTAAATCATACACTATGGCACTCTGTTCTCAGAATAAAATTAAATCATGCACTATGGCACTGTATTCTCAGAATAAAATTAAATCATGCCTTATGGCACTCTGCTCTCAGAATAAAATTAAATCATACGCTATGGCACTCTATTCTCAGAATAAAATTGAATCATACAATATGGCACTCTGCTCTCAGAATAAAATCAAATCATGCACAATGACACTCTGCTCTCAGAATAAAATTAAATCATGCACTATGGCACTCTGCTTTCAGAATAAAATTAAATCAAACACTATGGCACTCTGCTGTCAGAATAAACTTAAATCATGCACTATGGCACTGTATTCTCAGAATAAAATTAAATCATACACTATGGCTCTCTGCTCTCAGAATAAAATTCAATAATACGCTTTGGCACTCTTTTCTCAGAATAAAACTAAATCATACCCTGAAGTATTATGTTATGTACGAATGCATGAACTTTCCGCTCTTACTTTACCAATGTTTTGTTCGTGTATAATTTAGTGGCATACAAGTTTATCCATTCTATGATTTTGTATTAAATGGATTGTGTATAATTTAGTGGCATACAAATTTATCCACTTTATGATTTTGTATTAAATGGATTGTGCATACAAACAGTGGCATACAAGTTTAGTGGCATACAAGTTTATCCACTTTATGATTTTGTATTAAATGGATTGTGTATAATTTAGTGGCATACAAATTTATCCACTTTATGAATTTGTATTAAATGGATTGTGTATAATTTAGTGGCATACAAGTTTATCCACTTTATGATTTTGTATTAAATGGATTGTGTATAATTTAGTGGCATACAAGTTTATCCACTTTATGATTTTGTATTAAATGGATTGTGTATAATTTAGTGGCATACAAGTTTATCCACTCTATGATTTTGTATTAAATGGATTGTGCGGTAAAGAAAAGAAAATTACAATGAGTGTATGCATTTCATTGAGTTATCTCCCGTGCACTATGCATGTTATTTCAAGAAGAAATCCTCACATTGTCAGCATTTGTTTAAGAAAATGATGAATGGATTTAGTGTGAAATATATTATTAACCCTAAGCCATGATGCAAATGAAACTAATGCTATGATAAAATTAGCGTAAAATATTTTGTTAGCTCTAAATTATTATGCAAATTTAAGCACAATTTATCTCTCAAGACAAAGATTAAATGTTTTATTTTTTTTAAATTTTTTTTTATTTTTTTTATTTTTTCGTTTCTAACTCAAGCTAATTATTTTTAATTTCGTGCATTTGACCAATATAAATTATATTCATCTGTATAAGTTAAGTATATACCCTTTTATTTCAAATCGGAACGCATACATATTCACCTGAAGTCATGGTGTTGTAATGGGTGTAGTATACCAAGGGAACTTGGGTTAGTTTTTGGACCATTGGGCATGACCTCCACATATTTGTCTAAAGTAAGGTGATAAAACTTTCTCTTAATTTTATCTTCTATGTTGTTGCCTCTTTTGCTTCCTTTAATATTATCTGCATGTCCTTTTGTGATGCACACTTTCCTCATGTTTTAACTCCATTTGAATTGCAATACGCGTTGTTTTCCTTGGCATTTTTGTTGTTGTTGTTGTTGTTGTAATCCAAAACAATCACACAGAATCCAAAATAAATGCTTAGAAGCTGTGATATACTATGTTTGATGACATAGTGACTCACTGTTGGAATTGCATTCACTACACAATGGAGAAAAGTTGTGTATTCAGCTTTTGGATAGGTTGTGGGTGGAAGACTTGCGTGCAGGGACTATGGGTTAGTGACGTCATGTAGCTGCAGTCAAAGTAAGGTGTTGAAAGTTTATACTTTATAATAAGACTATGTCATGTCCACCTGTCTTCGATGTTAAATACTGAGTATTCTACAAGATATAAAGGTCTTTATTATAGATGAAATATCTTCGTCGAAAAAGAAGTGATGAATACCACTTAGGACGTTGACTTTTGACCTGGTTATTACATACTTTGACATAATGTGATTTATTCCACATAACAAATGGGAAGCTTAGTAAGAAAGGATATGAATAAAGCACAACTTATAATTAAAACCATTCATTTTATTCACAAAAATGATTCTACTAGTAACGCACAAGAATGAAAGCAAGAGTTTAAACAGCTCAATGACATTTCCATACACATTAAGATAGGAAATTTCTTAGAATGACATAAAACTTTTTTCACAAATGAGACAAAGTACACTTTTACTTAGACTGTCTGTAGAGATATTAACAATTTTCAAAAAAAAATTAAGATTGTATATAGTTATACCGGCTCCGACTGTACAAGCTAGAGACTGAGGGGGAGAGGTGGGGCGGAGCTAAATGTAGGGAACATTGCAATCAAACATAAAGTTAGTTGTGATTGGTGTGTTATGTAAGGGTTGTCGTTCTGTCATGCTTAAAAATTTGAGTCTCGTAGTTACACGTGAGATTATGCTCATACCTAGATTTATGTG
Organism: Sinohyriopsis cumingii; assembly: GCA_028554795.2. Classification (NCBI taxonomy): domain Eukaryota; kingdom Metazoa; phylum Mollusca; class Bivalvia; order Unionida; family Unionidae; genus Sinohyriopsis; species Sinohyriopsis cumingii. The sequence goes on along the minus strand of CM068828.1, from coordinate 155,334,993 downwards.
CTGAAGTTTGTATGACGTTTTTAAAAAATGTGATGCACATCAATGAAAATGCAAGTTTTTTGACAGGGTAGCTCTTAGTTTTATACAACGGTACAAATTGCACAACCCCACGTAGGCGGAGCCCAGTATGTATGAGCATTTTATTCAGAAATAAACATCAAAACTGGCTCTAATTGGCGTATGATGTAAAATGCGTAGTTTCTATCAGGCTTTAAAAAAAAATTAAAATTTTAATAAAATTCAGATTCTTACCAAAGTGTGAGATTGCGTTAAATTGTATCTAAATCATACTTGGTATTTTTATGAGTTTTTTATTTTTTACTTTTTTTAAAAATAAAAGCATTTTTTTGTGACTAGATAACTCTTACACCTGTTTAGTTCCAGCATAGTTATTTCTCTTAGATGCAAAGGAATACGTGATTTTGTCCTTGTCAGATTGATAATATAATATTGTTCTCTATGACAGCTTATGATGCGCATGCGTAAGAAGGATACAACGTATATTAATTGCAACAAAAGTAAGCATTAAGGTCTTTGAAAACATAAATCATACCGAGATATCATTAGAAAACCGCAAGTAACAAAACTCGCTACCGACAATGAGGGATGTTAAAATAATACACAAAATGTCGATGAGCGCAATGTTTCGAGTAAGAGATTGAATGTGTCATTATCGGGATGATCCTGGTGAAAACAAAAATGTCATCCAACCCCCCAACCCCCTTAAATGTTATTGAATTCACTCTAAAATACTGCAATTCACAAAGATTGGAATATTAAAACACTCTATTCATCCTACGTAACTATATATTTTTACACACACACACACACATACACATACATACATATATATATATATATATATATATATATATATATATATATATATATATATATATATATATATATATATATATGCCACTGTTCATCGCACGTACATACACATATATACGTTTAAATAGAACACTATATTCAGTATACGTACATATACATATATACGTCTAAATAGGATACCATATTCATCGTACGTACATACACATATATACTTCTAAATAGGACACTATATTCATAGTACGTACATATACATATATACGTTTAAATATGACACTGTATTCATCGTACGTACACACACACACACATATACGTCTAGATATGACACTGTTCATCGTACGTTGATACATATAAATAAGTCTAAATATAACACTATATTCATCGTACGTACAGAAATATATATACGTCTAAATAGGACGCTTTTTATCGTACGTACGTACACATACATAAGTCTAAATAGGACACCCGTACACCAAAATGTGTTGGGAGTTGTTTGTTTGTTTGGGAGAGGAGGGTTGGGGGTGGCGTGGGGTGATATTGTTTCGTTTCGTTTTGTTTTCCAGACAAGTGCCATTTATGTTAAGATTTTTTTAACATTATCCAAATGAACAGATTTCCCTTATTTGACCGCGTCCGCTGAGTCGGGTTTTACACACATACATACATACATATATACATGCATGCATGCATGCATACATACACACATACATACATACATACATACACGTACGTACGTACACATATATACATACATACATGCATACATACATACATACATACATACATGCATACATACATACATACACGTACGTACGTACGTACGTACGTACGCATACATACATACATACACTATGATATTTACATATATACATGTATACTTGTCTATAAACGACACTCATTAGATTAAATGTTGGGGGGTGCCCTTTATGTCTAAGTCAAATATGTAATACATATGATTATGCATGTATTTTTAACACTGTTTTGTGAATTCATAAGTTTTCTTTATATTTGTCCGCTCAATCAGTTTCACATGCAGACAGACAGACAGACACGCATACACACATATATACGTTCATACGTTTCTCAAACGTATTCCCGAATACATTTTACTTTTTCAGATAGTGTGCTGCGCTGTCTTTTCCCTGGAGTTTATTTCGTAGCGACCTTGGCCTAAAAAGATCTGTTTATAGTATTTCGACGAAGTAAACAACTTGAATGGAGCTAAATTAACTTAGTTTGGTAAATGCCTGGTAAAGAGGTCAGACACATAGTTAGACAAAATAGGTCAGTAACAATCTTTTGCCGTCATCTATCTATTTCTAATACTGGGAAGCATAAGGTGGTGGTTCGCCAGTGTGTTTTCTTAATTATTTTATTTGAAACCAAATATTATATTATCTCATTATTTCTATTCAGAGAGAGAGACAGACAGACAGACAGAGAGAGAGAGAGAGAGTGTGTGTGTGTGCGCGTGTGTGTGTGTGTGTGTGTGTGTGTGTTCCATCAAATATATTTTCCTCCGGTTACAACGACAATGTTCGAGTGTTTCATGTTTGTTTTTTTTTTTATCTCACACTGTCTCTATTTTCTTGTTTGCGTTTTCTTTTTCTTTTTCCCTTAAAGAAAACGGATAATTCTAAATCCTTTGACTTAATGTTAGATCTGCTAGAAAGTATTGTGAATCCAACAACGCAATGTCAGTTCTGTGGTGAAAGTCCTCTGAATCCTATCACTTCTTTGTGTAATGTTACTTCTGTGGTGTTGGTGTTGTGTGGTTTAACGCCATTTTTCAGCACATGATAGGCTATACATGGCGGCCAGTGTTAATGGTGGAGGATGAACCCAGGAAAACCCCAGAAAGAACCACCGACCCACGAGAAGCTACTGGCAAGCTTTCTCACATACCCACATTGGCCGAATCCGAGACTCGAACCCACGCAGACAGAGGTGAGATGGCAATGATCCGTAACGGAGAGCGCTTTAGACAACTCGGCCACTCGGGGCCCCTACTTCTGTGATGAAAGTCCTCTGAATCCCAACATTTGACGTAATGTTGCTTCTGTGGTGAAAGTCCTCTGTCACGTTGTAGGGAAAATTTGCCGATGCTTCATTCTTCATGTATACACATATTTTCTTATAGTTAATTCGTAGTTAAGATCACCTGGGATACTGCCAATACGTATTATGTAAGATTACGACTATAGACCCGTTTCTGGACACAAGAAACTGCCTGTTTGTTGTTTAACTATTATGCAACAACCCGTTCAAGGTTAAATTCAAAGGGAATTATACGACCAGGTAAAGACGCCATTGTTTGTTTTGCACTCAGTCAGTGATGTCAAGATCGGTTTGGAGCAAGTTCGGACATTTGGGGACCGGAAACCATTGAGTAACAGGGAAGTATAAAATGACCCCTGTGCAATTTTCAAAGAGACCAGACCGTATCCAATCGAAACTGAGAAATTCAAATCTAGGGCGGAGTCCCAATTAGCAATTTGTCCAGACTTCGCTTATTTTCCCATCAGTACATGTGCGAATGTCGCCAGATGTGGGTCATAGATAAATTGGGAGGCATTAGACTGTACTCCGGGTAGCCGAAGTTGTGCGCTCATTAAACGACGGAAAGGAATTTTAGGGAAATTCTAGTTTAGATCTGCGGACCAAGGCTTCTTGACGGTGTAAGAGGCAACACCCTAGGATTGGAGAGACGGAAGACACGTTGAGAGCACATTGGAGGTCTATTGTGACGTCATCAGTTCGTGTGGAGGCGCAGTGCCGAAAGGAAACATGGAAGAGATTACCAGAAGTGTCAGAAGGATGGATCCAGACATGCCTGGAGAACACGTAATCAAGGTTACCAGAAGTACCAAAAGAGAAACAAGAGGCGGACAGATGAGTAACAGAGACATTACTGATGGAAAACATTCTCATTTAAGACTTTAAATTGATATGATGAAATGGTAATTGGCAAATCTGAATAAGTCATTGTTTGTATTTGTTCGAAAGAAATTGCGGTTGAGAAATTTTTCGATGAAATAGTTGAATACATTTGATATATTTTATTAAATTGTTATAACTTTCACCTTGAGTTATTTATACACCTTTTACCGTCGGTGTTACTGATTGGTGGCTCGGAGCTATTTAAATTTTAATTATCTACCTTCTCTGGTGTTAGAAATAATACCGTAGGAGGCACGTGACATCCTCTGAATTTCGATACCTTTGACGTAATGTCACTTTTGTGGTGAAAGTCCTCTGAATCCCAACACCTTTGTCGTAAAGTTAGTTCTGCAGTGAAAGTCCTCTGAATCCCAACACCTTTGTCGTAAAGTTAGTTCTGCAATGAAAGTCCTCTGAATCCCAACACCTTTGTCGTAAAGTTAGTTCTGCAGTGAAAGTCCTCTGAATCCCACCACCTTTGTCGTAATGTTAGTTCTACAGTGAAAGTCCTCTGAATCCCCACACTTTGAAGCAATGTTACTTCTGTGGTAATCTTGTAAATACACAAACTTTATTACCCATTTAGTATGCTAGATTTTTAATAGTCGACTGTATTTGTCCTATTACTGACATTAAAGATTACATATAAATAAATAGTTTAAAATTGTGACAACATACCCATATATGTTATTTCAGTTCATAATTATCAAAATCCCCTGTTTTAACGAGAAGTAAATTTGAAATTAATCATTGATGTTGCCTCCCTTTCAGAATTGTCATTCATTTTCCCTCATATATATGCAACAAAAATACTTTAAATTATTACGAAAGGGAGGCAACGCCAATGCCGGTGCAACGAAGTCCCGTAACGTCTTTTTCGCTAAAGCGTTAAATACTTTGGAAAGTGATAGCATCCGGTGACATCGAAGTGAATATACGCAGTCAAGTGTTTCATTCAGATGGTGTCATTTTATATAAACTTCTTTAACATAATCATGTATCTATACATACAATGTGAAACCCGGATATTTTACCTTTGGTACAGAGGTGTCAATTTGTAATCATAATTTCATGCATTTGTCTTGCATTTCTAAATAGAAATCCAGTGTTTGGTACGTATGTACAATTATAATTTCATGTATTTATCTTGCATTTCTAAATAGAAATCCAGTGTTTGTATCAGTTTGTAATCATAATTTCATGTATTTGTCTTGCATTTCTAAATAGAAATCCAGTGTTTGTATCAGTTTGTAATCATAATTTCATGTATTTGTCTTGCATTTCTAAATAGAAATCCAGTGTTTGTATCAGTTTGTAATTATAATTTTATGTATTTTTCTTGCATTTTTAAATAAAAATCCAGTGTTTTTATCAGTTTGTAATAATAATTTCATGTATTTGTCTTGCATTTCTAAATAGAAATCCAGTGTTTGTATCAGTTTGTAATCATAATTTCATGTATTTAGCTTGCATGTCTAAATAGAAATCCAGTGTTTGGTACGTAGGTAACAATTTGTAATTATAATTTCATGTATTTATCTTGTATTTCTAAATAGAAATCCAATGTTTGGTGCGTAGGTATCAATTTGGAATTATAATTTCATGTTTTTATCTTTCATTTCTAAATAAAAATCGATTGTTTGGGATGTAGGTGTCAACACGTAATTATAGCTTCATCCTGCATTTCTAAATAGAAATCCAGTGGATTTGTGCATTGAGCAGAATGATGATGTCGGCCTGTCTAACAGGATGGTTCTCGTGTACCTGTAGCTCTTTCTTTTCACCTTGTTCGATACTTTTTAGGGGATGAACGCACGACCAAGTAGATCAGAACTCTGGTGCACGGGAGATTGGTGATGAGTGTCCTTGCTCGCATAGCAGGTTCTCGTCCTGCTATAAACGAAATACAAGTCATTAACATGTTTAATCATATTAGCCAGTGTAAGGTCTTATATTTTAATTGCATCTTGTTTTAATGTAGCCCTTCTATTTCGTTTGCTTTTATTATCACATGAAATCTAACAACAGGTGATGGGTTGAAGTGGTTGTGGTAGTAGGTACATGAAGCAACGTTCCATAATGGGGAGGGGTGTGTTTACTACGAGTGACTGCGTTTTATTTCTCTTTACCTTTTAAAGATTTTGTAAATTAAACTCCAGTTAGCCTATATACTTTTTGTTTAGTTACACGTATTGAGTTATAGCTAAGGAGCCATTCTGTTGTAAACAAATTTAAATTAAAATCTAGGTCAAACGTCAGATATTGCGCAGTTAGGATTTCAAGGCGAAGTGTCGGCGTGCAGCATATTTACACTGCTTAATTTGTATCGTTATACATCAGTGAAGACATTTTCAAAACGTAATGTATTTTATGTGCAGAGCACATTTTCCTTGAGGTGTACAATTTAGACTTTTACCGGATGGCATATATCTCTAGAAATCTTTTAAAAATCATCCAAGTAACGAATCTTGCCAGGATGGACTCAGTTTTGGAAGCTATGGTACAGAATGATGAGGACTGTAAAACGAATCTTGCTAGGATGAACTCAGTTTTGGAAGCTATGGTACAGAATGATGAGGACTGTAAAACGAATCTTGCCAGGATGGACTCAGTTTTGGAAGCTATGGTACAGAATAATGAGGACTCTCATCGGTATGCATGTAATTGTTTTACTGACCGTGAAGTCCATACATCTGATGCATTCCAAAATGGATTATTATGAAGAGATACAGAAAGCAACTTTATGAGAGCAATGTGGTTTACGATAATAAGGGACAAAAGAAAAAATTAATACGAATACAGGTCGGTACGTAATCACATGATCAGAACTATAGTCGAGATATGTACATCATCTCGCAAATGACGACACCGACTATTACAGAAAACGACTGGTGGATGTGTTCCTTACTGAAAGCGCTGTCCCAAGCAACTGCTTGTGAAAGTCACACTGATATTTGAAATCTGCCATTATCCATATTTAAAAAAAAAACAAATGAATGAAGACAAGTTAAACATCCACACCGGATTTATCACAGAGGAGCATATCCAAGTTTGGCTGTTGTATTGCGTATAGTGCTAACTGAACATGTTGAAATCAGTCGAGGCAGTATCACATTCTACAATGAATACATGATTTATATGACAGTAGTTGTTTTATTAATTGAGATTAAATAATACAAATATGTAAAACATACTCAGCAATAAAACCCAAAACAGGGCTGTCCCGTCAGCCGGTACGAAGAATTGTGTAAACAATGTACTACAGTAACCCAAGTCAGCGTTTTGAAGTTTGCTGTCCTACGAGTTGATACGAGTAAACTTGTTCCAGGTCCCAAACTTGTTCCAGCAAACAAGAGTAATGTTAATGTCATGAGGAAAATTGTGCATATTTATGGAATAAAAAAATTATGTGTGTTCTGAGAGGTCAAAAATTGTGCAAGTCTATCGCATGGAAAATGACGTGTGTGGTGAGAGGAGAAAAATTATAGCAAATATATGGCATGGAAAATGACGTATGTCCTGAGAGGAGAAAATTTTTGGTAATCTGTGGCATGGAAAATGACGTGTGGCATGTTTTTTTTCTTGTTGGAATCTTACACCTTCTGCTGAGAAATTATGGATTTCCATCGAGGATTTTTATTAGAGTATATTTTAATTCTGATCTCCAATAAAGTGTTTGGATTCCGTATGAATTGTACGAATATTAGACGCCGTGTAAAATGTACAAATATTGGATACCGTATCAATTGTACAAATATTGGACGCCGTGTGAATTGTACAATTATTGGACGTCGTGTAAATTGTACAAATATTGGACGTCGTGTGAATTGTACAAATATTGGACGCCGTGTGAATTGTACAAATATTGGAGGCCGTGTGAATTGTACTAATATTTATTCTGTGATGTGCATGCTATAAATGTTATTCCTCTGCAAGCAGCATTTAGAAAGATTCAATTCATTGAAACTAGGTGGAAAAAAAAAGTAGATCTCCCTCTCTCTCTCTCTCTCTCTCTCTCATGAACTTAAAAGATATTCAGAAAATGATTCTTGCTTCGAGCTGATAAAACTATTCTCATAAACTTGATATATATCTGAAAATAAAAAGTTATCAAACTTATTTGAAATCTTTTACTTACCAAATGTGCAGTGTCCCTCTGGTTGTGCCCTTACAAATATATTTTAAAAGATGCCAAGTCAGCATTAATTGATCTTATTTTTATTGTATTTATTTATTTGGAAAGTTATTTTCCAAATATTTCCTTGTCTTTATTACTAAAAGGTTTGTTTTGTTATACTTGTATTTTCAGTGACATCGATTCTATTCTAATGACCTTTATTTTTCTCTTCGAATGTGCTATTAAGTTTATTTCCATTTCTAATTTTGTTTTCCTTTCTCTGTCATAGGTTAGGACCGCTACAGTGAGCTAGTTGTTAGAGCCTCCACCTCTGGTGCGAGAGGTCGCGTGTTCGAACCCTGGCCAAGTCATACCAAAGACTTATAAAAATGTTACTAACTGCTGCCTCGATAGGCGCTTAGCATTAAGAGGTTAGTGTTAGGACTGGTCGGCCTGGTTTTATGATAATGTGACTGGCTGTGACATCAGCCCCTCACCCGCGATGATGTTGATTTTCTGGTTAGGGGCTGATATCTCCTATTCATTGAAAGCTGCAATTATTCGCAGCCACTTTTGTCTGCACACATTGGTTTACATTTTATACACTTACCGGTATTTCTCGTGGATGTGGAGCTACCGTCGGCTGAAAGGTTCTTTTGGTGACATGTACATAACATTTTTGGAGCAAATTCTATGTTAGGTGACATGTAAATCCACGTGGAGTAGTACAACCATCTGTCCTGTGGCCATTTTGAAATTTTGCGCAAGATATGGATGTTACCAATTACCGGTATGTGTCTAAAGGGTACGCAGGAATCTTCCGGAAAGATTTGCATGCATCAAAACTGCACATTTTAATGAACAGGTGGCATCAGACCCATATGTCGTCCATCAGAATCAACACAGATTGGGGAGGGGGGGAATAAATCGGACTAGTCTTCGGCATGATGGCCCAGTTCTAGATATCACTATAAACTGCCACACTGCAGACATCGTAGTGATATGAATGAAAAATTGTTTAAGCTACATTAAAATCCAAACCACACACACACACACACACACACACACACCGTAGTTGGTTAGACTTCTTTAGCTGTTAGGATGTCAGTTGCAAGAAAGGTTTTCAGTCTTGTAGTGATGTGTGATCGTGAACACTCAGATTATCAGGTCTACAAAAATAAAAAACAGTCTGCATGTCAGGGCTCTTTCTTGTTTTCAGTCTTGTATCAGTGATTTATGATAGTGAACTCTCAGATACAAAAAAATAGACTGCATGACGTGAATCTTCCGGGTTCGTTGACTGGAAGGCTATCTTTGTGTCAACACTGCAGACTGCCCTGACATTATGAGTAAATTGTTAAGGTAGGCTCTGCCGTATTATCTCTTGAATTTAGTTTAGAATGTGTTACAAGCAGAGAACGGATATTAAAGGACGATTAACGGAACTGTGCAAGTGAATGTGCATCTAAATAGACATCTATTAGTCGGCTGTGTACACATCTTGTTTATGCGATGGCATTAACTGAGACTTTACTGAACCTTTCAAACTAAAATCCTGTTCACGAAGTATCCAATCATGTCTCACATGAGCTAATTTAGGAGTCTCTTTCGTATGTGGTTGTTAAAAAGGATGAATTTTTTTATTGGTACGCCACGATTCGATTTTTTAATTTACATTTTACTCAGCGTTTTATAAATGAGGTATTGTTATTTTACTTAGGCTATCATATTTGAGGTTTTAACTAAGATTTTACTCAAGATTTCATACTCGAGATATTAAATTGCTGTTGTTGTTGTTGTAGGGTTTAACGCCATTTTCAGCACACGATAAGCTATACATGGTGGTCAGTATTAATGGTGGAGGAAGAACCCGGGAAATGAAAGAACCTCCGACCCTCGAGAAGCTACTGGCAAGCTTTCTCACATACCCACATTGGCCGAATCCTGGACTCGAACATACGCAGACAGGGGTGAGATGGCAGTGATCCGTAACGCTTTAGACCACTCGGCCACTCGGGGCCCCGAGATATTAAATGAGATTATCTCAGGCTTTCATGCTTGAGGCTTTAACTGAGATTTTTCTCATGTTTTCATACTTGCGGCATTAACTGAGATTTTATTCAGGATTTCATACTCGAGATATTAACTGAGATTTTACTCAGGATTTCATACTTGAGGCGTTAAATGAGATATTACTCAGGATTTCATACTCCAGGTATTAACTGAGATTTTACTCAGGATTTCATACTTGAGGCATTAACTGAGATTTTACTCAGTATTTCATATTCAAGGCATTAAGTGAGATTTTACTGAACTTTTCATACTTGAGTTATCAAATGAGATTTTACTCAGGCTTTCATACTTGAGGCACATATTTTTATCTTTTAATTGTCTAATATTAACAAAGGTCTCCATGTTTATTTACTCCATGATAGATGGGGGGGGGGGGAGTGAGGAACGAATTAGTATAACGATTTGTTCATTAATTGGTGACATTCTCAAAGAGAACGACGCCATTTCATATTTATACTGTACAAAGACAGCTACGCCAAATAAAATTTCTCCTGTCGAAAGATAATGGTACCATTTCATATTTATACTGAGCAAAGTTAATGTGGTTCAATATTCTCTCAGCTTCCATGTGTCTGGACATATTGCTCTATTCTTATTTCATACAGGTACTAAATAATCTACAACTTTCATACTAAAATCACTTGTATTTGAATTTTTGTTAGATGCCTTGTTTGAAGATTTGCATTTGAATTTGGGGTAGCTGTCTTGTTTTATGTTGAATTTAGGTTCGATATCTTGTTTAGAAAGTTGTATTTGAATTTGGGGTAGCTGTCTTGTTTTATGTTGAATTTAGGTTCGATATCTTGTTTAGAAAGTTGTATTTGAATTTGGGGTAGCTGTCTTGTTTTATGTTGAATTTAGGTTCGATATCTTGTTTAGAAAGTTGTATTTGAATTTGGGGTAGCTGTCTTGTTTTATGTTGAATTTAGGTTCGATATCTTGTTTAGAAAGTTGTATTTGAATTTGGGGTAGCTGTCTTGTTTTATGTTGAATTTAGGTTCGATATCTTGTTTAGAAAGTTGTATTTGAATTTGGGGTAGCTGTCTTGTTTTATGTTGAATTTAGGTTCGATATCTTGTTTAGAAATTTGTATTTGAATTTGGGGTAGCTGTCTTGTTTTATGTTGAATTTAGGTTCGATATCTTGTTTAGAACGTTGTATTTGAATTTGGGGTAGCTGTCTTGTTTTATGTTGAATTTAGGTTCGATATCTTGTTTAGAAATTTGTATTTGAATTTGGGGTAGCTGTCTTGTTTTATGTTGAATTTAGGTTCGATATCTTGTTTAGAAATTTGTATTTGAATTTGGGGTAGCTGTCTTGTTTTATGTTGAATTTAGGTTCGATATCTTGTTTAGAAATTTGTATTTGAATTTGGGGTAGCTGTCTTGTTTTATGTTGAATTTAGGTTCGATATCTTGTTTAGAAATTTGTATTTGAATTTGGGGTAGCTGTCTTGTTTTATGTTGAATTTAGGTTCGATATCTTGTTTAGAAATTTGTATTTGAATTTGGGGTAGCTGTCTTGTTTTATGTTGAATTTAGGTTCGATATCTTGTTTAGAAAGTTGTATTTGAATTTGGGGTAGCTGTCTTGTTTTATGTTGAATTTAGGTTCGATATCTTGTTTAGAAATTTGTATTTGAATTTGGGGTAGCTGTCTTGTTTTATGTTGAATTTAGGTTCGATATCTTGTTTAGAAATTTGTATTTGAATTTGGGGTAGCTGTCTTGTTTTATGTTGAATTTAGGTTCGATATCTTGTTTAGAAAGTTGTATTTGAATTTGGGGTAGCTGTCTTGTTTTATGTTGAATTTAGGTTCGGTATTTTGTTTAGAAAGTTGTATTTGAATTTGGGGTAGCTGTCTTGTTTTATGTTGAATTTAGGTTCGGTATTTTGTTTAGAAAGTTGTATTTGAATTTGGGGTAGCTGTCTTGTTTTATGTTGAATTTAGGTTCGGTATTTTGTTTAGAAAGTTGTATTTGAATTTGGGGTAGCTGTCTTGTTTTATGTTGAATTTAGGTTCGGTATTTTGTTTAGAAAGTTGTATTTGAATTTGGGGTAGCTGTCTTGTTTTATGTTGAATTTAGGTTCGGTATTTTGTTTAGAAAGTTGTATTTGAATTTGGAGTAGCTGTCTTGTTTTATGTTGAATTTAGGTTCGATATCTTGTTTAGAACGTTGTATTTGAATTTGGGGTAGCTGTCTTGTTTTATGTTGAATTTAGGTTCGGTATTTTGTTTAGAAAGTTGTATTTGAATTTGGGGTAGCTGTCTTGTTTTATGTTGAATTTAGGTTCGGTATTTTGTTTAGAAAGTTGTATTTGAATTTGGGGTAGCTGTCTTGTTTTATGTTGAATTTAGGTTCGGTATTTTGTTTAGAAAGTTGTATTTGAATTTGGGGTAGCTGTCTTGTTTTATGTTGAATTTAGGTTCGGTATTTTGTTTAGAAAGTTGTATTTGAATTTGGGGTAGCTGTCTTGTTTTATGTTGAATTTAGGTTCGATATCTTGTTTAGAAAGTTGTATTTGAATTTGGGTTACATGCCATGTTCGCTTGATTAGTGTGATAAAAATACGTAAAAATATGTCTTTATGCCCTAATGATAGTATGCGATTTCAGAAATTCATACAATATATGAGGCTTTCAAAATATTTCCATAAGTATTTATAATACATTTTCAGACTATGGTCATATATATATATATATATATATATATATATATATATATATATATATATATATATATATATATATATATATATATATATATGACAAATATATTTTATTACATTTGTCCATTTACTATTATTAGTAGTATTTTTATTATTATTGATATTATTATTATTATTATTATTATTATTATTATATTATTGAACAAAATGTTATGGTACAATAAAAATGACTAAACTGATCTATTTCCATTTCAATACCTACTCGCATATGGTGCTTTCCCACCCACGCAAGACTAGTTTGTGAATGAATTCAGTCTCCATTCATAAAAGAAAGCATTGGTTACATTCGCCTTTTTCCCTTGATTTCGTATCTTAAGAAGTCGGGCATACCGTACGCAACGCCTCTTGTAGTTTCCCATAATTCACTGAGGCATTTGAAACATGCTGCTCCCTGTCGGTTAAAACAAGATTTGAATGCTCTCACAGGCAGCAAATTTGCAAACGTAATACCGTCCATTTGTCAATGGCGTCCCACAAAGATTCTGTTATTCTTGAAAGGTAAGTTAAATATTTTCTATATAGATTTCATCTGTTTGTCTAAATTTTTATTCTAATTTAAAAGAATAGTGTCATCGTCATTACAATAAGTTTACATCATGGCCCTTGTGTAATTCAGGCAATTCGAAGGACCCAGGAAGGAAAGTGTAAGCCTTTATTAACATTAAATTGACTAAAGAAATGTCCTAAATTCACTTCCTTCAATGATATTAATAGACGAACAGATGTGAAATTATTTATACATACTGTACATTAGTCACTACCTCTTTTCATCACGAAGTATTTATTTAATCGATCAGCTATAATTGTCTTCATTTTTTGCACACCGTCTCGTCTTCTGACCAAATAGTGAAATACCGTTAAAGATACTTATATCACGTTTGAATTTTATATTTAGAAAGACGCATGGAAGCGAATTAAAAAATTAATCAGTGTTGCTTTATAATTGCCGTGGAACGAGTGTAAACGCCATATTATTTTTATTGTTATCGAAAGAGTATAAACGCTATATTGTTTTCTAAAGTCCATCTTTAAATTCTTTTTGGGATTTTGCTTTGTTTTGTTTTTGGATTTTTGATCCTATTTTTCCGACAAATAAAGACGTGTATAATAATTTAATTTTAATTTTTTCTTGACACAGAACATAACAATGGCTTCAATTAGACCAAACCCGCGTGCGATGATTCATGTACTGAGGTTGTCCATATTGATATTTTTGATTGTATCAACAACTACATTCAATATCTTTGTGATTTTAGGGATTCTTCATCTGATGTTGTTTCAGTAACTATGTACCAACTGTAGAAAACGTGCATACGAAGAAACAACTGCAAACATTTAGGTTCACTCAGTTTGTTTTACACACTTGCATTTGAGTGCTGTGAAAGGAGCCATCTTTCTTTATTGCATATCCTACGCGCATAACTTAATTGTCTTCATATCGTGACTTCTGTTGTTTTTATAAAAAAAAAATAATAACAAAAATATCCTTTTAAATTTAATTACAAAAAACAACAACACTGGTTTTAAGTAGCCCGGTTGATAAAAAAAAAACAACACTGGTTTTAAGTAGCCCGTTTGATAAATAAAAAAAAAACTGGTTTTAAGTAGCCCGTTTGATATCTAATCTAACATAATCTAACTCACTAACATGTTATATGTGATATGAAATCATTTTAGAAACCAAGACCTGAGCAGGCTCTAAGGTCACTGTATATATGCAGCCATCTGTCCATCCATCCATCCATCCATACATACATCCATCCATACATCCATCCATCCATCTATACATACATACATTCATACATACATACATACACACACACACATACACACACACATACATACATACATACATACATACATACATACATACATACATACATACATACATACGTACATACATACATACATACATACATACATACATACATACATACATACATCCATCAATACATACATCCATCCATCCATACGTACATACATACATACATACATACATACATAACTACATGCATGCATGCATGCATGCATCCATCCATCCATCCACCCATCCATCCACCCATCCATCCATCCATCCATCCATCAATCCATCCATCCATCCATACATACATACATACACAAGCACGCACGCACGCACACACACTGACTGACCGACTAATAAACCATAATGCGTCTAAACATAAGAATACATTGATTCTTTCGTGAATAACGTGGAAAAAAATTGATGTATTCTTTATTGATTATATGATTTTTTATATGTTGCAATTCCCTTTACAGGTCAATAAAAAGAAATCGCACTTGTATTAAACCAACAATATCGATACATAGTGCACTAAATGAGAGATGTATCTAATGTATTAACCGCATATAAATATAACGCTGATTGATCAATTAACTTATTCACCTTTCAATATTCGTCATATTTAGCTAATTGTATATTTATTTATTTCATTTTGTTAATTTATTTATTTATGTATTTAGTAGTAGTAGTATGTATTTGTTATTAACTAATGAAATGAAATGCAAGCAAATGCAGAAGGCGCTTAGTTGTACACCAAGATTTAACACAAAAAATAATTAGTGTACGTTGGAAATAGGCGATGGACATTAGGTAACAAAAACAGTTTTTGAAAATCAGAAATGGGCGATGGGCATTAAACATCAAAAGCAGTTATTGAAAATCAGAAACAGTCGGTGAACATTGCGCAAAAGATACGGTATTAGTGTGAAATACAACTTGTTGCTAACGTTTCTTTGTATTTGGTTAATGTTTTGCGTCATGTCAAGTAAACAATCCAAATGGGAAATGAATCTCCTAGTAGTAGTAGTAGTAGTGTGATTATTATTATTGTTATTATTATTATTATTATTATTATTATTATTACTCGTAACATTATGTTCGTGTTCTTTTTCCAGATGTAAATAATTTTATATTTTTGTGATATTCAAATGTTTCCCTTTTTATAAATGATTTATATTTCCCTATATTTGTTTCAAGTACGAAAATGACTATTTTAATTTTAATTTAATAATCTCTATTACAATGGACAGGATGTTTTGACTTTTTTTAATAACTTTCTGCAATAACAGCGTTGACCAGTAGAGAAAGATAAATTTTGAAATGGGATCTTTAAAAAAAATGATTAGTAAGTTTGTTTCAATGTCGCATTCTTTCATGAGGTACGTAACAATGTCCTTTTCATGTGCCAAAATGACATCTATGATTTTAAGAGGTGCCAAAATTGAACTGAAAAAATAGACAATTTAATTCCAGATAGATTCTGTTGTCTTTCATCGATCATGGCAAATATTTATATGTGTTTCTTCTTGGTTGATTTTACATGAAGAGATCAATAATGATAATAATAATAATAATAATAATAATAATAATTGCAATGGTAATAATAATTCTAATAATAGTTACTGTCTTATATGAATAATATGTTTTGCTAAAACCATTATCTAGCATGGGGTTATCGTATACGTAAATATACACGTTAGTTAACTATTATATTTGTAATAACAAAGTTCCTGTTACATGAAAAACTGCTAATGTTACATTTGTAGCCTATATCTTGTCTTAATCAAACTTACATGTACAGCTTTTATTTTCTGACTAAATCAAACTTACATGTACAGTTTTTATTTTCTGACTAAATCAAACTTGCATGTAAAGTCTTGTCTAACTAAATCACGCTTAGATCTACATTCTTGTCTAACTAAGTCACGCTTAGGTCTACCGTCTTTAACTTAATCATGCTTAGGTCTACAGTCTTTAACAAAATCATGCTTAGGTCTACAGTCTTTAACTAAATCATGCTTATGTCTACCGTCTTGTCTAACTAAATCACGCTTATGTCTACAGTCTTGTCTAACTAAATCACGCTCAGGTCTACAGTCTTTATTGTTTCAATAAATCAAACTTACATGTACTGTCTTTATTATCTGACTGCATCAATCATTCTTGTCACGTCTTTATCTTGGACTAGATCAAACATATGTGTAAAGTCTATACTGTCTGGCTAAATCAGACTTATGTGTACAATTTTATTGTCTGACTAAATCAAACTTACGTGTACAGTTTTATTGTCTAAGTCAAACATACGCGTAGTATTGTCTAAATCAAACTTACGTGTACAGTTTGTATTATCTGACTAAATCAAACTTACGTGTTAAGTTTTATTGTCTAAATGAAACTTACGACAACAGATTTTATTGTCTGACAAAATCAAACTTACGTGTACTTTTATTGTCTAAATCAAACTTACATGTATAGTTTTATTGTCTAAATCAAACTTACGACTACAGTTTTTATTTTCTGACAAAATCAAACTTGAAGTTTTATTGTCTAAATCAAACTTACGTGTACAGTTTTAATGTCTAAATCAAACATACGTGTACAGTTTTATTTTCTAAATCAAACTTATGTGTACAGTTTTTATTTTCTGACTAAATCAAACTTACATGTACAGTTTGTATTGTCTGACTAAATCAAACTTACATGTACAGATTTTATTGTCTGACAAAATCAAACTTACGTGTACTTTTATTGTCTAAATCAAACTTACATGTATAGTTTTATTGTCTAAATCAAACTTACGACTACAGTTTTTATTTTCTGACAAAATCAAACTTGAAGTTTTATTGTCTAAATCAAACTTACGTGTACAGTTTTAATGTCTAAATCAAACATACGTGTACAGTTTTATTTTCTAAATCAAACTTATGTGTACAGTTTTTATTTTCTGACTAAATCAAACTTACATGTACAGTTTGTATTGTCTGACTAAATCAAACTTACGTGTACTTTTATTGTCCAAACCATACTTTTGTGTACAGTTTTATTGTCTAAATCAAACTTACGTGTATAGTTTTATTGTCTGACTAAATCAAACTTTCGTGTACAATTTTATGGTCTGACTAAATCACACTTACGTGCAAAGTCTTTATTGCCTGACTTAACCAAACTTACCTGTACAATTTTTATTGTACATACTAAATCAAACTTACGTGTGCAGGCTGTATTGTTTGACAAAATCACAAAAAGTGTGCAGTCCTTAATCTTTATTATCTAACTAAATTAAACATACGTGTACAGACTTCATAATCTAGCTGAAAGAAACTTAGTATTCTTTCCACAAGAAACCCTTGCTTAAAGTTATTATATATACATGAACAGATAGTTCACAGTTGATGTAAACACCAGGTGCAGAATTACTGATAATGTGAAGAGAGTCATGATGCACAGCGGTATAATGTAAACATTTGGTGGCATTAGAAAATGTACATCAATGTTGTCAATACAAGTCCCAATTTCAACTGTAAACATATCCAATTAACTACTACTACTACTGCTACTACTACTACTACTACTTATTATTAGCATTATTACTATTATTATTATTATTGGTTTGTTCAATTTTATTATTATTATTATTATTATTATTATTATTATTATTGTTGTTATTATTAATATTATTATTACTGTAATTATTATTATTGTTATTATTATTATTATTGTTGTTGTTGTTGTTGTTGTTGTTGTTATTATTATCATTATTGGAAATGGCCAAAGAATTACTTTCGTTGGGCTTGGAGCATTTCTTGCTACGATACTATAATTATTATTTCATTACAAAAAAGTAGTCCCACGTCTTTCCATTTGCTAATAGACTTACCATTAACTGTGAACATCCCTTTTTAAAACACTTGATAAACAATAACTGCTAGACACTCGCATAAAAGATAACGTTACCTTGTCTGGTGTTTTAAATGGCAAAAATAGTAACAATACAATTACAACAATCCATAACAACACAATTACAACAATCCATTGCTAACTACTGAAGAGAAGTGAACAAACATTTAACAAGGTACATATCTTCCAATACGAAATCGAATCACCGTATTTTACCATGTCAGTTATTAGGGAGCGGCATTTCAGATGGCGCAAAACAATTTTAATTTCAACCAATAAGAAACGAGCACTGCCGGACACGTGGTAGTTTTTAGAGTTTGCAATTTCTTTGTTCAGAATAATGCAGATGTAACTCTGAGAACGAAAGGTAAATATACTTTCCAAGGTATGTATTCGTCTCTTTATATTTAATTATTGATAGTTTTTGTACTAAATATGACCCTCTTTTGTTCCATAGTAAGCTACATGTGTATCATACGTATATGTGGGTTGGTGTTTTGCAGTTAATCACTAACTATATTTGGAGTTTATCGACAATACCGAAATATGCATACTTTGTTCCAAGATATAGCCTTTTCAGTGTTTGGTAGATATATTTTAGGATGAGGGTTTAGGGTTTAGAGAATGATTGTTGCTGCTAAGTTTAACTGGCAAATCTAACCACATCACCGTCCATCATTGTAGTTCCCTCTCTGACGATGAATAACGTCTTCTTCTCAGACATTTGCAAAACATACAACCTAACATTTGGAAGTACTAAAGTATAGGTGAAAGCTAACCAGTCATCTCAATCATAAACTAAGGCAAGTGTACACACTGACCAATCATTTCAATCATAAACTTAGGCAAGTGTACAAACTGACCAATCATTTCAATCATAAACTAAGGCACGTTTAAAAACTAACCAATCATTTCAATCATGAAATGAAAGGCTGTTTGCTACTTAGTAAATATGATTCAGTATGATTCCTCATTAAACAATCCATTGTTATATTAGTCTATGTTCCTCTTCTTTCTCTCATTTCGGTCTTTATCAATTGCTGTTGACACCTTTCCATGACAAATCATTTAGCTGAACATTTCTCTCTCATTTTATTTGTCCTTATGTCTGTCTGCTTCTGATGGTGATCATTATATTTATGTCAGTTTCTGATGGGGATCATTATATTTGTGTTAGTTTCTGATGGTGATCATTATATTTATGTCAGTTTCTGATGGTGATCATTATATTTATGTCAGTTTCTGATGGTGATCATTATATTTATGTCAGTTTCTGATGGTGATCATTATATTTATGTCAGTTTCTGATGGGGATCATTATATTTGTGTCAGTTTCTGATGGTGATCATTATATTTGTGTTAGTTTCTGATGGTGATCATTATATTTATGTCAGTTTCTGATGGTGATCATTATATTTATGTCAGTTTCTGATGGTGATCATTATATTTTTATGTCAGTTTCTGATAGGGATCATATTTGTTTTCTATTCATGGTGGAGAGCATTATCCATTATCCTTGTTTCAGTTTCTGATGGGGACCATTATATATGTTTGTTTCTGATGTCGATCATTATAGTTTTGGCTTATTCTGATGGGGGTCGTTTTATTTTAGTCTGTCTGATGGGTATCATTATATTTTGTCTGTTTCTTTTGGGGATCATTATATTTTTTTGTCTATTTCTGACGGGGATCATTATATTTTTTCTGTTCATTTTGGGGATCATTATACTTGTGTCTGTTTTTGATGGGGATCGTTACATTTGTGTCTATTTCTGATGGAGATCATTATATTGGTGTCTATTTCTGACGGAGGTCATTATATTTTACTCTATGTATGTTTTTGATGGGGATCATTATATTTGTGTCTATTTCTGATGGGGATCATTATATTTGTGTCTATTTCTGACGGAGGTCATTATATTTTACTCTATGGGGATCATTATATTTGTGTTTATTTCTGATGGGGATAATTACATTTGTGCCTATTTCTGATGGGGGGGGGGTCATTATATTTTACTCTGTGTCTTAAGGTGATCATTATATTTTTGTCCGTCTCTGATGGGGATCGTTATATGTCTGTTTCTGATTGGAATTATTACATTTGTGTCTGTTTATATACGGGATCGTGATATTTTAGCCTGTATCCTTCTGTTCAGATTGGAGATAATTACATACAAAAGAACGATGAATTAATTGAGAACTTTTGTATTCTGTATTACAGTTATAAGTACAGATAAATCACATGATCTCATGCTAAATAAAAATAAATCTCTTCTTGCGTACAAATAAATATATTGATGAGTACAAATAAATCTCATGATGAGTAAAAAATAAATCTCACGATGAGTAAACATAAATTTATTGATGAGTACAAAAAACCTTCTTGATGAATACAAATAATTATCTTGATGAGTAAAATAAATAAATCTCACGATGAGTAAAAATAAATCTTACGATGAGAAGAATGAAATCTCTTGATGAGTAAAAATAAATCTGACGATGAGAAGAAATAAACCACTTGATGAGTAAAAATAAATTTCTTGATGAGTGCAAATAAATCTCATGATGAGTAAAAAATAAATCTCCCGATGAGTGCATATAAAAATCACGATGAGTAAAAAATAAATCTTCCGATGAGTGCAAAAAAATCATGATGAGTAAAACATAAATCTCACAATGAGTGCAAATAAATCTCTCGACGAGAACAATTAAATCTCTTGATGATTACAAATAAATCTCTTGACGGGTGCCAATTAAATCTCTTGATGATTACAAATAAATCTCTTGACGGGTGCCAATAAATCTCATGATGAGTAAAAATAAGTCTCATGATGAGTAATAATAAATCTCATGATGAGTAAAAATAAGTCTCATGATGAGTAATAATAAATCTCATGATGAGTAAAAATAAGTCTCATGATTAGTACAAAAAGATCTTATGATAAATAAAAAATAGATTGTAATATCCCTGCATAGTTGACACAATTTTATGAAACTTTTACAAGTTGTATGGAGTAATGCTCATCTCATTTTCACAGTTATTTTTTATTATTCTTACACATTTTTACATCGTGTTATTTTTTTTTATCATTCTTACACATTTTTACAGTGTTATTTCTTTATTATTCTTATACATTTTTACATCGAGTTATTTTTTTTATTCTTACACATTTTTACATCATGTTATTTTTTTATTATTCTTGCACATTTTTACATAGTGTTATTTTTTATATTGTTCTTACACATTTTTACATCGTGTTTTTTTATAAATATTATTCTTACACATTTTTACATCGTGTTATTTTTTATTATTCTTACACATTTTTACATCGTGTTTATATTTGTATTATTCTTACATTTTAACATCGAGTTATTTTTTATTATTCTTACACATTTTTACATCGTGTTACTTTTTTTATTATTCTTACACATTTTTGCATCGTGTTTTTTAATAATATTCTTACACATTTTTACATTGTGTTATTTTTTATTATTCTTACACATTTTTACATCGTGTTATTTTTTTATTATTCTTACATATTTTTACATCGTGTTTTTTATTATTCTTACATATTTTTTACATCGTGTTATTTTTTTAATTGTTATTTTTTTAATTATTCTTACACATTTTTACATCGTGTTATTTTTTATTATTCTTACACATTTTTACATCGTGTTATTTTTTTATTATTCTTACAAATTTCTACATAGCAGGGAGTCATAAAACTTACACATTTCTACGTAGTGTAAAGTTTTTATTATTATTACCCATTTCTACTTAGTATTTTTTTTTATTATTGTCTCACAATTCCACATAGTGTTATTTTTCTTTACTCTTACACGTTTTCATATAGTATTATTTTCAGGATTCTTTACACATTTCCACATAATGTTATTTTTCATCATTCTTACATATTTCTACGTAGTGTTATTTTTCATTAATCTTATATATATCCAAATAGTGTTTTTCATTATTCTTGCAAATTCGACATAGTACTCTTTTATCATTGTTCTTACATATTTCCGCATGGATTTGTTTTTGTATTAATCATACATATTTCCACATATTGCTATTTTGTATTATTCTTTCACATTTTCACACTGTATTTTTAATTATTCTGACACATTTCCATAGAGGTTTATTTTTTTTTTACTCTTACACATTTCGACAGAGGTTTATTTTTTTTTTACTCTTACACATTTCGACAGTTATTTTCATTATTAATACTCATTTCCACATATTTTTTTTTATTATTCTTATACATTTTCATATATTGCTAAGTTTGTTTTACTTTTAAACGTTTTCACAAAATGTTATTTGTATTATTCGTACACATTGGAATACCTCTCGCAGTTTCCATGTTCAAACTGCTTTGAGATGATCGGGAAAAATCTTAATTACCACTCTGTGGCCTTATTTGACACCATGAGGAGTAATCTTAGTTAATTACTCCAAAAACATATTCCTTTAATGACAAAAGGAATCTTAAATTCTCAAAATATGTTCTCAGCTTACGTATTTGAACGTATGAGTGAGATTAATGAATTTTGTCGAAAAAATACCTTAATTTCAGTGTTTACATCAGCATCGTTCATTAACGTCTGCGCGTGACAGAGCAGCTTGTGAAAATTTAACTAATTAGTCAAATTTAGTCAAGTTAGTCAAATTAATCAAATTTCGTCTAAACTATTTTTGACATGAAGGATAAACAAAAACTTAATTAAGCTGAGAATATATCCGTTGTCTCTCAAGTACTTGATTTATTTGTATGATATTTTAATCAGATGTTCTTTCAAAATTAGTGAGCGCTTTTAAGCTTAAACACTACTTATCACAGTTAAATACATTAGTTTAAATTTAATATTTCTAACATATTTTTATTTATTAATACGTATCTTTTGTCTTGTTTCTCTTTTGGGCTTTTATTTGAACCGTCAGGATAAAATATGAGACCTAAATTATAGTCCATCAATCAAAGGGGTTTTGTTTATTGCGGAAACATTTCAAGATAAATCAACGAGACAACAGATACGTCATTATTCGAATTATAGATTATTTGGGCAAAGACAACAACATTATCACTAAGAAGATTTTTAAGATGTTTTAAAATTTAAGCTCATTTGTAAATTTATAGGAAGATGTTTTTTTTATTGCTGCTATTATTATTTCTAAACTTGTCCATTATCCATAGCTATAACTTTTTTGGGGTATTTTGCACTACTTCGTTGAACAGATATGTTAAGTTTTAGGCAAAACCTCCATTTAAAATGAAAATAAATAATGCTAAATTCTTTGCAACATTGTTATTTTCATTACAGCAATATTTTTGTTATAATAATGAAACTTTCATTGAGCTGGTAGATATGCTCAGTTTGTAACTATTCCAGTCACCAATACTCCCTTGACTGGCTATCAATAGTAAACTCAGTTTGTAACTATTCCAGTCACCAATACTCCCTTGACTGGCTATCAATAGTAAACTCAGTTTGTAACTATTCCAGTCACCAATACTCCCTTGACTGGCTATCAATAGTAAACTCAGTTTGTAACTATTCCAGTCGCCAATACTCCCTTGATTAGCTATCAATAGTAAATATGTGTGTACGTTTCTGATTGGGATCATTTTACTTTAGTTATTGTCTCCGTCTGTTGATGACGTAGTTCATGACGTAATAATGTGCGGTGAGATTATTTAAAACTTTTATATCCGGTATATAATCTTAAAAATGGAAACAAATAAATCTCACCACGAAACCCCGTTTAAAATCATTTAAACCATTATATATTTGCATGGCTTTTACAGTTTCATGAAATTGTTCCAGTTTTTATGGATACAATGTACCCTATTTCCACATAGCACTACGCTGTCCTCTCGTTTCTTTCAGTTCACCATATAGAATGAGTTGCGGCTGTCGATGAAAATCTATTTCAATTACTCCAAAAACATATTCTTGTCAAGGAAAATAAACATTAAATTCCTCTGTAGCTAAGTTATAGACTGCTTGCGAATATCTAAATTATTCCATAGCAGTGTGTTGCATACTCGTGTCATAATTTATTATTGGTTTATATGTTGATCGCATGAATGTATCCCAACATGACAATGAAATCAAGGTGACGTATAAATTATAAAGCTCCTTAATAATTGATTTAACTTTGCCGTTCTTTTTCATTTTTAAAAAAATTATGTTCTTAGTTTACAGGTTGCTAAAATAAACAGGTACATCTCTGTTAAAGTAAACATACTGATAAAAAACGCCTTCTTTCTGAGATTACAACAAAATGGTTTCTTAACGTCTATGCTTGACACATCAGCTCCTGACAATATCAGTAATAAGTAAAATTTAGAAATCTAAAACATATTTTTGACATCAAGGATAAACTATAAATTAATTATGCTGAGATAATGTGCATTATTAAGCACTGGGATTATTTATATATTTTAATACAAATGTTGTTTCCAGAGTAAAAGTATTGCTTGCAGATTTGGACTGTACTAATTACACGTTAAAATACAATAGTTTAAAATCTTTAAAACATTTATTGTTATGGAAATGTAGCCTTTAGTTCTTTTTGGATATACTCGAACCATCAGGATGCAAATATGTGACACCGTAATTATATTGCTTCAATCAAAAGAAGAATATATATATAGAGAGAGAGAGAGAGAGAGAGAGAGAGAGAGAGAGAGAGAGAGAATATCATTAAAAAATAGAAATGAAAATAAGGTGATATTGATTATAAATATAAACTTTATTGCTCTATTTAATTAATTCTTTTTCTTTTGTGTTTAGTTTACATATTTGATCTTAAGGGCTCATTATTAAATATACAGTATCGTGTACGAAAATGAAGACAAATCTCATCATGGTTCACACTTCTTTTAAAGTTATTTGACTGTAATATAATTTCATAGTTTCTGGAATTTCACGAGTTTTGTGAAGTTTTATGAAGTAAAAAGAACTTTATTTCCACAAAGTGCTATACTATATTATTATTACAAATTTGATTGGTTCTCGCAGTTTCCCTTTACAGCATGATTGAGACTATCGGGAATGGAATGGTTCTCGCGGGTTCCGCGTATAGCCTGATTTGAGACTATCGGGGATGGAATTGTTCTCGTGGATTCCCCGTATAACCTGACTTGAAACAATCGTGGAAAATCTTATTTAATTACTCCAAAACTAGATTCTTTTTATGGAAAAAACAATCACATTTTAATGCAGCTAAGTTGTAACCTATTACTGAATATTTAAATTATACATGGTTCATTTCATTACGCAAACATGTGCCATAATAAAATATTATTTTTTATGTTCAGGATACTAACAAGAATGAAAAGAAGGTGATATCTCACATGTATGCTCATAAAAATACATTTAATTTTACCCTTCTCGTTCATTTTTATATATTTATATTCTTAATTTGCATACATTAAAAGATGTTTTTATTATTTCGGAAACACGAATAAGAAAAACAACTTCCTCCAAAGACTATATCAAGATGGTTCTTTGATGTCTACTGTCGACAGAACAGCTTAAGAGGATTTCGCTAGTATGTCCAATTTAGAAATGGAACGCGTAATGAAAGTGCGATATCGATATTAATGATAAACTCAATACTTGTTTCATTGTGCTGAAATGCAATAGATTATCTCCCAAATACTAAGATTATTTCGTATAATATTTCAATTAGTATTGATAAGAATGTAGTCATTGGTAAATAGGTGAGGACTTTACATAACTATTCCAAAATTATATTTAATAAGTATTGTCTTTCAAATACATTTTATATTGAATAAGTGTCATAAAATTTGTTTGTTACATTGAAAATATTTTAGAACAATCGGAATTACATTTTATTTAATTTTGTGGCGGAAACTTCACATGATGAACCAATTGTAAGATATTATAAATATTTTCATGTGTATAAACAAATACAAATACCTGGAAAAAGACGCTATTATCATCACTATAAACGTCTTTTAAGCATATTTAACCCCCATCCTTTTAATAATAGCGATAAAATGCTTGATAGTTTGTATTTCTCTACTGTTTTGTTTACATAAATAGGTTACGGTTTAAACAAAATTGTACTTGAATTAATTTAAATTTACATGGAGTATTTTTTTTTATTTTGAAATGAGTATTTTGTATATTTTGAAATGAGATCAACATTTTAAAAATTATTTTTAAATACACTATACTTTTATGATAAATATACATTTTCTAAACTCTTTTATTGTACACTCTGTTCATGTATCTACGCATGTATCTTAGGATTTGTCTACGTATGCATCTTAGGATTTATCTGTGTATGTGTCTACGTATGTATATATGTACGTCTACGTATGTATCTACGTATGTATCAACGTATGTCTACGTATGTGTCTACGTATGTATATATGTACGTCTACGTATGTATCTAAGTATGTATCAACGTATGTCTACGTATGCGTCTACGTATGTGTCTACGTATGTCTACGTATTAGTCAACGTACGTATCTGCGTATGTGTCTACGTATGTATGTGTATATACGTATGTGTCTACGTATGTATGTGTATATACGTATGTATCTACGTATATGTCTACTTATGTGTCTTCCTATGCATCTACTTGTGTTTACGTATAATAATAATAATAATAATAATGACTTTGTATAGAGCCTAATCTTTAGAAGCTCTAATCGCTTTAAAACATTGGACAACACCTATAACATAAAAAAAAACATATAGAATGATATTACTACAAAAAACAAACACCATGAAATTAAAAAGCAAAAAACATGCTAAAAATATTTAAGGTAGGGAATATTATTAGGTCTTTAAGTTTGGTCTTGCGGTCGAAATAAGTGAGTTTTGAGAGCACTCTTGAATGTGATAACTGTGTCGTTGTGTCTAAGTTCAGTGGGCGATTCATTCCAAATTGCTGGGCCCTGGTATGCAAAAGAACGTTGTCCATATGATTTTGTTTTCATAGTGGGAATAATGAGTATACGATTGTCAGAAGATAACCGTAAGTATCTTGCTGGTGTGTACACATGGGTGAGGTCGGATAGGTATGTTGGACTGGAGTCCGTCAGTAAAATGTAGCACAGAGAACAAATTCTGTGTTTGATTCTGGACCAAATGGATAGCCAGTGTAGGGTACAGAACAGCAGGGAGGTGTGCTCTGATTGTGGTACTCTAAGTATGATTCGAGGAGCTGAGTTTTTAACTTTTTGAAGTTTCTGGAGTAGATGTTGAGATGAACCAGACAGAACTGAGTTACGATAGTCCAGTCTTGAAAGTACTAATGAACACACAAGTGTTTTAGTGGCATCAACTGAAATATATTTTGCGAAAGGAGCTGATGCGTCTCAGCTCAAGATATGCAGCCTTGCATATGTTCATGACATGTTGGTGCAATGTGAGAGTACTGTCCAGAGTAACACCTAGGTTTCGTACTGACTGTGTGAATTTAATGTTGGTGTTACTGATATTTATTGTTTGAGGCAAAGGATGTGACTGAGAAAGCCTTTGTGTTGTGATCAGAATGGCCTCAGTTTTATCATCATTCATCTGCAGCTTGTTACATTTCATCCATGATTTCACATCAGAAATGCACCTCTCTACACCTTGGATGGTAGCATCAACTTCAGTTGGGTGGCTAGATTTGTATATTTGTGTGTCCTCAGCGTACAATTGGTGAGACACTGGATGATGATCTATGACACTTGAGAGCTGCTGAGTGTATAGAATGAAAAGAACAGGTCCAAGAACAGACCCATGTGGAACACCACAACATAGACTAACTGGGCTGGAGTGTATTCCATTTGCAGGCACAATTTGTGTCCTGTTGATTAAGTAGGACTTGAACACAGTAAAGCTGTATCATGAATGCCAAATACATGCTGGAGACGGTGAAGTAACATATCATGATCTATTGTGTCAAATGCTGCAGACAAATCAAGGAGGGTGAGGACTGTAATCGTTCCGATATCCAAGCAGAGAGAATGTCATTAACTACTTTTAGAAGAGTAGTTTCAGTATTGTGGCAAATGCGATGTGCAGATTGTACATGGCTAAAACGACTGTTTGAATTCAGATGAGAAACAAGCTGGGATACAACAACCTTTTCTAAGATATTTTGAAATGAATGGGACATGAGAAACTGTGCGGTATTTCTTTACATCATTATGGTCGAGTGTTGGTTTCTTCAGCAGAGGCTTTACAATGGCAGTTTTGAACAATGATGGGAACATCAGTTAGTGAAGGCAATACTGGATCTAAGCACTCAAGCAGCAGTGATGTTGGAACTGGATCAAGTTCACATGACCTTGGTGCACTCTTCATCACGATTGTACGTACTAAATCCACAGAGACAGGTTCAAATGCTGCTAATGGTTGCCGCTGAAATTATCTATCCCAACTGTATGGTGACGACGAGTCAATTGAAATTGTGTTGTCAAGCTTATGTCTAATGGTTTGTACTTTGTCACAGAAGAAATTTGCAAACAGGTCCGGAAGGTCAACTAGAGAGAAGGTAGTTGGAAGTGGTGTACATTTGTTCCTTGACATTAACTTGTTAGTAATCTCGAAGAGCTCTTTGCAGCTGGAACTTTCCATGATCTTAGTACTGTAGTGGGCTGATTTTGCTGCATGGACTATGTGACTTTCTTCTTAGCGGCTTCATAGATTTGCTTATGAATAGTGAGTCTGGTGGAAAGCCAAAGCCTCTCAGCTTTACGGCGGTCTCTTTTAGCAGTGCGAAGCTGGTCCCTAACTCTGTTATACCATGGAGAACACTTTTGAATTGATACTCTGCACTTGGTGGCTGGGGCATGTTTATCAAGCAATGAACGCAGGCAGTTATCGATTTGTTCTGCTGTAGGAGGTAAGCAAGTTGTTAGGTTTGCTTGGATGACATTCATTAGTTTGGTTCTATTTATCATACGGAAGTTTCTCTTAGTAGCAAATAAAGGTGGAGGGTTAGGGACTGATACGTCAAGATGGCATATAATGCAGAGGTGATCTGATGTAAGTTCGTGGGATACCAGGGAGGAACGTAGAAATATTATCATCAAGTCTTGTATGTGTCTGCTTCATTCCCGTTGATAAAAACTTAGAAGTATGATTATGCTTATTTTTTCCTTCTTTTGTTTCTTACTCTAAAACGATATGCTTCATTATCAAAGTGAGATCAGTTTATTTTGCCTCTCAGTTAATATTTCCTGTTCTGATTACAAAAACCTTAATAAAGTTTTTATTTCTACCTAATTCATTCCAGAAAACTTCTGTACGAGATTATACAAGTATAATTTTCTTTTCATTAGAATCGTATTTAGTTGTAAATATCCAATATTTTATGGAAATTATAATGTTAGGGGTTCCAAAGTATATGTATGAGAAATACACTCATGGGTGTTCAAAAATATTAGAAATACTCCCACGGGAGTTCAAAAATTTAAGTATGAGAAATATACCCATAGGAGTTCAACAACATAACTATGAGGAAATACACGCATGGGAATTCAATAATACAAATATGAGAAATACACTCATGGCAGTTCAAAGGTATTAGAAATACACACATGAGAGTTCATCAATACAGATATGAGAAATACACTCATGGGAGTTCAAAAATATACGTGTGATAATTACACTCTTGCGAGTTCAACAATATAAGCATTTCTTCAAAGTATTTAGCTAAGTGTTTGACTATTTTAGTTCAAAGGTAAATTTAGAGAAATGTTGATGCATGAGTAGTAACCGGGACATTAAATTAGGATTCGTAATAGCCATTTAATTGCAATGAATCAAAATGGCTGATTATATAAAATTTAAAAAGGAATTACAAACTAGCGCTAATTGCTGGCTGAATTAGCAAACCTTGGACGATTAATTTGTAACATTGTAAATAACTGTATAAATGCAAACCTTGAACGATTAATCTGAAACATTGTAAATAACTTTATAGAAGTCAAACCTTGGACGATTAACATTGTAAATAACTGTATAGAAGGCAAACCTTGGAAGATTAATTTGAAACATTGTTCATAACTCTATAGAAGGCAAATCTTGCACGATAAATCTGAAACATTGTAAATAACTCTATAGAAGTCAAACCTTGGACGATTTACATTGTAAATAACTCTACAGAAGGCAAACCTTGGACGATGAATCTGAAACATTGTAAATAACTATAGAAGGCAAACCTTGGACGATTAATCTGAAACATTGTAAATAACGCTATTAAGGCAAACCTTGGACGATTAATTTGAAACATTGTAAATAACTGTATAAATGCAAACCTTGAACGATTAATCTGAAACATTGTAAATAACTGTATAGAAGGCAAACCTTGGACAATTAATCTGAAACATTGTAAATAACGCTATTAAGGCAAACCTTGGACGATTAATTTGAAACATTGTAAATAACTGTATAAATGCAAACCTTGAACGATTAATCTGAAACATTGTAAATAACAATATAAGGCAAACCTTGGACGATTAACATTGTAAATAACTGTATAGAAGGCAAACATTGGACGATTAACATTGTAAATAACTATAGAAGGCAAACCTTGGACAATTAACATTGTAAATAACTATATAGAAGGCAAACCTTGGACGATTAATCTGAAACATTGTAAATAACTGTATAGAAGGCAAACCTTGGACGATTAATCTGAAACATTGTAAATAACTCTATAGAAGGAAAACCTTGGACGATTAATTTGAAACATTGTAAATAACTGCATAGAAGGCAAACCTTGGACGATTAATCTGAAACATTGCAAATAACTGTATAGAAGGCAAACCTTGGACGATTAATCTGAAACATTGTATAAAACACTACTGAAGGCAAACCTTGGACGATTAATCTGAAACATTGTAAATAACTGTATAGAAGGCACACCTTGGACGATTAATTTGAAACATTGTAAATAACTGTATAGAAGGCAAACCTTGGACGGTTAATCTGAAACATTGCAAATAGCTCTATAGAAGGCAAACCTTGGACGATTAATTTGAAACATAGTATTAAAAAAATCTTTATAGAAGGCAAACCTTGGATGATTAATGCGAAGCATTTTAAACAACTCTATAAATGCAACCCTTGGACGATTAATTTGAAACTGTAAATACCTCTGTAGAAGGCAAACCTTGGACGATTAGTTCGAAGCATTTTAAATAACTCTATAGAAGGCAACTCGACCTCAAAGACTAAAGTGACTTTCAACACGATGTGTAATCCGACATGATTTCACTTTGATAGACAAAATGACATCATGTTTATGCTAATGTCAAGATGTGAAGAAATCAAAGTCGGACTAAGATGTCATATTAGTTCAACTAACCAATCTTTACGTACGAATATTTGTTTTCTAAATTCCGTTCTTATTCAAGTCGCATAAACATCTGACTAAGACAGAAATTAAACGTGTTACACATTTCCGAACAGCAATTGTGTACCACCGACTGACTTCTCTTGTATTCCTTTAAATAATTCATCAATGTTACGTCGTTTGAGAAATGCATCAAGGTTAACTTTTTCTCAACATTCATGTGATTTGTCCCTCGAGTTTTACACTAAAACCATAGCGAGATTTTTGCACTTAAATCAAAAAGATTTTACACTGAAACCACCGCGATTTTTCACTTAAATCAAAACGATTTTAATACTTAAAATATTGCGATGTTACGCTGAAACCATAGCAATTTTAACGCTTAAACCAGAGCGATTTTAATACTTAAACCATAGCGAGTTCACACTTAAACCAAAGCGATTTTAATACTTAAACCATAGCGAGTTCACACTTAAACCAAAGCGATTTTAATACTTAAACCATAGCGAGTTCACACTTAAACCAAAGCGATTTTAATACTTAAACCATAGCGAGTTCACACTTAAACCAAAGCGATTTTAATACTTAAACCATAGCGAGTTCACACTTAAACCAAAGCGATTTTAATACTTAAACCATAGCGAGTTCACACTTAAACCAAAGCGATTTTAATACTTAAACCATAGCGAGTTCACACTTAAACCAAAGCGATTTTAATACTTAAACCATAGCGAGTTCACACTTAAACCAAAGCGATTTTAATACTTAAACCATAGCGAGTTCACACTTAAACCAAAGCGATTTTAATACTTAAACCATAGCGAGTTCACACTTAAACCAAAGCGATATTAATACTTAAACCATAGCGAATATACACTTAGACCATAGCGATTTTAATGCTTAAACCATAGCGATTTTACACTGACGCCGTAACGATTTTACATTGAAACCATAGCGATTTTACACTTAAACCGCAGTGATTGATATCTGTAAAGATTGAAAAAAGCATTATACAGCCCTGTAAGACACAGATTTTATAAACATATCGTCATTAGAATGTTTTTATTTTTATTATTTTATAAGGAACAAATAAATGTATAAATTATAGACGATTTGTACAAATAAAATGCAAAACGTTTTAACGGAAAGAATCTCTTTTCTGTAAGATTTTGTCACTATATAATTCTCTTCGTAAATTTTGGGAAATATTTGACATTATTTTTTAATCAAACTTTTACTTTCTTAAATTAAAAAAATTAATATATTTCTTATTAAGTCTCTTTGTATTGTTAAATAAATTAGACTTTTACTCGACATAGATTGCCTTCTTTGAAAACTTAATTATTACAGTATATTTTTACCATTTATTATCAAATGAAAAGCATTACCTTTTAATCGCTGTTTATAATTGTTGATTCCCATTTTGTATGCATTGACCATTGTGTACGCATTGTGAATGAGTAAAGAATACAAAATAAACACCGACCATGCATCAGAAAAATAGTATAATTTTATAACCACTATTAAAACTATGGTGGACGTATGCTTAGGTATAGGGTTTGTCATGCTTCCCGCAAGTCTCTGAAAAAGTGGTATCCACCTTTGTTAATACTTTGGTTTAGATGATTTAGCAAAGATAACGATCATATTTGAACATAATGTGACAGCAATTAATATTGCTAAACACAACGATGCATTACAGGCCTCAAATTTCTAGATCAAAATAGAGTTGTATACAATGGAAACGTACAATATTGTCCTTTTCAACACCTCCCTGCTATATTCCTTTAGTTATCTCTCTTATAAACAAATATTTTTAGTAAAAATGTTGTGCATGTACAAATCATGTTTTTATTTTCATATAATTACCACTAATGGAACTGGCCAATTTTCCTTTCAAAATGTACAAGTTAGACTTTCATGCATTGTCAATGACTATTTTTCCTTTCAAAATGTACAAGTTAGGCTTTCACGTGTTGTCAATGACCATTTTTTCATTTCAAAATGTACAAGTTAGGCTTTCACGCGTTGTCAAAGACTATTTTTCCTTTCAAAAGGTACAAGTTAGGCTTTCACGCGTTGTCAGTGACTATTTTTTCCTTTCAAAATGTACAAGTTAGGCTTTCACGTGTTGTCAATGACTATTTTTCCTTTCAAAATGTACAAGTTAGGCTTTCACGCGTTGTCAAAGACTATTTTTCCTTTCAAAATGTACAAGTTAGGCTTTCACGCGTTGTCAAAGACTATTTTTTCCTTTCAAAATGTACAAGTTAGGCTTTCACGCGTTGTCAATGACTATTTTTTCCTTTCAAAATGTACAAGTTAGGCTTTCACGCGTCGTCAAAGACTATTTTTCCTTTCAAAATGTACAAGTTAGGCTTTCACGCGTTGTCAATGACTATTTTTTCCTTTCAAAATGTACAAGTTAGGCTTTCACGCGTTGTCAATGACTATTTTTTCCTTTCAAAATGTACAAGTTAGGCTTTCACGCGTTGTCAAAGACTATTTTTTCCTTTCAAAATGTACAAGTTAGGCTTTCACGCGTTGTCAATGACTATTTTTTCCTTTCAAAATGTACAAGTTAGGCTTTCACGCGTCGTCAAAGACTATTTTTCCTTTCAAAATGTACAAGTTAGGCTTTCACGCGTTGTCAATGACTATTTTTTCCTTTCAAAATGTACAAGTTAGGCTTTCACGCGTTGTCAATGACTATTTTTTCCTTTCAAAATGTACAAGTTAGGCTTTCACGCGTTGTCAAAGACTATTTTTCCTTTCAAAATGTACAAGTTAGGCTTTCACGCGTTGTCAAAGACTATTTTTCCTTTCAAAATGTACAAGTTAGGCTTTCACGCGCTGTCAAAGACTATTTTTCCTTTGCTGTAAGCACCTCATATTCAACGTTTTTAAGAACTTTGACTTTCACAAAATGTTATGTTTACCATTTTAATTTTGGTTAACATTAAGACACAGTTTGCGGATTTTCAAAGCAATTGTCTAGATTCAATGGTAGTATAAATAATGGAAAAATTGAAAAGCGGTTGTGAGAATCTAAGTTATTTTTTCTCATTCATCTTGAACTTCAAAAGGTCCCCACTTTAACTAAATACATTAGTGATGTTCACAATCTGACATATAACATAAGATTTCACCCCACCACCCCAATTGTTTACAAAAAAATATGATCCAACTCACAATTACATGGTGGGTGGTTTTACGCTATGGATCGCATTTTCTTTGTGTTAAGGTTAGACACCTATAAAGTAATCTTTGCCGCTGAAAATACATTTGTAAGGTTAGACACCTGTAATCCTTGCTGTTGAAAATACATCTTTAAGGTTTGATACCTGTAACGTAATCCTTGCTGTTGAAAATACAGATTGAAGGTTAGACACCTGTAAAGTAATTCTTGTTGTTGAAAATGCAGATTTAAGATTCGACACCTGTAAAGTAATCCATACTGCTGAAAATACAGATTTATGTTTGGACACTTGTAAAATAATCCTTGCTGTTGAAAATACATCTTTAAGGTTAGACACCTGTAAAGTGATCCTTGCTGTTGAAATACATCTTTACGATTAGACACATGCAAATTAATCCATCCTGTTGAAAATATAGCCTTACAGCTAGATACCCTTTAAATTAATCCATGCTGGCTGGAAGTACAACTTTAATATTAGCCACCTGTAAAATTCTCATATCAAATACTCACTGTTTGGCTTTCATATATTTCTTATTTCAAGTTTACACTTGCTGATTCTCATATGTTCCACATCTCAAATTCACACAGGCTGACTCTCGTAGATTTCACATCAGTGTGACACTGTTTGGCTCACATATCAAATTCACACTGGTTGATTATCATATTTTCCTTGTATCAAATTCACACTGGATGACTATGATAGATTCCTCGTATCTAATTCACACTGGTTGATTCTCCTAGATTCCTCATTTCAAATTTACACTCGTTGACTCTCATATCAAATTCATACGGGTTAACTATCATTGATTCATAAAATCAAATCAAATTTATACAGGCTGACCCTTGTGGATACTTCATATCATATTCATACTAATTAACTCTCATATCAAATTCATACTGATTAACTATCATATAAAATGTATGCTGATTAACTCTCATATTAAGTTCATTCTTACTTCTGATTTCAAATTCATACTAATTAACTCAGAAATTTAACACTGGTTGACTCATATGAAATACTTAGAGAAAAGAACATACAGTGAAGTCATTTATGTTTTTTCCTCTGTGGTACACTTTCTGTGCGGCTACCATATCTTTTGATAAGACTAAGTACCGCATATATATATATATATATATATATATATATATATATATATATATATATATATATATATATATATATATATATATATATATATATATATATATATATATATATATATCTGTGTGTGTGTGTACTTATATTTATCTTAGTACTTGAAAAGAAAAACAGATTGCAATGATACATCTTACTTTTATCTGTCTAATAGTTCATGGAGCTAATATTTATTAAGGTGTTAAATTCGTAAAATTTACTTACTTGTATGATGATTAGGTTATAATTATGAGTATTAAATATTGATTCATGACTTACAACCAGCGAACATCCCTAAAATATGGTGCAGAGATACATATTTCAATACAGGATCATGCATCATTCTCCCTGACATCAAAATAATTATAAAGACAATATTAGTATATGCTCATTTTTTCTCCGTTAACTTTACATTATCAGAATCGTTCAATATTTTACGATATTGTACACCTTCATAGGAACTACTTTGTAAACAAATCATATACATTCGCATAGTAGGCGCAATACGTTTTGGTTGATTAAATTTGTTTCTGAAAAACGAAAGCAGATGTTTCGTGGACTGCAACAAACCAACTGCTTTGCTACATTCCACGTTAACTTTTTGATACATTGTTTATTTTGCGATAGACACCAGATTTCATAAAACTGCTTGGTACCTACAAATGACATGCAAGCTATAAAGGAATAAACTGTCTCCTTTAGCTGGCAATAAAAATGGCAAAAAAAAATATACTTACAGTTTTACATCCAGAATATCCTCAAAATGTACTTTCTTGGTTCTGCAAATCCGAATTACATAAGCCATGTCATGAGTACTCAAGCTTGATTACACATTTCGAAACTGTACTGTAATTTCGACTATATTCCAAGCGCAATTACATCTTCCTTTCTGCACTCAAAATGAAATAAACATTAAATTCAATGGCATCTTTTTGATAATAGCAATTGAAACTCTTCATATTTTCCCCAAATTATGATTTCAAATAGTCAATGACAGAACAAACTTGCAGATGTAAACATGCTTCACCCGCGCTGTTTCAACCCGATGTGTTTCATGTACAATTTGCACATATGAATCCAGTCCAAAATCACAAACTTTCGTAGAATCGAAACAAAATACAATTATCTATTCATTCCAGATCAAACGGACAAGTTGTTGCAATGCGCATTCATTCACAATATGACTGCAATTTTAACTAGACAAGCCATTTTCTTTCGAAAGTT
The DNA here is from genome assembly GCA_028554795.2 of Sinohyriopsis cumingii. Taxonomy (NCBI): domain Eukaryota; kingdom Metazoa; phylum Mollusca; class Bivalvia; order Unionida; family Unionidae; genus Sinohyriopsis; species Sinohyriopsis cumingii. The sequence continues at coordinate 155,297,715 of CM068828.1, read as the reverse complement.
ATGTCGAGCGCGCAACTAAGTTCAAATTTATCTGGGCGGAGTTATGTACGCATTAATAATGTTCGCACAATGATATATTCATGAAATGAGTACTTTCGATGGCGAGTTACAATATGTTGCTGGCGATCTATGTGGAATAAAGACCATCCTTGCAAACTAGAAGATACCATTTCGCTAGAATAGGACAAACTAACAAAATCTTTCTGTTCTTGCGAAGGTATGCATACTTATTAATTATCAGATTTTCTAGTATGGCTTCGGTGCGTTTCAAAAACATATTAAAAAAAGCTTTCGTTATGTACCCGTTACATTGATTTTGTGATGTATAGTTGGCATATAAGAATGAAACAAGTATTTTATATCTACAATTAATAATTTCATTATGTTTATTTAAACAGATATAAAAGTTAAATACATAAATAAATAAATAAATAAACAAACACTTTATATCAAATTGCCTGTGTGATTGAAGGAAATGTTGTACGTTCTTTACGCCGCGGTAACATGTCTCCTCAGTTGGACGGATGATACATTTCATAATGGTATCATTGATAAACCAATCAATTTAAATTGTATCAGATACATTTAAGGGTATCATTGATAAACCAGTTAATTTTTAATTGTATCAGATACATTTAGAACAATCATTTATTACAATGTTTTAAAAAAGAAGGAATAATAATGGCACATAAAAATGAGCAACAACATGCAATTTGACGGGATATATTTGCATCCGCTTTGACCTTTGTTCGCTAAGTATTGTGACTCAGTTTAATTTACTGTATTGATGTTAAAACGTTTTGCAGGTGTTATAAAATATGCAATTTATAAGACGTTAGTGCTATCTGAAGTCAATATATATGAACGGCAAGGTATACCTGGTTTACAGTCCCAAGCCTAATATAAACAAAAAAGATATTTTACTACAGTCTCACTTCTTCTTAAATTTAAAACAAAAATTGAAAACCTTTCTATAACAAAAACAGTATTTAAAACAACTAAATTTAAATTTTTAAATAATTGATGTCAAAATCTAACTTTATAATTGTATGCATGTGTGTGTGTGTGTGTGTGTGTGTGTTAATAGGATAACGGACAATCCAGAATTTTAAGTTTAGGGTGGTGTTTTGTTAACTGGACACCAGTTACCAGCCAATGATCAAGTTTGAATTTGAACATTTTAATAAACTCAGCACTAACGAAGCATGACGCAGGATTCCAATATTCCAAATTTAACTGTTAAAAGAAAGCAAATTAAGGTAATAAAAGTACAAACTTAAACAACACATATACACAAAGTTTCACTATTTCATGTAATGTTATGGCTCCAATAAAAAGCACAAGAAATACTGTACTATAATTATTTGAAAACAGTTTTGTGTATTTATTTATGAAATATGATTATAAATAAGGCATCACTTTCAATGCAGACATTTTTTCCATGTTAGTGTTTGGTTTTAGATTTTTTAACACAATAATCCCTCTTGAATCCTTTCATTATAATGGTAGTCAGCATCTTATGTGCCCCAAGTACAACTGCAAACCATTTCTGTGAAAAAATTTATGTGATATTCTGCGTTATATTTCACTTTCCTTTGCAATGTAATACGAGAGTAACCATGGTGGTCTCATGTTTGTGAGCAAATATGGTGGCTAGCAACGCGTAACTACGCAATGCAATCGATACCTACCTTCGACTGGTCAATGTGTCCAGTTTGATTGACAGGTCGAAACGATCCATTCCAGTGGATAATTAAAATAAATATATTAAATCCTCTCAAATGTTCACAACTAAATGTTTATCCTAAGATTGATGGAATAAAAAAAATTTTCGCCAATTATCGCTTATATAAAAAACTAAGACAAAATACAGAATGAGGCTGGAATAAATCATTTCGAAATCATTAAGTTGTAAACAATGTCGGGTTCTTGATAAAATTTCCAGCAGCCAACCAATCAGGAATTAGGTCATCTTGTCAATATCAAGAACTCGTGTCAAATTATATGATATTTACCTGGAATAAAAATACAGCTCACTAACTTGAAACTACGTAAAATGTTAAAGATTGACGTTATCTGACAGACTGACAATTGTTAAGAATGTTGATATTTAATATGTTCATTAGTAAATGACCCTCACAATCCACAATCAAGAAAATGAATACACATGATATAGATATATGCTTTTATTGGATATGTGTCCACAAATAACCACACTGAATATAATGGAGCAACGAAACAATGTGAATGCAAATGGCCATTCTTGGTATTTCATGAAGATATTATCAGCACGGACCTGAAAGAAAATTAGACCAAGTTAACTAGAACAACGTAATAGCCACATGTATCAAAGAATAACCACATTTATCAAGAAACAGCCACATTCATCAAGGAATATCCGCACGTAACAAGGAAATTCCATACTCGTCAAGTAATAGCCACACTTACCAAGGAACAGCCACACTTATCAAGGAACTTTCACACTCATCAAGGAATAGCCAAACTTAACAAGGAACTTCCACACTCATCAAGGAATAGCCATATTTAACAAGGAATAGACATACGTATCAAGGAATAGACACATCTAACAAGGAATAGACACACTGAACAAAGAATAGGCACACTTATCAAGGAAAAGACACACTTAACGAGGAATACGTACACTTATTAAGGAATACACACACGTATCAAAGAATAGACACATCTAACAAAGAATAGACACACCGAACAAGGAATATGCACACTTATCAAGGAATAGACACACTTAACGAGGATACGTACACTTATTAAGGGATGCACACATGTATCAAGTAATAGACACACTTTACAAGGAATAGACACACCTAACAAGGAATAGGCACACTTATCAAAGAATAGACACACTTAACGAGGAATACGCACACTTATCATGGAATAGACACACTTTACAAGGAATAGACACACCTAGCAAGGAATAGACACACCAAACAAGGAATAGGCACACTTATCAAGGAATATACACAGCTATAGAGAAATACGCACACTTAACAAGGAACAGACACACCGAACAAGGAATAGGCACACTTTTAAAGAAATAGACACACTTATCAAAGAATATACACACTAAACAATGAAAAGACACGCTTATCAAGGAAAATGAATACTGTATACAGTTGACTCAAGGGAACTAGATAACCTAAATAACTCTCACCTCTCTGTGTAAACACGGGGATACGTTAGCAATGGATCTGATGTGGAGAATAAAATTGAAAACGTCTCTGCGAAGATCTAACACCTCGTACGTATTCATCCTATGACCGTATGATGTTTTGATCTAACACCCTACATATGCACCTTACGACTGTATTAGGTTTTGATCTAACACCCCGTACATCTGCACCTTGCGACTGTATTAGGTTTTGATCTAACATCTCGTACATCTGCACCTTACGACTGTATTATGTTTTGATCTGACACCTCGTACATCTGCACCTTACGACTGTGTTATATTTTGAACAAAAACCGTATACATGTGCAGTCTAGGAATGCATTATGCTGTTTGATCTAAACAAGCGCCCCCTGTATCTGCAGCCTTTCATTGCATTATGCTTTTTATTATTATTATTATTATTATTATTATTTGAAGTGACCATAAATAAAGCACTTCCCGTCCTGTAAAATACACGAGAGCAAGGTCACTTTTGAGCAAAGAAATACAATGGGATAATAAGCTTATAAAGATAATATTTTATCCTTCAGGGTAAACATTAAAGGAAAAATTTATCATAATGGATAAATATCTTAGAAAAAAATAATAATTGGAAAAATGTAATATAGTTGATAAAAATGAACAAAAATAATGTTCTCAAAAGATTTCAATATATGTTAAAGTGACGTAAATTATACGTACAACGATGCACAAAATAAAGGTGATTGTAACTACAAATGATATTTAAGAACAAATTCAAGCGGTATATCCAAATTGTTTTTTTCTTCAGTTTCCTCTGCAGATATATTATCTACGAGCTACATCATGCCATATCAATGGAGGATTCCTCGTATAAATGAAGTCCATTGTTGGACAGCGTCCCCACCACCACTAAGGCACCTTAGGCTCCGATGGTTACTATGTTTTGTCCATTCCTTTCATTGCCTTTCTTTAAGAAATCATAGAGCTGATCATGTCATATTTTTTTCCTTCTTGTTGGTTCTTTTCAACTCCAGAGACACATTAGACTGACAAATATATCCATTCTAGAATGTACCGCTAGAGTATCTGAATTTCAATGACGAATGAAACCGGAAACATGTTCTGTCATAAGCATGGCTGTCTATTGGAAACATAAATCCAAATATATCCTCCATGGACGTCTAGATTAGAAGTTGTAGTACGTTGGCGTGGCATAGTGTGTCAAGGTTCTAAACACCCACCGAGTCCTGTGAGGAAATCCCTTAATGCATACATGATTTGCAGATAACAGACAATTGCACAATAATAATCAATAAGGTGGGACTGCACGTCGGCTGCCAAATACAAATACAGCATAAAAAAATATAGATGGGTTAAAGCGAGTCTAGAAGTGCACATTCAGATTCATTCGATAGTGTTGTACTCGACGAACCACTTGTTCACCGACAAGAAATGTGTATGTATATATGAACGGTAAAATGAACTTACGGGTATCATCGAAATAACAATGCCAGAAATACTGTAGCCCCTCCCACAGTTCGATTCAGTCCAACCTAGTAGTGTTCTTTGCTTCCTTCACCCAAACCTTGCCAGCAAATGGCCAGCTCAGCTGTAGAACGCATGGTCTACCCCTAGTCTTTGCTGACACTCCAGTTGTCACCAAACCCTTTTCATACTTCCAGATGGCTTCCTTTAGTCGTCGAAAACGAGTTTCCAACTACGCTACACGTTTAACAGACATGACCTCTCACATTATATGTGCGTGCAAGTGTAATTACACACCCTCCCAGCTACCTCATCCTCACAGTAGGACAAATAACTAATCTTACTGAAGGTGAAGGAGAAAATTATGATGGCTATGATAATGACAATGTTGATCATAATAAAAAGTCAAAATGTTTAGATACATAAGTTTTATTTAAGAAAACAACAACAAAGAAAACTGTGAACTTCCATGAAATGATTCATAGAATCAATGTTAATTGACTCCTCATCCTATTCACAAAACAAGTGTTGTTATTGTCATTCATTATTCGAGCTTGGTGTAAAAATGAATTCGTATGCAATATTTAAAAATGAGAATCCTTCAATTTCATATCATCAATGTGATCGAGCAGGTTAAAATAATGAATTATTCTATCGGAATGTATATCAACCTCTCTATTCCATTTCTTGTGTAGAATTGCTTTTTCTTTCTCATCAGTTTCCACCTCATCAAAGTACTGCAGAATGTTTCTTATATACTTGAATTGTCACCTTTTGATTTCCAATTAAATCTTTTCAATATGGGTGAATTTACCTTATCACTGATATATGATCCAAAAATGATGTTTTCAGTCCATGAATGTTTTTATACCATCATAGAAGGAACAGTCAAGGCAACTATGTCTAATATATCATGGATGCCATTTTCGTGCCAATGCAACTATGTCTAATATATCATGGATGCCACTTTCGTGTCAAGGCAACTATGTCTAATATATCATGGATGCCACTTTCGTGTCAAGGCAACTATGTCTAATATATCACGGATGCCACTTTCGTGTCGAGGCAACTATGTCTAATATATCATGGATGCCACTTTCGTGTCAAGGCAACTATGTCTAATATATCATGGATGCCACTTTCGTGTCAAGGCAACTATGTCGAATATATCGTGGATGCCACTTTCGTGTCAAGGTAACTATGTCTAATATATTATAGATGCCACTTTCGTGTCAATCGTTAATGAAAAACTGTTGTGACCCGAACATGCTTAAATTACACCATAACGGTGAAAATTAAAACTTTTTATATAAATTTTCATCTTCTTAGTAAATTCTTGCAATGCTACAAGCACGTATTTCCAGAAATCGTTGGTAAGAGTTTGAAACAGTAAGTAATTAACATATGATCCAAAAGTAAATATATTTTTTTTTAATCTATGCATGATAAGGACTTTTTTAAATACTTTTGTTTCAATAGCTTTTCTCGGTAATGATCTATTCAATGCTGTAATAAAATCTTTAATGTTAACTATGTTCAGACCTCCACGCTTGCAACCTGAAAAAATCGCGTGTCTTTAATTACGATCTGGCCCTGAATCCCAAATAAATTTTTTTTTAAAAAACAGTTAACCAAATTTTTCTGTGAAAGGTTATGGTGGATCAGGCAAAGATTGAAATAGATGTATAGATTTAGACAAAGCTAGAGACTTAATTCTAGAAATTTTTCCATGCAGAGTTATTTTTTTTCCTTTGCCGTCTACTAAATGTTGCTTCTAATGTTTTCGTTTTCTCATGCGAATTTAAATCCAAAATATCACATATTAAATGTGGAAAATTTCGCCTAAAATTTTTAAAGGGTCTTGATCACAATCTAAACTCTTCGTAATGTTATATTTGGTTTCGATAATCCCCCAATACAAACTGCCCTTGTCTTTACTACATTGAATTTTTCTTGACCTGGCGGTCTATAACATTTTTATGATATACGTACATTGAGTTTTAGAACTGACGGTCTCTAATATTTGTATAACACATATACATTGATCTTTGCCCCGACGGTCTATAACATTTTGTATCTTACGTCAACATCGAGTTTTAGACCTGACGGTCTCTAACATTTGAATAATAGGTCTACATTGATTTTTTTGTCCCGACGGTCTATAACATTTTTATAGCACTCCTAATGTGTAACTCGTAGAGATATTTAACTGCCATTTCAACTATATATCTAAGTAGTATCAGTACATTCACTTCATTTTTTCACTATTATTACCATTTCCTTTAGTTGCTTTGCTTCCTATCATTTTCACAAGAAACTCAAGACACGAAATAAATACGTAAGGACAAATAGGATATGTTTGTCTACAGTACAAAATACTGACACATTTCCACTTTGCAATAGGATATGTTTGTCTACAGTACAAAATACTGACACATTTCCACTTTACAATAGGATATGTTTGTCTACAGTACAAAATACTGACACATTTCCACTTTGCAATAGGATATGTTTGTCTACGGTACAAAATACTGACACATTTCCACTTTACAATAGGATATGTTTGTCTACGGTACAAAATACTGACACATTTCCACTTTACAATAGGATATGTTTGTCTACGGTACAAAATACTGACACATTTCCACTTTACAATAGGATATGTTTGTCTACGGTACAAAATACTGACACATTTCCACTTTGCAATAGGATATGTTTGTCTACGGTACAAAATACTGACACATTTCCACTTTGCAATAGGATATGTTTGTCTACAGCACAAAATACTGACACATTTCCACTTTACAATAGGATATGTTTGTTTACGGTACAAAATACTGACACATTTCCACTTTGCAATAGGATATGTTTGTCTACGGTACAAAATACTGACACATTTCCACTTTACAATAGGATATGTTTGTCTACGGTACAAAATACTGACACATTTCCACTTTGCAATATGAACGAATTAACTACCTTACACTAGTTTTATCCGATTTAATATTGAATCACCAAAAATAAATTGTTTATTATTTGAATCTAGAAATGTAAATCATTTATGGATTACGTTATAATCAAATAAAATTAATATTCATAAGATATTTGACAAAACCATATTTTTTAAACTGAAATTCTAAACGCTATTTACAATTGTACTCTTAAAACAAAACCATATTATTTCAAACAGAAATTCCAAACAGTATTTACATTCGTACTGCTAAAACAAAATCATATTTTTTAAACCGAAATTCCAAACGTTATCTACATTCGTACTGTTAAAACAAAACCATACTATTTGAAACAGAAACTATAAACGTTATTTACTTTCGTACTCTTAAAACAAAACCATATTATTTGAAACAGAAATTCCAAACGTTATTTCCTTTCGTACTGTTAAAACAAAACCATATTATTTGAAACAGAAATTCCAAACGTTATTTACTTTCGTACACTTTAAACAAAACCATATTATTTGAAAGAGAAATTCCAAACATTATTTACTTTCGTACTGTTAAAACAAAACCATATTATTTGAAACAAAAATTCCAAACGTTATTTACTTACGTACTCTTTAAAAAAACCCATTTTATTTGAAGTAGAAATTCCAAACGTTATTTACTTTCGCACTGTTAAAAAACCATATTATTTGAAACAGAAATTCCAAACGTTATTTACATTCGTACTCTTTAAACAAAATCATATTATTTGAAATAGAAATGCTAAACGTTATTTACTTTCGTACTATTAAAACAAAACGATATTATTTGAAACCGGAATTCCAAACGTTATTTACTTTCGTAATCTTAAAAGAAAACCATATTATTTGAAACAGAAACTCCAAATGTTATTTGCATTCGTACCCTAAAAACAAAACCATGTTATTTAAAACAGAAATTCCAAACGCTATTTACAATCCTACTGTTAAAACAAAACCATATTATTTGAAACAGAAATTCCAAACAGTATTTACTTTCGTACTCTAAAAACAAAACCATATTATTTGAAACCTGAATTCCAAAGTTATTTGCTTCCGTACACTTGAAACAAAACCATATTATTTGAAACAGAAATTCCAAACAGTATTTACATTCGTACTGCTAAAACAACACCATATTTTTTTAAACCGAAATTCCAAACGTTATTTCCTTTCGTACTCTTAAACCAAAACCATATTATTTAAAACAGAAATTCCGAACATTAGTTACTTTCGTACTGTTAAAACAAAACCATATTATTTGAAACTGAAATTAAAAACTTTCTTTACTTTCGTACCGTTAAAACAAAACCATGTTATTTGAAACAGAAATTCCAAACGTTATTTACTTTCGTACTCTTTAAACAAAACCATGTTATTTGAAACAGAAATTGCAAACGTTATTTACTTTGGTACTGTTAAAACAAAACCATCTTATTTGAAACCGGAATTACAAACGTTTTTTACTTTCGTACTCTTAAAACAAAACCATGTTATTTGGATCACAAATTCCAAACGTTATTTAGTTTCGTACTGTTAAAACAAAACCATATTATTTGAAATAGAAATTTCAAACGTTATTTACTTTCGTACTGTTAAAACAAAACCATGATATTTGAAACAGAAATTCCAAACAGTATTTACATTCGTAGTGCTAAAACAAAACCATATTTTTTGAAACAGAAATTCCAACCGCTATTTACATTCGTACTCTTAAAACAAAACCATATTATTTGAAACAGAAATTCCCAACGTTATTTACTTTCGTCCTGATAACAAAAAAACATATCATTTGAAACAGAAACTCCAAACGTCATTTATTTTCGAAGTCTTTAAACAAAACAATATTATTTTCAAACAGACATTCCAGACCAAAATATACTTTCGTACTCTTTAAACAAAACCTATTACTTGAAACAGAAATTCCAAACGTTATTTACTTTCGTACTCTTAAAACAAAACAAAATTATTTGAAACAGAAACTGCAAACGTTATTTACATTCGTACCCTTAAAACAAAACAATGTTGTTTGAAACAGAAATTCCAAACGCTCTTTACATTCGTACTGTTAAAACAGATTCATTTATTTGAAACAGAAATTCCAAACGTTGTTTACTTCCGTACTCTTAAAATAAAACCATATTATTTGAAACCGGAATTCCACACGTTATTTACTTCCGTACTCTTAAAACAAAACCATATTATTTGAAACAGAAATTTTAAACAGTATTTACATTCGTACTGCTAAAACAAAACCATATTTTTTTAAACCGAAATTCCGAACGTTATTTACTTTCGTACTCTTAAAACAAAACCATAGTATTTGAAACAGAAATTCCAAACAGTATTGATATTCGTACTGCTAAAACAAAACCATGTCATTTGAAATCGGAATTCCAAACGTTATTTTCTTGGGTGCTGTTAAAACAAAACCATGTTATTTGAAAGAGAAATTCCAAACGTTATTTACTTCCGTACTCTTAAGACAAAACCATGTTATTTGAAACAGAAATTCCAAACGTTATTTACTTCCGTACTTTTAAGAAAAAAACCATATTATTTATAACAGAAATTCCAAGCGTTATTTACTTTCGTACTTTTTAAATAAAACCATATTATTTGAAACAGATATTCCAAACGTTATTTACATTCGTACTCTTTAAACAAAACCATGTTATTTAAAACAGAAATTCCGAACGTTACTTACTTTCGTACTCTTAAAACAAAACCATATTATTTGAAACAGAAACTCCAAACGTTATTTACTTTCGTACTGTTAAAACAAAACCATATTATTTCAGATAGAAATTCCAGACGTTATTTACTTTCGTACTGTTAAAACAAAACCATGTTATTTGAAACAGAAATTCCAAACTTTATTTACTTTCTTACTGTTAAAACAAAACCATATTATTTGAAACAGAAATTCCAATCGTTATTTACCTTCGTACTGTTTAAACAAAACCATCTTATTTGAAACCGAAATTCCAATTTTTTATTTCCTTTCGTACTCTTAAAACAAAACCATATTATTTGATACAGAAACTCCAAACGTTATTTACTTTCTTACTGTTAAAACAAAACCATATTATTTGAAACAGAAATTCCAAACACTATTTACTTTCGTACTCTACAAACAAAACCATATTATTTGAAACCTGAATTCCAAACGTTATTTACTTCCGTACTCTTAAAACAAAACCATATTATTTGAAACAGAAATTTTAAACAGTATTTACATTCGTACTGTTAAAACAAAACCATGTCATTTGAAACAGAAATTCCAAACGTTATTTACTTTCGTACTCTTAAAACAAAACCATATTATTTGAAACAGAAATTCCAAACGTTATTTACATTCGCACTGTTAAAACAAATCCATGTTATTTGAAACAGAAATTACAAACGTTGTTTACTTTCGTACTCTTTAAAGAAAACCATGTTATTTGAAACAGAAATTCCAAACGTTATTTACATTCGTACTCTTAAAACAAAACCATATTATTTGAAACAGAAATTACCAACGTTATTTACTTTCGTCCTGTTAAAACAAAACCATATTATTTGAAACAGAAACTCCAAACGTCATTTGCTTTCGAACTCTTAAAACAAAACAATATTATTTCAAACAGACATTCCAAACGTTATTTACTTTCGTAATCTTTAAACAAAACGATAATATTTGAAACAGAAATTCCAAACGTTCTTTACTTTCGAACTCTTTAAACAAAACAATATTATTTGAAAGACAAACTCCAAATGTTATTTACTTTCGTACTCTTAAAACAAAACCATATTATTTGAAACAGAAATTCCAAACGTTATTTACTTTCATACCCTTATAACAAAACCATATTACTTGAAACAGAAATTCCAAACGTTATTTACTTTCGTACTCTTATAACAAAACAATATTATTTGAAACAGAAATTCCAAACGTTATTTACTTTCGTACTCTTAAAACAAAACCATATTATTTGAAACAGAAACTACAAACGTTATTTACTTTCGTACCCTTAAAACAAAACCATGTTATTTGAAACAGAAATTCCAAACGCTATTTAAATTCGTACTGTTAAAACAAAACCATATTATTTGAAACAGAAATTCCAAACGTTATTTACTTCCGTACACTTAAAACAAAACCATGTTATCTGAAACCTGAATTCCAAACGTTATTTACTTCCGTACTCTTAAAACAAAACCATATTATTTGAAACAGAAATTTTAAACAGTATTTACATTCGTACTGCTAAAACAAAACCATATTTTTTTTAAACCGAAATTCCAAACGTTATTTACTTTCGTACTCTTAAAACAAAACCATAGTATTTGAAATAGAAATTCCAAACAGTATTGATATTCGTACTGCCAAAACAAAACCATATTATTTGAAACAGAAAATCCAAACGTTATTTACTTTCGTAACCTTCTAACAAAACCATGTCATTTGAAACCGGAATTACAAACGTTATTTACTTCCGTACTGTTAAAACAAAACCTTGTTATTTGAAACAGAAATTCCAAACGTTACTTACTTCCGTACACTTAAGACAAAACCATGATATTTGAAATAAAAACGCCAAACGTTATTTACTTCCGTACTTTTAAGAAAAAACCATTTTATTTGAAACAGAAATTCCAAGCGTTATTTACTGTCGTACTCGTTAAACAAAACCGTGTTATTTAAAACAGAAATTCCAAACTTTATTTACTTTCGTACTCTTAAAACAAAACCATATTATTTGAAACAGAAACTGCAAACGTTATTTACTTTCGTACTGTTAAAACAAAACCATATTATTTCAAATAGAAATACCAAACGTTATTTGCTTTCGTACTGTTAAAACAAAACCATGTTATTTGAAACAGAAATTCCAAACTTTATTTACTTTCGTGCTGTTTAAACAAAACCATCTTATTTGAAACCGGAATTCCAAACCTTATTTACTTTCGTACACTTAAAATAAAACCATGTTATTCGAATCACAATTTCCAAACGTTATTTACTTTCGTACTGTTAAAACAAAACCATATTATTTGAAATAGAAATTGCAAACGTTATTTACTTTCGTACTGTTAAAACAAAACCATAATTTTTGAAACAGAAACTCCAAACAGTATTTACATTCGTACTGCTAAAACAAAACCATATTTTTTGAAACAGAAATTCCAAACGCTATTTACATTTGTACTCTTAAAACAAGACCGTATTATTTGATACAGAAATTCCAAACGTTATTTACATTCGTACTCTTAAAACAAAACCTTAGTATTTGAAACAGAAGTTCCAAAGGTTATTTACATTCGTACTGTTAAAACAAAACCATGTTATTTTCAAACAGAAATTCCATACGTTATTTACTTTCGTACTCTTGAAACAGAACCATATTATCTGAAATAGAAATTCCAAACGTTATTTACTTCCGTACTCTTAAAACAAAACCATGTCATTTGAAATAGAAACTCCAAACGTTATTTGCTTCCGTAACGTTAAAACAAAACCAAGTTATTTGAAACAGAAATTCCAAACGTTATTTACTTCCGTACTCTTAAGACAAAAAATTGTTATTTGAAATAGAAACTCCAAGTGTTATTTACTTCCGTACTGTTAAAACAAAACCATGTTATTTGAAACAGTAATTCCAAACGTTATTTACTTCGATACTCTTAAGACAAAACCATATTATTTGAATCACAAATTCCAAACGTTGTTTACTTTTGTACTCTTTAAACAAAACAATATTATTTGAAACAGATATTCCAAACGTTATTTACATTGGTACTCTTAAAAAAAATATATATATATTATTTAAAACAGAAATTCGAAACGTTATTTACTTTCGTACTGTTAAAACAAAACCATTTCATTTGAAATAGATATTCCAAACGTTATTTACTTTCGTACTGTTAAAACAAAACCATGTTATTTGAAACAGAAATTCCAAACGTTATTTACTTTCTTACTGTTAAAACAAAACCATCTTATTTGAAACCGGAATTCCAAACGTTATTTACATTCGTACTCTTAAAATAAACCATGTTATTTGAAACAGAAATTCCAAATTTTATTTACTTTCGTACTCTTTAAACAAAACCATATTATTTGAAACAGAAACTGCATACGTTATTTACTTTCGCACTGTTAAAACAAAACCATATTATTTGAAATAGAAATTTCAAACGTTATTTACTTTCGTACTGTCAAAACAAAACCATGTTCTTTGAAACAGAAATTCCAAACAGTATTTACATTCGTACTGCTAAAACAAAACCATATTTTTGGAAACAGAAATTCCAAACGTTATTTACTTTCGTACTGTTAAAACAAAACCATATTATTTGAAATAGAAACTCCAAATGTTATTTATTTTCGTACTCTTTAAACAAAACCATATTATTTGAAACAGAAATTCCAAACGTTATTTACTTCCGTGCTGTTAAAACAAAACCATGTTGTTTGAAACAGAAATTCCAAATGTTATTTACTTTCGTACTCTTAAAACAAAACCTTTTTATTTGAATTAGAAATTCCAAACGTTATTTACATTCGTACTGATAAAACAAAACCATGTTATTGAAACCGGAATTCCAAAAATTATTTACTTTCGTACTCTTAAAATAAAACCATTTTATTTGAATTAGAAATTCCAAACGTTATTTACTTTCGTACTCTTAAAACAAAACCATTTGCATATTGATGACAATTTTTAAAATCATCTTTAAACTGTGAATTTTTTTCTTCAGTTTTTAGATGATATTTTAAGGTTGAAAAATATATTTCAAATTCAGAGGAGTCCATGGAAATATTCGCGAACAAATGGTCAGACATGTAAACACATTATCACGTGTCGTTGATAACATCCTCATGGGTCAGAGCTTCAAACATTGTACATCCTTCTGCAGTGATATATATATATATATATATATATATATATATATATATATATATATATATATATATATATATATATATGTGTGTGTGTGTGTGTGTGTGTGTGTGTGTGTGTGTGTATTACCAAAAGCACTTCGATTGCTCAAAGGTATTTGATATATCCCAAATATTGTTTTATAGTAATGGGTACACACATCGGATACAGGGTTGCCTGTATTTATCAGTTTTACACTATTTGTGACGTTTAGTTTCTCATGTATTTGAATGTGTCAGCTAGTGTCTGGTATCATACGGTGTTACCTATATTTATTAATTTGTTATGTATTTGTTTGAGTCAGTTGTATCAGGTAACTGAAGGTGTTGACTGTATTTATCAATTTATTATGTATTTGTATGTGTCAGTTTGAGTCAGGAATGATTCAGGGTTGTCTGTATTTATCAGTCAACACGTAATGTTCAGCTCTTTAGATATGCGTATGTCTTTATTCTAATTAAAACATAAATTTGTAGATGGTCTTTTTTAAATGGGTGGGATGGAATCCACTGAACCACACAAGTTCACGGTAATCTGCTTTGGACAAATGCAGATTCTGCATCATTATGTGCTCGCTGAAGTTTCATTACTCAAATTCAATTATATTACACCATCAAGACTAAAGGGAAAGGAGCCAAACTAAAGTAAAAATCATACGGTTCGTGTAAGCGTTCATTATCTATTATTTCAGTAATTGGTGTCAAGTTTTAGAATCTTATTCTACATTCCTTTAAATGACTATTGTTCACTTTATTTGGATTCTCATTCGTCCATATTTCTTTGGAAGGTCATTATTTACACACCTTCAGAAGTACATTCTATGTTTTGTGCATTTTGTTTATATCCGTAATGCTTGTGATTTTATCCTTATGACATGTTTTCCATCAATAAAAGTAAATAATATCATTCTTTTTCTGACGCATCATCTACAAAACTACAAGCTTTGCAAAAAGACAAATACAAAAACAAGAAACAACCAAAACGATTATGTGTCAAAAAGTTAGACAAAGAAAGCAGACTTCTCCAGGTGACGTCTTACCTCAAAATTTATCGTAATATGATTGTATTTTTAACCTACCGAGGGAATGTAACCCTCGAACGAGTATTTAGACATCCGTGCTATCGTGAGACTCTCAGAATATCCTCGGTCCTTTCCGTTGAGTCGAGACAGATACATCGGAAGTAAATTGTCGACATTGTGAACTATGGTCTGAAATATTATTGTTCACATGGAAGATCATGGCGGCGGAAGGAAGCAAAGTAACAGTTGAAATATCGTCGGTCTTTGCTGTCAAACCTATCAAATTAACGTGTATTCCTGCAACCACTTCTGACAAAAATGGCCAAGTGATGTTCTAATCAATCAAGAGAGACCGTGACGACGAAAAAGAGCATGACATAATAAAAGTGAAACGGACGTGAAATGTTAATCTTGATATTTCCCGTAAAATAAGTATTTTTATTGCATTCTAAGATATATGATCTCGTGGAATAGAAATTATCTCTCGGTATAACTGCATCAACCGAAAGAAAACTTCGAATGGAGCTGATGCGTCTCAGTTCCAACTATATGTCTGACATATGTTGATTACATGTCAGTCTAATGAGAGCGTACTGTCGAAAGTGACATCTAGCTTTCGTACCAACTGTGTAAATTTCATGTTGGTATCGCAGATACTTATTGTCTGAGATAAATTATATGAATGAGAAAGTCTTTGCGTGGTGATCGGAATGGTTTCAGTTCTATCATCATTCGTCTGCAGCTTTTTAGATATCATCCATGACTTCACATCAGAAATGCACATCTGTACGCCTTGAATGATAGCCTCGTCATCAGTTGGGCAGCTATTTGTAATTTGAGTATTATCAGCGTACATATGGTGTCGATCTATGACTCTTGATAGCAACTGAGTGTACAAAATGAGAAATTATGGTGTTGCGAAATTTATAAATTATAATCATTTTCTATCCCAAAAGTTTGTTCGTCATATCATTCAAACTGTAACATTTTATCCGAGAGAGAGAGAGAGAGAGAGAGAGAGAGAGAGAGAGAGAGAGAGATTTTGTTGTTGTGGGGTTTAACGCCATTTTTCAGCACACAATAGGCTATACATGGCGGCCAGTATTAATAGTGGAGGAAGAACCCGGGAAAACCCCTGAAAGAACCATCGACCCACGAGAAGCTACTGGCAAGCTTTCTCACATACCCACATTGGCTGAACCCGAGACTCGAACCCACGCAGACAGAAGTGAGATGGCAGTGATCCGTAACGGAGAGCACTTTAGACCACTCGGCCACTCGGGGCCCTGAGAGAGAGAGATAGTAAGAGAGAGAGAGAGAGAGAGAGAGAGAGAGAGTTGTTGTTGTTGTTGTTATAGGGTTTAACGCCATTTTTCAGCACAAGATAGGCTATACATGGCGGCCAGTATTAATGGTGGAGGAAGAACCGGGAAAACCCCGGAAAGAACCACCGACCCACGAGAAGCTACCGGCAAGCTTTCTCACATATCCACCTTTGCCGAGCCTTGGACTCGAACCCACGCAGACAGAGGTGAGATGGCAGTGATCAGTGACGGACAGCGCTTTAGACCACTCGGCCACTCGGGGCCCTGAGAGAGAGAGATAGAGAGAGAGAGAGAGAGAGAGAGAGAGAGTACTATAACTTTAATCAGGTAGGAATAGACACACCTTTTATGATACTTACAAATGATTACTTTAATCAGGTTGGAAGAGAGACACCTTTTTGAACAAGAGCTTCAATCAAGAAGCAAACAATAACAACCCCACGTACATTGTAACAATAACAACCACACGTACATTGTAACAATAACAACCACACGTATATTGTAACAATAACAACCACACGTACATTGTAACAATAACAACCACACGTACATTGTAACAATAACAACCACACGTACATTGTAACAATAACAACCACACACACGTACATTGTAACAATAACAACCACACGTACACTTTAACAATAACAACCCCACGTACATTGCAACAATAACAACCACACGTACATTGTAACAATAACAACCACACGTACATTGTGACAATAACAACCACACGTACATTGTAACAATAACAACCCCACGTACATTGTGACAATAACAACCACACGTACATTGTAACAATGACAACCACACGTACATTGTAACAATAACAACCACACGTACATTGTAACAATAACAACCCCACGTACGTTGTAACAATAACATCCACACGTACGTTGTAACAATAACAACCCCACGTACATTGTAACAATAACAACCACACGTACATTGTAACAATAACAACCCCACGTACGTTGTAACAATAACAACCACATATACATTGTAACAATAACAACCACACGTACATTGTAATAATAACAACCACACGTACATTGTAACAATAACAATCCACGTACATTGTAACAATAACAACCACACGTACATTGTAACAATAACAACCCCACGTACATTGTAACAATAACAACCACACGTACATTGTAACAATAACAACCCCACGTACGTTGTAACAATAACAACCACATATACATTGTAACAATAACAACCACACGTACATTGTAACAATAACAACTACACGTACATTGTAACAATAACAATCCACGTACATTGTAACAATAACAACCACACGTACATTGTAACAATAACAACCCCACGTACATTGTAACAATAACAACCACACGTACATTGTAACAATAACAACCCCACGTACGTTGTAACAATAACAACCACATATACATTGTAACAATAACAACCACACGTACATTGTAACAATAGAGGTCAATAGAGATTACTATTAAATGAGCACGTTGGTTGTCTTTACCAATTTGTTCCCCACATAAAATGTGCCTATAAAGAATAGGAAGCAGTTCAATTTTGAAAGTATATACGGGGAGAGAGAGAGAGAGAGAGAGAGAGAGAGAGAGAGAGAGAGAGAGAGAGAGAGAGATTATTCAGTCGCCATTAAAAGGTAATTTGTATGGTTTGTATATCATTTTGGCTTTAGTAAATGAATTCTTGTTAGCTATCTAAATATATATTGCGTAGAATGCGGAAAATAAATTGGCACCTTATTTAAGCGACCAGCTGTTAGTTGGAAACATTTGAACATGGAGTTTACAAGTGTCCACATTAATATGAAAATGTGATCTTTCACGCCAACCCTTCCTTCCAAAAGATGGAGTTACAAAGATAACTGAATAACGAACGGACGGTGGGGTAGACGGGGAGAGCCAATCAAAATGTATGTGCAAAAAGCGGATATATAGCAAATGATAGAAATAATACGAGCAAGTGGTCGTCTTTCAAAGATGATTGCAGAACAGAGGTGGCCATTTTGCGAGGATTCAGTGTATCTAACACATCCTCTATTGGCGTATTGAATGTATTAACACATTTTGGTGAAAGAAAATAAAAAGCATTAATTTAGTCTATTATAGAACTGGAAAACTTGACTGGCTGCGATAAATTTAAACCAATATTTCATTAATCCATATTGACTTTGTGTTAATCCGCCATCCATTTAATGATAACGGTTACCTTCATAAGACATCTTATTTATTCCATGAACTCTCAGACCTAGACGAATTAAAACAATAAATTGGCTCAGTCAGCATTTTCCATTAATTGTAGTGGCCACTGGTGGCCGTGTGTTTTAATGCGCCCGCCTTTACCGATTAATATCATTCACGTCTGTCCGCGGTAGTTTCGAGTCTTGGGGTCGGCCTATGTGGATTTGTAAGAAGCTTGCCAGTAGCTCCCGTGGGTCGATGGTTCCTCCCGGGCTTTTTCCGGGTTCTTCCTCCACCAATTATACTGGCCACCATATATGGCCTGTCATTTGCTGATAAATGGCGTTCAACCCATAACAACAATATGAATTTTAGTATGTTAAACACGGGGTGTACACAGAGACAATTCCACTCTTTACTTTTCTTCTTGTTGGAAATATATGATTAACGCCACAAATACATATTGATAGTAGTCTGAGTTTACTATTGCTAGCAATACATGCTGGTGTTTAAAAGAATATTTATTCCAAGGCATATAATTAAATGGCTAATTAGAATATTTATTCCAATGCGTATAAAGTACAACTGACTAGTAAATATTATCACTAATCTTTTAACAGTAAAGATATATTATACCCTTTATAGAGACATTTCCGAATTTTTAATTTTTCGCGAATTTCTGACTTCGAAAAAAAAATTGTATTCTATTTAGGCCAGTATACACTTTCCCATTTACGTTTTCATTCCACGATACACCGCAATTAGTGAACTTTATGTGAACATACATGAGAATTAAATGACAGGGAATATTTTCCCAACTATGGCACAGCACAACTGAACAGGTAACATATAAAATACATCGAATTTATATAGACTGCATTTATATCAGTGACTGCCATTTTCAAGAAGTCTCTACAAGAGAACTGGACTACCGCAAAAAAAAAATGTACTGTATTTATATCATTGATGGTCACTATCACTTCACTTATATTATTGATGGTCAATATGACCTCATTTATATCATTGATGACCAATATATTTGCGTCAATATCCTCAGTTGCCAGTTTAAGGAAGGAGTCTGGAAAGAAGACCTGGAAAAATATCGCCGACCTTGAAAACATTCAAATAAAAATATAGAAAATACAAATTTGATTTAATCGTAAAGATATGCATCTTATGAGTCAGCTACATCTAGCAAACAAGGATTATAGGACATAATAATAATAATAATAATAATAATAATAACAAACAACTTTCTCTAACGAGGATAACACATTTGGTCTTGACTGACCTATCTGCCATGTGGTCCTCAGTTTTTGTAATTGGCTATGTTTCAAATTTTGTTTTAACAAAAAATACAAGATCATGCACATAATCAGGTATCGTGGCACACTCATTCATACATACTGAACACGAATGACTATGGGTGACTATACTGGGAAACATACACATATGAACAATATGCTATACACAGGTACATACATTTCAGCATAAGTCGTACGTATTACATATATCGAATAAGATCTGTACACATTATTTATGGATATAATTTTAAGTTTTCTAGTCAGAGCTTTTAATATGTCATTCGAGCTGGTCAAGAAAAAACTTATTTAATGATAGTTTAAAAGAAGCAAGGGAATTTGAATTACGTATCGTTATTGGTAAGGAATTCCATACAGTAGGTGTTGATACAGTAAATGAGCTTTTGTAATGATTGGTTTTCGACCACGAAATCTGGAGATCTTTGTTAGTCGTCGATCAGAGATTACACTCAGTATTTGATGATCCTTTTTTGGTTAGGTAGCGACATAATCTGGAGAAAGATCGTTTAAAGACGTATAGTTCATGATTCCTTTAAATTAAAGAATACGTTTTTGTATAGGTAGCCATTGCAGACAGGAAAACAAAAAATATCGAGGATGACATAATGGGAAGTTTCAGTTTTATTCGGGCTGCCCTTTTCTCGAGTTTATCAATTCTGGACAGATTATAATTGGATGTGTTTCCACATATGGTACAGCCGTAATTTATCAGTGGTAGTATATATCCCGAAAAACAAAGTTCAAGTGACTGGGGAGAAAGAAATTTCGAGAGCAATTATAACAGAGTTATTCTTACTACCATTGTACATGCTAATTGTTCCCCAAATTGTGAGGGATTTTTCAAAGAGGGAGATTAACACAATTTGAGGGGAAACTCGACGATTATGTGGATTTTCCTCGTATCTGCAACATTTTTTTTAAAGATTTGTTCCTTATATCCGAAAAAATGTTAGTCTTGCATGACTGACAATATTAATCAGCACTAGTATTGAAAATATTAAACATAGTTAATTTTATTTATTTATTTTTCGTATTGATTGATGTTTTAACTGCTTTTTTTTTTCTACAGTGATTCCGCGTCCTCAAGTAGATCTTCAGCAGGGATGAGTAGTGGATCAGAGGAGCTCTTTACTGCAGTAAGGTAAGAAAAGTATATAGTCTATATTTCGGAGCATGACCGTCTCAAACAAATCAGGCTGTATGTAATTTATAAGGTAAGAGCTAAAAAAAATGCAGAAAGAGTTCAGCTTCATGACTTTGTTTTTAAGTCATGTGCATTCACTATGTTTATACTCAGAAAATGCTACACGGTTTAGAATATACGCTCGGACAGACTTAATAACAGCCTTCTAATGACCTAAAATAGCTTGACCTACATCACGGTTCAGACTGCCAAATCAATGTGCGCAAAGGAAAAATAGGGCAGTAGGGCAGTAGACCGATAATACTACGTATCTATAAAGAATAATAATTTTATATACAGGTTCAATATTGATTTATTTTCATTTATGTCAAATTCGCCTCTTGCACGTCTTGCAACAAGAATGCTTTGTTTTTTGGCTGAACCGTATTTATAAACTGCATGTGTGATTGTCCAACAACACAACCACTTGTTGGAGCTCCCTTTTCGTCATTTGTTTACCACATGATCGAGGGAGGGACTTGCATTGATACCCACATATCTTTAAATCACAATTTGTTTTGTAGACTTCACATTTGAGCTGTGTCCCGGTTTCACTACTTAGTTTGTTTAGCAAACATCATTTTGCTTTTAGCTGCTCAAAACAGTTTATTGTAACGGCACTGATGTGAATGTAAACAGTAATTGTATTGTTAATATTAATTAGACATTTTTTTTATCAAGGTCAGAGATAGATCAGGTTCAGATTTGAGAACAATGAATAATCTCACAAGAACGAGAAGTCTAGACGACTCGATTATAAAAATGAACTTAAACAGCCACATTAATAATATGGAGACAAAGATAAATCATGGGATAAAGATGTGGATGTAATAGTTGAAGTTTTGAATCAGGTTTAGATTTGAGAACAATGAATAATCTCACAATGAAGATAAGTCTACATGACTCGATTATTAAAAAAGACAGTCACATTAATACTATGGAGAAAACAAAGAAGACCCTCATGAAATAAAGATGAGAATATAATAGGTGAATTAGACTAAGTGTTTCTCCCCACTTCATAATTATGTGACATTAGTGGCAGTCGTAGAGCACATTTTATTGTTGGATAATGTTGACATGTGTCAGCAGCTCAAATCAAAGTTCAACAGCTGCTAGGCAAACTGGAGGATTTTTCTTTGAAGGATTTGAGACAATATATAAATAGAAAAGGTATTTGACTTGCAGTCAGTCTGGACACAAAGGTTAGTACAAAATAATTGAAAGTATGTGTTGCAAGCTGCCTAAATTATGCATTGTTTGGAAGTTGGACTATGACTTACAGTTTCAGTGTACACTTCTCTAGCACAGTTACACTCATTAATGTCATTAATCAGCTCCTTAGTCTACCCTTAAAGCAGTTGTTTTTGTTGCTTTTATGCATTCCTTTAAATCAGTCGTTTTTGTTGCCTTTATGCATCCCCTTAAATCAGTCGTTTTTGTTGCCTTTATGCATCCCCTTAAATCAGTCATTTGTGTTGCCTTTATGCATTCCCTTAAATCAGTCGTTTTTGTTGCCTTTATGCATCCCCTTAGGTCAGTCATTTTTGTTGCCTTTATGCATCCCCTTAAGTCAGTCGTTTTTGTTGCCTTTATGCATCCCCTTAAGTCAGTCGTTTTTGTTGCCTTTATGCATCCCCTTAAATCAGTAATTTTTGTTGCCTTTATGCATCCCCTTTAACCAGTCGTTTTTGTTACCTTTATGCATACCCTTTAATCAGTTGTTTTTGTTTGCTTTATGCATAACCTTACACATAGGTCCTTGTATGTGCATTTTTATCACCAAAGCAAAACTAACATTTTCTGCACATGTTCTAGTTTATCCATAACTTTTTGGGTCTTTGGAAACTGCACTTTGCCTTTGGGTTGTTGGTTCCTGCTTTTAACATTTAGAAGGATGTTTGATGATATGCTTGCATACATGGAATATATGTGAATGAAAAAAACTATGACTGGCTTGGAAAACTCATCATACTCCCTAGTTTTACACAATATAATTTTTAGATCACAATTTTCTGTTTACAAATTAACCAAAACTTTCATGTGTACAATTACATATATATTATATATATATATATATATATATATATATATATATATATATATATATATATATATATATATATATAACTCCTAGTACATGATTTTGTCTAAGTTTTGTAAGTTTTTTCATTGCTATAAATTGTAGTGATTATCTATCTTTAGCTGGATTTCATATGTACACAGGGCTCAAAATCATCAATAGTCCACTAGCCTGAGGCTAGCAGATTTCCTGTCGGACTAGTAACTTTCATAATGTTAATAGTCTGATGGGCTAGCAAGTTTCAGTTATCAATAGTCAGTGTTTGTTTACGCAATTCCCTAATAAAGACTTGACTTAGCAGATGTTCTTTAGAATCAAAGCAGTGGCCATTGTAAACACAGTCATAAAATATTACCATGAGAAGATGAAGTCAATTTCTGCCGAGGAAAGGTGCATTTCTATAACAAGAATTCATCCGATTTTGTGCATTTCACTTAACAGTGCAAATTATGGTCCCGTCATTAACAGCGAAAGTTTAGTTTGATCCTAATTAATCTGATAACGAATAAAATGAAAAAATGATGTGGTATCACACTTTATTCACTCAACCACATTAACAAACTACAAAGCGGTATACCACACAAAAGAACACAGCAAAAACTATTCAAAGAAATTAGCTTGCATGTTTTTTTGTTTTGTTTAAGGTTCTTTTTTTTGTAGCTCGCTACCCAAATGCTTACCCATAGCCACTGTAGCTCAGTTGGTGGAGCATGACTCATTCCCTAATCATAGCCACTGTAGCTCAGTTGGTGTAGCATGACTCATTCCCAAATCATAGCCACTGTAGCTCAGTTGGTGCAGCATGACTCATTCCCTAATCAGATCTACTATAGCTCAGTTGGTGGAGCATGATTCATTCCCTAATCATAGCCACTGTAGCTCAGTTGGTGGAGCATGACTCATTCCCTAATCATAACCACCGTAACTCAGTTGGTGGAGTATCTGACTTGCAATTCAGGGTCAATGACTCATAATTAAAGGTCACTGGTTCTGTACCCACCAAGGACAGCTGAGCCACAGTTGGTACCTTGGTGTGTCCTTGGGAATGCTACTTTGCTTTCATTTCCTTGACACATAGCCAATATATGCAGCTAAAATTTAAAAAAATCAAATTTCTTCCCTCGTAGAATTTCCCCCCCCCCATGTAAAGTATTATTTATGAAAGATTATGTATATGTGGAATACTTCAGTGAGTATGAATTTGGCAATACATGTAAACCCTGCTATAACAGATTAGTTGTTAGCTATGGTTTTTTGTCATGTTATGTAATGTATATTATGCAGTTTTAGCAATGTCAAGAGATGTCAGTTGTAGCAATATTGAGACATCTAAATTATATTAATATTGAGACATCCAAATTGTAATAATGTTAAGACATCCAAGTTGTATTATTGTTGAGGCATCCAAGTTGTAGCAATATCAAGACATCCAAATTGTAGCAATATCAAGACATCCAAATTGTAGCAATATCAAGACATCCAAATTGTAGCAATATTGAGATATCCAAGTTGTGGTAATACAGTATTCAGGACATCCAAGTTGTATTATTGTTGAGACATTCAAGTTGTAGCAATATGAAGACATCCAGGTTGTAGCAATATGAAGACATAGAAGTTGTAGCAATATCAAGACATCGAAGTTGTAGCAATATTGAGACATGTCAGTTAACAGAAGAAAATGCTTTATGTGTATTCTTTATGAAATGGAACTCTGGGTGTGCACAAAACTACAGGCTTTAATAATACATTACCAGCTTAAATTAATATATGTTAATTTATGGAAAAAATCTTTAAAATATATAAAGTATGTGTTTAATTTTTATAGAACAAACATTGGCACAGACATATATAGCAAACTTAAAAACTGAAAATGTCATTACCAATTTCAGTTCTTTTATACTCATTAACCAGTCTCATTGCACAACAATGAATCCGTAACAGTGAATCCATAACAATGACACACCAGTGAATCCATAACAGTGAAATAACAATGAATCAATAACAATGACATACCAGTGAATCGATAACAATTAAACCATAACAGTGACATCCAGAGCTTATGGGATGGTCTCTTGCCCTTCATCTCTTGTCCATCCATTCATAAGTACAAGTTTATCTTTACTCTTTCTCAAATACTAGGAGAATGGCTGTGAAACTTACACATTCATTCCATGCTCTTCTTGGTCCTAAATGATATCCAATATCGCTGCCAGATTGGTCATCTTAGAAATCTTGTTTCTGCTAGTCCTTTTGAATGGATGGTCATATCAACATGTGGTTTACTCAGATACTTCTTCTGATGTCTAGTTGGTCCAAAATTAATTGTAGTCAATCTGATATCCATTGAGACTGCCATCTTGTAATTGCTACTCCTCCTGATTGGAATATCATACAAAGGAACATCTTAAATTTCTGGATTTCTTTTCAGCCAGTAGAGCATCAGTCCCTTCATGTGACTCTTGTCTTCACATCACCCATCTTCACCCCAACACCTTATAATTAAGAGTTGGGTATAATGAGGCTTGACAAGTTGTAAAGAGACTTGCTGTTATTAGTGTTGCAATATTCAAACATTGGTAAGTCCTGTTAAATCAGTTTTACATGTGTTTTTGAGAGACAAGGACTCTCTTTTTGGCGTTTAAAAGAAATTGGTCTCTCAGAAGCTCTAGGATTTATAATTTTAGATTCTAAATCTTATTTTGTAGTCCAAGCAACTGCCATGAGACAATGAGTGAAGCTCAGGGAGTGCAGGCTGATGGCTATGGAGATTCCGTCATCAAGAAGCTCAATGCACTCCGTCAGAAGAATGAACTCACTGATTTTAAAGTCTCAGCTGAGGGGAGGGTCTTTGAGGTAAAATTACTGTCATCTAAATGGATAAACAATTTAATTTCTAAATGTACACTGATTCTATGCTTTGATTAACTTTTCTATTATGAAAGTCCTTCATGTCAGTCCTTCAACATTGATGTGAAGCACCAGTTGGATTTGTGTTTACGCAATGTTGTACCAAGGGCATAGAGTTGTATATGTTAACAACCCAAAGGTCTTCAATAAATTTCATTTCACACTGACTATAACAGAATTGAAACCGAGTGGGCTTTGGACTAAATGAATAACACAAACACAATGTGTGTGAATGACGAGACTTGTGTGTTGTATGACAAGATGATGGCACAAAAACAATAAATGAAACAATCTATGCAGTACTCTACTCTCGCACACACCCTACACACACATTCACAATAGAATGAAATATCTATATATATATCTAATGATAATGATGAGGATTGAGATGATGACGACACAGTGCTGAAATTACCAATGATAATGATGACGACGGTTCATATAGCTGATATGCTATATAAAATGAAACAAAACAAAATATCAATAGTTGCGACCCATGCCAGGTGCACTCTGGTTCAACTTCCCACTTTGAATAAGAAAAACACAAAATATCACATTTCCACTTTGGATCAACTTCCCAGATTCATACTGGCTCAACTTCACCCTCCACCAGGTTTGGTCTGGCTCAACTACACCCTCCACCAGTTTCAGTCTGGCTCAACAACACCTAACACCAGTTTCAGTTTGGCGCAACAACACCTACCACCAGTTCCTGTCTGGCGCAACAACACCCCCCACCAGTTTGTTTGGTGCAACAATGCCTCCCACCAGTTCCAGTCTGGCGCAACTCCACCTCCCACCAGTTCCAGTGTGGTTCAACTACAACTCC
Organism: Sinohyriopsis cumingii; assembly: GCA_028554795.2. Taxonomy (NCBI): domain Eukaryota; kingdom Metazoa; phylum Mollusca; class Bivalvia; order Unionida; family Unionidae; genus Sinohyriopsis; species Sinohyriopsis cumingii. Next base: position 155,270,305 of record CM068828.1, on the reverse strand, counting down.
TCCTCCACCAGTTTCAGTCTGGTTCACCTACACTTCCTCCTCCACCAGTTTCAGCTACAAATAGATGAAACTAATAGCGTAAAATACGAAATATGCTATCACACAAAATACTAAAAATATACTCAAATATATGTATATGAAATGGATACATATACATATCCACTCAACAAATGCCTATAGTCCATTACCTTATATCAATGTCCATAATGGTTTATACAAACAAACAAAAATACATTAAACCCACACTCTACGTGTGACTTTCTACTCCGAGTCCTACACATGAAAAGGAATAAATTCTAACAGTGAATTGTCTGTTAAACTTGGTTGTTTTAGCTATTGAAGCTTTATCAGTATTATGATAATAATAAAATAAGTATGTTACGAACACACTGAAAATCATAAATATACAAGGGAATCAAAATTATTTTAACAGTTGTCAGTTACCCCTATGGCTGTAGTTTTGTGGTTCCAAACCGACACTCATGACAAGATCCAAGCGAAGATGTACCGTTTGTAGTAAAACTGTACTATTTATACTACATTTAAAAAAAAAACAAGACATTCAAGATCCAAGGGTAAAGTACAGTGCAAGTCAAGAAAAACGGGCATCATGCTACGAGCGACCTACAAAGATATGTACTCATTCAGTAACTATATGTCAGGGTAATAAAAACAAGCTACTGTAGTTAACATTGTACACCTCGATAAAGTCAAATATACATTGTCATCATTTAATGCAGAACCGAATTATTTTCTTGCCTTATTCTGTGACACTGACCATTAACATATGTTGCAAGCCAAAACAATGTTTTGCCCTCATGTAGATGAAATACTTGTTGTACATTTCAAGCAAACTAATTTTTGACCAGTGAGAGAAATCGTGTTTGACTTCCTAGGAATTCATTATGACTCCCTCGACTCCAGAGAAATCGTGTTTGACTTCCTAGGAATTCATTATGACTCCCTCGACTCCAGAGAAAATCTTTTGTGTCAGAGATTAAATTATAGAAACTGTGTCATTGTCTACAGAGTTTACATAATGTCTTGATATTCTTACAGTGAGTGATATATATTACATGTCATGACCTGCTTGCAGTGGCTAATATATTACATGCCTGACCTATTTGCAGTGAGTGTTATATTACATGTCATGATCCTGTACTCAAAGAAATTTTTTTTATGCACAGGCCCCAGGCTGGTGATTTAAATAAACTCACGAGGCCTGACTGAAATTCCACAAGCCTGGACAGTTGATATCTGTCAACTCTCAAGATGGGAGAAAAACCTCACGATTTTGGGGGTATTTCCACATCTACCTCCCGATCTCATAATATCTCCCAATTTTTCACAGAGAATGCCTGATTATTACATTATGTCTGTCAATTTCATTTTTCAGAAGGAAAACAACATACATTAGTAGAGGTATCCTATGCAATCCGCAGATGCCATATTCTATTTTATCCCTTGTGAATACTGTTGTGACGAAATAATTAATATCACACTACAAAGTTTATTTTCTTTAGTAAATAGAATATTAAGATTAAACTTTATTCACATAAATTTTAAAAATTGTCACCAGTTAGTTTCAGTCCCATGAATGATCACTTTGAAGGCTGTGTAATCTTCTCTGCAAACAAACTCACAGCTCCATTTCCACCAATCAAACTTGGCCAGTAAACCTAAGGAGATAGGGTGGGATATAAAATGTGGGAAAAACAGTTGCCACATGTATGGTAACTTGTCACCTTTGCATTGTAAGTTACAACAAAATAGGGCATCGTTTATTTGCCAATCAATTGCTGGTGCTTATAAACACACTGTAGAATACAGTTTCTTTAAAGTATGTCCGAAGGGCACTCCTTATCAGAAAATAAATGGAATTATAAGGATTAACTGTTGATTGGTTACACTGCCTTATGCTTGTGTACTTCAATCTAACCTTTAGCTGTTATGCAGTTTAGCCAGAGCTGACCAGAATATGAAGTGGGGTGCTTGTCCTGGGGGAAAATAAAGCATGTCACAGGGAGAAATGGCACATCCCATTGGGGCAAGGGTGGGGGCAATTGTCGCCTCCCCCAATTTCACCTTTAAACATGTTTTGGCCTACATCCATAAAATTTCATTGCTGACCACAACATGTTCCACACACACCCCCAAAATAAGTTTCTGCTGGCACATCCTTTGAGAATTTCACTATTATTGGACCTGGAATATTGGTCAATATTTATTGAAATGGGCACTTAAAAAATGCTGAGTAAAACCTCCCCATTTTAGGTGCAAATTTCACTATTTTATTTGTTATTGTCCTTACTTGGCTTTTAAAAAGTTGACAGGTATGCCTGACTCCAATTTCCACAAGCCGAAAATTTCCCCTCTTTTAATATTGTCACACAATGTTGCAATATCTACAATTCAAATATAAATTTAATAAAAATGAATTACACTTGAACACTATTCCCATAACTGAAATGATCATGCTTTGCTTTCTATATTCTCATTTATATCCGATTTCAAAGAAACTTTGCCGCTGTTCACAAACTTGTGAAAAATATAATACATAGCTGCTTAAACATTCTCATTCAAGGCAATAATATGTAATAACTTTTGTTCTTCTACACACATCTATTATCTCTTTGATTTACATATAATGGGTTGTTCTACTTCCTGATCCTACCTATGCAAATTAGCACAATGGGTTCACCCACTGCAACCTTCAACACAACTCTCTAGCTATTATCAACCAGTTTTTTGTGAAACTTTGATTTTATACCTGACCTCTTTTCCTCTGATTGTCGTTATTTAAACTGCCCAAGGGATATTTTTATATCAGTTCCAGTCATTACAGATTACCGTTTATACATACTACATGTAACAGGCATAGAAAGTTTTTTTCGTGGTTTTTTAAATTGTTTTTTTGGGGGGGTTTGGGGTTTTTTTTGGGTGATATTACTGAAAATTGTGTTTTCTTGAAACGTGACCATGTCAGGGTGTTTGGGTGTACAAATTCACATTTTAGCAAAGCTTGCATTTGATTTAAATCCAATCTCAATTTCATGTAGGACAGTGGTATTCTGATTTGGATTGTGCTGTGTTATGGCATGAATGGCAGCATCAAAAGTACATTTACTCATTCCATAGCGCGATCAAACTATTTTTTTTCAACAAGCCTGCTGGGCACCTCGCTTTGAATACAGGAAGGATCCGAACTTGAATTAGATGGGCCACATCGGGCTGTCTGATTTTGTGAGCACCCTGATCTGCTTGCATTGACTGATACAGTCATGATCTGCTTGCTGTGAGTGATATATTACATGTTATGACCTACTTAAATTGACTGATACATTCCAGTCATGATCTGCTTGCTGTGAGTGATGTATTACATGTCATGACCTACTTACATTGACTGATACATTATAGTCATGACCTACTTGCTGTGAGTGATGTATTACATGTTATGACCTACTTAAATTGACTGATACATTCCAGTCATGATCTGCTTGCTGTGAGTGATGTATTACATGTCATGACCTACTTACATTGACTGATACATTCCAGTCATGATCTGCTTGCTGTGAGTGATGTATTACATGTCATGATCTGCTTGCTGTGAGTGATGTATTACATGTTATGACCTACTTAAATTGACTGATACATTCCAGTCATGATCTGCTTGCTGTGAGTGATGTATTACATGTCATGACCTACTTAAATTGACTGATACATTCCAGTTATGATCTGCTTGCTGTGAGTGATGTATTACATGTCATGACCTACTTGCATTGACTGATACAGTCATGATCTGCTTGCTGTGAGTGATGTATTACATGTTATGACCTACTTAAATTGACTGATACATTACAGTCATGACCTACTTGCTGTGAGTGATGTATTACATGTCATGACCTACTTACATTGACTGATACATTACAGTTATGATCTGCTTGCTGTGAGTGATATATTACATGTCATGACCTACTTGCATTGACTGATACATTCCAGTCATGATCTGCTTGCTGTGAGTGATGTATTACATGTCATGACCTACTTACATTGACTGATACATTACAGTCATGATCTGCTTGCTGTGAGTGATGTATTACATGTTATGACCTACTTGCATTGACTGATACAGTCATGATCTACTTGCTGTGAGTGATGTATTACAGTCATGACCTACTTGCATTGACTGATACAGTCATGATCTGCTTGCTGTGAGTGATGTATTACATGTTATGGCCTACTTAAATTGACTGATACATTACAGTCATGACCTACTTGCTGTGAGTGATGTATTACATGTCATGACCTACTTACATTGACTGATACATTACAGTCATGATCTGCTTGCTGTGAGTGATATAGTACATGTCATGACCTACTTGCATTGACTGATAATTCCAGTCATGATCTGCTTGCTGTGAGTGATGTATTACATGTCATGACCTACTTACATTGACTGATACATTACAGTCATGATCTGCTTGCTGTGAGTGATGTATTACATGTTATGACCTACTTGCATTGACTGATACAGTCATGACCTGCTTGCTGTGAGTGATGTATTACAGTCATGATCTGCTTGCTGTGAGTGATATACTACATGTCATGACTTACTTGCATTGACTGATACATTACAGTCATGATCTGCATGCTGTGAGTGATATATTACATGTCATGACCTACTTGCATTGACTGATACATTCCAGTTATGATCTGCTTGCTGTGAGTGATGTATTACATGTCATGACCTACTTGCATTGACTGATACAGTCATGATCTGCTTGCTGTGAGTGATGTATTACATGTTATGACCTACTTAAATTGACTGATACATTACAGTCATGACCTACTTGCTGTGAGTGATGTATTACATGTCATGACCTACTTACATTGACTGATACAGTCATGATCTGCTTGCTGTGAGTGATGTATTACATGTCATGACCTACTTGCATTGACTGATACAGTCATGATCTGCTTGCTGTGAGTGATGTATTACATGTTATGACCTACTTAAATTGACTGATACATTACAGTCATGACCTACTTGCTGTGAGTGATGTATTACATGTCATGACCTACTTACATTGACTGATACATTACAGTTATGATCTGCTTGCTGTGAGTGATATATTACATGTCATGACCTACTTGCATTGACTGATACATTCCAGTCATGATCTGCTTGCTGTGAGTGATGTATTACATGTCATGACCTACTTACATTGACTGATACATTACAGTCATGATCTGCTTGCTGTGAGTGATGTATTACATGTTATGACCTACTTGCATTGACTGATACAGTCATGATCTACTTGCTGTGAGTGATGTATTACAGTCATGACCTACTTGCATTGACTGATACAGTCATGATCTGTTTGCTGTGAGTGATGTATTACATGTTATGGCCTACTTAAATTGACTGATACATTACAGTCATGACCTACTTGCTGTGAGTGATGTATTACATGTCATGACCTACTTAAATTGACTGATACATTCCAGTCATGATCTGCTTGCTGTGAGTGATGTATTACATGTCATGACCTACTTACATTGACTGATACATTCCAGTCATGATCTGCTTGCTGTGAGTGATGTATTACATGTCATGATCTGCTTGCTGTGATGATGTATTACATGTTATGACCTACTTAAATTGACTGATACATTCCAGTCATGATCTGCTTGCTGTGAGTGATGTATTACATGTCATGACCTACTTAAATTGACTGATACATTCCAGTTATGATCTGCTTGCTGTGAGTGATGTATTACATGTCATGACCTACTTGCATTGACTGATACAGTCATGATCTGCTTGCTGTGAGTGATGTATTACATGTTATGACCTACTTAAATTGACTGATACATTACAGTCATGACCTACTTGCTGTGAGTGATGTATTACATGTCATGACCTACTTACATTGACTGATACATTACAGTTATGATCTGCTTGCTGTGAGTGATATATTACATGTCATGACCTACTTGCATTGACTGATACATTCCAGTCATTATCTGCTTGCTGTGAGTGATGTATTACATGTCATGACCTACTTACATTGACTGATACATTACAGTCATGATCTGCTTGCTGTGAGTGATGTATTACATGTTATGACCTACTTGCATTGACTGATACAGTCATGATCTACTTGCTGTGAGTGATGTATTACAGTCATGACCTACTTGCATTGACTGATACAGTCATGATCTGCTTGCTGTGAGTGATGTATTACATGTTATGGCCTACTTAAATTGACTGATACATTACAGTCATGACCTACTTGCTGTGAGTGATGTATTACATGTCATGACCTACTTACATTGACTGATACATTACAGTCATGATCTGCTTGCTGTGAGTGATATAGTACATGTCATGACCTACTTGCATTGACTGATAATTCCAGTCATGATCTGCTTGCTGTGAGTGATGTATTACATGTCATGACCTACTTACATTGACTGATACATTACAGTCATGATCTGCTTGCTGTGAGTGATGTATTACATGTTATGACCTACTTGCATTGACTGATACAGTCATGACCTGCTTGCTGTGAGTGATGTATTACAGTCATGATCTGCTTGCTGTGAGTGATATACTACATGTCATGACTTACTTGCATTGACTGATACATTACAGTCATGATCTGCATGCTGTGAGTGATATATTACATGTCATGACCTACTTGCATTGACTGATACATTCCAGTTATGATCTGCTTGCTGTGAGTGATGTATTACATGTCATGACCTACTTGCATTGACTGATACAGTCATGATCTGCTTGCTGTGAGTGATGTATTACATGTTATGACCTACTTAAATTGACTGATACATTACAGTCATGACCTACTTGCTGTGAGTGATGTATTACATGTCATGACCTACTTACATTGACTGATACAGTCATGATCTGCTTGCTGTGAGTGATGTATTACATGTCATGACCTACTTGCATTGACTGATACAGTCATGATCTGCTTGCTGTGAGTGATGTATTACATGTTATGACCTACTTAAATTGACTGATACATTACAGTCATGACCTACTTGCTGTGAGTGATGTATTACATGTCATGACCTACTTACATTGACTGATACATTACAGTTATGATCTGCTTGCTGTGAGTGATATATTACATGTCATGACCTACTTGCATTGACTGATACATTCCAGTCATGATCTGCTTGCTGTGAGTGATGTATTACATGTCATGACCTACTTACATTGACTGATACATTACAGTCATGATCTGCTTGCTGTGAGTGATGTATTACATGTTATGACCTACTTGCATTGACTGATACAGTCATGATCTACTTGCTGTGAGTGATGTATTACAGTCATGACCTACTTGCATTGACTGATACAGTCATGATCTGTTTGCTGTGAGTGATGTATTACATGTTATGGCCTACTTAAATTGACTGATACATTACAGTCATGACCTACTTGCTGTGAGTGATGTATTACATGTCATGACCTACTTACATTGACTGATACATTACAGTCATGATCTGCTTGCTGTGAGTGATATAGTACATGTCATGACCTACTTGCATTGACTGATAATTCCAGTCATGATCTGCTTGCTGTGAGTGATGTATTACATGTCATGACCTACTTACATTGACTGATACATTACAGTCATGATCTGCTTGCTGTGAGTGATGTATTACATGTTATGACCTACTTGCATTGACTGATACAGTCATGACCTGCTTGCTGTGAGTGATGTATTACAGTCATGATCTGCTTGCTGTGAGTGATATACTACATGTCATGACCTACTTGCATTGACTGATACATTACAGTCATGATCTGCATGCTGTGAGTGATATATTACATGTCATGACCTACTTGCATTGACTGATACATTCCAGTCATGATCTGCTTGCTGTGAGTGATGTATTACATGTTATGACCTGCTTGCATTGACTGATACAGTCATGATCTGCTTGCTGTGAGTGATGTATTACAGTCATGATCTGCTTGCTGTGAGTGATATACTACATGTCATGACCTACTTGCATTGACTGATACATTACAGTCATGATCTGCTTGCTGTGAGTGATGTATTACATGTCATGACCTACTTGCATTGACTGATACAGTCATGATCTGCTTGCTGTGAGTGATGTATTCCATGTTATGACCTACTTAAATTGACTGATACATTACAGTCATGACCTACTTGCTGTGAGTGATGTATTACATGTCATGACCTACTTACATTGACTGATACATTACAGTTATGATCTGCTTGCTGTGAGTGATATATTACATGTCATGACCTACTTGCATTGACTGATACATTACAGTTATGATCTGCTTGCTGTGAGTGATGTATTACATGTTATGACCTACTTGCATTGACTGATACATTACAGTCATGATCTGCTTGCTGTGAGTGATGTATTACATGTTATGACCTACTTGCATTGACTGATACATTCCAGTCATGATCTGCTTGCTGTGAGTGATGTATTACATGTCATGACCTACTTGCATTGACTGATACATTAGTCATGGTCTGCTTGCTGTGAGTGATGTATTACATGTCATGACCTACTTGCATTGACTGATACATTAGACATGATCTGCTTGCTGTGAGTTATGTATTACATGTCATGATATGCTTGCTGTGAGTGATGTATTACATGTTATGACCTACTTGCATTGACTGATACATTCCAGTCATGATCTGCTTGCTGTGAGTGATGTATTACATGTCATGACCTACTTGCATTGACTGATACATTCCAGTCATGATCTGCTTGCTGTGAGTGATGTATTACATGTCATGACCTACTTGCTGTGAGTGATATACTACATGTCATGACCTACTTGCATTGACTGATACATTACAGTCATGATCTGCTTGCTGTGAGTTATGTATTACATGTCATGATATGCTTGCTGTGAGTGATGTATTACATGTTATGACCTACTTGCATTGACTGATACATTCCAGTCATGATCTGCTTGCTGTGAGTGATGTATTACATGTCATGACCTACTTGCATTGACTGATACATTCCAGTCATGATCTGCTTGCTGTGAGTGATGTATTACATGTCATGACCTACTTGCTGTGAGTGATATACTACATGTCATGACCTACTTGCATTGACTGATACATTACAGTCATGATCTACTTGCTGTGAGTGATGTATTACATGTGATGACCTACTTGCTGTGAGTGATATACTACATATCATTTCCTAGTTGCATTGACTGATACATTCCAGTCATGATCTGCTTGCTGTGAGTGATGTATTACATGTCATGACCTACTTACATTGACTGATACATTACAGTCATGATCTGCTTGCTGTGAGTGATGTATTACATGTCATGACCTACTTGCTGTGAGTGATATACTACATGTCATGACCTACTTGCATTGACTGATACATTACAGTCATGATCTGCTTGCTGTGAGTGATGTATTACATGTCATGACCTACTTGCTGTGAGTGATATACTACATGTCATGACCTACTTGCATTGACTGATACATTACAGTCATGATCTGCTTGCTGTGAGTGATGTATTACATGTCATGACCTACTTGCTGTGAGTGATATACTACATGTCATGACCTACTTGCATTGACTGATACATTACAGTCATGATCTGCTTGCTGTGAGTTATGTATTACATGTCATGACCTACTTGCTGTGAGTGATATACTACATGTCATGACCTACTTGCATTGACTGATACATTACAGTCATGATCTGCTTGCTGTGAGTGATACATTACATGTCATGACCTACTTGCATTGACTGATACATTACAGCCATGACCTACTTGCTGTGAGTGATACATTACATGTCATGACCTACTTGCATTGACTGATACATTACAGTCATGACCTACTTGGTGTGAGTGATACATTACAGTCATGACCTACTTGCTGTGAGTGATACATTACATGTCATGACCTACTTAAAGTGAGTGATATTTTACATGTCATGGTCTACTTGCTGTGAGTGATAAGCATTTATATTCAAATTCCTCTTTACTTATCATAGATACATACAATGCATAATACAATTCCAATATTCCAGACACTATTAAATGTATCTTCTTCAAAGTTTGTGATTTATAAGTACTATAATTTGTAGCTTTGTAACATCAATGAACAGATTTTGACCAAATTTTGCAAAGCATTCTGAAATAGTAGATGTACAGTTTTGTACGATGGATGTCGAGCTACAATCAGTGGCCTATATAACACTGTTGCGTCAAAACTTCCAATTGTATACACCTCGATAAGGCTGAATTTATTATGTTATAATTTCTGTCCATCAATTAGCAAGTTTCATAACTTGAGCTGTCTTCCACCTACAACTTCTAAATTCTCTAGATGGCTTTTACTTGGGTTTAAGAATAATCCTTTTAATCGGGGCTTACAAAGGTCACTGACTGAAGACAGATATGCTTTCTACATAATAACTCATGTTGTACACCACCTTCAGATAACAAACTTTGTGGAAAGCTTGCACATGAGTTAAGAAAGAATCCTATCAATTCTGGGGTCAAATGTCAAGGCCACTGTGGCCAAAAGACCAAAAATAGCTTACATAATAACTAAAATTCTCTGGTATGTACAGTTATCAAACCTTTTGGATAGTTTCACTTTGGATAATAAAGAACCCTTTCAGTTTCATGGTCCAGCATCAAGATCACTGTGACTGACAAAAGAAAAATGTTGTTGTTGTTGTAGGGTTTAACACCATTTTTCAGCACACGATAGGCTATGCATGGCGGCCAGTATTAACGGTGGAGGAAGAACCCGGGAAGAACCACTGACTCACAAGAAGCTACTGGCCAAAAGAAAAATGCTTAATAACATTAGTTCCACATCACATACCTGGATCCCAGTAGTTTCACATGGGTTGTTGGTTCTTTCCAGGGTTTCCAGGGGTTCTTCCTACACCATTTCTACTGGCTGTCGTATATAGCCTATCACATGCTGAAAAATGTTGTTAAACTCTGTAACAATAACAACAACATACCTGGATCAAACACTTTGGATGGCTTGCACATGGAGTAAAGAAGGTGCCTGTCCACTTGGAGTGAAAAGGTCAAAGATCAAGGTCACTTTGTGATTGAAAGAAGAAAGTGGTTTCTCTTGAAAAACTCTATTCGAGTTCTTGGCCACAGACCTTGATGACAGTTTGTGGTATCTTGTACTTAAGAAATGGATGAGGCATATTGATTTTAGGAGCAAATGTCAATGTCATTATGGCTATATATAAAAAATCATTAGATTTTGCAGGATAACTTAGGGTATGGAAGAGGCCCACTGATTTAGGGTCAAAGGTCAATGTCGTTGTGGCAAAAATACTCAAATGATTTTGCAGGATGACTTGTTAACACACAGGCACACACATACACATATTCATTTAATTTTCATTCTCACTACACCTTGGTTGGTACATAATGCAGTCAACAGTTATGGACCCCAACTTTAACATTATAGTGGAATTCCTTGGTATTTGATTGAAAATGGTCATATCACTGAAGTAACATGATTGAAAATTATGTAAATAAAATAGGCATTGGGAATGTGAGCCCATACATATACACATTAAAAGGTTAATCATGATGATTTACATAATAGGGGTAACATGAACAGCCTTTTGTCAGGTTCGATTTCTGTTTGGAAAAAGGTTTAACATTAACAGCATTTTGTCAGGTTAGTTTTCTGGTTGGAAAAAGGATAAAAATATTAACAGTGTTTTGTCAGGATAGATTACTCTTTGCAGTTTTTGTCTTATGTGTGAAGAAGAGGCAGATGCGTACATATTTTTTCAACAGCGTTGTTTTTTTAAGCTCAGTTTATCTGATACTTTTGTATGCACAATGAAGAAACCTGATGGATACTGTCACCATGAGCAAAAAGAGGTCACAGCGACATACCTTATGCTTTGTTTATTATGTCATGGCAGAGCAGGGAAGACAATTCTTGTGATATCTATAGTCATGCAGAGGAAGAAAATATTACATGCCACCATAATACATGGATCTACCAAGCCATCTTTATTTGCATCATAGTGCTGAAAATATTACATACCACCATATTACATGGATCTACCAAGCCGTCTTTTTTGCATCATAGTACTGAAAATATTGTGTTGTATTAATTACACAGTCAATAAAGAGGTTTGTCTCTGTTAACTTTGAATTGTCAAAATTGTGCAGTATTTTATGATACTGAACACCTTCATATTGCACGACTGTGTGCATAAAGATAATATAGTGTATTATGAACTACTTTGTAAACAAACCATGTACACTCATGTAGTAGACTCTTGAGGTTTTGGTTGATTACATTTTTAAATGAACTAAAACAGCTGATTTCTCCATTTGAAAGTGGAGATGATAAACTATACAATGTGGACGAACTTTCAAACAAGCAAATGAATGAATGTGATATTCGCAATGTCAGCAAGAAAAATGAGAGACGCAGTAATTGAAAGTATTGTTCAGATCATTGAACAGTTATTTAGGAGAATATTCATATCTTGGTTTTGCAAGTCTGTCAAAGTACTAGATTCGAGAAAAAAATGCAACTGAAGGCTTTGGTAAGAAACTAACAGCTTCGGAACCTCCAAGATGACGAAAAAGTATTATCAGCTGGGTAAATGGAGTGTCACACAATAACTGCTTTTCAGTTTTCCTCTGGTAACTATTTTGATACAGTGTTAGGCTCATGATAGAGGACATACTGTATAACAAAAGTCGAAACTGGAGGCCCTCCAAACAGCGAAATGCAAGTGACAGGCAATAAACATAAGTCTTCTTTAGCTGGTAATAAGATTTGTAATACATATACTTAGATTTATGCATCCTGAATTTTCTCACAATGTACTTGCTTAGTTCTTCAGATCCAACTGACATGTCCAGCAAAACCTGATACTCACCGAAATTGTACTGGAATTTCAAGTATCCTTCATTTTCAGCTGAAATTCGTTCTCTTTTCTGCCCTGAATTGACCCATTAATCCAGTCCTTCATAATCAGAAAAGCAAAAATGAGTTGGATCAACATAGAACCAAACTCCATGCACATTCATTCACAATATGACTCTAAATTTCAATCTGAAGTAGACTTAAAATTACAATTCTTTTTTAAAGATTGCTGTTGCTGTGTTCAAAGATTGCCATTGCTGTGCTATGTATGCATTAATGTTGTTTTTGTGTATTGACGAACCTACAGTTGTGTTTTTATGTTGGAATACAGCATAAAATTCGGTTACTTTGTTTCGTGTAGTGCAACTTTTTGTAATTACCGGTAAGTCTTAGGTAGAATAAGAAAATGAGTATATAATAGAAAGGTTACTGCGTTTGTATGAGAAAATTTGAACTCATTTTCTCAGATGGATACTGCACTACCACAGGTCATGCAGTAACCTATAAGTACAGCTATAAAATCCAGGATATTTTGCTGAATATATTGACATCCTTGTGATGTCATGACTCCCGTAGATGTAGTGCCACTTGGCTTTAGGTTGTTTTTGTGGGTTTAATGCCATTTTTCAGCACATGTTAGGCTACATATGGTGGTCAGTATATTTGGTGGAGGAAGCACCCAGGAAAATTCCTGGAAAAACCACTCATCCATGGGAAGCTACATGTACTAGCAAGCTTTCTCATGTACCCATGTTGGCTAAGCAGCAGAGACCCAAACCCATGCTGACGTGTGAAATGGGAATGATCTTTACGAGTATGCACCTTATCAGGGTTCGTACGGTCTTTGAAGGTTTTTGAGAGCTTAGGAAAAATGAGGTAGCATTTTCAAAGCCTTGAAAGTTTGGGAAAATCGAGCAGAATACCCTGAGGTTTTTAAATGTCTTTGAAAATTGAAATAAACTCAATTTTTTTAATTTCTTTCCAAAATCACAAATAAAATTGACCAAGGTTGTTAGATTCGGATGTAAAGTCTGACTATACCAACCTGTTTGTTTGTACCCCCCTAACAATTTCAATAATGGAAACCTTTAATGTGATAAAAAGTGCAAGGAACTTAGTCAATTCATTCATTGATTTATAACTTCTAACTTGACTCTGAGTAGAGTGGCCCTAACACCGTCATCATCTGTGCCACTTCATGTTTAACGGAAGTTTTCAGTATAATAGATGGACATGCTCAAGATCTATTTTCAGTTCTTGGTCCATTTTCAGCAAAGGGGTGTGTGCACGACTAAAGATGTACATACATATGTTGTCTGCTTTTGATATTTACAATGTCGGATCAAGCAAAGGAAAAGAATGACAACAACAACTTTGCCTTTCACTTGGATTTAACAAGCGGTTTAATTTCTATGTTCATGTGTGCAAATGGATATAATTCCAAACTCTCAACATTATGGTAATTTACGGAATAATCCAGCAGTTACCGAATAGGATGAATTACATCATTATGTTGTCTGATGGAAATAAAGTAGTCCATAGTGTACGCAATATGGCGCCATGTTGGTATGGAAAGTCCATTAAGCATGAAATGTGCAGGGGATGCCAGTATTAGTGCCATTCTGGTCACAGTCAGATATAAATTATAAATCAATGATAAATTGACTTAGTTCTTTGCCTTTTTTATCACATTAAACGTCTTCGTTATTGAAATTGGTGCAGGGTACAAACAAACAGGGATGTATAGTCAAGTTTTCCTGGTTTCTTTTTTGTGATGACCTGTTCAGTTTCATTGCCACCGCAATAACAAACGAGCATTTGCTTTGCCATCCGAAGTTGGCGACTTAAAGAACACATGCACTCTTCATCAAAAGGAAGTCAGCACCATAACTATTTTTAGCAGGTTTTTGTTTTCTAATTTCACGGTGTTTGTTTTTTTGTAATCATATCATTATATGTGTTTTTAGTTGTTATCTAATGTTGTAAAGCACTTAGAGCTTCTAAAGAATAGGCACTATACAAAGTCCTCATTATTATTATTATTATTGTTATTGTTATTATTATTATAATCACAAATAAAATTGCCTAAGATCGTTAGATTTGGATGTAGTCGGTTTTCCTGGCTTCTTTCTTTTGATGAATCATTCATTTTGATTGGACGAGTCCATCAGCTTTATCCTATCAAAATGTTCATTACACTAATTCACAATTTTTTTTAACAAGCCTGTTCAACCAGTTGAATTTTGGTTACATTGAACAAGCGCTCACTCTATGTAGAAAGTGCGTGAAGGTAACACATGCTTGAGGATTCAAATTTTTCAGTTGATATACGTCTTCAGTTTTGTTTCACCTCGTGTTTAAAAATGCCAGGTCTTTGCTCTTTCACCGATAGCTGGCTTGAACAAGAGATATACAAGGAATTGCTAAAAATGGACAAAACATGTAAATGAACGATGTTTTGTACATTGTCAAATAAGGAAAAGGGAGAAGTAAAACTCTGTAGGGTCCTTAGAATTATGTGTGATACAGGAAGAGAAATAGTGTTCCGATTGATTTAATATTGACTCAGTATGGAAAATTAGTGGATGAAGTTATTCAGTTGGACAATCATCCCTTGAAATGCTTCAATAGAACAGATGACAGCCTTGATGAAGTGTTTTATTCTGTCCTTTCCAAAAGAAAGGAATAAGTTGAACTTTGGAATGTTCTACAGAAAATGTTGTTGCTGTCACATGGGCAGGGAACAGTATAGAGGGGATTTTCTGTCAAGAAACAGGTATCTTTTGAGAACCTCAGCAGAGGAAACCTCAGAGCTCAAAGGCTGATCATTGACAAATGAGAAAAGCAGGTGGACCTTTGGAAACCATCATTAGCAATGAAATGATGACATATAACTCCTCTGCAAGACATAAGTACCATGCCTATCTAGGCAAGAGAAAAGCAGAGGAGGAGCATGAGCAGAAAATCAAGAAAGGAAAAAAACGGGAGTTAGCCATGGATGAAGTGGAAGAACTTAAAGCCAAAAAGGCTGTCTTGAAGCTGACATTGCCAGCCTTCTGATGCATAAGTTACATATTTCTGAAATAACAATGAATATTAACCTATCTTCCAGATCATTATAAAGCAATTTTAGGAAATTAATTATAGTTTGAATTTCATCATTAAACAATATTGTAGTATTTTGCATTCGTTGTTTTCTCATATAACATAGCTTGTTAAAATGTTAGCGAAAATAGGTCTTGGAACTCTATGTTTGTGCTCTTTGAAAGTTTGGGAAAAGTTTTTGAATTTATCATTGAGAGTTCAGTATGAACCCTGCTAATACCGCTTGGCCACCTGGTGTCCCAGTGCTACTAAAAAGTTATACGTCATGAATCCCTCTTTGATGTAGTGGCACTGAGAAGTTATGAAGGTGAAAATTGTTATATTTGAGTATGTGGATGCACTGATGCAAAATATCCCTTTTACTCACTGTGCATGAAATTCAGTTAAATCACCATTAACCTTCGCAACTTCTTATACAAGATGGGTTTCATAGAAACTGTAATGATGCAAAAATAAAAAGTAACTAGTCAATCACCATTAGAATAATGTTCATCATGGTCTGAAGTTAACTTCAATTATTGGGAACAAGAGACGTTTAAAAGTTTAAGCAATTTTAGTATCATCAACAAAACTATATAATAAGACTGCAGATTTTTGTATCAAAACAATGTGAGATTTCTGTTGTAAAACCTTTACAGGAGACCAGAAACCAATGGAAATATAGAATAATAATAAAAGTACTATAGCAGAAAACCTTATTCTAAAGTATCATCTGCGACCTTAATGCCAATATTTAAATATTGGCCTATCTTATAGGAGCTGAATTTCTGTGACCTCGTATGCAAAATTTCTGCGCCTATTCGGTTACTTTCAGGATGTGACGTCATAGTAGCGACTCCAGCAGCCCAAGTGGAAGTTGCCAGAGTAAAAGACAATACCGTTTTGCGTTGCTTACGGGTGTAATAGAACATTAAGAAAAGCCTGTAGACATTAAAAAAAACTCTTTTCCGAAAGATAAAGGCATAATGAAAGAATGGGTACATTATTACAAACGAGTCGATTTCAAAGCAACACCATACAGCACTATGTGCTCGTTAAATTTCCCAAAGGAATGTTACGAGAAGGATCATGAAAAAATGGCAGCTCAAAGATACGCAAATGCTAGGCCTAGACTAAAAGCTTGCACTGTTCCAGACATACCTTTGGACATTTTAAATCCTGGGAAAAGTGTTAAACCTGTGAGTTATGAAAATAGGCAGAAGGACGAGTAAGTGACCACAAAATGCAACAATCAATCCACATATCTTTTATCTAAAACAGCAGTGATAAAAACAAATCTGATAGCCCGACACCCTGGGCGGCTTCTGGTTTTAGTTCCGGCCCATCCTGTATTCAAAGTGAGATGCCCGTCAGGCTTGTCGAAACAAAAATTGTTTGCCTGAGGAAACTTTGATCGCGCTGGTGAAATGAGTAAATGTATTTTCAAGATGTTGACATACATGCCTTAACATGGCACAATCTAAATCAAATCACCACTGTCCTAGGTGAAATTTATATTTGATTTTAATCAAATGGAAGCTTTGCTAAAAATAAGATTCTAAACCTGTCGTGTTTCAAGAAAACACAATTTTCAGTAATCTTATAAAAATTAAAAATTAAAAAAAAAATGCATTGTATACATGTAGTATGCATAAACGGTAATCTGTAATAATTGGAACTGATATAAAACTATTCCTTGGGCAGTTTAAAAAACAGCGATTAAAAGAAAAGAGGTCAAAGTTTCACATTAACTGTCTGACAATAGAACTTGGGGGGGGGGACTATTGACCCCCCACCCCTTGTCCCAATGTGCGACCGCCCATTTGACGTGTCTTTTCTCCTTGTGATACGCCTTATTATTCCCCCATGACAAGCCCCTTTTGCATTTTCTGGTCAGTTCTGGCTAAATTGCAAAATAGCTAAAGTTGAGATTTAAGTACGCAAACAATAAAGCCGGTATGACTAATGAACATAATCCTTATCCTTGCATTGATCTTGTGAAAAGGACTGCCCTTCGGACATACTTCAAAGAAACCATGTTCGACAGTGTGTGTATGTGCAAGCACCAGCAATTGATTACCAAATAAACGATGCCTATTTTGTTGTTACTTACGATACCATGGACTTCATTTTAATAGTTCAAATCTGCAGTCACAAGTTACTGTACATGTGGCAACTGTATTTCTCACGTTTTATGCCTCACCTTATTTCCTTAGGTTTAAGTCTTAATGCATGTAACACTGTTTGCTGAATAAAATATTTTTTCAGAATTAGTTCTTTAGGGCCACATATACTGCATGGTATATTTTGTTGTATTCCTTGTAATTTAATCATGGTAATTAAACTTTTCATATACGGTAGAGGAATGTCAGGTGTTAACTGGCCGAGTTTCTTTGGCGGAAATGGAGATGCAATTTTGTTTGCTGAGAAAATTTCAAAGTGATCATTAATTTAAGCTAATTGGTGACAATTTTTTTTTTTTTTTTTTTTTACTATAATACTGTTGTAGTTGTTTAAAAACATCGGAAATTTACTTGAATAATGTTTAATCTTCACGTTCTATTTACTGAAGAAGAAAAAAAGAAGAAAAAAACTGTTGTATGATATTAATTATTTCGTCCAGTGCCGGGTTTAGACGTGTGTGCATGTGATTTGAATTTTTAATGTAGCTTTAACAATTTTTTAGTCGTATCGCTACGATGTCTCCAGTGTGGCAGTTTAGACTATGGATTGCATACGTCATATCTATTTATAAATAGTTTGGGGTTGGGGTTTTTTCTTCTGACAAATGAAAATTGACAGACATAATGTAATAATCAGGACTTCGCTGCAAAAAATTAAGAGATATTACGAGATTGGGAGGTAGATGAGGAAATACCCCCAAAATCGGGAGGTTTATCTCCCGGCTTGAGAGTTGACAGGTATGAACTGTCCGGGCTTGTGGAATTTAATTCAGGACTTTAGTTTATTTAAGTCACCAGCCCAGGGCCTGTGCCTAACAAATTTCTTTTAGCACTTACCAGTACAGTACATAAACTATTATATCAGACTGCAGATTCAACTTTTGAATGTGCAACCCAAATGTGGTCTTCTCCTGTCTGCCTCGCTTGCCAATGTTTATGTTTGTATTCGAGGACTGGCTAGTATAGCGTCACGGTACCACGTGATCTATCGTCTCATCAAAACTCAGCAATTTACGGAATCGTGGTATCTTCCACGCAATATAATCACTACCCACTTATGATATTTAATTTATAAACATTGCAGTCGAATTAAAATCTGTAGAGAATTACATACGTAAAAGGAAAATTTTGATTTCTAGTCTCCTTTAAATTTGACAAGTTCACTGCCACTTTATTTTATTATGATTTTTCTTATAATTTAATTATAATCTACTTTAATTTTAACATTTGCTTGAAATGAAAATTGTAATAATTTTACTTGACAACACAATTGACTTCAGAGACAATGAGATTTTGTTCTTTTCCTTTACAGGTCCACAAAGCCCTCTTGGCGGCGACTAGTGACTACTTCCGAGTTATGTTTGGTGGGGTGATGGCTGAGAGTAAGCAAGACACGGTGGATCTGAAAGGTGTCACAGCCGACGGCCTTCAGCACATCGTCGATTTCATCTACAGTGGTGAAATGGCGCTGCATCTCGACAATCTCACGGAAATTATCAACACTGCCAGTCACTTACAGGTGTCAAGTGCCCTTGACCTCTGTAGCATGTACATCAAATCCTTGATGACCTTTGACAACTCGGAAGATTTTCTTAGTATTGCTGATACATATTCGCTTGATAATGTTCTTGAACATTGGGATCGTATGATACAAAATAGCTTCCATGATTTCTGTCAAACCCAGACATTTTTGAAAATGGATTCTAACATCCTTGTCAAGCACCTGTCCCAAAATTCTCTGAGAGTTGCCTCAGAGTACAAGCTTTTTCAGTATTTAGAAAAGTGGTTCAGGTTCAATCCATGTCGAATTACCGCTGATGGACCAAGTGTTTTGCGTCATGTGCGGTTCTCACTGATGTCTCAGTTGGAGCTTGCCTCTGTACAAGATAGTGAAATAATTAAACGGTGCCCTGGAGCGATTCAGTATGTGGCTAGTGGTTTTAAATATCATATGGACTGTAAAGATGGACATCCGACCATTGATACTACCTCAACAGTACGCAGAAGTTCCCCATGTCTCGTGCTGGTTCATCACGGCTCATCATACATGCCATTTCAAATCACCTCATACGATAATAATTCAGGGATGTTTTATCGTTTGTTCTCAGATGTGAATGGAAGCCGGGACTGCAGGACAGCCACTGTGGATAATTTTGCATATATTTGTAGGATTGTTGATTTTGGGGGTGGTACCCTTATGAGCTCGCTTTTCAGGTTTGATCCTCGTCATCTTGTATGTCATGAACTACGACCAATGCGTCGTCTTCGCCTCGATTTTGCTATGTTGTCCTTCAGTCATTATCTGTATGTGTTTGGTGGGTCAACAGAACAGTTTGCAATCCTAGACTCCGTGGAAGTGTACAATACCAGAACCAACATGTGGGAGGAGGCACCACCTCTTCCATCTTCCACCCACTCGTTAGCTGCTGTCACCCATTGTGACAAGATCTACCTCACTGGTGGTGTCATGGTAACAGGAAATGAACGACAGGCAATGAACACATTCCTGTGTTATCATCCAAGTACACGTAGGTATGAGACGAAACCAGGAATGTTTTATGCCCGACGTCTTCATGACATGATCACATTTGAAGGGAAAATTTATGTTCTTGGTGGAATTCCACGACAGGGAACTCCCCTTCATGGACAAATTCCGATAGAATGTTTCAGTTTTTCAACTAGTCAGTGGACCATGTTGTCTTCAACTCTGAGTGGAAGATCAGTGCGTCACTACATCGACTTTGATAATCAGATCCTATCACTAGGCCACGAATACCATGGAGCAACAGAGGATGAGATCTGGGTCTACAATCCTGAACTAGACACATGGACCAAATACGCAAAAGCACCACAAAGGTTGAGCTTGACCTCGGCAATATGTATGAAACTGTACGTTAACTTTGACGATGATAAAATTAGCAAGCTCTTTTTGAAGGACAAGTAAGGGAAATATTTAAATTGTTGATTTTGATAAATCCTGTTAGATTTTTACTTACCGTATACGCTTGTTTATAAGTCTGAGCCAGTTGCAGACAAGATAAACCAAGACCTGCCATTTTGTAATGCACTGGCAGATCTGGTTTTATGCATTTTGTTAGGAATAATCAATAGAACAAATAAAATAGATCCTGGTCTGTTTGTGTACTGTGCGAATGTAGCTCAAAGTCTTTGTCGATTGCAGTTTTGACTTATAAGCATGTGCATACAGTGTATGGATGCCCTGTTCTTTCCTTAATATGACATTGTATAACACACATTATAAATGCATTTACAGTCTGTTATAAGAAAATTTTGACACATACTCAGAAAGTTACAGAAATAAATATTTGTTAGTTTTTAAGGTGTAGATATTTTTAACAAATTTGTATTGAACCTAATGGAATCTTTAAGGCTTAACATCCACTGCTTCTGAGAGTTGATCACAGTGACCTACTGTCCACTCCAGATATTTTTACATAGTTAACTCTTCAGTGGGTGGATAATTACATCAAGGAAACTAAAGTTTGGTGGAGGGTACTGGAGTCTGCTTATCCATTTGTCTGTCTGTCTGTTATACTTTTGTTTACTCCTGAACCCTTTGAGATATCTTCATGAAATATGTTTTTGTATCATGACTAGACATCATATCCTCTAAAACAATAGAGTCTGTCTAATTAGCATTTTAAGAGCTATTCCTGCTCATATTATAAACTTTGTCCATGCATGCCTCATCCATACATCTTTCCATCAAGTAACCTCATGCCCGGTTATTTATTACATATGAAATTTGGTATACATTGGTATCAAGGAAGCGCTTTGTGTCTTAAGTTTCAGCTTTGTCAGATTAGTATTTTTAGAGTTATCTCCCCATTTTTTGTATTATTATTATTATTATTATTATTATTATTATTTCATATCTTACAGAGGGCACTCTGTAAGCTCTTGCTTACTGGCAGATGGAGGGTATACTATAAGCACTTGCTTACTGACACATGAAGGGTACACTATAAGCACAAATTACTGGCAGGGTACACTATAAGCACTTGATTACAGACAGATGGTTGGTACACTATAAGCACTTACTTACTGACAGATGGAGGGTATACTATAAGCACTTGCTTACTGACACATGAAGGGTACACTATAAGCACAAATTACTGATAGACAGGCTACACTATAAGCACTTGATTACTGATAGATGGAGGGTACACTATAAGCACTTGCTTACTGACAGATGGAGGGTACACTATAAGCACATGGGTTCTGACAGCACATGCTTACTGACAAACGTGGGGTATTTTGTATGCACTGACAAGTCCATATATTCCTACTCCCAAACTTCTTGAAGAATTTCTGTGAAACTCTGCACAGATATTCATCCAAAGGTCTAGATTTAGAGCAGATGTTTGCACTGGACTGGTTGCATGTCTTTTCCAGTTTTAATTGTTTATATAAGAAAAAGGGATGGGAACATTTCTAATAATGTTAGTGCCAATCACAAGTGTGGAAATGTCAGCAGAAGTTTGATACGTACATTTTAAGTAATTGACTACCCATATCTCAGCTCTTCAAGTCTGCCATATATACTCACTTATAGGTCAAGACCAACTGCAAAAAAATAAACCTTGATCTTCTGTCACATAATGCACTGGCAGATTAGGGTCTGTGTTGTTCATTTTACTGTTTAAGTTGGACTTGATATATAAGTTAGTAGTAATTTGATGGGTATTGATATTAATGGTCTTAAAAACAACAGAAACCTTTTCAATGATACTTACATTCTTCAGTTCGGAATTGGACTTGTTTGATGCTGAAATTTTACTTTTCAAATATTTGTGGCCTGTCATCGGTTTAAATTTGAATATGTGTTGTGGTGTTATTATAAAACACCCGCTGTTATCATAAAACACCTGCTGTTATCATAAAACACCTGCTGTTATCGCAGGTTGCTTGTGTCGAATCGGATGCCACAAAGCCAAAATTTCAAACAAGTATTTTGTTTAGATTAGTCTTGTTAGGGTTGCAGGATTACTAAGCTATGTAACTCTTTAGCAAAAAAAACAAACCAGAGTGGATGATATCTTGAAAAAAGAAAACTTAAAGAGATAGATTTATTGTATTGAGATAAGGACCCATTAATTGCAGTGAATGCCACCATTGTTGTATCTGCATAACTAGTGGCAGCCTTTGAAAATGATGAATGCATAGGAGAACTATTTGATGTGCATTCACAAAACTAGTTTCTTCCTTCAGTGAAACGTATATAAATATATCTGTGTAAGGTTCTATGCTTGGCCCCAATATTTAAAAGAATCTCAGTTTGAGTACTTACTCATCTCAGCTATTTGCTTGGCCACAATGTAACAAAAAATCTCTGTTTGAGTACTTACTCATCTCAGCTATTTGCTTGGCCACAATATAACAAAAAATCTCAGTTGGAGTACTTACTCATCTAAGGCTATATGCTTGGCCACAATATAACAAAAAATCTCAGTTGGAGTACTTACTCATCTCAGCTATTTGCTTGGCCACAATATAACAAAAAATCTCAGTTGGAGTACTTACTCATCTAAGGCTATTTGCTTGGCCACAATATAACAAAAAATCTCAGTTGGAGTACTTACTCATCTAAGGCTATATGCTTGGCCACAATATAACAAAAAATCTCAGTTGGAGTACTTACTCATCTAAGGCTATATGCTTGGCCTCACTTTGCATCTCAGCTTGGTACTTACTCATCAACTCAAGTCAGACTGGTATTGCTACATAAGATACCAGCAAATTTATGGAAAGTTGCTTTAAAAAAACAGGGCTATTCATATTATTTTTGTAGGAAATTTGACATGAAAACAGATAATGAGTATGTACTCAAGATTGAGAAGTTTTGTAAAAGCTGGGCTTGATTGAGTGAGTTTTTCCAAGTCTGTTCTCTCTTAAAATGCATCAGTTTAAGAGCTTAAAAGTAGTTATTACTTCAGTCTTCAAGAAATTAAAAAACAAAGAAGATGAAGTCTTATCCTGGATATGCAACTCTTATTTATCAAAACTGAGCAAAACATGATTACATTTTGTGTTCAAAGTTTTTCTGGTCATTTACAGTAGCTTTTCCATTACACTTTGGTGTTCAAGGTCTTGCAGGTCATTACCAGTAGGTTATCCATTACAGTTTGGTGTTCAAGGTTTTGCAGGTCCTTTATAGTAGCATTTACATTATAGTTTTGTGTTCAAGGTTTTGCAGGTCATTAACAGGAGCTTTTCAATTATAGTTTGATGTTCAAGGTTGTTAAGGTCATTTACAGTAGGGTTTACATTATAGTTTGCTGTTCAAGGTTTTGCAGGTCATTTACAGTAGGTTTTCCATTACAGTTTGGTGTTAAAGGTTTTGCAGGTCATTATCAGTAGGTTTTCCATTACAGTTTGGTTTAAAGGTTTTGCAGGTCATTATCAGTAGGTTTTCCATTACACTTTGGTGTTCAAGGTTTTGCAGGTCATTATCAGTAGGTTTTCCATTACAGTTTGGTGTTAAAGGTTTTGCAGGTCATTTACAGTAGGGTTTACATTATGTCAGGTTAGACAGCACATTCTGCCCTGCACAAACAACTTTTGAATTTATGTTTAGCCTTATACATTTCTTCATATTGATCTAATGTACAGAAAATGATGTTTTTTGAAGATATTATTATCCTAAACAAATTGGGTTGTGTAGGTGGCAAGTGAAAGTTTAATTATCAAGTAAGATTAAAGGGAAATATGAAAGGGAGTTTTTTCCCCAAAATTTTGAAGAAAACTTGATCTGCATGTAACATTTGAGCACAAAAGTCAAAAAGAAACTGTTTCACTTATATCAATTAATTTTTTGACATAATTTATCATGGTTAGAAGTAACTGAACTAGTTGAAATTTCTAGGCATTACTATAACATAAATGTTTGCTTATTGTTTATTTTACACATTTGAACTGTTTGGACATAGTTTTTGACCAAATCCTTGTTAGCATAATTAAGTAAAACACACTGTAGTTAGAAAAAAAAAATGAAATTTAGCATTTATTGCTCATGTATGTGGATGACCTGATTAGTTTGTTTTGTCGTTATGACAACAGTTTATTTGTTATTAGTTGAAGCACAATTTTATACTTTTAGCTCCCCCCCCCCGCAATATTATTTTAGCTCATTGTGGACTCGGCAGTGCGGCATGTGTGTTTTACAAGCACCAATTAGTATCGTTTCTTGTTACAGATAGATAAACAATGAGTGAAATAAAACAGATTTGCTGTTTCATAAATTACCTCATTTGTTAGAGTATTTGTTGAAGAACTCATGTTTAGGATAGATATCATTGTGTAAAGGTTTTATCAGTGCATTTATGGATGATGATCAGTGTCTGACAAGTCTTGTCCCCAGAGTCCATGGGCTACTGGAATCCTGAGTCTGACAAGTCTTGTCAACAGAGTCCATGGGCTACTGGAATGCTGAGTCTGACAAGTCTTGTCAGCAGAGTCCATGGGCTACTGGAATGCTGAATCTGACAAGTCTTGTCCTCAGAGTCCATCGGCTACTGAGTCTGGGTTATGTGTGTTGAATTGAGGTACCCTAGTGGACTACTAGAATGCAGAGTCTGACATGCCTTGTCCCCATAGCCCATGGACTACTTGAATGTTGAGACTGACAAGCCTTGTCCCCAGAACCCACTGACTGTTTGAATGCTAAGTCTGACAAGTCTAGATTCCATAGTCAGTGGACTATTTGAATGCTGAGTCTGACAAACCTAGTCCCTAGAACCCATGGACTACCTGAATGCTTTATGTGGGATACAATGTGTTGAATTGAGGTAACCTTTGTGGACAACTGTATGAAATCATAAATTGTTTTGTGTTATTTCAAAACATAATTCTAAAACTATTTAAGAAAACAGAAAACGTATTAACGATACATGAAAAAGGGGAGGCTTAAAATGTAATGTTTTTTACTGCAATGCTGTAATATATGTTTGGCTGGGCCGCTAACTTTTGGTACTTTTTCCAAAGTAATGCCTCGTCGACCAGGCAGACTGTCCCTTGTAGTCCATTAGGCTACCATCAGGTTGAGATAACTAATGCTGATTCTTTCATGTAAAAAGGTCTTGCATTTCTTCTTTGAAGCAATCACGTGTATTAAAGGATGAAGCTTTTGAAGCATACATGTGTATTAAATGATGGTGACGCTAGTGAGAATGAAATGTGACTGTGATATATTTTACGATTGTAGTTCATGTTATTGTTAAGCAATTTCCTCACTTATTTAGTAGAAATCTCAGTCAATTTTCTTTTTTACTTGTTTATAAAAAAATATTATGTCACCATTTTTACACCATTGTCTTTGTCTATTTCAGAATCTACATTTTGGTATGGTTTGAAATCGATATTGAACTAAAGTTTTTAAGACGTCATTTGCTGAAATTGTTAAGAACTAAGATATTGTAAAGACTGTATATTGTTCATATAAAAGCTTTTATAATTCTTGATACAGCTTTTTAATTCTGCTGACTGGCAGTTTGTACATATTAATGTTGATGTTGATTCATGCCTTTTTTTTAATTTTATGTGCATTGAGGGTCAGTTATATATTACTTGACAGTATCCTAAAATAGTTTATCATGTAGTGTTTCTAGATTCTGAAATAATTCATTTTCCAGTAACGTCTTCAGGTGAATTTGAAAATATGACCACACTGTAAGTATTATTTTAGTTACTAAAGACCACAAAACGTGATTTTTGTCCAAAATGGTGGTTATGCCTATTAGATAGTTAAGTATGAGAAATTACAAGTACAGTAAGGCTGTAATATATTAGATGATATATTTTGATGGCATCTGTTTTCAGGAACTCGCTCTAAGACCTCTTACTTGCTGACATTTCTTGAATGCCAATATTACTAACTATAAGGTCTGGCATCACATTTGGAGCAAAATACTTTGTGTCTGTCAGTCCTTAATTGGGTATCTCCACCTTACTGTACCCTCTCTACCTCTGTACAACTTGAGTCCAACTACATGTAACATAGACCTTGATCTGTCGGTTCATTATGCAGTGTCGGATTAGGGTCTCTCTTGTTTGTGCTACTGATTAGTCTGTACAAACTAGATAGACCCAGATCTAAAAGTGCCGTATTCAAAGGCAGATCTTAGTCCTTGCATTATGCAAAAAATTTTGAACTAGGTCTATGCATTATGCAAAGGTAGATATATGTCTATGCAGTAAGCAGAGGTAGATCAGGATATGTGCATTATGCAAAGGTAGATCTTGGTCTAGGCATTTTGCAAAGGTAAATCTTGGTCTAGGCATTTTGCAAAGGTAAATCTTGCTCTTTGCATAATGCAAATTTAGAATGGGATCTAGGCATAATGCAAAGTCAGATTAGAGTCTCTGTGTTGTGCAAAGGTAGATAGGGGTCTATGCATAATGCAAAGGTAGAGTGGGATCTATGCATAATGCAAAGATTGATTAGGGTCTCTGTTGTGCAAAGGTAGATCAGGGTCTATGCATAATGCAAAGGTAGATCAGGGTCTATGCATAATGCCAAGGTATTTCAGGGTACATGCATAATGCAAAGGTATTTCAGGGTACATGCAAAATGCAAAGGTAGATCGGGGTCAGCACAGTTTTGCAGTTGGATTTGACTTGTAATCAACTAAATATTGTACAGTGATCTCATCTGGATATCTTGTGGTGACCTGTTTTTGGCCAATGTGAAAACATTTTGTCATTACTTAATGCTGTTATTAGATTAGTGTTTTTGATATGAAAGACTGGTGTATTCAGGAAACACTATACAGCATTTTCTTGGGGATCCTTTTTATATATCTAACTCTATACTGCATTTAAGTATAACTAATGCATTTTCTTGGGGTTCCACTAAAATTAGGATTACTTCTCAGAATGTACAACCTTTACACTGTTCAAAAAATTAAGTAATAAATTTATTCAGGTTTTTGTAATAGCAAATGATGACTGGCAGATGACCATTTTTAACTGTATAACAGCTGTCTACAAACGGCTCACATGGTGTGAACAGATGCAAATGATGACTGGCAGATGACCTTTTTAACTGCATAGCAGTTGTCCCCATAAGGCTCACATGGTGTGAACAGATGCAAAAGTTTGTTTATTATTATTACCTTTAAATGTCATTTTGTAAGGTACTTAAATTTGTGTCAGTTAATGAAGTGTTAGAACTATGGTGATAATTGGCTTACAGCAAAACTGATCCTTCTACATTGGAGTCCTTTATTTACAAGGTTGGAGAGCACATGAATATAAAAAAAGTCCAAATGAATTACACAGTGAATGAATATAAATTTAAAAATGTCCAAATATATCACACAATGATTATTGTAATCTTTCATAAAGATATGATTCATCAAAATGCATTGTAGCACAAGGAATGACCAGGAATACATTACAGCACTATATGACCAGCAATACATTACAGCACTAAATGACCAGGAATACATTACAGCACTAAATGGCCAGGAATATATTACAGCACTAAATGGTCAGGAATACATTACAGCACTAAATGGCCAGGAATACATTACAGCACTAAATGGCCAGGAATACATTACAGCACTAAATGGCCAGGAATACATTACAGCACCAAATGGTCGGGAATATATTACAGCACTAAATGGCCAGGAATACATTACAGCACTAAATGGCCAGAAATACATTACAGCACTAAATGGCCAGGAATACATTACAGCACTAAATGGCCAGAAATACATTACAGCACCAAATGGCCGGGAATATATTACAGCACTAAATGGCCAGGAATACATTACAGCACTAAATGGCCAGAAATACATTACAGCACTAAATGGCCAGGAATACATTACAGCACTAAATGGCCAGAAATACATTACAGCACCAAATGGCCGGGAATATATTACAGCACTAAATGGCCAGGAATACATTACAGCACTAAATGGCCAGGAATACATTACAGCACTAAAAAGATGGACAAATCCCTAGTTGTAAAATTCCGCTGTGCAACAGTTTTATACAGTTGTGAGTTGGCACCCAACATTTAAATAACAAATCCAAAATTTAAAATTGACCAGTAGTTTTAGCATCCACCAACATATTAGGACTTGTACATGGATTACAATCAAGACATGTTCATTGATTACAATTGTCAAGACTTGTACTTTGATATCTAGTATCAAGACTTGTACTTTGATTAAATTTGTCAAGACTTGTACTTTGATATCTAGTATCAAGACTTGTACTTTGATATCTAGTATCAAGACCTGTGCTTTGGTTATTAGGATCAAGACTTGTACTTTGGTCATTAGTATCAAGACTTGCACTTTAGTTATTAGTATCAAGACTTGTACTTTGGTAATTAGTATCAGGACTTGTATTTTGATATCTAGTATTGTCAGATCATGCTCACCAGGATTTACTAGTAATTTGACTTATTTTACCTTTGTATGTTTCAGAATTTATTCATGTTTGATCAGATCAGGCAATAGCTGCAGTGAAAATCTACCTCAAAGTGAGAACAGAAATAAAAACGTTTAAAGTAAATAAATGAGGGGTAAAAAAGACTTGTGGGTGAGCTGTGCTTTCCATTCGATTTTGCTCTGATTTTGAAACACAACAAGGCATAGAGATGTGTAGTTAGTACCATATAAACTCATATGTAAAGTAGAACACAAACTGCACTGAGCCAGCTCTGTCATTGCGCAAAGCCCTGGCAAATCAGGGTCTATGCAGTTTGTTTGGAGTAATCAGTAGAGTAAACAACATAGACCCTGATCTATAAGAGCATTAGGTGATGGCAGATCAGAGTTTATGTTGTTTGCAGTCAGACATGACATTGAAGCTAGTATGTAAGGTGGCAAGAATTTAAAAGAAGCTTAAAGATAGGTTTCCAAGCAAACATACCCATGAGATCTGGGTACATAAGTATCTAAGCAAACATTCCCATGAGATCTGGGTACATAGGTATCCAAGCAAACATACCCATCAGATCTGGGTACATAGGTATCCAAGCAAACATACCCATCAGATCTGGGTACATAGGTATCCAAGCAAACATACCCATGAGATCTGGGTACATAGGTTTCCAAGCAAACATACCCATGAGATCTGGGTACACCACCCTGAAGAATCATATATATGTTTAAGAAAAAATACATACATTTGCTTACTGTGGTTGAAATTATATGCTAGGTGAGCACTTTCTTTGTTCATTTCTTTTAAGTCATTGTTTCACTTAAATGTTTTGCAAAAGTTGTCAGGGTGCTCTTCCTTGTATTGTATTTGAGTCTAGTCCAAGAATATACTGTGCCTCAAGCTCATGAAATATGACCTCAAGCTACCATATACCTCTGGAGACCAATACCCTGTTCACATGAATAGCTTTTAAACAAATGTATGAACATTGGTTATGTACTGTATATACTTACAAGTTGAGCCCAGCTGCAAACTACACAAATCACATAAATTGCCAGCCAATCTTGGTCTGTGTAGTTTGTTAGCAGTAATCAGTAGAACAAGCAGTATAGACCCTAATCTGCTGGCACTTTGTGATGTGGCTGATCAGAGTCAGTGTTGTTTGCAGTTAGACCCAGCGTATGAGTATATATCAAACTTAACTTGAGACCAGGTTCCCAAATCTAGGCACATTGTAATTTTACTCAGGTTCCCAAATCTGGGCACATTGTAATTTTACTCAAGTTCCCACATCTGGGCACTTTACCAGATCTGGGCATTTTGTAATTTTACTCAGATTCCCAAATCTGGGCACTTTACCAAATCTGGCACTTTGAAATTTTACTTTGATATTTTAAAGATTTTTTTCTTGAATATAAAATTTCACTGACAGAAGCATTTCATGTATGTTATATGATTTCTGGGTCTGAGCTTTAGTTTTGTTTTTGTAATCAAAGGTTCGGAGAATATGGGGTAATAAATTGTTGTAATGACATATATTTGTACATTAGAAATTCTAGTTCAGTTTTTGTAAAGACCCGATATTCAAAATATCTGCCCATAGCCTATGACATTGACCATCTATTGATTTTTCTGTATGTTTGCTGTAAGGAATATTATTACAGTATGGTCCGTAAACATCCATCCATTATTAACAATTCCTTTTTTAATAATTGCTTGAGTTATTCTTCTTTCTCTTTGACCAGAATGTTTTCTCATGCCATGCATTGTTCTACAGGATAGTGAAAAGCGTATTGGTTTTAAACTGTAATGATCAAGGTCACTTTGACTGAATAGTGACATCTGTTGGTTTTGAGCTGCAGTAGTCAAGGTCACTGACTGAATAGTAACATCTGTTGGTTTTGAGCTGCAGTAGTCAAGGTCACTGTGACTGAATAGTAATTTTGCTGTAGATATAAAGGCGGAAATCAAGGTCACTGCAATCAAAGGAAATTTTACATAACAACAACATACCCTTACTAAATTTCACAGCTTGAAAAGAAATATTTGGATAACGTAATTAGATTGTTACGGTCATGTTGATATCACAAGGCATTGGGCAGTTACACTATGTACATGTCAGTGTGATCCTTTTGTCTGCCTGATGACCTCAGTTTTGTTTAATATATATTTACCATCACATACATTTAAGAATTTTGTTCTTATTATTATATGGCCCAGGCTACTTTGACTTCAAAAAGAGGCAGTGGTTTCCATACTCAGAATTAGGCTATGGCTTCCGTAGTAAATATTAGGCTGTGGTGTCCATACTCAGTATTAGGCAGTGGTTTCCATACTCGGTATTAGGCAGTGGTTTTTATACTCAATATTAGGCAGTGGTTTCCATACTCAATATTAGACATTAATGATCACGCTTTCAACACACCTGGCAAATGGGTGACTCTTGATAGAACAAAGAAACCCTTTTAGTATAGGTCTATGATCAGGCATAGTCATACCCAACTAAATGTAGATCAAAGGTCAGACATGCCCTTACCCCAACTAAGTGTTGGTCAATAGTCGCACATGCCCTTATCCCAACTAAGTGTTGGTCAATAGCCAGACATGCCCTTACCCCAGTTAAGTGTTGGTCAATAGTCAGACATGCCCTTACCCCAGCTAAGTGTTGGTCAATAGTCAGACATGCCCTTACCCCAAATAAGTGTTGATCAATAGTCAGAAATGCCCATACCCCAGTTAAGTGATGGCCAATGGTCAGACATGCCCTCACCCCAATTAAGTGTTGGTCAATAGTCAGACATGCTCTTACCCCAAATAAGTGTTGGTCAATAGTCAGAAAAGCCCTACCCCAATTAAGTGTTGGTCAATGGTCAGACATGCCCTTACCCCAACTAGTGTTCATCCAAGATTGAGTATGCTCTTACCTTTCATTGTAGGTCATAAGTAAGGCGTCCTCGTACCATTCACTGCAAGTTAAAGGTTAGGAATGTTTTTAGCTATCACTGTTGGTCAAGGTCATTCATGATCTTACCCCAACTAAGTGTTCATCAAAAGACAGGCATGCACTTACCCAACTAAATGTAGATCAGAGGTCAAGCATGTGTTGTGTTGTTAACTAAGTGCTGGTCAAAAGTCAGGCTAACTCTTACCTCAACTAAGTCTAGGTCAAAGGTCAAGCATACTCGTACCTTTCTGTATAGGTCATAGGTCATGCATGTTCTTTCCTTTCATTGTAGGTCAAAGGTCAGGCATGTTTTTATGTTTCAATGTAGGTCAAAGGTCAGGTATATGCGTACCTTTCAGTGTAGGTCAAAGGTTAGGTATATGCATACCTTTCAATGTAGGTCAAAGGTCAGGCATGATCTTACCCCAACTAAGAAGTTTTCTGCACCCAGTTCTACTGAAGATACCTTAATTAAATAGTAATGTCACATTTCCCAAAAAATGTTATCATTGTTAGGTTCAGGATTATGGTATATGACGCATGTTGTTAATATTTGGCTTATTTCTACTGTTCATACCCTATACAAACTTTATATGTTGCTTTTTTGGTAAGCATTTGTTTGATACCTGTACATCATACCTTGTTTGCAATTCATTAGTTTGTAGCTCTTGAAATAACCTGCATATTGCATTATGTCAAGCAAAATTCCAATTTCATTTATTGATGTTACCAAGCACTGTCACATGACATGTCACATGATGTTACCAAGCACTGTCACATGACATGTCATATGATGTTACCAAGCACTGTCATAATGTATTCATTTTTGTCTGAAATGCATAGCATGCTAGAGTAGTTACACTTGTGTTGTTTCCACTTTCATTTATTGATGTTACTAAGCACTATCATAATGTATTCATTTTTGTCTGAAATGCATATCGTGCTAGAGTAGTTACACTTGTGATGGTTTGTGGTTATCATCTTTAATTTGGTGAAATATTTTTCACAACACTTGATGGGTGAATCTGCTTAATCATGTTGAAATAGACTAATGTCACATGACATGTGTCCTATTAGAATGGAATATGCATGCATAAAGGAACATTGTTGACTCGTGTAGGAGTCTTTTCATTTGATTCAATGTTCACATTTTAATAATTTTTTATTTTCATTGGCTATACAGTTTAAAGTCACAGTTGGAACCAGAATAACAGTATCATAAAGAATGGTGTAGTCTCATAATGAAACAATTATTACGATAGGATTATTCCAGTTTCGACATGTTGTGAAAGCTTTCATGTGAACAGGGTATAAAATGTGTCTTCAAATCACGCCGCCTCTTGCTGAAGTTTTACCTCATTACATAACTCGGGTACTAAAATGTGCTTTTTTACTTTTAGGTACAGGCTATTATTAGATGTCTCATTGATGTTTTAATAATCGAAATATATTGAAAGCTGTTATTTGTAAAATTGTCATTGCAATTGTACTGCATCAGTTAATGTTTTCATTGCATCATTATCAAATTTGAATGCTGCATTCCCTTGCATTTAATAGTAAAATGAGATAATGTCATCACTGGATCCTTACATTCTCTTAATGAAGGATAATGTAAAATGTTTTGCGAAATGACATAAATTGACATGTAAAATGATGTAAATTGACATGCAAAGTGACATGCAAAAATCAGAGGAGAAAAAGGAGATTCATGGAATCATTGGGCAGACAATTTTTTGCATATAAAAAAGCAAAGTCCAGTATATCATCATTTACAATAATAGCAATGTAAATGAACTGACAAGCTGATTCAAGTAGTGCATATAATTACAAATTAATTAGCCCTCACATGATTATACAAATAATTGCCATGGTAAAGTAGTGCATACAGTTATAAATTAATTTGCCCTCACAGGATTATACAAATAATTGCCATAGTAAAGTAGTGCATACAATTATAAATTAATTTGCCCTCACAGGATTATACAAATAATTGCCATAGTAAAGTATAGTGCATGTGTTTCTGCCATTCCAATATTAGTACGAAATGAGTAGTATGATTATTGTACTGGACCTTAAAACCTGTTTTACCTAAATTGTGTAATGGATCCATTTCAAAACCTCTTACCTAAATTCTTTAACATATCCATTTCAAAACCTGTCTTACCTAAATTCTTAAAGGTATCCATTTCAAAACCTGTCTTACCTAAATTCTATAATGGATCCATTTCAAAATCAAAGCAGTTATATTAGTACTGTATCTAGGCTGAACCTTGACCACCCATACAATTGAACACCCCAAAACAGCAGCACACCTGTAAAGCTTACATCAGGTAAATTTTAATCATGTACTGAATTTTGATGTATTCCACATATTAATGAGGTCATAATTGGCACTTTGATTGGCAGAGCTCATTAGCACTCTTGGAGCCATAATCCGATTTTGATCAGTCATATGCAGTCTTATAGGGTCAGGATGAATTCTGTTATATAATGTCCATGCACATTAATGATGTGATTTTACCTTTGATTTGCAGACTTTATCAAGATTTTAGAGGCAGTATTTCTGAGTTTGATTTTGATCTGGCTGGAATTATGGGCATATATCAATATTTTGGATGGATTAAATAATTAGTGAGATCTATGCATATTAACGAGGTAATAATGCATCTGATTTGGTCGGTCTTGTTCACATTCTGGAGTCAATATATACCACCCTATTGGCCAATTCTGTGCTTCAGGTAATTCTGCGCAATGATACGACATTCCTGTAATCATTGGATGATGTGTAGTTTTTCGTCGAATATCCAGTTTGTATCAAGAAAGAATGATCGTCCTTTTATTAAGGAAGTGATATTCATAAAGTGTACAAAAATATCCTACATTTCTAACCTAATTGCGTATGAAAATTTGATTTCTGAATGTCAACATGAAGACCCACTCCATGACCTTCTTGAACTTGTAATCCAGAAAATCCTACTTAGTATGTATGTTTTAAAATTATACAAATAAATACATTGTAAAAAAGATGGAAATGTATACCTTAAAACAATACTGCATTTTAATCCAAGTTTCCAATTTTGCAAGAAGCTGTCCCACATGTACAAAATTGTCTGCTATCCAAAATGTGAACTTGCCGCTAGAAAGGGATTCTCAAGAAATTCCCCAGCGTATAGTCAGTTTCTAAATTCTTTAGTAAATTGTTTTCCCATAAATGAGACATTGTAAACACATTACATCCTATTTGTTGTTGGTTATCTTCAACATAATAGCTTTTTTTTTATAAAATATTGAACTTTGCTAAATTTTTTACATGATCAGTTTAGTTTGCTTAATATCTCTTGCCTTTTATTGGCATTGTTACATTGAATTTTGTAAAACTAGCCATAAACCTGACCTAATTACTTTTCTGGAATGCTGACAGAAACAGTCCAAAGTAATGTATTCCATTTCCATAGCCTGATTAATAAACATGACATCTTTTCAAAGCGATACGCAGGATAGGCCGACATATCACGAGTCCAGTGTGTCCAAAATTAATATTATTTTTAACAGAATTTTCTGGTGACAATTGCCTCTTTTCAAATGATAAGCATTGCAGTATTTTATTTTCGTCAATTGGTCAAATTCGGTATGCATTTTGCTTCAGTATTGGTGACAGAAACCTTAGGTGTGCAGAAAAGCCCGACAGCATTGTATATATATATATATATATATATATATATATATATATAGGAAGTCATGGAACATATGCTTATGACCTCAAGACCATGGATGTTTTGATAATGAGCAAAATACATTAATTAATACATTAATTATTAATGAGATGATCGGATTTCTTTAGCACCTTAGCTCTCTGAAAACCATAGTATTAATCAGATTTTAAAAAATTTGAAATATGGGTTTTTATCGTCAAGATCTTGGTTCAGTTTGATGTCGAGTAAAATCTGTGCATATCAATGAAGTAATCTTGCATCTGATGGTACCACTATGGAAGCCATACTTATGATCCAGTTTTGATCAGACTTGGAATGTATGCTTATATAAAGATCTTGGACAACTTTAATAATGAGTGGGATCTACAAGGAGATGATCTTTCATCCAATTTACTGAGCTTGTATTACTATGTAGACTATGTCTGATCCACTTTTGCTACAAGCTGGTAATTAGCCTTAAATCAACAAAGCTTTGATGAGTACATTTGTAAGCAAGATCTGTGTATATTAATGTCCTTTTCCATCTGACTGGCCACACTTGTCAATACGATTTATGCTTCATCAAACTTGGTTAATAAACTTATATCACCAATATATAGAACATGTTTAATTATGAATGTGATCTACACATATTAATGATGTGACCTTTCATCTGATTGGCTGAGCTTGTCATCTCAATATCAACTACATTTCAAATCAGTCTTGTTAAATAGTCATATAGCATTAAATAGTCATATAGCATCTACACTTTGGATCAGATTGGACTTGTTAAATTGTCTTCTATTTGTCAGGATGTTTTATTAATCAGATGATGACCAAGATCTATACATATGAATTAGGTAATTTTATTTTTATCTGATTGGCTGGGCTTTTTACCCACACCAGTTTCCAGCCTGAATTTGCACTCCCTTGGTAATGAAGCTTGGGATTATTGTAGACAATATCCAGTCTAAATTTGCACTCCCTTGGTAATGAAGCTTGGGATTATTGTAGACAATTTCCAGTCTTAATTTGCACTCCCTTGGTAATGAAGCTTGGGATTATTATAGACAGATTCTATGGTATGTCAGATCTGTAGATATTAGTGAGATACACTGGAGCTGATTGTCTCAAAGTGAGATCTGTGGAATTTAATAAGATGCCATGGATATGATTATGCCAGAGTGAGATCTGTAGATATTAGTGAAATACCTTGGATATGATTATGCCAGAGTGAGATCTGTAGATATTAGTGAAATACCTTGGATATGATTATGCCAGAGTGAGATCTGTAGATATTAGTGAAATACCTTGGATATGATTATGCCAGTGTGAGATCTGTATATATTAGTGAAATACCTTGGATATGATTATGCCAGAGTGAGATCTGTAGATATTAATGAGCTACACTGGATCTGATTGTCTCAGCTTGTTACCTTAGTAGATCTAGAAACTATATTCTCGTCCAGTTTCTGCCAGATTTTGGTAAATGGGTTTCAGACTTTTGATGAATTTGACCAAGAGACTGCACATTACTTAATCATGGCTTCAACCTTCAAAAGAATTGTATCAGGATACGGTAAAATAGGAATAATCAGCATGAAATGAAGCTGTGACATGATTCACATAGGTTGTATTCTGACAATAATAATCCTTAATGAAATGGTTAAACTTTTAAGTTATGATAGTTAGGCCTGTAATTTATTACACCTTTCCAGTAGCCAAACAGAATGAGTACCTATTGATCAGGATTCCCCAGCTTTATATAAAGGAATGTGTTTACTACATGTTAATTGGTGCAATAATTAAAGCATTTATTACAACCCCATGCATGACAGGCAGGCTGACATCATGTGGCAGTCAAACATATCCTTTTGCTGTTTGATTTAATGAGTAATGTTTGCATGACAATTCCTCAATAGTGAGAGGTATTGAAAAACAGTACAATGATATACAAGAGGAGAACATGAAAGAATAACTTAACAACTGAGCATACGTCAAATCTTCTGAACTTTTAAAATTTGAATAAATTCTGATTTTATATGGTTTGTCAAGGGACAGCATATGTACTGTATCTAATTTTATATGGTTAGTGAGGGATAGAGAATGGACTGTATCTGATTTGATATGGGGTGTCCAGGATAGAAAATGGACTGTATCTGATTTTATATGGGGTGTCAGGGAACAGTGAATGGACTGTATCTGATTTTATATGGGGTGTCAGGGATAGAGAATGGACTGTATCTGATTTTATATAGGGTGTCAGGGATAGAGAATGGACTGTATCTGATTTTATATGGGGTGTCAGGGATAGAGAATGGACTGTATCTGATTTTATATGGGTTGTCAGTCATGGTGAATGGACTGTATCTGATTTTATATGGGTTGTCATGGATAGAGAATGGACTGTATCTGAATTTATATGGGTTGTCAGGGAACAGTGAATGAACTGTATCTGATTTTATATGGGTTGTCGGGGAACAGTGAATGGACTGTATCTGATTTTATATGGGTTGTCAGGGATGGTGAATGGGACTGTATCTGATTTTATATGGGTTTTTCAGTCATGGTGAATGGACTGTATCTGATTTTATATGGGGTGTCAGGGATGGTGAATGGACTGTATCAGGGATGATGAATGGGCTTTATCTGATTTTATATGGGGTGTCAGGGATAGAAAATGGGCTTTATCTGATTTGATATGGATTGTCAGGGATGGTGAATGGGTTGTGTCTGATTTTATATGGGGTGTCAGGGATGGTGAATGGACTGTATCTGATTTTATATGGGGTGTCAGGGATGGTGAATGGACTGTATCTG
This sequence comes from Sinohyriopsis cumingii, assembly GCA_028554795.2. Classification (NCBI taxonomy): domain Eukaryota; kingdom Metazoa; phylum Mollusca; class Bivalvia; order Unionida; family Unionidae; genus Sinohyriopsis; species Sinohyriopsis cumingii. The sequence goes on along the minus strand of CM068828.1, from coordinate 155,231,223 downwards.
ATTTATATAAGTTGTCAGGGAACAGTGAATGGACTGTATCTGATTTTATATGGGGTGTCAGGGATAGAGAATGTGCTTTATCTGATTTTATATGGGGTGTCAGGGATAGAGAATGGGCTTTATCTGATTTTATATGGGTTGTTATGGATGGTGAATGGGTTGTATCTGATTTTATATGGGTTGTCAGGGATAGAGAATGGAATATCTGATTGTATATATGTTGTCAGGGATAGAGACTGGACTTATATGATTTTATATGGTTTGTCAGGGGACTAAAGGTTGAATGCATATGATTTTATATGGTGGGTCAAAGAGTTGTTGTTGTAAGGTTTAACGCCATTTTTCACCGGAAATAACCACCAACCCACGAGAAGCTACGGGCAAGCTTTGTCACAAACCCACATTGGCCGATTCCAAGACTCGAACCCACGCACAGGTGAGATGGCAGTGATCCATAACGGGGAGCGCTTTAGACCATTCGACCACTTGGGGCCCCTGGGTCAAAGAGTAGAAAATGGACTGTACCTGATTTTAAGTGGTGTGTCAAGGAATGGCAGATGGAATATATATTAACATTCTGCTTCGTTCTCAAAATCCACCATATTTAGTATGATTAGTATTAGTAATTGACAGTACCAAATGTCTTTAAACAAAACAAGTTAAATAGGACCATCTGAGTCGATTTTGGTGGTAAGAATATTATTTGAAACGGGAGCTTTTGAAAAGTCTTTTTTAAAAATAGTTTACAAAATGTTTGTAGAGGGAATGCAGCTGTAATCAAATTCATTTCATTATTCATTCATAAAACATTTGACAAAATAAATACATAAAGCTGGATGCATATTTTTGTGCTGTATTGTAAATGTGTCAAAGACATTTTATTGAAAAACAGCGACCTGATTATGTATCATGAATGTTTGCAGATGACTCTTCATAATCCAAAGATGTTATGTAAAATTCTGTCAGATCCATCATGTTTATTGAATGCATGACGGTGTTCACTGATTCGTTTGTGTTCTTGGGCTGCAGATTTTGTATAACTTGTCAAGTGCAACTTGTATTAGTTATACCGATGTGTTCATAATGAAGGCCTACATGCTTATCTCCCTTGACTTATCCATTTCATTTTCGTATTCCAAAGTTCTACATCATTATCTCCCTTGACTTGTCCTTTTCATTTTCGTATTCCAAAGTTCTACATGCTTATCTTCCTTGACATTTCCAATTCATTTTCTCCTTTTGCAACGACCAATTTGCTCATTTCCCATCAAGCAGTTTATTTGGAGTTTAAAACGTATTGCTAATCACGAACTATTCACCGTCATAAAAGCTAGGCAAAGTTAACGAGACAACTTAATATGCTAATTACTTTTCACATAAATAAAATTTCCTTTTGCTGTGAGTACTACACCTAAGTAATTTGCCAGAAATTATGCCGATAATATTGTTGAGGTATCTGCAGTGCATACAGATTGTATCACAAATTAATATTGTTGATATATCTGCAGTGCATACAGATTGTATCACAAATTAATATTGTTGATGTATCTGCAGTGCATACAGATTGTATCACAAATTAATATTGTTGATGTAACTGAAGTGCATACAGATTGTATCACAAATTAATATTGTTGATGTATCTGAAGTGCATACAGATTGTATCACAAATTAATATTGTTGATGTATCTGCAGTGCATACAGATTGTATCACAAATTAATATTGTTGATGTATCTGAAGTGCATACAGATTGTATCACAAATTAATATTGTTGATGTATCTGCAGTGCATACAGATTGTATCACAAATATGTAACGATCTACAGTATTAAATTGAAACTGTGCAATAACAATGTAGTTATTAAGATTGTGTGTTGGTTTTCAAGACAGAGACAAATCTCTAGATTGGGGATGGGGGTATCCTAGATATTTCTTAATGTTGCTTCAGCGCGACCGAAATCGATTTCAAGTGAAATGAATGTAAAGACGTACGATATCGTCTAATTATTGTTATCATAAAACAAAGTGAAAATTATATCAACGTATTTCGGAAGCTTTTGAAAAAAAATTAAAGAGGGTGTTAAACACGAAAAAATCAGTGATGACACGAAATAGATTCTTTATTAAGAAAGGAAGTAATCGTGACTCCTCATGCAGACTGAATTAGTTCACACAGTGTTTACATCTAATTCATTGATGAATCGGTTTGTAAATAAATGCTATAAATCTTTAAGAAATTTGTTTATTCGTACACTGTCCAATATGACCAGCTCTATTATGGTAGCAAACACACCCATATCACAAATCATTGAAATTCTGATAAAACACCAAAGTGCAAAAGGCTATTTTAATGGTTTCTTTACATTTTTAAAGTTGAAACTGTTAAACAAATAATGTAATTTTAAAAAATACCCATCTTCGTCGTCATTTTTTTATATATATATGAGGGATCATGATGTTATATGAATACGAAACTTTATAACGGAGAAATCTTACTTGCTGACAACGTCACGAGCGACAGGTAATAAAGGAGAAAATAAGGACATGCCAGAGGAGTTTTGCTATCCTGTTATACGCTGCACACATTATGAAATGTAATAAAGATAATAAGACTTACGAGAACTTTGTTGACGTCTCATGTTTTTAATGGTAAATCAACTCGACACCTTTCAGTGGAAGCGCATGGTGTACGCGAGTGATACATTTGTTTTGCTCAGTCTTTTTCTTTTTGTTTTTGTTTGTTTGTTTCTTTGTTTGTTTTTGATTTTTGTATTTTTGTCAATAGTTGTAAGGCAAGGCTGAGAGCAATACGTCTGCCCCGAGGTTATTTGATAAAGGATCTAGTCGTGAATACATGACATACGTGCATGTTCCTAAGGCTAGCAAATATCTTTACCTTGTTTCTACGTCCACCAATGGACCATGCCAAGGGCAAATCGATGTTTAGTAATGTTGATGATCAAATTGCAGTGTGTAATATTTTGTTACGCAATAATGCTTTAATAACTGAACTTCACATTTTAAAGGATTCATGAAGTCATGAACGCAAAAACCGATCGATTATGCTTTAGATGAACGGTCTTTGCGAAGTGAAGAACGTTATGCATCGCGTGTAATCAATTGTCAAAAATCGATTATACTTTGGATGAACGATCTTTGCGAAGTGAAGAACGTTATGCGTTATGGATCGTGTGTAATCAATTGTCTAAAATCTATTATATTTTGGATGAACGGTCTTAGCGCAGTGAAGAACGTTAATGCATCGTGTGTAATAAATTGTCAAAAATCAATTATGCTATGGATGAACGGCTTTGCGAAGTGAAGAACGTTAATGCATCGTGTTTTAAAAATTGTCAAGCTCCACGACTTTATGAATCATGCTAAATATGTAATTTAATTTGTATAATTACAAGTTTTTTCTAAAAATAATTGCTAATGTCAATAAATAAATAACATATCTGTTTTAACCATTGATAAGAAATTGAGTCAAAGCACACAGCCACATAATGCAACTTTGACACATTGAAATGGTCTTTACAAAGGCTTGATTAAACATGGTTATTTAATATCAATCATTAGGAAGATGTATGATAAAAAATCGAGAACAGAACACGATTTATATCGTAAGCAATTATTTCAAACTACGGTGGTTGGAAAAATTTTAATATCTGGTCACAGAAACCATATGTTCAAGTACACCAAAATGGAGTCAATTGAAGGTTTATACAAAATTATGGTGATCCACTATCACAATATATCTGCAGTTCCTACAAATTTAAAATACCGTTAAACTACTTCTAAAAAATCTGCTTTAAAAAATCTGACCAAAGAAAGAAATAGAGAATGAGAGTTGTTCAATTTGAATAAATAATACTTGGCTGCTATCAACTGACACATGCAAAATTCACTCCGTTATGTGTTACTGGAACATCTGTAGATGTGTTACTATGACATCTGTAGATGTGTTACTGGAACATCTGTAGATGTGTTACTATGACATCTGTAGATGTGTTACTATGACATCTGCAAAATTCATACCTATCAATAAAAATTATAGCCATATTACTTTTAAAAAGAAAACGACACGCACCATATAAACAGAATCGTCTAAAACACTTTACTGCCCTTTAATTATTGGTCAGATGGTGCTGATTTGCCATCGAGCATGGATGACACCAAAAGAGGACGAAATTACAAAAACAAGATTCTAAACTACTAAACGTGACATAAGCATCAAAGAAAAAGGTTAATTGTGACAGGTTTAAAATAGGAGAAAAGAAACATTAAATCCTACGGGATTTCAACCGATTGCCTTTAATAGTCCATTCATTCTGTTCTTGAATACACGACGCAGTATGGAAAATACGATAAATCATCTTCCAATTATTTTAAATTAAAAAAAACAAAATACATTTATCTGCAGTTATTATTGGTATATTTCGTGCACCTCAGTAATTTACCTTTAAAATTAAAATTTATCAGATTGTTCGGATCAAAATTGTGGAGGTATTCACTTGCAAACAGTGGTAAATATTATTTTATGCCGGAAACTCCTTTGATAAACATTCAATTTCTTGTTTATGTAAGTTTATTTCTTGCATTAATTGAGCTCAAATGAACGTTCCAGTCTCATATTTGGGACATATTTTAAAAGATGCAGAAAGAATGTGTTCAAAAATATTCTGAAAGATCTTTTTTTGTGTTATTTTTTGCTTTAGAAAACCCAGACACTTTTGAGACGAGGTCAGATTAAGTTCGGTTTTGTCTTTTCACCTTTGTCAAGAATTTCATCGGTTTATCAACTTGTGTGTCGTTTCAACAGAAGTTGGAGCGCAATACAGATTTGTTTAAAACATTAAAAGCTGATAGTACATAGTTTAGTTACGTATCCAGTAATAGATTTTGCTTGATTTTGGTGATTATTTGATTCATTTGATGGATTCTGTGTTGGGAAAATATTTCACAAACCGAATAATTGGTCGGTTTCTAGGAGTAGACATCATAATGTACAGTATACATGAGACTTTAAGACAGCATATCACGAGATTTCAAGGTTGAATTGATTAGCTTCGTAATATGGAACCCCACCCCAATTTCCTAACACTAGGAATTCATGGGATGTTTTCACGTATACCCGATTAGTAACCCGAGAAAGAAATAAAGTTTCAATTACTTGTTTGGGTCGTTTTCTTATGGAGCGAGACGTAATGTACCGGTCTTGGTAAGACTTAGAATGTGAAGCAATTAAAACCATAGAAGTTTGTAGTTAAGGATTCGTGAATGTGTGGTTATTGTTCATTACAGGAAAATCAGTCGAGGTAATTGCGTGTTTACGTAACCTTCCGTTGACAACGACTGCTGTATTGAGGTCCCTGGAAGTAGGGGAAACATCGACCTCAAGCCACACTCCCACTGGCGTTGTTTGCTTCGCCTGTAAAGAGATCCGCTGCACGTTATGTCTTATCTCTCACCTAATCAGCTGACATAGGAATAGCTCCAATTCTAATTTTTCTATGTATGCATGTATGTATGTATCCTAAGTTCTGCCTCCTTTCCTTACTTTAATAAGCAGAATTGTTCCCTTACAAATCTGAATATCTAAATAATGCTAAATACTTGTTCTTGATGGCGTGTTAAGTGTCTGTTCCTAGTAATTGTCTTTCTTACCCTTCTGTCTTGCCCGAAAGGTTAGGAAATCACACACATGCGCGCGCGCATTTCTAGCGCATTGGCGCAGTATAATTTCGTTTATCAACTATCTAGTGTTTCGATACGATGTTCCTTGAGCAAAGGACGCTTTCAGCGACTTTGACATTAAAATAAAAAAAAACGTAATACAAATCTCTGGCGAAAACAGAGCACGATAAACGTTAGTCCGACAATAAATAAAGTCACGTGATATTGATATGTATGGATTTGTGCCAATCACTTTTCAAGGACACTACCTGACTGATAACAGACCACTATATACATTAGCATTAAAACATGCTATAGACAGTTCAGGTACAGAAAATTTGGTTTTAGTTGCATGTTCACAATACATTTGTAAGAAAAACCAATTTAAATTACTTATGTTCACCTAACAACATGTATGATCATATTTTATTGAGTATTATAAAGAATTCGGACCTAAATTGTGTGAAACAATTAAACAGCACACAACACGTTATTAACATAGGCAAATGATAAAGCTTCATACGGATATAGACACAAGCATTGAAAGTAATAGAAAAGTAAGACAGCCATTAGTACAACAAAATTAAAGGTATTTTTTTGTGGGGGAGGTTGGGGTGTTTTAGCAGGAACCTTCTACTGCATGGGATGGACAATGTACAACGCTGGTAAAAGGTTAACTTTAAGTTCGTAAGGTTACATGTAATTTTTCTTGAGACAAAATATTCCACTGTTTAGGTGAGCAGGTCAACAAAAGATGTACTGCATACGGCTTAAGGTTAAAGGTTATTTTTACGACGCAAGAAACTCCTACTGCATAGTTTAGCCGAACAAACAGTACAGATAACAAGATTTATACTTCAACAACAGTACGGATAACAAGATTTATACTTCAACAGGTTCACGGTCTTTTTTCTTGCAACAAAATAAAATTTCACCGCATAGTTTAGCCAATAGACAACACTGAGAACTAGTTTTAAACGTCGTCAGTTTTAGAAGTCATTAGACGTCATCAGTTTTAGACGTCATCAGTTTAAAGCCCATTTTCCTTGTTAGACAAGAAAATTCCACTGCAGAGGAATCATGAAGGCACATGAATGTTCGTTAATTGGAGGACATGGAGAAAAAATAGATTACATGCAAAAGTTTGGATTTGTAAGAACGAATATTTCATTAAAAACATACCAGCCAGGTTTGCTGAGAATGGTATTGATCTATCTGCAAATTTGGACATAACTCTGGCCCTTGATTGACTTGTCTGTGAAAACTAAGTATTTATACTTTATATTATGTGTATTAAATCACATTAACTTGATATTTTGCAAGATCTTAGATGATGTCAATTGCATGAAAGATTTTGACCCAGTTTTATTGCCCATATAGACGAATTCATTCAAATCACACCAGCGAGGTTTGCTGAGGATCGAATGATTGCAAGCAACTAAACTGCACATGTACATACGATTATCCGAACATGGACATACGATTATCCGATTTTCATCATCAAAACAGTTATTTTATTACAGCCGTGTATATTCGTGTTAGCAAGCCCATTCAGTAATAGCTACCATTGTCACGAGGCACAAGGTCACTCACCACTCTTAAACCCAAAGTCCTGCAAAACATCGCCAATTGTTACTGTCTAAGAATGGTTTGCATCATTTATAACACGTGAATTCTTACGGCTGCAATAGTCAGGTATGTCCTTTGTTTACTGCAATTGTTTATACAATCGAAATGACAAAGCGGGTTTGATTTGGATATGCTAGTTTATACAAAGGGATATAATAAAACATTGAATTGGATATGCAAGTTTATAAAAATGGATATAATAAAACAGATTTATTTGGATATGCAAGTTTATATAAATGAATATAATACAGAGTATTTGATTTTGGATATTATGCTAGTTTCTGGAGTGTGTGGACTCTACCAGTAATGTGTGTGTATATACATATATATCATTTTCTTACGAAACTGTGCTACATACATAAATATATAAATATTGAATATGTTTATGTTTAAATTGGCTGAATATGTCAACAATGCAATTTAAAAATATTTCCAGTTTAGATACAAATGATTGCTGGTTCATCGTAATTGTCTTGTTTCGATTTCGAATTAAATCAATTGACAAATATTCGAAAATTCTTACTTCCTAGGTTAACATTTGCAGAATCAATGCATTTTAAACAAACTCTTGTCTCGGCAATGCAATTTTCTTTCAAGTAGTACCTGGCCTATATGACTAGCGTTAACCACTGCAAATATCTCTAGTCCTTAAAACAATATCTCTGGTCCATAAACAATATCTCTAGTCCACTGCAAATATATCTAATCCATAAAAAATATGTCTAGTCCATAAACAATATGTGTAGTCCATAAACAATATTGAGGATAAGTTTGGCAGATATATGAATAAAAACAAAATGCAAGGTTTATGTTCAGCACATATCAAACAAAAGCAAGCAAACTATAGAAAAGAAAGTTTCATTGTATGCAAAGTTTAGTGTTATTGTTATACTGGATTGTGTTATTGTTATACTGGGTTGTGTTATTGTTTGATTGGGTTGTGTTATTGTTAGATGGGGTTACGCATTATGGACAATTCCAAACACGCGATATTCAACATACACTGAAAAGAACCAGTCGTTAACCTAAAAAGTTTACAGTTGTCTTGGTACATCTCCCTGTTCTTTTTTCTTTCGCCGAAACTTCGATTTCTGTGCCACTAAATGACATGGAAAGGATGAATTCTCTTTGATATATAGGTACACTCATATCAAGAACCAAAACAGTGATCTGACCCAGCTTTATACATCCTTCATCTGTGACGTACATTGGAGATTTCTTATTGGAGCAGTAGATTTCAAATGAAATATCTGTCTGGTAATTGAACGTCGGCCAAAAGGATCCCCCTAGGATTTGGAGCTGGTCCTGTATGATAGTTTGGCCAACTTCAACGTGCTTTTGGAAAATGTCTGTACATTTTAGCCCATCATCGGTAGATATCAATTTATTTCTGTCGTGTATTCTGGGATCAAATGGTACGCTTGTGTTCAAACCATACGTGTATCTGCACACACGTTGAACGATAACGGAAGGGGTGTGGCCAAATATGACAGCGCCCTTTAGGACAACTAAGCTTGCCTCATACGGTAAAATGACCTTGACATTGGGAAAGTTATCCTTAATGGCATGCTGAAGCATCTTGCTTTCGGAATAACCTCCCACCATCAAAATTCCCGATACTGTCCGCACAAGGTCATTCTTCATCAATTCTTTCACGTGGGAGATGGTATTTTCAAGTGAATTGGCAAAGAACCTTTTTACTACAGAGGCATGAATACGAAGCTTGTCACCCACCAGGGATACTTCATTAGCATACCTTGTTTGTTTGATGGCGTTGCAAAGATCTTCGCCACTTTTCAGGAAAGTTTCTTTCAGCGAAAATGGAAGGCGGATGATCACGTCTGAATCTTTTTCCGGACTGACGTCTCTCTTCTTTATCTCGAAGTCCCTGAACATATGGATGTGGTCGTCTTTATTTTCTTTACAAAAGCGTTGAAAAACAGGGTTCCCGACAAGGCTGATAATGAATTGCTTGTATGCCTCGTCCACTTCAGTTCCTCCCCAAGCCCCACCTGTGGCTTTGTAAAGTTCCTTTAGTTGCCCTCCTGGCATTAGCTCATGAATTGTAATATCAATAGTTCCTCCTGAAGATAGATACAAATAATATAATCGATATAGCAGGATACAAATAACATAATCGATATAGCAGGATACAAATAATATAATCGATATAGCAGGTGTATAACTACAGTCTCCACATGTCCGTGTCACATATATTAACATAGATATAGTGCCAGGATAAATTTTGCGATATAAATGCAATTAATCAGTTGCTCAAAATGACGACTACACACACACACACACACACACACACACTCTCTCTCTCTCTCTCTCTCTTGCAGAATCTACGAAACGGGCGATATAAGTTGTTTTTTTTTTTAAATATAAAAATGAATGCATTTTTATCTAAAATATGTCTGAATAGAAAGATCGATATTACTATCATTTGGATATATTTCTGTCTTCTGCAATGGCGTTGTAGTCAATTTCCAAATTTTTTAAATATTTTTTTTTTGTTTCCTCGGACACATTTACGGTGTCAAGGTTGGGGAAAACGGATTCACGGTTAACACTTATATGAGTTAATATGGTATAGTGATTGGCAGTGGATAAAGATTAAATGGTAACTAGAATAAATATGTGTCCACATGTTTATGGGGCAGAGAGAGAGAGAGAGAGAGAGAGAGAGAGAGAGGTAGGTTACAAAGGGAGACATTGTATACCTATCTACCTACCTACAAACACACACACACACACACACACACACATACATACTGTTACGACTCTGATATTTAATTACGGAAAAGTGCGAAAATGAACATATTTTGTAAAATGCAACAAATATTTTATTTCCCTAAAATACAAAGCGAAAATTTCAAAGTAGCTTACAGAATTATGAATTAAATCCCAAATGATCCTAAAAGATATTTCACATGTCCAAACGTATAAAGTGTTCTGAATGAATTCAAATTTAGAATCTGCCGACGTTTCAGTAGCCTTGAATGAGCGGATGTGCTGAAAATATTGATGTATCACAATGACATAATCCAAATGTCTTTAAATGAACTCACAATAATTCTCAAATAGTGCTTTGGTACTAAAGTCAATGAGCACTTTGTAATTTCATTGAATAATTTAAATAAATCGTCCCAAATTATAACCATTACACAATTAACTGACTTCACTACAGATTTTGAGATAGGAATGAATAATTCTGATGTAGACAACCTTAATATAAAACCTAAGACACAATAAAACAAACAAGAGTAGTCATACTTCTGATTCAGGCTATCTTAATCGGATTCAGGCTATCTCAATCTGAGACACAAAATATAGTGATTTCAACCACTTTTTACTCTTTAGTAATTACTTTCCTTTTAATTTTGTATCTTGCTCCAACCCAAATATTCTTGAAAAGTGAATCTAGTTCTTCAAGTACACAATTTGTGGGATTTTCTTTAACTCATTAATAGATACGTATATATTGATAATACGAATTGTTATTTTACATAAAGGTAGGTAATGACCTTTCTGACCAGTGCAGAAGTGTTTTGTTTATCTCCTTGATTTTGTTACCACTGTTTAATTTAACCATTTTGTTAGCTCTGTGGAACATGTATGCCTAGGTAAAAGAATTCAGATGAATCCCAGTGGTATTCTGAGAAGTATTTATATGTCTGCTCGTTCTACTTTTAACCTATATTGCTTTTGCTTTATCGATATTTAAATTAATGTCTGAATAGTTAGAGTATCGATAAATACGATCCAAGTTTGATTTAAATGACTTTTCAGAGCCATCAAGCGTGAATGCAGTGTCATCTGTATACTGTGAGATAAAACTTATGCATGATTTTTTTGTATTCCTTTAATAATTGGATTTTTTCTGATCACGTAGGTTAATATATCTACACACAGAAGGAAAACATAGGGGGACAGAGGATAACCTTGTATGTAGCCCCATCTAATATCAAACCACGATGAACATTGTTCATTTACAATAATGCCTGATTTAATATTTTTGTACACATGTTTTATCCAATTTATGAAATATATTTTAATAATTTTGCTATGCAGGTGTCAAAAGCTTTCTCAAAGTCAATTAAGCGAAGCACAGGTATGTTATATTTTCTTGCAGAAAACTTATTATCATATAGGGTACGGATATATTCCCCTACATATCTTCTCTTTCATGAAACCTGTTTGATCATTACTAATAATAGCTGGAAGAACATGCTTTAGTCTATTTGCGATACATCATGATGCAATTTTGTAATCAACATTAAGTAAGGCTTTGGGTCTAGAATTCTTCAAAATACTGTTTTGGTTTTGGAAGACAAGATATTGTACATTTCGTTTGAATCGATGATAGCACCCTAGAATTATAGCAAACACTAATTGCCCTTCCGCAGTATGAACTAATATTTTTTCCAAAAGAATTTGAACAATTCAGCTATAAACCGACGTGATCCTGGGCTTTTATCTTTTGGAATGGATTTTAGACTTGCAGTTGTTTCAGTATCGCCTGTATCCACCTTATGCTGTGTATAGAACCCTGATAATATGATTTTAATTCATTCAAAATTTCTGATTACCAGTATGTTTTATTCGATTTTAATATGTTATGTATCATTTTATCTCTTTAGTTTCTAATTACCAAATTTAAAAAAAAATGTTTTTATAACCGATCCCCTTCTTCCATCCATTATGCCCTGGATCTTATTCTCACGACTTCCGTTTTTTTTTTCTTCTGCGAATTTTCATTAGATGAGTCTTCGTGCTGTCTAACATTTGAAATTTCTGAATTCCTTAATTTGTTCTAAATTATTTAATTTCATTAATAGGTTGCCCTCCCAGTTGATCTTGTCCTTTTTTGAAGGCTGATTAGGAGATGGTTTTCCGCTAATTTCTAATAGTATCTTTTCAAACAAGAATTGATAATTTCTGGTAAAAACTGAAAAACAGAAGCTGGAGTTTGCTCAAAATTAGATGCTGGTTTAGAGCAGACGTATTGACGTTTGAAATGATAAATTATGTCTTTAACAAAAGAACTCTAACCTGAATCAATTAATAATGAGTTATTTAATTTCGCAACTGTTTACATTTATCAGATTTTCTAAAGGCCAAGCTCATTTTTACGAGGGTCAGTTCTGTAGCCATGTTCTATCATAGTCTCTTTCGCCACTGTAAAAAGATTTTCTGGAAAAGGAAGAACATTCTAGACTGGTGTGCTTAATATGGTTGCTTCTTCTTCAGGTGTATCTTTTTTGTATCAAAATGTCTCTATCTTGCCAAATTTCAATCCAGTTATATTCTTTACATAGACCAAGAAACCCCTCTCTTGCATTGGGATTGCTTAGCATTTTGTAATTATATGAACCATATTCTAGATCCATGACTAAATTAAAATCAATTAGTACATAATCACAGCTTAAGGCTGGTATGTCATTCTTGATATCTGAATAAAAAGTGGATAGAGTTCTCATATCGGATCGGTCGCCACCCAGATTGCCATCCGCAGAACACCAGGACGGAGGTGATGCATATGTTGTGCTGTCGGACATTTCTGCGCACCTGCTGTCGGGCATTTCTGCGCACCTAAGGTTTTCGTTTCCAATATTGAAGCAAAACGCATACCGAATTCGAGCGATTGACAAAAATAAAATACAGCAATGCTTACCATTTGAAAAGATGCAATTGTCACCAGAATATTCTGTTCAAAATAATATTAATTTTTGACACAGAGGATACCACCCTCACCCCCCTGTTTTCCTGACTAGTGATATGTCGGCCTATTCTGCGCACAGCTTTGAAAAGATGTAATATTTATCTGTCGTGCTATAGAAATGAAATATATTACTTTGGGCTGTCTCTGTCAGCAGTGCAGTCGAGTAATTAGGTCAGGTTTATAGCTAGTTTTACAAAATTCAATGTACAAATACCAATAAATGGCAAGAGATATTAAGATAACTAAACCGATCTTGTAAAAATGTTAGGAAAGTTCAACATTTTATGAAAAATAAGCTATTATGTGGAAGAAAAACAACAATGAATAGGATGTAATGTGTTTACAACGTCTTGTTGATGGGGAAAAATTACTACAGAATTTAGAAACAGGCTATACGCCGGTGAATTTGTTGAGAATTTATGTTCTAGCGGCAAGTAGACACGTTCGGTAGCAGGCGATATTTTACGTGTGGGACAACTTCTTGCAAAATTGGAAACTTGGATTAAAATACAGTTTTGTTTTAAGGTACACATTTCCATCTTTTATATAATGTATTTATTTGTATGATTCTAAAAGATGCATACTAAATCGAATTTTCTGGGTTACAGGTTCAAGAAGGTCATTAAGTGGGTCTTCACGTTGCCATTTAGAAATCACATTTTTGTGTGCATTTCGAGTCTAAATGTGGGATATTTTTGTACACTTTATGAATATCACTTTCCCTAATTAAAGTACGGTCGTTCTTTCTTGATACAAAATGGATTTTTGAACCAAAATAACACGTGATCCAGTGTTTACAGAAATGACGTATCATTGCGCAGAATTACCCGACGCGCAGAATTGGCCGACATGGCGGCATCAAAGTACCTTCAAGAGATAACATCATCATAAAAGCGTAGAGTGTCAGGACATTAAGACCAGCAAGGAAACTCGCCGAGCTAAACCATGAGATGAGGAGATACCAGTGGTACATCATTGGACTCAGCGAGATACGCTGAGATAGATCAACATATGAAGGACAAAAGATTTACTGCAGTGGTTATGAGGACAAGCATGAGCATGGATGAGGATTTATGGTACATAAGGACTCTATGATGGCAGTCATGGGATTTTGTCGACCAGTGTCTAATAGGAAGATTACCACCTGCTTGTCGACCAGTGTCTAATAGGAAGATTACCATCCGCTTGTCGACCAGTGTCTAATAGGAAGATTACCATCCGCTTGTCGACCAGTGTCTAATAGGAAGATTACCATCCGCTTGTGAACCAGTTTCTAATAGGAAGATTACCACTCGCTTGAGGACATCTTGTTTCAACATCAGCATCATAGAGGTTGAGGGCATCTCCCTTCATCACCATCCAAAAGGTTTATGACCCAACATCTAAACTTGATGACGGTAAAATTGAGGCGCCCTACGACTAGGCTTCAAACTCTCATTGACCAGACATCCATCTAGTTATTCAAGGAGAATGGAACATCAAGGTGACAGAGGATGCACCAGCAGACTGGTGATAAATCTCTGGTCCATACTGTAATGAACAAACCAAAGGGAGAGGACACAAGTTCCTGTACATAGCGACCTAAAATAACATAATGCTACAATAACACCCCTGTCGCCCATCCCCCCCCCCCAAAAAAAAAATATAAAAAACAAATATATAGAAGATGGTCTTGGCACAATCTAGAGGTAAAATATCACAGATTGACTGCATCAAGGTGAAGCGCCTCAGGTCTAGCGTTAACATTGCCAGACTACGTAGCTTCCGATGAGTTGACATAAGAAACGATCATAACATGCTGATGATGACTATCAAACTTCGTCTGAGGAAGACCAAGAAACCACGACAGATTAGGATCATGTTTGAACTTTAAAGGCTTAAAGATATAAGCGGAAAATTTTCACTCACAATTCTAAGAAATAAACCTAGACTCCTAGATCATCATCTTCAACAAGGCCGTGATAGGAACAGCTAGCGAGATCCTTGGCAAACATCATAGGATACTGAAGCTTTGAGTCACAGCAGATATCATCGACCTCTGTGCTGTGAGGAGGAAACTGACGAGAAAGCAATAAGACAATGAAGGAGCAGAGAAATACAGGGAGATTAACAACAAGGTTAAGAAGAGCTGAAAGAAAGCGAAGGAAAGCTGGATAGATGACCAATGTAAGGAAATCGAGACAATTACGAATCAGAATAACGGTAAAAGGCATACCAGTTGGCGAAAGACCTAACAAATGAGGCCAGGTTAGATCAACCACGATCCAGGACCATGCTGGTAAGAGTCTCACACAAGATCAAGACAATCTTAACATATGGACTGAATAATGTCCATAACTTACAATCAGGAGCCTTCTGGAGACCAAGATGTACAAAACTTCCCACTGACCACAACAGAGGATGACCACCCGATCGTCAGGAAGAAGTAGAGGCTGCAGTAAAGGCACTAAAGAGACGGAAGTCAGCTGGAGTAGAAAATATACCATCAGAACTTGTTCATGCTGGAGGAACCTCCATTATAGATGTCCTCAAAACGATTTTCAACACAGCCTGGCTAACATTGGAATGGCCTACCCAGTGGACCCAGTCTCTGATCATCACTGTTCCTAAGATAGGGAATCTGCAGCTGTGCCAGAACTACCGAATAATCAGCCTCATCAGTCACCCAGGCCACATAATCAGCCTCATCAGTCACCCAGGCCACATAATCAGCCTCATCAGTCACCCAAACAAGGTTATGCTTAAGAATATCATCAACAGAATAAAATCCCAAGCTGAAGAACATGCAGGTTTCAGAGCAGGGCTTAGCACTATTCGACAGACCTTCAATCTTAGAATCTTCTGTAAAAAGTATCTGCAACATCAACATGACCTCTATCATGTCTTCATTGACTTCAGGAAGTCCCTCAACAAGGTATGAAATGCAGCCTTGTGGTCTACAATACGGATATACAACATAAACACAAAACTAGTCAGCGCCATAGAAAACCCGTATGACATTGCTACTAGCGCAGATCTTGTCAATGGCAACATTGGAGATTGGTTCAAAACCACAGTCGGAGTCAGACAGGGGTACCTTCTCTCATTCACTATCTTCAACATTTATCTGGAAAGCAATAAGTCCGATGCCTTGAAAGATCATGGAAGTAGTTCAGTAATTGAAGCTGAACAATTACCAACATGTGCATCGCCGATGACATCGATGGCTTAGCAGGAGGTGAAGAAGAACTGGAGACCATTGTGAACCGTGTCAACTAAGCATCACTAAGGTACGGGATATAGATCAGCGATGAAACGACCAAGCTAATGACAAACAACGCAAGTGGTATCCAAGAGGAAATAAATGTGAATGGACAAAAGCTAGGCATAGTGACTATAACCTCTGATGAAGGTTCAAAACCTGAGGTTCTTTCCATGATTAGGAAGACAACAACTGCACAGGCTAGGCTGAAACATATTTGTAAAGACCACACTATTACGCTTTGTCCCAGATCAAGGTTATGCACTCCATCGTTATGTCTGTATTCCTGCATGCATGTGAGACATAGACCCTGACAACAGAACTAGAGAGAAAAATAAATACTTTAGAAATGAGATGTTATCGAAGGATCCAGGAAATCTTTTACTTAGACCACGTCTCTAATGAGGAGACGCGCATTAGTATCATGACCACCACCGTAAAGAAATGCAAACAAAGATGGTATGGTCACGTCTCACGCTCATCTGCCCTGTCAAATGCAATTATACAGGGCCCAGTGAGAGAACAGGAAACAAGACAGACAGAAAAGAAGATATGGGAAGATAACATCAAAGAGCAGACAGGCATGGACTTTGTAAACACCAAACAGCAGCGGAGAATATGTCAAAATAGAGAGAGATTATCTCAAAGTCATCAGCGGCGCCCGTAAAACCAACCAGGTCATGGGAGAGAGGAAAAATGATTTATATACTGCAAATAATGGAGATTAAAAGTCAATGTTGGAAAAAAAAACAACAAAATTAGTAATATCTGGAATTAAAGCAATCTGCGCGTTTCTCTGTTTTATCCGGTAACACATCGCTGGGAAATATTTGATGAGTGTTTATATTTAGGGTTGATTTTATAACACAATGATTCGTTTTTTGTTTTTTTTTTTGTTAAAAAGAGAATCACTGTTGAGGCTAATAAACAAGACATTTACTTTTATCATTATTTGCAGTATAATATTTAGTTGAAACATTTTGAAAATATTGATTTACCGTTATTGTTACCAAGATGAAAGATTTGGAGTTATTTTGATAATTATGTTATCGAACATGAACACGTTGATTTCTTACGGAAAGTTATAGTTTTAAGAAAAAGGTGAGCTGGCTGACAAATAAATATATACAAACTTGGTCATCTTGTGCTTTTTATTTCTCTTAAACGTGAGTTTGTCGGAATTTTGAAGATCTCCTAAGTTTTAACCATTTTAAATATATGTGCTACAAGAGAAGAAAATAATTGTAACAAATTCCGGTACAAGGAATCATAGGTTTTCCAAACTAAACTGGAAGGGGGTGTGTGTGTGTGATGTGGATTTTTAATGTAGCTTTAACAATTTTTCAGTCATATCGATACGATATCTGCAGTGTGGCAGTTTCTAGTGACGTCTAGCACTGGGGCATCATGCTGCAGACATCTAGCATGATGTCCCACCCAGTCCCATTATCCTGACACCAGGCCGACCAGTCCTAACACTAACCTCTTGATGCTGAGCGCCTAGCGAGGCAGATGTTAGTACAATTTTTTTAAAAATAAGTCTTTGGTATGATTCGG
Organism: Sinohyriopsis cumingii; assembly: GCA_028554795.2. Taxonomy (NCBI): domain Eukaryota; kingdom Metazoa; phylum Mollusca; class Bivalvia; order Unionida; family Unionidae; genus Sinohyriopsis; species Sinohyriopsis cumingii. The sequence continues at coordinate 155,213,398 of CM068828.1, read as the reverse complement.
CCAGGGTTCGGACCCGCGACCTCTCGTATCTGAGGCGGACGCTCTAACCACTAGGCCACCGGAGCGATTAACTGGAAGGGAGCTAAAAAATACGATATGTTTGAAGGAAAATGTGAATTGTGTGCCACACACATCTAAGTGATGAATTGCACTATATTTCAACGTCAATATCTTGCTGAAATAGTAAAATAGTTGATAAGTAAGAAGTGTCTCAAAAATGTTATTGCATACAAATTTAAAAATCAGCAAAATCTTTGACGAATAGAAAGAGTATTTAAAAAAATATCTATTTCAGTATCGGAAATGGTAACATTAAAAAAAACTAACGATGTACATGCATTTAGCATTGTTGAAGTAATTGATATAATTGCAAATACCATAAATATAAGGTTTGATTGGTCTAAATGTGAAACCCATCATCTGCCCCAGACTGTGCTCGATACATGCATTTAAAAAACTTTCAAACACACACACACATATATATATATATATATATATATATATATATATATATATATATATATATATCACCATTTTTCTTACGCGAGTTTACATGAAGCGGTTCACATATAATAAGCGTGTGGTCAGATTTCGCATATCACTAAAACAGTTTATTAGTAGGACAATGATAGCTCCTTAAGTGTCTATTATTTACAAGTGGTCAACCGAAAATAAACGCCGAAAGCTGATGTATACATACTTTACCAATATATTTATGAGTTTCTGAAAACTCTAACTCTCTTAACCAGCGATAGTTTACCATTGGTTTGGTAAGGACGATGTAGCACATATTTTGGGGAAATATATAAGCGAGAGAATTACACTTTTCTACGTTTGAAACTATATAATTCTACATGCTGACTGCCTACACTACTGACTGCGATTAAATTTAAGTCGTTTTTCGGCTCTTCGGCAACGTACGACTGGTTTATAAATGTACACATAACGTACAATGTAATCGATCGGAGTCAGTTTCAGGACAAACTGGGAAAAGGCAAGTCCAGCAGCGACAAGCCGTAAAGGAATCTTGAATTAAAACGCATGTGATATTGTCGTAGACACATTCTGCTCGGTTATCTTTCTTGGGATGTCCCTATCGGTCAATTATGTGTTAGCCACATATTTTAATCATCATAATTGTGTCTAGTTTCAGTTTACCTATTTCATCCAAATATACAATATAGCTTACAGGGTGCCCTTAATGGGTTAAGTTAGTGGAAATCAATACAGTGTGTTAGTTGCCCTTCGAAACTTTAGTGGTCTTTATTGATTTTCAAAGTTCAAGCTGAACTGACGGTTTTGGTTTTGACGATTGGTCGAATGATCCAATTTGTAATTGTATAGAGTTGTAATCGAAATGGGTTTTCGAAATATAAGCAGACAGCCCCTAGTTACTTATAATGTATGATTTGTGGGTAGGTTTGTCTTCACCTCCATCCGTCAGGTGTCATTTCCTGGCTTACCCCTCGTACTCGAACCCTCCAAGCGTTATACCCAGTTTGGAAGTGATTGTCCCCGTGGCTATTGTGCCTGAAATCCAATCATATTTTAAGCAACTTGCCTGGCACATCTACTCCTGAGCTTCGATAGGGGGAGTAGTCAACTTCCCTGCACCGGTTACATCCTTGATGACGACAGGTAATCCACTTCCCTTCTCATCTACAAATGCTCCCAGGATGGGTACTCTTCGACGGCTGGCACCAGACAAGTGTCTTGACTATGTCTATCTTAGAATAACAATCGTGTGCGGCTATTCGACCATGATCGATTGGTGTTAAACGTTCACGTCGCACTTTTTAATTTATTGTTATGGGTAAAAATGACTGTTATAGTAAAATAAGGAAAAGGTGCCCTGAAAGAAAAAGTGCTGGCAGGAAGTGAACATAAGGGAGTAGAGCCGTCATAGATGAGGAGGTGAGATGTCGGGCTGTGGTCGCCGAGGCGTGGTCTGTGTAGTTAGAGATCACCCTAATCCAACATTCGCACATTACTTGTTTTTGTTGTTGGTTTTAACGCCATTTTGCAGCACACGATAGGCTATATTTGGCGGCGAGTATTAATGGTGGAGGAAGAACCAGGGAAAACCCCGGAAAGAACCACTGACCCACGAGAAGCTACTGGCAAGCTTTCTCACATACCCACATTAGCTGAATCCGAGACTCGAACAGCCGCAGGCAGAGGTGAGATGGCAGTGATCCGTAACGGAAAGTGCTTTAGACCACTCGGTCGTTCGGGGCCCCTTCGCACTATACAGAACGTAACGAAGGAAGAGGACTATCTGCCATATACGACCAATCTCGCGCAGATGACAACCAATGCAGCCAATGGACCCCCCCCCCTCGTCGGAGACTGTTAGCTGAGGCATCAGTGACAAAAGAAGGAATGGAAGTGCTTAATGCCCAAATGAGGTTGACTTAAAAGCAGACACTTCCGCACTGAAGGTAGTCACTGCGGTCAAGAGAGCTTCATGGAGGGTAAAACGGTTGGGGCGCTGGAGAAAGGTCAGCAAGCGAGGTGAAGACCATTACACCTGCAACCCATTCCTAAGAGAGAGAGAGAGAGAGAGAGAGAGAGAGAGAGAGAGTAATTTTGGATTTGTAACGTAGCTTTAAAAAATTCAGTCATATCGCTAGGATGTCTGCTACGATGTCTGCAGTGTAACAGTTTCTAGTGATGTATAGGGCTGGGGCATCATGCCTTAGACATGTAGCATGATGTCCCACTCAGTCACATTATCCTGACACCAGGCCGACCAGTCCTAACACTACCTCTTAATGCTGAGTGCCTAGCTAGGCAGCTGTTGCTACCATTTTTATAAGTCTTTCGTATGACTCGGCCGGGGTTCGAACCCTCGACCTCCCGCATCCGAGGCGGACGCTCTAACCACTAGGCCATCGGAGCGGTCATCTCTAAGAAAAGAAGAAAATACTATGGATCTGCTGCACCGAGAATGTCTGACTCTAAGTTTTATTCCATTTGGCTTTGAAAAGGCGTTCGATTACAAGTCTTTACAAAATGTAAAAATTACCTAAGTCGGGCTGTCCATATCGGCCAATTATGTGCTATCCACATATTTTAATTGCAGTAATTGTGTCTAGCTAGACTTTATTTATTTCGTTCATATTTGGAATTTATTTACAGAGCGTATTTAAAGTGAATCAAAACGTGGTATGAGTTACCATTGAATAATTTAGTGACGGTGGTGTCAGGTGACATTTGTAATTTGATAAAGAGTTGTGATGGAAAACTCAGTGACGGGTAGATTCACTTGTAATTCTCACTTATCCTCGTCACCCCATGCAGTCCCCGTTCCGCCTCACCTGCAACGGCTCGGCTCAGAGAGTTGACGTTCCGACGGCTGGTGGCAGACTGACATTTGCCTACACTACTGGCTGATTTTGGATTATACCGATTATCTACGACTTGTAAACATTATATCTGTGCACAGATCACTACGTAGTTATGTACGTGATATACGTAAGTAGTATAGTGGGATACTTTGGGTCTATGTAAATCCCAGTCAAAAAGGTCGTGGAACTGTTTAGGGTCTATGGGAAATTTACCATGGGGTAGAATCTTGGACTTGTACAGGGTCAATGGAAGTCCCAGTCTAAAAGATGTCCCGGCACTATGGGGTCTATGAGAATTTAACATGGGCGGGCATCTATAGGGACAATGGGAATTTAACATAGGAATGACATCTGGGGAATTGAACATGGGTGACGTCACGGTCTTTATAGGGTCAAAACTATTTAGAGGGTGAAATGCATTTATAGGGACAAAGGTTAATAGGGACAACCATAGTCGTACAGAAACAAACAAGTACACATTCAAGCAAGGAAGATGGAAACACACAGAAACGAGGACAGAAATTTTATAAAGAAAGACTCACAAATAGAACAGAGACTCGAAAAAGAAAAGTCTATTCTATGGGTACAAAAACATTTATTGAAGTATGTACATGGGCTCTCTGGCCTGTGCTTTGGTCTAATCACTATCCATTTAAAACATACACATTTGGACATGAAACAAACCTATTTACGAGTTATTTAGTTCTTGGTTCTAGTAAACTACTTTTTAAAATTAAAGCTCACGCCTTTCTAAAAATCGCTGCATATACAACGTATTTACACTAAATGTTCATTTATAAGAAAAAGCTAAAACACAACAAGCAACAAACAATCAAATTGGACAAAGTTCATATTTCTCTCTATATCTGTCACAAACGTTGTTTAAAATCTGGTCAACTACCACTTCTTTTCCATCACGTACTCCCCTTTCATTCGTAAATCTGATGTTATGTCCATCGTGCTAGGTACACCTATCGGTAAGCAGATCTAGTGCAGTCAGTGTCTTCTTCCCATAGAGGTATAACGTATGACATATGAATGATCACTTTTCCATCGGTGATGTCAAATTTTTCTCTTATCGTCTGCACGTCTTCAATAGCCCTCAAAAGTTTGGAAGAAGTTCATTCTGCAGGTGTACCAAAACAATCAAGTACCAAACAATCAAATGGGAGAAAGTTCATGTTTCTCTCTACATCTGTCACACACGTTGTTTAAAATCTGGTCCGCTTCTTTCCCGTCACGTACTCCCTTTCATTCGTAAATCTGCTGTTATGTCCATCGTGCTAGGTACACTTATCGGTAAGCAGATCAAGTGCAGTCATCGTCTTCTTGCCATGGAAGTACAACGTATGCCATATGAATGGTCACTTTTCCATCAGTGATGTCAAATGTTTCTCTCATCGTCTGCACGTTTTTAATAGCCCTCAAAAAGTTTGGAAGTTAATTCTGCAGGTGTGCTAAACCCGAGACATACAGGAGAGTTCAAACTATCTTAATACATAGATAGGCTCAAACGACCTCGATCTCTGACTTGGTACAGACGTTTGAGTTCCTCTAACAGTGAGTAAAGTAGATCCTTAACAAAACCTGCTGCTTCCTCAGGTGGAACGTCAAACTCGAAGTCTTTAAATTTCACCATGTAGGTGTAAGTCATCGTCCTAAATGTTCTCGAAGTTGCTGTCTGAGTCATTTGGATGCTAATATACCCCTTTAGGTCTACTGAATCCTTTCCCTTCTTGGACACACTTTGCTGTGACGGTATGGTGGTGAAAGGGTCAATGATATTTGTTCCTTCTCTTTTTTCGTCTGCGTAAAGAGATTCATCTTTCTCGTCGCTTGTCCTTGCAATGAAGTGTCGTTTTCTGAAGTCGTCCCTTTTTCATACTGGGTGATATTAGCACGTCCGTAAGATGAAGTCTTGTGGTCTGGAAGTTGCACTGGTTGCACGTAGTTTGTCATGGTATTAGTACATAAACAACTAAGATGTGATACTGCATTGGTGATGTGATCATCAGACATATCATCACACGTGAGTTTCTCGTTGGACTTAAGTCTTACGCTCGATACCTGCTGTTTGAAAGGATTCATCTTTCTCGATTGACGTTGGTAGTTACAATGAACTATTAGTCTTGGACGTTGTCCCTTTATATATGCTGACCAATATCGACGTGTCCGTACGGAAAAGTGAAGTGGTTCGGAAGGCGAACTCTTTTCTGGTAAACAATTTGATAGACTTTTTCCAAGGGTCGACTGACGATTTGGTGTGTGTAAACGTACAATCTTGTGCGGTTCGTAGGTGGTCACTTTAAAGTTTTCATCCTGTCCAGACTGCAAGGCTTCTTTCAATACGCCAAAGTTCACAAGCCGACTGTTGCGATAATTGAGGGTCAGTCCTTTCACTTTACACTCCGTGTGCACTTTTCCTTTTTGGTCCCGGTATTCGTACAGCATGGGCTGTCACGTAAGCCGCAATGCCATTTCCAAATTTGTCGGCTTCTACAAAGTCCAGTTCTTCTTCGTAATTGACTAATATCAAGTCCTCACGAACGACGTCCACGCGTTTCATGTATTTGGTTTTGTCGTGAATCATCTAAAAGTATCTGAAAGGTTCGGTCAAATACTCCGTTTTGGGTAAACACGGTCGTTGTGCCATTTTACCCCACAAGCAATTTAACATCACTTTGGCAAACGATCGCCTTCGTTCGTTTTTCTCCACGTGGTCTAAAGTGATGCCCTCCTGCTCCAGGTATTTCTCCTTGAATTTCTTTTGGTCTTCGGGAGTGTGTCACCAGGAAGGATAGCCGCTGTCTTCTTGTTTCAGTTTCATATAGGCGTCTACGTAGTCTGCGAAAATACCTTTCTGAGTCTTGTCGCCTTTGTGGTACTGTTCTGTCTTGGGAAAGTGGTAAATTTCGTACACGTCTAAAAATTGGTATCCCAGGTCCAGAGCTTTAAATAATTTTACGCTGACCCACGTTCCCGTCAAGGAACGTTCTTCCTGGGTATGCTGACAAGGTCGGTCTTGATTGCACGTTTCGGCACAAGTACGGCACAAAGGAAGCATCAGTTTTCCTTGGCAATGGTGAGGTAAAACTGGATGGTACAAGTCCGTGGGAGGCAAGACTTTGCACTTTATCAATCCTTCGTATTGTCGAATGTTGTCCATGTCGATGTGTTTCGTCAGCAATTGCAGGTGTCCTGCGGAAACGTGACTATATGTGCACACGTAAGGATACAGCAAACACACGCCCATTTACTTGATTTCTTCTCCTTTCTCCTCGTCGGCTTGGTACAGCAAACAGGTGGCATTTGTCCGTCCTCCGTACAAATTGTTCCTCGGGTTCCGTGGGTCCACCAGCTTGTAACTTTCCACGATGCGTTTAAACGTTTGGTCGGTTTCAAACGGTGAAAGTGCTCGTGTTCCCACATTTTCACCACTTGGTATCCTTGTTGTTCTAAGTTCAAGCGCCACTGACAAATGGCTCGTACACCTCTTCCATGGTACGTTGTAAAAACTGACTTTCAGTGTCACGTTGAGGGTAGCAGATGGGACGTCCGTGAAATAAGAATCCGTTAAACTCGTACACGACCTTGGGTTTTCTTAAGTCCCAACCATCCATCGAATATGTTCCGATGGTCTTTTCGCCTCCTTCGTTTCGGGCATGTTGAATCAATTTGTCTTCCTTGTCGCCCAAGTAATGTAACCAGCGTAGGGCTTTGACCGAGTATAGACGTTTTGATAAAGTTCGTCGTTTGACAACTATGGTGTTTTCGGGCATGAATCGTTGGCGGTACACTAAGGAACATGGTTTGACAATGGTACAGGCTTCTTTCAAAGGATCGATCAATCCGTGTTCCATGAACAGTTCTCGAAATTTTCCAGAGCAACGCCACAAAATGTCCACGTCGGAACGACAATACTTTAACATTTCTTCCTGAAAGTCGAAGGGGTCCGAGGCGTGAGTCTGGTACCAAGCGTAGAAAGCGTCTCGTTGTTCGGTGCGCATGTTGTCGGGGTCGAAGTAGTGAGCCTCAGGCAAATGGGGTAGAACAGCGTGTTGATGGTCATTTCTGTCATTCCAAACATTTTAGGCATTCTACTCAAAGGTACGACCAAGTAACTAATCGAATCTTTAAACTGCACTCGGTCTACTCGCATGGAAATGATTTTTGGTTCCGTTCAAAGTCACTTTCGGTACTTTGTTCCGTTTAGTATCTCAAAAGAAAATGTCCATCGTATCCCTAGAAATTGTGAGCCACCACCGTGACATGGCGATGACAATCTCCATAACGTTCAATGTCCACTTGGCTCCATGTCTCGTCAATGGGGCCTAAGATCCAGTAGGCGAAATCGGGCAGCGTGTTAGGTCCCCGAAATATGTTTTCACGTTCTCCAGGAATCTCGCTGCAGTGAGAGCAGTGACTAAAGATAGGCTCTCGGATGCACTTCTCGCATGATCGGTGAGCCACGCAGAAATTAGTAATGTGAATGCCAGTCTCTTGCATGCATTCGAAATCGAAAGAGATGAGATTCCCTTTCTTCGTGTGGTTATCGTTTACCTCTTGCTTGGAATGGTATTCTTGAATGTATCATTCGTGTTGCAAGTCCACGATTTGGTGACAAATGTGACATCGTTTATCTCCTGAACATTCGTGAACTTTGGCATTATTTTTACGTATCCCTTTTTCACAAGTAGGGCACAATCTCAGAAGTTGACAAGCACTTTTCTTCTGTGAACCTTGCGTCTACAGATGTTGTTGGCAACAGTTTGGACTGACAAAAGTGCGCTGACATGCAGGGCAATGCACTCATTATTGTCCTTCGTCCAGACAGGGTTGAGAGGCCAAACATCCCTCACATCTCGAACCACAATGCTTGTATTGCTCTCGATTGTTATAGCCATAGTCACATTTCTCACAATAATAACTGTATACCAGGAATCGGGTGATACTGGTAATGGCATTGAAATGTTCGTCGTGATGATAGACGTGAATATATTTTCCGTCTTTGAAATCTTTGCCTCGAAACAACAGAGGTCCGCGCACTTTATGAGGGTTCACTTTCAAGGTGTCGCATGCAGCCAGGACATCTTGCAATTTATTTGCATTTCCAGAATGCCAGAGGGTGTTACATTGGATAGCCTCGCTTGCTGTAACAGGAGTTCTGCTTCACTTCGTTGTTTGGCTCGGTACGATTATCCAATGTTCGCCCAGGCTCTTTTTCATTCTGCCGTGTCGTTCTTGTCGGCATACGTTCATCCCAACACCATGGCACGGGCTAAACATGTCTGGTCTTGAGTGTTGTTAATTTGAACGAGGCTCTTTTTGGTGCTGAAAAGTTCGTCCACCAATAACACCTTTTTGAGTCCTGTCCCTTGTGGAAGAGAAACGTGGGTCATGAACAGTGTCGCTTTTCCTTCGGTTATGTGAAACTTGTCATTAGATTGTTGCACGTGTTGAATCTTGTTGATGACTTTGGAAGGTGTCAATTCTAATAGGCTGCTAAACTCGATCCAAACGGGGGACTTCAGACTGTCGTAATGAATGGAAAGTCTCAAGCGGTCGTCTTCTTTTGCTTCAGATTGCTGTTTCAGTGTGGTTAACAAGAAGCCTTGCAGTTTAGACAGCATACAAACTTTAAAGTGACCACCTACGAACCGCAAAAGACTGTACGTTTACCCACACACCAAATCGTCAGTCGACCCTTGGAAAAAGTCTATCAAATCGTGTACCAGAAGAGAGTTCGTCTTCCCAACTACTTCACTTTACCGTACGGTCACGTCGATATTGGTCAGCATATAAAAAAGGACAACGTCCAAGACCAATAGTTCATTGTAACTACCAACGTCAATCGAGAAAGATGAATCATTTCAAACAGCAAGTATCGAGCGTATTACTCAAGTCCAACGAGAACCTCAGCTGTGATGCTATGCCTCGCGATCACATCACCAATGCAATACCACATCTTAGTTGTTTATGTACTAACGCCATGACAAGCTACGTGGACGTGCTGACATCACCCAGTATATAAAGAGACGACTTCAAAGAACGACACTTCTTTGCGAGGACAAGCGACGAGAAAGATGAATCTCTCTACGCAGATGAAAAAAGAGAAGGAACAAACATCATTGACCTCTTTCACCACTATACCGTCACAGCAAAGTGCGTCCAAAAAGGGAAAGGATTCAGTAGACCTAAAGGAGTACTTTAGCATCCGAATGACTCAGACAGCAACTTCGAGAATATTTAGGACGATAACTTACACCTACACGGTGAAATTTAAAGACTTCGCGTCTGACGTTCCACCTGAGGAAGCAGCAGATTTCATTACGGACCTACTTTACTGACTGTTAGAGAAACTCAAACGTCAGTGCCAAGTCAGAGATCGAGGTCGTTTGAGCCTATCTATGTATCACGACAGTTTGAACTCACTGTATGTCTCGGGTTTAGCACACATGCAGAATTAACTTCTTCCAAACCTTTGAGGGCTATTGAAGACGTGCAGACGATGAGAGAAAAATTTGACATCACCAATGGAAAAGTGATCATTCATATGTCATACGTTGTACCTCTATGGGAAGAAGACACTGACTGCACTAGATCTGCTTACCGATAAGTGTACATAGCACGATGGACATAACATCAGATTTACGAATGAAAGGGGAGTACGTGATGGGAAAGAAGTGGTAGTTGACCAGATTATAAACAACGTGTGACAGATATAGAGAGAAATATGAACTTTGTCCAATTTGATTGTTTGTTGCTTGTTTTGTTTTAGCTTTTTCTTATAAATGAACATTTAGTGTAAATACGTTGTATATGCAGCGATTTTTAGAAAGGCGTGAGCTTTAATTTTAAAAAGTAGTTTACTAGAACCAAGAACTAAATAACTCGTAAAAAGGTTTGTTTCATGTCCAAATGTGTATGTTTTAAATGGATAGTGATTAGACCAAAGCACAGGCCAGAGAGCCCATGTATATACTTCAATAAATGTTTTTGTACCCATAGAATAGACTTTTCTTTTTCGAGTCTCTATTCTATCTGTGAGTCTTTCTTTATAACATTTCTGTCCTCGTTTCTGTGTGTTTCCATCTTCCTTGCTTGAATGTGCACTTGTTTGTTTCTGTATGACTATGTTTGTCCCTATTAACCTTTGTCCCTATAAATGCATTTCACCCTCTAAATAGTTTTGACCCTATAAAGACCGTGATGTCAACCGTGTTCAATTCCCCAGGTGTCATTCCCATGCTAAATTCCCATTATCCCTATACATGCCAGCCCATGTTAAATTCCCAGAGACCCCTTAGTGCCGGGACACCTTTTGGACTGGGGCATCCATTGACCCTATACTACTACAAGGTTTTGCCCCCATGTTGAATTTCCCATAGACCCTAAACAGTCCCACGACCTTTTTGACTGGCATTTCCATAGACCCTAAAGTATCCCACTATACTACTTACTTTGTCTGTAGTCCGAGTTTTCTCTGACCCTTGCCACCCCATTTTTTATATTTGCGTTGGAATGTAGTGTTAGAGTCCTCTGCCTATCGAAAAGCTGGAATTTGCCGACACCATTTGGTGTCGGCATTAAGTAACCGCTTACTAGCCGGCCTAGCAAAACTTGAACGATCTTTCATCGAGATATACCTGCATGAAATCGATATGAATATGATTTATTTTCTTAGAAAATTTCGAATATAACATTCGTTATATTTTTAATCTGTTGACAGACTAGAAGAAACTACAGCTTTGATGAAACTTGACCTGGAAATCGCCATTTGCATTCATAGTTACGTGATTAAAAAAATCTTGCAACCTACATGTCAATGACATCAGAGGTCCAATAGTCATGTGATATAAAAAATAAACCATTGCCAGAGTTGTTATACATAGAATTCGATAATATTAAATAAAAGTCACGTAATGTTTGCAAATAAATATAATGCACTCGTAATTCTCAACATATATATTCTGAGAACAACGACTAGAAACCTGTCGGTATCGCAGCAAGGTGGAGTAAATCAGATTCATCAGGTACTAAGCACGTGTCAGCGATGGTATTTTGTTTGTTACACGTGACTATCGCATTGTTCTGTGCTTCGTGAATCTTTTTTTTTTCTCCAAGTTGCTGCAACATTTTCACATTTCTGGTCGTTGCTTTTAGAATAAATATTTTGAGAAATTTATGTTCTTTCATTTTTCTATAAATTTTAAGTGACTTTCGTTTATATGTTCCATTTGTTTTCCTGCAGCAACATTAGGAATGGTTTTAAAAAGACATAAAATTACAGTAAAGAGTCTAATTAACACCAACATATAACGTTATTTATTGATTGCATATTCTGACTTTATCCAGCAGTCACTCTTCCAACACTCTTCGAAAACTTCGGGATTGCCCAGATTGCATCAAGGAAGGTCATGATAATTTCTGTGCATCTTATTAAATCATATATATATAATTTATTTATTTTATATAAGCTGGATGGATATTTACTGGTGTGTCTTTTTCACACCTTTTGTAAAATAAGACTCTGTTATTGCCTGACATGGAATAACTGTTTCATCCACGTATATGTTCGCCTGGCTTCAAAACACCCCACAGTTCATGTAAATAATGCAGTGTACCAGAATAGTCTTTATGCCGTAATATCCATATGATCCCTTTCCAAATTTATTCCTCGTTATCGATTTAGCAAACTTTCCTTTTTTTAAAAATTACCTCCTGCATCCAGCACCATGTACCTGGACCCTGCCATGAAGGACGACACACCTGCTCCCTCCATTTTTTCAACTGGAAGAAGACGGCAAAAGATAGAAGCGGCTTCTGGTTCCAAAGCGATCTTCAAGTTTTCGTTTTTAATACCGGCCTGAAAGTGAATTTTTGAAAAGAACCAAACAAATTTCATCATGTTTATTGTTGCGCAATTTGAAACGTTGCGAAAGATTTATTTTTGTATAACAATAAAATAATAAAAATACGTAATCACCATGCAATTCTTTTTATCTACGGGATAACTTCTCTTTTGTACCATCCGTAATTTGTATAAGTTTACCATGTGATCCATTGAACTGATAGAAATATCCTTCGTTAGTAAAGTTGTTTGTCACATTATTAAGTGAATGCACGTCAGAGAAACAGTTGAAAATTTCGTCGAATTTTTGCTGAGACGTTAGATATCAAATTATATGAAGAGAGAGATGGGACATTTTACCTACTTTTCAAATGAAAAGGGAAATGATACTTATGTACCCACTTTTGAAATGTAATGGGATATTGGACTTATGCACATATTTTTCTAATTTAAATGGGTATGGGACTTATGTAACCAATTTCCAAATGAAAATTGATATGGGAATGATGTACCCGCTTTTCAAATGTAAAAGGAAATGTTACTTATCTGCCAGCTCTTCAAATGTAAGGTGATATTGGACTTAGGCACCCACTTTTGAAATGCAAAGTGATATGGGACTTATATGCCAGATTTTCAAATGTAAGGGGATATGGGACTTATGCACCCACTTTTCAAATGCGAAGGGATATGTGACTTATGTACCCACTTTTTCCAATGCAAAGTTATACCGGAGTTATGTACCCACTTTTCAAATACGAAGGGATGTGGGACTTGTATAACCACTTTTCAAATGCGAAGGGATATTGGACTTATGTACCCACTTTTCAAATGCAAAGTGATATGGGACATGTGAACCATCTTGATTTAGTGTAAAGCATTATCTGAATGGTTTTATCGATATATGCAACACATTTGACCCTTGATTTAGGGTAAAACATTATTTGAATGGGTTTATCGATATATGCAACACATTTAACCCTTGATTTAGGGTAAAGCATTATTTGAATGGATTTATCGATATATGCAACACATTTGACCCTTGATTTAGGATAAAGCATTATTTGAACGGATTTACCAACATAATTTTATACAACACATCTAACGCCTACTTTAGGATGAAGTTTATCGACATATACAACACTTTTGGCCCCTGTTTTAGGGTGAAGTATTCTTTCAATGGGTTTAATGACATATAAAAAACACATTTGGCCCCTGTCTTAGGGCAAAGTATTATTTAAAAATGTTTATCGACATATAAAACACATTTGGCCCTGATCGAATGAATCAGGCGTTTGTATTGTTACTTATATTGTTATCTTCTATTCATTAGCTCGTATGTTAAAAGTTATAAGGATGTCAGAACAATATTCGAATATGAAAATGTTTAGACTGACCATAAAAAGCATTCGAATTTTACACCAAAGGTATATTATTATTTTTTTACAAATGTAAGGGAAATGGAAGCCAGTGCATGTATGTTTCTTTGTAGCAGTTTATTTCACTTGATTAAAGTCTGAAGTCATTTAAACATGCATTTTTGTTAATTCAATCAAATGGTAATTGCAACATCAACATGTTTATATATTTTGCGACTGACTGAATTAACACTTTTTCCTTCTATGATGAACTGAAGACAAATATTTGTGTATAAGTCGTGTCGACTGATTGAATTAACATTTTGTCCTTCTATGATGACTTGTAGACAAATATTCGAGTGTAAGTCGTGTCGAAGAAGATAGACCCTCATCTGCCGGGGCATAATGCAATGCAGATCTGGGTCTATGTAGCTTGTGATTAGATCCCGTCTATAGGCTAGTATACATGGCAACTATCTTCACAACTGTGTTATTTTATTAAAAGACTGGCAAAGAAATTTCTGACTTGTTGAACTACCTAAAAGAATCTGATTCACATACCTCTATGAGACTGTCATAACTTGCATCATTGCTGTCATCAAAGGTATAAACCAGTCAAAGCAACTTGTATCATTGCTGTCATCAAAGGTATAAACCAGTCAAAGCAACTTGTATCATTGCTGTCATCAAAGGTATAAACCAGTCAAAGCAACTTGTATCATTGCTGTCATCAAAGGTATCAACCGGTCAAAACAACTTGTATCATTGCTGTCATCAAAGGTATAAACCAGTCAAAGCAACTTGTATCATTGCTGTCATCAAAAGTATCAACCAGTCAAAGCAACTTGTATCATTGCTGTCATCAAAAGTATCAACCGGTCAAAGCAACTTGTATCATTGCTGTCATCAAAGGTATCAACCGGTCAAAACAACTTGTATCATTGCTGTCATCAAAGGTATCAACCAGTCAAAACAACTTGTATCATTGCTGTCATCAAAGGTATAAACCAGTCAAAGCAACTTGTATCATTGTTGTCATCAAAATTATCAACCAGTCAAAACAACTTGTATCATTGTTGTCATTAAAAGTATCAACCGGTCAAAACAACTTGTATCATTGTTGTCATCAAAAGTATCAACCGGTCAAAGCAACTTGTATCATTGTTGTCATCAAAATTATCAACCAGTCAAAACAACTTGTATCATTGTTGTCATCAAAATTATCAACCAGTCAAAACAACTTGTATCATTGTTGTCATCAAAAGTATCAACCAGTCAAAACAACTTGTATCATTGTTGTCATCAAAAGTATCAACCGGTCAAAACAACTTGTATCATTGCTGTCATCAAAAGTATCAACCAGTCAAAACAACTTGTGTCATTGTTGTCATGAAAAGTATCAACCAGTCAGAACAACTTGTATCATTGCTGTCATCAAAGGTATCAACCGGTCAAAACAACTTGTATCATTGTTGTCATCAAAATTATCAACCAGTCAAAACAACTTGTATCATTGTTGTCATCAAAAGTATCAACCGGTCAAAACAACTTGTATCATTGCTGTCATCAAAAGTATCAACCAGTCAAAACAACTTGTGTCATTGTTGTCATGAAAAGTTTCAACCAGTCAGAACAACTTGTATCATTGCTGTCATCAAAGGTATCAACCGGTCAAAATAACTTGTATCATTGCTGTCATGAAAAGTTTCAACCAGTCAGAACAACTTGTATCATTGCTGTCATCAAAGGTATCAACCGGTCAAAACAACTTGTATCATTGTTGTCATCAAAATTATCAACCAGTCAAAACAACTTGTATCATTGTTGTCATCAAAAGTATCAACCGGTCAAAACAACTTGTATCATTGCTGTCATCAAAAGTATCAACCAGTCAAAACAACTTGTGTCATTGTTGTCATGAAAAGTTTCAACCAGTCAGAACAACTTGTATCATTGCTGTCATCAAAGGTATCAACCGCTCAAAATAACTTGTATCATTGCTGTCATGAAAAGTTTCAACCAGTCAGAACAACTTGTATCATTGCTGTCATCAAAGGTATCAACCGGTCAAAATAACTTGTATCATTGCTGTCATGAAAAGTTTCAACCAGTCAGAACAACTTGTATCATTGCTGTCATCAAAAGTATCAACCAGTCAGAACAACTTGTATCATTGCTGTCATCAAAAGTTTCAACCAGTCAAAATAACTTGTGTCATTGCTGTCATCAAAGGTATCAACAAGTCAAAACAAATTGTATCATTTATGTCATCAAGAAAGCAACCTTTAAAATAACTTGTATTATTGCCGTCATCAAAGGCACCAACCAATCAAAACAATTTGTATTATTGCTGTTATAAGAGGTATTAACTAGTTAAATAAACTTGTATCATTGTTGTCATCAAAAGTATCAACCGGTCAAAACAACTTGTATCATTGCTGTCATCAAAAGTTTCAACCAGTCAAAATAACTTGTATTATTGCTGTCATCAAACGTATCAACCGGTCAAAACAACTTGTATCATTGCTGTCATCAAGAATATCAACCATTAAAACAACTTGTATAATTGTTGTCATCAAAAGTATCAACCAGTCAAAACAACTTGTATCAGTGTTGTCATCAAAAGTTTCAACCTATCAAAACAACCGGTATCATTGTGTCATCAAAAGTATCAACAGGTCAAAACAACTTTTATCATTTCTGTCATCAAAAGTATCACGATCAAAACAACTTGTATCATTGCTGTCATCAAAAGAATAAACCATTCGAAGCAACTTGTATCATTTCTGTCATCAAGAATATCAACCTTTATAAATAACTTATATCATTGCTGTCATCAAAGGCACCAACCAATCAAAACAACTTGTATTATTGCTGTTATAAGAGGTTTCAACCAGTCAAAACAACTTGTATCATTGCTGTCATCAAAAGTTTCAACCGGTCAAAACAACTTGTATCATTGCTGTCATTAAGAATATCAACCATTAAAATAACTTGTATCATTGCTGTCATCCAAGGTATCAACCAGTCAAAACAACTTGTATCATTGTCATCAAAGGTATCAAGTAGTCAAAACAATTTGTATCGTTGCTGTCATCAGGGGTATCAGCCATTACAAAAGCGCCCAAATGCTTTGTAATGCGAGGCCGAGTTGTGAGCATTTACTGAAATAAATTCAATTTATACTAAAAACAAAAGACGCTAATTCGCATATTTGATGCCAGCAGAAAGTAAGCTTCATATTCAGCGGGATTAGTTCTTTTTTAGATGTATTTTAACTTAGTGTTACTTATGACGTCGTTTGTATCATGTTTCACAAACTTAATGATGGCTTTTTTCTTCGAGGCACTAGTATTTAACGGGGAAAATCAGCCCAGCCAGCGCAAAAAAAATCCCTATCATATTTAGTATGAACTGTGACTCAAACATTGCGATTGACCCAAACGTAAAATAGTAGAAACCGTCTTCGAACTTGAAAGATAAGAAAGTGGTGAAAGACACGGACACATGTCCAGATGGTTGAAATGAATTAGATCATTCCAGTCTGATTATAAAGTAAATCGTGTAGTGAAACCTATCGTGAACCCACATTGGAACAGTAAATGAAATGAGACAAAGAAGCACACAGCTTGGGTTAGCAAAGTCAAAAGCATAACGTAATAGTTCTGGACAGATTTGAGATGCTTTATGATGTGTTTTGGAAGAAACTGTTCAGAGTAATAATATCAATTTGCAAGAAACCTCAACAGCGGCCTCCCTCATAAACTGTTTGGCAGCGTCATTCCAAATAGCCGGAACGGTCAATACCCACGTGATCTCATCTTCTCGGATCGCATCACCGGCCAGTCGATCTCTGCTTGTATTTAGCATGTCCTCCTTGAGAAATCGAATGGCGAGGGAAAAGACCGTCTTTGCTGGTAAGGTCTTCTTTTTTGTTTCATCTTCCAGTTCTAGATCTCGTTTTAGGTCCTGTGATAAAAAGTCAAGAACTACCTTTATACAACTACTTTAACTTAGATTATCAAAAATAGCTATTGATATTTCTTCGTGGCTGGAATCACTTACCATCAGAAACATATTTGCTAAACATTGTGCCGTGGTGCGCTAATCTATCCCGAGCCCATCAAGTTTTTACAGGATAAAGGATTCATATGCCGGCGAGGATTACATTCTTGGATCAAAAGGGCTGGGATCAAGTGCTATCTTCACCGTGCAAAATTTATTCATATTTTTAAAAGTATGACTGACGATGAGTATACAACATTTTGAAATTATATATATATACATATATATATATATATATATATATATATATATATATATATATATATATATATATATATATATATATATATATATATATCTCTGTGTGTGTGTGTGTGTGTGTGTGTGAATCAGTCCGTGTGTGTCTCTGTGTGTTGACTGATCAAGGTTTGTATAAAAGTCTGTTTTATCTTTAGACAGTAACTTTTTCATAATTTATAAATAACTGTAAAGCTGGAATTAAAACCAGTACGCAATTTCACATTCTCTGCTTAATGGATCTATGTCCAATGCTATTTGATTTATAGAAAATAAACTATGTACATCTGTATATTCATCTTCTTTATTTGTTTTCTTTTCTCACCATTTTCTCATGCAGCATCATTTTGAAACGGCGGAAGTAATACCACGTCTCATGCTCATCATTTTCTTTAGATGTTAGTTCGGCATACTTTGATTCAGCTTCATAACCGAAGGAATCCAAAGTCTTCCCATCCGGTTTTATCAATACCGTGGTAGGAGCTTTCCCAGTTACGAGTTGTCCTCCAATCCACTGTTTTGCGCTGATTTTTTCGGGTTCTTTTTCAAATTCATGCTTAAAGGAAAATGCCCAGCCTGAGTAGGTAGTTCCAAAGTCTATGGCAGCAACCAGGAGACTGGTCCCAGAAGGACGCCAAGTTTGAGAGTCCCACGAACGGTTACTTGGAGTTCCCGAAGGATGGTAACTTGGATGCTTTGATTTCTTGCAGCAAAACATTATATTTTGATGGCTTTTACTCGTTTGTCAAATGTGAAGTTTAATCTTAACCCACGAGATTTGCATCAGAAGAATGTATTTTATCATCGAAAATATAATTAAAAATATGTGTCCTACAAATGTATTTGTTTATGGTTAAACCGCTCTCTAGCCGTCAAATAAAATTAACAACGCTTTTCTACTGCATCTACATGTCTTATCCAAAACCTGAAAATCAAAGAAAGCACGAGAAAGATAATTGATTACAATTTGCACGGTAATTGCCCATTTTAGTCCGTTTTAACTTTTTTCTGGTAAAATATATTTCATGATGGTGGTTGCTTAAGATCAGTAACCCCCACCCCCACCCCGACAGCAAGGACGTTCATAATTTGTTGTGCAATGTGTTGCATTAGACTCCCTCAAGAAAACGTTAAAACAAGCTGAGCCATATCGTACTATTCGTTAAAATAATTTTACACCAAATAGTAAGAAATTCGCAGTATTTTAAAGGCACAAACTCATCGCACTTCATACCTCCACAACAAGTGTAGGTTTTTGAGAGCACTTGTTGTTATGTCACTTTTATTATGGTCCAGAATGGAGATGATTTACAGCAGGTCGTAAATTTAGCTGGGTCAAGGCTGTTACCTACTTACAAAAGAAAATTAACGTAATTCATTTACCCTTCGGCTTATCCAAATTAATCAACATGCAATGGTTTATGAAACAATACTTGTATATACATAAATAGTTGTGTTATGATTATGATTATAAATATTATTTGAAGAGATATTGCTGAGAAAACAACAACTTACTCGATCTTGAGATTTAAGGAAGCAATGATCCCCACAAAATATACAAAAATAGCGATACAAACATTGGAGATAATTTGCCATCGAGAGAGAGAGAGAGAGAGAGAGAGACTTGAACAGAAGTTAAATTAAACCTTCGTCTAGAGGGAGTACTATAGATGTAGACGTCTAAAGCGCTCACCGTTCCGGATCACTGCCATCTCACCTGTCTGCGTTGGTTCGAGTCCAAGGCTCGGCTAGCTTGGGTACGTGGGAAAGCCTGCCAGTAGCTTCTCGTGGGTCGGTGGTTCTTCCCTGGGTTTTCCAGGGTTCTTCCTCCACCAGTTATACTGGCCGCCATGTATAGCCTATCTTGTGCTGAAAAATGGCGTTAAACACTAGAACAATGACAACAACAATAGAAGAAGACAAACTTTGAACATAGTTCATCGTAGGAGAGAGAGAGAGAATAGGACACTATTCCTACCGGTATGTTTTATCTTCACTCAACCGATGCTTCAACCCAAATGCCGGACTGGCCTACAATCTATGGTGCTAGTACTTGAGTATGAATACTTTCCCATATAACATGGCTATGGAGTAAGTATAACATAATATCATGTGTTCCAACTCAAGGTGAAGAGATTTACTATCAGCAGGTCCTTAATCAAAAGTCAAAAATCCTAATGATATAATGTTTCCTAGCAAGTCTGCTATTTAAGTTAATTTCAACGACCGCAAATATAGTTCAAGTCTGATCGAGAATTATTTACAATAGCTATAAAACAAAATGGAGAAAGTATAATAAGACCAATGTTCTTACAAAACAGTTGGTGAGAGACATAATACATTTCATAATTCTTACAGGACAGTTGGTGAGAGACATAATACATTTCATAATTCTTACAGGACAGTTGGTGAGAGACATAATACATTTCATAATTCTTACAGGACAGTTGGTGAGAGACATAATACATTTCACAATTCATACAAGACAGTTGGTGAGAGACATAATACATTTCATAATTCTTACAGGACAGTTGGTGAGAGACATAATACATTTCATAATTCTTACAGGACAGTTGGTGAGAGACATAATACATTTCATAATTCTTACAGGACAGTTGGTGAGAGACATAATACATTTCACAATTCATACAAGACAGTTGGTGAGAGACATAATACATTTCATAATTCTTACAGGACAGTTGGTGAGAGACATAATACATTTCACAATTCATACAAGACAGTTGGTGAGAGACATAATACATTTCACAATTCATACAAAACAGTTGGTGAGAGACATAATACATTTCATAATTCTTACAGGACAGTTGGTGAGAGACATAATACATTTCATAATTCTTACAGGACAGTTGGTGAGAGACATAATACATTTCACAATTCATACAAGACAGTTGGTGAGAGACATAATACATTTCACAATTCTTACAGGACAGTTGGTGAGAGCCATAATACATTTCACAATTCTTACAGGACAGTTGGTGAGAGACATAATACATTTCACAATTCTTACAGGACAGTTGGTGAGAGACATAATACATTTCACAATTCTTACAGGACAGTTGGTGAGAGACATAATACATTTCACAGTTCGTACAAGACAGTTGGTGAGAGACATAATACATTTCATAA
Source organism: Sinohyriopsis cumingii (assembly GCA_028554795.2). NCBI lineage: Eukaryota > Metazoa > Mollusca > Bivalvia > Unionida > Unionidae > Sinohyriopsis > Sinohyriopsis cumingii. Next base: position 155,192,393 of record CM068828.1, on the reverse strand, counting down.
TTCTTACAGGACAGTTGGTGAGAGACATAATACATTTCACAATTCATACAAGACAGTTGGTGAGAGACATAATACATTTCACAATTCTTACAGGACAGTTGGTGAGAGACATAATACATTTCACAATTCTTACAGGACAGTTGGTGAGAGACATAATACATTTCACAATTCGTACAAGACAGTTGGTGAGAGACATAACATTTCACAATTCTTACAGGACAGTTGGTGAGAGACATAATACATTTCACAATTCTTACAGGACAGTTGGTGAGAGACATAATACATTTCACAGTTCGTACAAGACAGTTGGTGAGAGACATAATACATTTCATAATTCTTACAGGACAGTTGGTGAGAGACATAATACATTTCACAATTCATACAAGACAGTTGGTGAGAGACATAATACATTTCACAATTCTTACAGGACAGTTGGTGAGAGACATAATACATTTCACAATTCTTACAGGACAGTTGGTGAGAGACATAATACATTTCACAATTCGTACAAGACAGTTGGTGAGAGACATAACATTTCACAATTCTTACAGGACAGTTGGTGAGAGACATAATACATTTCACAATTCTTACAGGACAGTTGGTGAGAGCCATAATACATTTCACAATTTTTACAAGACAGTTGGTGTGAGAGACATAATACATTTCACAATTCTTACAAGACAGTTGGTGAGAGACATAATACATTTCACAATTCTTACAAGACAGTTGGTGAGAGACATAATACATTTCACAATTCTTACAGGACAGTTGGTGAGAGCCATAATACATTTCACAATTCTTACAAGACTGTTGGTGAGAGCCATAATACATTTCACAATTTTTACAAGACAGTTGGTGTGAGAGACATAATACATTTCACAATTCTTACAAGACAGTTGGTGAGAGACATAATACATTTCACAATTCGTACAAGACAGTTGGTGAGAGACATAATACATTCATAATTCTTACAAAACATTTGGTGAGAGTCATAATACATTTCATAATTCTTACAGGACAGTTGGTGAGAGACATAATACATTTCATAATTCTTAAAAGACAGTTGGCGAGAGCCATAATACATTTCGTAATTCTTACAAAACAGTTGGTGAGAGACATAATAAGATTCATGCTTCTTACAAGGCAGTTGGTGAGAGCCATATTACATTTCATAATTCTTACAAGAAAGTTTGTGAGAGACATAATACATTTCATGATTCTTACAAGACAGTTGGTGAGAGACATAATACATTTAATAATTATTACAGGACAGTTGGTGAGAGCCATAATACATTTCATAATTCTTACAAGACAGTTCGAGAGAGGTATTATAAATGCTGTTACAAGACAGGTGGAGAGAGGTGTAATAAACACAGTAGGTATTACACGGCAGGTAATGAGATTTATATACTATTTTTATCATCCTTTTTTTGATGTATTATGTTAACTTTTTGTGTGTAAATCACAAAATAAGAATATGAGTGGCAATACAGATATGGCCCAAGAAAAGGTAACATAATTCTACTTATGTCAAATTTTTTATTTCTATGGATCTTATGTTCTTTGAGAGAGTTGAATTATAAGATGTTGCCAAAATACGTATTTAATGAGGTCTAAAACAAATATGTAGATAATAAATGTAGATGTAAAGATTACTTGCAACAGTTTGAAACCAAAATTAGAGTTTTATTTTACAAGTAGCACATATAACATCTTGCCGATAGGAAAAGGAAGAAAGAAACAAATCAAAGAAGCATGGAGATATACATAGTTTGAAATACTGAAATTAGTGGTCACATTGTGTGAGCATTTTAAGACAAAAGCAGGGTAGACAAAATTACCTTTGAAACAATTCTCTTTCCGTCTAGCTGATACATTTAGTCAACCAGTTATAGCATACTGTGTTCTTGTGTCAGACGAATCTTTCGACAATATTACTACTTGAAAAATAGGGAATAAATATTTATTGTCGGTGTAGTGACAAAAATGTCGTATGGACCTTTTAAATATTTTGAATATAAAGCAATGCTTCTTATATAACGTGAGAGTTTTGTTAGGCAAATGTTAGAATTTCATCTACAGGAGCGCTGCTATCATAACCAGGAAAATTATTTCCAGTCCTATTAGAGAGGATGGTGATACGGAACCGGAAAACGAGAATGAATTTTTATAGGAAATTGACCTTCATCCTGTCTCCTAAATTGTATCTTAGGCTTTTATATTAAAGTTGATTCTATTAGATTTGCTCATATCTTCTTTAACATCCAAAGCGAACTCTGTCAGTTTTAATTTGAGAGGAACTTATTTATTTAATTTAGTCACTGGAATTATAAAGTGCTTAATATTTTCGGACTAAATCACTATTTTAGGATTATTGTGAATTAATTCAAGGACATTTGGATTAAATCAAAGCGATGCATCGAGACTCTTAACACATCGCCACATTGCAGGCAGTTGGGACATCTCACATTTAAAACTGGAATTTATTTGGATCACCACTGGAATGTTTGGAACTCTATACATTTGAAATTGTGATAGAACTCTTAGGACAATTTAATTCACAATACTTTGAGTTATGGTTAAATTTTTATTTTGTATTCAAGGGAAAATTATAAAAGTCTACTCCGAAGACCACATCCAGAAGATGTTGAGAAACTGCATTTGTGAGGATTCTTTGAGATACTGGATGTCTTCGGTGAATTTATACACGAGATCGAACTTTTCGTATTGTTAACACTAGAAAACCTGTTCGCACGACATATCACGGACATGGTTTTGACGATGTTGTTTATGAATTGTTCACGGGATCCCCCAAAGCTCTTGCGAGCCTTGGCTCGCGTGCTACACTGATTGCTAAACAGGATGGAATGAGAGTCGCTCATAGCAATAAACGCATTGCTGCTCATTGGCTGAACAATCTTTGATCTCATGAGATTTGGGATCAGTAGAATTATCAGTGAAGTCGCTCAACACGTTATAGCCGATTCATTGAATGAAAATCTTTTGATGAGGAACGGATTGCGGTTGTCTCACATAAGAAATTAGATGAAAAGATTATTTTCGGAACCAGAAACACAGTCACCCTAACTCGTAAATGCAGCAATACAACAACGATGCAATTTGGCATGATGCTACCATCACTAACGACGGTACAGTTGCGTCATGCCAACGTACGCCTTGGATGCCTTCAATGAGTCCATCAGTGGCGACAGAAGAACTTTTGATATCAGTCACAGAATCTGGCAGAACGTTTGCGATTTCATTCCTCGAGATGACCACAAACTCAACACTAAGCCCTGTTCGAGCAGAATTCTCGTAGCACAAAAGTACCCAATAAGGTGTCGACACACTACGACACGTGTTTGCAGCATGTCAATGCATGGTCCATATGGACAACAAGTAGTAAGTTCGATGATATTTTCAAATCTGAGAATGACTAAGGTACCGGTCACCAAGAACCCAACCAAGACATATTTCTAGACTTTCTTCACAATCAAGTCGCGCGTGTATATTATCGGCTGTTGAAATACATAGGATGAGACCAAAATGCTGGCATGGGCTTGCAGATTTTCCATCTTGACTAACAGCGGTGTACCCGATTTATTACTTTAACCTCGAGCATCTAGACCTGCTTCAGCAGTCTGTGGTGGACTTGTTCTTAAAGCATGATTAATCCACCTGCTCCCACAGCTGTTCCCAATTTCAGATGGATTGCAGTGATACTCTCCGACAAGAGTTTAGTAACCGAATGCGTGTCATTAACATGTCAGTGAAACATTCAAAGAATGGCACTTGAACCTGCAACGTTTTAAATAATATGTCGCATCAGCGCAAAATTGTCCTGTTGAATAGAGGTCGACTCGAAAAGTTAGTAGTCACGAAGATAACAAAATACCTGAATTCAGTTGAAAGTTTCCACGCATGCGTTATCCGGGACCAGCATCTCTGTAAAAGATGGTTTAAGGCGGAGCCTCTCGTGGATGCATAGAGTCTCGAAAAGTTGTAAGGATAAAGGAAAAGGTTTTCGACTATCCCCTTGTCCTCAAGAGCAAACTTGTGGCCAAGGTGTTCGGTTCTGGCCTCGCCAATTTCGACACCTGTTACATTTCCCGGTAATTATGCTAAAACAACATTGACTCAACAAATAAGAGAATGATCTAGAAAGTTAATCAAGAAGGACATACTTGTCTACGTAACAGTTTTTGGACGAAAATGACTGTTAGAGCCACAGAGCAAAAAGGCCTAAAGGATGTGTTTCTAATTGAACGTATTGCTATATCCCTAGAACGCACAGTCACCGATGACATAAATATGCCCCCGGAAAATATATTCTACAAGTGTACCAGTGAAGACAAATATTTATTGCACCTCACCAATGTTAGCATATCAAGCCATTAAACTCCAAAATGACAACATTAATATAGGAACTGCAATGGACCCTAAAAGCCACGGACTCGATAAAATAATTGGGATGGAAACACCAAATGAACCGCTCTACACGTGAAAAACAAATGCGAGTGTGGTCGTGGTGTTATTTTCTGGACTCGCCTCATTAACAACCGTTGGCCTTGGTGAGGATGGAAATCACGACTACTGCAACTTTAATGTGAACAAATTTTGGAATTGTTGTTGGATCCATATCAATTTTAAAATTGATAGTAAGTTAATAAAATCATCTGATATCGACATAAGATATATTCAACCTATAATTGATAGTAAGTTAATAAAATCATCTGATATCGACATAAGATATATTCAACCTATAATTGATAGTAAGTTAATAAAATCATCTGATATCGACATAAGATATATTCAACCTATAATTGATAGTAAGTTAATAAAATCATCTGATATCGACATAAGATATATTCAACCTATAATTGATAGTAAGTTAATAAAATCATCTGATATCGACATTAAGATAACTCAACCTATAATTGATAGCAAGTTAATAAAAACATCTGGTATCAACATAAGATATATTCAACCTATAATTGATAGCAAGTTAATAAAAACATCTGGTATCGACATAAGATATATTCAACCTATAATTGATAGCAAGTTAATAAAAACATCTGGTATCGACATAAGATAATTCAACCTATAATTGATAGCAATTTAATAAAAACATCTGATATCGACATAAGATATATTCAACCTATAATTGATAGTAATTTAATAAAATCATCTGATATCGACATAAGATATATCCAATCTATAATTGATAGTAAGTTAATAAAAACATCTGATATCGACATAAGATATATTCAACCTATAATTGACAGTAAGTTAATAAAAACATCTGATATCGACATAAGATATATTCAACCTATAATTGATAGTAATTTAATAAAATCATCTGATATCGACATAAGATATATCCAATCTATAATTGATACTAAGTTAATAAAAACATCTGATATCGACATAAGATATATTCAACCTATAATCGATAGTTAGTTAATAAAAACATCTGGTATCGACATAAGATATATTCAACCTATAATTGATAGCAAGTTAATAAAAACATCTGTATCGACATAAGATAATTCAACCTATAATTGACAGTAAGTTAATAAAAACATCTGATATCGACATAAGATATATTCAACCTATAATTGATAGTAATTTAATAAAATCATCTGATATCGACATAAGATATATCCAATCTATAATTGATACTAAGTTAATAAAAACATCTGATATCGACATAAGATATATTCAACCTATAATTGATAGTAATTTAATAAAATCATCTGATATCGACATAAGATATATCCAATCTATAATTGATACTAAGTTAATAAAAACATCTGATATCGACATAAGATATATTCAACCTATAATTGATAGTAATTTAATAAAAACATCTGATATCGATATAAGATATATTCAACCTATGATTGATAGTAATTTAATAAAAACATCTGGTATCGACATAAGATATATTCAACCTGTAATTGATAGTAAGTTAATAAAAACATCTGATATCGACATAATATATATTCAACCTATAATTGATAGTAAGTTAATAAAAACATTTGATATCGACGAATATAATCTGCACCACATAATTAATAATATTAGATCAATGCAACAACATCTGATATCGACAAGAGATATCTATAATAATTAATCATAATGGACAGAGTCGGTGCTTGGAAGTCAAAATATCACAGCTGGATAGAAAGTATCAGAAACTAACGAAAACATGATGCTGAAATTAGATAAACTCATACCACTTGCAATAGTTTCAGTAACAGCCGGACGTTCGACTGCAGAAATAACATTTTATGGACCAAGGAATGTCCAAATCAAGCCAAACAGAGGCGTAACAACCGTGGTAGCAGGTCCAGCAATGCTATGGGGCCCGGCCGTATTGGGGGCTCAGACGTATTGGAGACACGGCCAAAGCAGGAAAAAAAAATTAAAGTGACAGTACGAGGGAGGCGGTACACAATGTTTTCTGTGGTGCGAGTGGTGAGATAGTTACGCCACTGAACAAAAAGGTTGACAGAATAGTTATTAGTTGAAGTTAAACAAGAAATCGAAGAAGAGGTTACCGAATAAGACAACTCGCAAACCAGTTGATGTGCCGATTATTGATGTACCCAGCTGATGTACCGATCATTGATGTACCCAGTTGATGTGCCGATCATTGATGTATCCATCTGATGTACCGATCATTGATGTATCCATCTGATGTACCGATTATTGATGTACCCAGTTGATGTACCGATTATTGATGTACCCAACTGGTGTACAAACTATGTTGTACGCGGTTGGTTTGTTCATCACACGATCGTTGAAGTAAATCATGCACGTGGACTTGTAGTACTTGTGAAGTACTAGCGTCATACTCGTGCGTGAACTGGTGACGTCAACGAAGTTTATGATACAGTTTTAGAAACGTGCAAATAGCATGATAATAGCTTTGTTTGGTTACTGATCTAGGTTAAAGTCGTCCACCCGACATGACTATCCTCTGGTAGGGGCACCTATTGGTAAATTTGTTTGACGGGTGCGCGCGCTGGCTTGCATGCACTCGCCTGTGATGTGAAGACAAAGTCATGGAGGAGTCGATAGCTTTGACCTAGACTGGTAACATAATTCCATATGTACTATTATCATACTTCTCTCAAGAAGTCACGCAAAAAAGTTGCAAAAATAACATTAGTTGACAAGCTGTCAGTGGTTAATTTTCTAAATTATGTTGTCCACTTTGACTTTTGTGTCCGTCAAAAACCTATACTTCAACGTCAGTTATTGGGTCATTACATGGTAAAGACAACTATGTTAATAGCAAACGTGAATAGCCAGTTAAAAGTCAGAGAGTGTATTTCATTGGTAGATTAGGAAATAGGAAACGTACGATCCAACAAGCTTTTCTAGCACGTAGATTCAATGGGGCAAGCTGGGTCGCTGGTGATTTTTTTGGTGTAGAAAAATCAGAAACAGCAAACACTTTCGCTTCCGAACGTACAAAGTAATAAACATGCAGTAGTTTCTGAAGTAATATGTCTTGTATCAGGGAAAAATGTAAAGCTTCACTGGGACCTCCAAAATTTTGGGTTGGTTTTTAGTGTTTAACAACATTTTTCAGCACTTGATAAGCCATGCATGGCGGCCAGTATATTTTGTTAGAAGAAGAACCCGGGAAACCCTAGGGAAGAACTACCTATCAAAGGGATGCCCGTAGCAAGCTTTCTCACATACCCGCGTCGGCTGAACCGAGACTCGAACCCAGAGGTAAGATATGAGTCATCTGCAAATGCAAACGCCTTAAACCACTCCATTACTTTAGACTGGCGCTCCACCACTTCATATATTGATAATTTCGAACTGAAGTTAGCACTTCCGTTCAACCAATCAAACAATTCTCTCTGACTCATTTGAAAAGGTGATTTACTCTGTTTTTATCCCTTTAGTTATTTGTCCTTCATAAGGAAGAAAACGCTTCTAGCTTGCTATTTTCCTTTTTAAACTAAATATTTATAACCAGTAACATGTTGAAATGTATTACCCAGATTTTCCCAGATTCATTTTGAGAAATAAGATGATGAAAGTAGATTCTTGAACGGCAAGATGATGAAGGATAAGACCTGAGTAAACCAAATATCTTCACCTACTTGATACAGGCGTTAAGCCTGTTGTAGCCCGTATGTAAAAATTAGAAATAAGATCCAGTCCTACCCTTACACTTTCTCTCTGTCTTTTGAGACACGCATCTGTGTCTAAACATCCAACCTCCACTTAACTGCACGCTTCCTATGCGTTTTGGACGTGCAGATGCGTTTCCCTGCTTAAAGCACCAAAATATTACAGGTGAAAAAGAGGGGGAAAATATGTGATCTAATTAATAATAAAATTGAAATCAAAACTTCCATATAGTCCATATCTCATTATTTTGCCTCATTCACTTCTATCCTATTCAAATGCAAGTGAAATAATAAAATGAAACAAAACTTTAACAAAATCAGGGTCAGATAAAAAATGTAACGATACTTCATACAATGAATGACTGTAATTTGTGCTATTATTATTATAAAGCTATTTTTTTAATGCATTTGTCGAAATGTGATCGTGCAGCTTCGTATCAACCACCGTAACTACGGGGGGGTTGGGGGATGGGTTGGCAAAATTCCCATTCAATTTTTTTCAATTAGGAGGTGGCCCCATAATTAAGTGGAGGGGTGCAGAATTTCATGCTACGCCAATAGATCTTGGGTTTTAAGGAAGCGATCATCCACGAGATAGAGAGAGAGAGAGAGGGAATATGATAAAATTCCTACCATTATCTTTACAATACCAGCGTTTAAACCCGGATTCGGACCTGGCCTAAAATCCTTTTAGTTTCTAATGATTATTTGACCCTAGATACAGCGCTTTAGAACATAAATTAGTCTGATCAAACTCAGAGTAACAGATTTTATTTTCTCCAAGTCTTAAATCAAAGGTAACGAACCCTCATAATGTTTAATAGCAAGACTGGTATTAAGTGCGTTTCAACAAACGAAACGTTTTTTCAAGTGTCTTGGATAAATAAATACCATTGCTACTACAAGACAGGAGGAGAGAGGTAGAATAAATACCGTATCTGTTACGAAACAGGTGGTGAGAGGTAGAATAAATACCGTATATGTGACAAGACAGGTGGTGAGAGGTAGAATGAATACCGTATCTGTGACAAGACAGGTGGTGAGACGTAGAATAAATGCTGTATCTGTTACAAGACAGGTATTCCGATAAATCAACCCCCACAACAAAACTTGATACTGATGGACGATGTGTGGGTCTGATGTGACCTGTTCATTAAAATGTGCAATTTTGCTGCATGCAAATCTTTCCGGAACAAACCTGTGTATTCTTTAGACACGTTTCGGTAATTGGTAACATACCGGAAAGTGTATAAAATGTACACCGATGAATGCTGCCAAACTTTACTGCAAATAGTTGCAGCTTTTAATGAATAGGTGATATCTGCCCCAACCCTAAAATCAATATCATCACGGGTGAGGGGCTGATTTATGGGCCTACACGACAGATGGAGAGAGGTATAATAAATACCGTATGCATTATGGTAACTTCATGTGTTTCCTCTGTAATACAAGGATTTGGTTGGTAATAAGGATCTAGCACACAACAAGGAAGTCAATTTCTACATCTGTTTCTTGTCGAAATTTTCATTTCTACAATCCCATTGGATCTAATATTCCTTCAGAACTCTGAATGGTAAATTATCTGAACAATTCTTATCTAGGAAGGTGTAAAACAAATTTTTGGATCAAAAAATGTGGAGCTGCGCCATAAGATGGCATGCATCAGTTTGAAACGTGTTTTCAAATGCTGGGTTTATTAACAGTATTTCTTGGTAAATCCTACAGATACGATGAAGAAAGGAAGGAAGAAAAGGAAGAAAGAAGAAAAAAAAAACTAGCCCATTTTGATTTTGAAGTTTATACATGTAAGCATTATGTAAATAAAGCAAAACCATTTTTTGTATTTTATATTGCCTTGGTTGTGGTTTTATATTGTCATGGTTATTTTTATATTGCCTTGGTTGTGTTTTTATATTGCCCTGGTTGTGTTTTGATATTGCCCTGGTTGTGTTTTTATATTGCCCCGGTTGTGTTTTGATATTGCCCTGGTTGTGTTTTTATATTGCCCTGGTGCACTCATATCTCATATACATAGTACCAATACGACATATAAAGTTGTAATACATTTAATACAGGTCATTTCTTTTTCTGAAAATCTCATTGTCGAGACAGATTTTTGGCGTAGGCCATTATGATACTGCTCTTAACAAATTATTTCTACTTTGACTATCAATGTCTAGCTATTATTACCTTTCTATAGCATAAAATTTAGCTATGATAATTGGACGGTAATATATAATAACGACATATTGGAAATGTATAGCTATGATAATAGAACGGTTATCTATAATAACGACATATTGGAAATGCATAGCTATGATAATAGGATTGTAATATATAATAACGACATATGGGAAATGTATAGCTATGATAATAGGACGGTAATGTATAATAACGACATATTGGAAATGTATAGCTATGATAATAGGACGGTTATCTATAATAATGACATATTGGAAATGTATAGCTATGATAATTGGACGGTAATATATAATAACGACATATGGGAAATGTATAGCTATGATAATAGGACGGTAATGTATAATAACGACATATTGGAAATGTATAGCTATGATAATAGGACGGTTATCTATAATAATGACATATTGGAAATGTATAGCTATGATAATTGGACGGTAATATATACTAACGACATATTGGAAATGTATAGCTATGATAATAGGATTGTAATGTATAATAACAACATATTAAGATAAAACAGAAGCAGTAGTTAATATAATCTATGTTGGGTTTTACAGGGAGACAAGGAAATCTCAGTCAAGGGGTTATATTATTAGTCTCCTTTCGAGGCTTGCCGAGTAGGGAGACAAATCATGTAACCCGCGACTGGGATTTCGTTTTCCTGGTGCAAACACCGACATAGATTATTCTTCTCGCCCAATTTTTTCAAACTCAATTAAAATAACCATGCACCCTTGCAATTTAGTTAGCAGATTAAAACCCAGTATTCATCATGTACTATTATTGCTTCTCACTCTATATAAAGGTCATCAGGTTTTGAACTCTCTTATGAAAATCTGAACAATTATCTGAGTAGAATCTAGCTATATATACCGCTCTTAGAAAAGGGAAAACAAATAAAAATAATATAATTGTTATGTGTTGGAAGTATTGTGCAATCAGCGTCTCGAGCAAAATGCTGTTGTTTTTCCACTACGGCGCATTAAGACAAATATGTTAATGAGGGCAATGGGGTGGCCTGTCTACCCTAAGTAAACAAGTTTTACGCATGGGAGAATAGAAACATAAAATCATTTGACGTTATTACTGTATCATCATTTAATCGATGAATGTCAAATGACTTAGACGATAAGTATTAATATCTTTGATACCGGTAAGTTTTAACTTTCATCAGGTTTATGTTGGAAAACGTTCTATGGTACCAAAGGTACGATACCATACAGTACAATATGCCTACTGGGTATAGTTCTAAGGAAGCGTGTAGTGACATAAGGAAAGTTTTAACTCATGACTTTCTTGGAAATGTATATCTTCTCTCCTGGAAATATGGCAAGTGTTGCTATCATTAGTGCAGTGATATGCCACAGGAAATTCGTTTTTGTGGAGTAACATGTGGACCGATGAATGGACCACTCTGTCAAGTGGACAGATGAATGGACCACTCTGGTTGGTAAGTGCAGGAGCTTTCATTTGCAATCGCATTATAACATTTGATTCAAGTGGAGGAGATTTTGTGTGTTCGACAAAGTTAGAAGAAACCAGTTGACATAACACATTTCTAATCTTTGCCGGCTTTGCAGTAGCACTTGAGAGAGTTTGGTTTTGTGTGGCCAGTGATGTGTATTGCCCGTGTGTCTGGAGCTCTTTCTAATAGCTCGTGTGTGTGTGTGTGTGTGTGTGTGTGTGTGTGTTATCAAAGTTGCAGAGACCTTAAATTGCTATATGAGTGAATTAAATTCTTTATTATATATAGGCGTATATGTTATTATTATTATTATTATTATTAGTATTGGATTTTATAACAACGTTATCATGCAGAGTAGAATACATCAATGATTTCTTTTTAAAAGTAGTTCTTAACGCGTGGACACCATGACTGAGACGACTGTTTTGAGATAACCAGAATGAGATAGGGTAAGTGGACACCATGACTGAGACGACTGTTTTGAGATAACCAGAATGAGATAGGATAAGTGGACACCATGACTGAGACGACTGTATTGAGATAACCAGAATGAGATAGGATAAGTAATGTTAGCAAAACAGGTAGATTCATTAGTAGTGTATGGGAACGATATAGCGACAATGGGACTTCAGTGTTAAAACAGTGAGTTGCCCTACGGCGACAAGTGTTATTTAACATAAGTGGGATTGTATAATGACAAGGGAATGGAACAGTATTGTGACAAGGGTTTGGGACTGTATAGCAACAAGGGAAAATGGAACATAGTGACAAGGATATTGGGACCGTATTGTAACAAGGGAACAATTTAACATAACGACAATGGACTGGGACTATAGGGACAATGGAAATTAAACATAGGGTTTACATATACAAACCAATTTCTATGGAACAATGAATTAGGCAAGAGAGAATATATATCTTTTCGAGACATACGAGTGGCTCTGAAAAGGGTCGTGTAGTTATCTTCTACTATCTCTGCTCCCTTTTTCTTCTCCACCAGCACCTCATCTTTACCAGGACATTTTTTCTTCTTTTCTCATCCTTCCATCAATTTATATATTTATAGCCTCAACTTGTGTGACGATCCGGTTTAAAAACCCAATTATGTATTTATAACTCCAACAAAAAGACTATCCCTTACACCACACAAATATTATCCATCACACCACTATGCTATCCAACATATCATAATCACTATCCAAAATGCCTTGCGTTCGCTTAGAATTTAGAAGATGAAATCTCACACAATATCCATTCCTTACACCACAAAAACACTATCCATTACACCGTCCATTATATCATACTCACTATCCAAAGGCCCTGTGTTAGCTTAAAATGTAAGAAAAGAGGAAAAAAATCTCACAAAATAGACTATCTCTTACACTACCAAAAATCTTATGTGGAAACACGCTAACGTCTGTTCATGTCCACAACTTGTAGGAAATTTTAATGGAAAAACCCAGTATATATTTGTATGCTAATTTTATGTCCCTATTTCTATGTCTCAATTTTTGTATTTCATGGTCAATTTTTACTAGAGACTAAGTGGCTGACTTGAATACGCGCTACTGTAGGTATGTAGGTAGGTAGGTGAAATGAATTTGATAGCGACAAGGGAGTTTTATAAGAACAAACAAAAGCCAACACACACACACACACACACACACACACACTCCAAACTTTATGTGTTAGCTTATAATGTAAACGAAGAAGGTGACATTTCACAAAATAGACTATCCGTTACACTACAGCAAATACTACCCATCACATTAACTATACCATTTAACACCCCCCTTAACACACTATCCCTAAATTCTGTTTTTCTCAGAACGTAAATAAAGAAGATGAAATCTTACAAAAAAATATCCCTACACCACAAAAATATTATCCATCACACCACTATGCTATCCAACCTATCATACTCACTATCTGAAACGCCTTGTGTTCGCTTAGAACGTAAGAGAAGGAGATGAAATCTTACAAAACGTATCTATCCCTTACACCACAAAAATACTATCCATTACACACACTATACCATACATTATATCATACTCACAATCCAAACGCTCTGTGTTAACTAAAGATTTAAAAGAAGAAGATAAAATCTCACAAAATAGACTATCTCTTACATTACCAAAAATACTATGTGGAAAAATACTAGTGTCTGTTTATAGTAACAACTTGTCTGAAATTCCTATGCAAAAATCTAGTATATATTTTAGCCCCAACTTGTGTGACGGTCCTGTATAAAAACCTTGTATCTATTTATAGCTACAACCTGTAGAAAGTCCTATGGGAAAACCCAAGTCTATATTTATAACCTCAAAATTTCTAGCTTCAATGACGTCACTGTACTGGACACTAAGGGTATAATGGCAGCAGTGTTGCAAGCGGCTGACCTGAATATGCGCTACTGTAATTAGATACGTAGGTGAAATGAATTTGATAGGGAGAAAGGGAGTTTCATAGGGACAAACAAAGCCCATTACATACACACACACAAACACACACAATCTCCAAACAGTATGTGTTAGGTTAGAATGTAAACGAAGAAGATGAAATTTCACAAAACACCTGTTCCTTACACCACAAAAAATACTATCCATCACATTATTTTTACCATTTAACAACCCCCTTAACACACTATCCAAAAATTATTTTTCTGTCTCAGAATGTAAACGACGAAGATGAAATCTCACGAAAAAGGCCATCCTTTACACCACAAAATTATTATGCATCCCATCACTATGCTCTCTAACATATCCTGCTCACTATACGAAATGCCTTGTGCTCGATTAGAATGTAAGAGAAGGAGATGAAATCTCAGAAAATATATATCCCTTACACCACAAAATGCTATCCATTACACCAACTATACCATCCATTATATCATACTCACTATCAAAACGCCCTGTGTTAGCTTAAAATGTAAGAGAAGGAGATCAAACCTCACAAAATAAACTATCCCTTACACTACCAAAAATACTATGTGAAATTCCTCTTGTCGCCAAAGGGCAAACTTAGTATTTTAACATTGAAGTCCCATTGTCGCTATATCGTCCCCATATACTACTGATTTATCTGTCATATGGATGAGAAATAAGTTTCAGGTATTGCTTTTCTTTGTTTTGTTGGGACACCTTATCTCTGACATTCATATGTTAGTCAACTAAAACATGAAAAAACATATTATGTTGTGTTAGTCTACAGGCAGTCAAATAATAATGAATGTCTTCATTGTTTTGATCTGTATACACTGATTCTCTGTATCTCTTCTACTTTAAATGTCGCTTTTTCGCTTTTAATAGCAAAATCAGGTCACTTTCTCTGGCCATCAATTTCTTTTTCGTCTCTGACACACACACACACACACACACACACACACACACACACACACATATATATATATATATATATATATATATATATATATATATATATATATATATATATATATATATATATATATATGTGTGTGTGTGTGTGTGTGTGTGTGTGTGTGCGTGTGTGTGTGTGTGTGTGTCTGTGTGTGTGTGTGTGTGTATGTTTTACTGTCAGTCTTTATGCGTGAATATATGTATGTATAAGGCTATATGAAAGTATGATGTGTGCTCAGACAAAGTTCAGAAAAAGTTCAGAATAAACGTTTTATTCCACCTGAATAAATTTTAAAATAAGAAATGTGTTTATCTGTATATTTATTTGTAATTGCATTTCTCTGTGTTAGTCATCCTGTGTCAGTCAGTCATCTGTGTCATTCATCCTGTGTCAGTCAGTCATCTGTGTCAGTCATCCTGTGTCAGTCAGTCATTTTTGTCAGTCATCCTCATAACAAAATATCTATATTCAGATCAGAGACATCGTGTTTGATATTTGCTTCAAATAATAGATTGTGGAAAAGGTATGGTCGCTAGTAAAACTAAAAAAATTTTGAAAATATGTAATAATTTCATACTTTTATTCGACTCAGAACCAATCTAGTTTAACAAAGCAAAGGAATTCACGGGTTGTTGTAATTGTATTGCAGAATGTTTTGAATTTTTGAATAAATTAACGAAAATTACGACACTGAAAAGTTATCAAGTACTGACGTTCAATGGCTTTTAAAAATACTGTGCACACAATACTGTGGGAATTACATAATGTTTGCAGGCTAAACGTCATAATATTCTTGTTTGACGTATATACATTAAGTCGCTAAATAGGTGTTTTCCACAATATGGAATTGATAAGGATTGTAACCGTAATCTGAAACAAATAAATGAAGTTGATTCAGGTAGGTAATACATTTCTGATAAGTTTGTTTTATCATTAGTTGGTTTATTGGTTTACTTCTTCAAGAATGTGCCCTTTTTGCTTAATAGGCGAACATTGTCGTAATTACATCATGTGAGAATGTAAGATCTCTCTTACTGTAAATAGCATGACGTAAACTGCTTCCCAGGAGGCGCTTCTATCGCTTCTATCGAAACGCATCTGCACCACGAATATATATCTGTTATAGTAGGTACCGATACACAAATTGCTTCCCAGGATGTGAGCTTGCATCAACCGAAACGCCATTGCACCGATACGCAGAATTGCTTCACATGACGTGCAATCGCTTAAGTCGAAATGCCACTACATCACAGATTGATTTCTGCAAGTATATTCCAGGCTGGATTGTAGCGAGTTATCTTTACAATAGATGGAACCAAAAGAAAAACCCGACTCTGATATTTGGTTCATCCTGTCATTGTGTTTACCGCATTTTCCAAGAAAATCGCCAAACGTGACGGAACATATAGCATATTTAAAGCTAAAACCCTTCGCTACCATGGCTTTCTCTGAGAAACAACATTAAAAGTAAACGTGCAAATATTTCGTTGATTGTTGAAAAGTCATTTAGTGGTATCTCAAAAACGTCTTTTAACATTAATTCACTTAATTCATTCTTCGCACATCTCACAGGACCTTCATCTGTCATCAAATGAGCAATTGTACAAGTATACATCGAATACCGCCGAGTCTGTGTCAGAAAGTCAAAGGTTTTTTTTCGAATCATACGAGGCTTGGATTGCCGCCTCACTCCGTAATAACTCCGCCATAATGTATGGATTGCCGCTTTATTCAGTCAAAGCTCCGGCATAATGTTTGGATTGGCGTCTTACGTTGTCATAACTCGGGCACAATGATTGGAATGCCGCCTGACTTTGTAACAAGTCCGCCACAAGATTTGGATTACTACTACTTTGGATTCAAGTAGCGTGTACCATTTGGTATGTGTGACTGGTTAATTTGTACACGTTAGTGTACTATTTGATTTTTGCGATTCACCGTTATTAGTACAATGCCTCCCAAGCAAGCAAGATTAGCCACAAAGGCCCCTTCAAGGTCCCCGTCACAGCGACATCCTCCATCGTTGTCTTCCGGTGGTGGTCTGCATCCCTGTCCTCTCTCATTCCAGGCTGTCACCAAGTAAACTAGCAGCAGTGGTTTTCAAAATTCACGTTTCAAATCAGAATTCAAATCAATGCCCAGTTCTCTACTTTTATTGGGCTGTTCCTATACTATTTTGCCAAACATGTGATTGTCACATTCGATTAAGATATTTCTGAGCTGTGAATTTTCCTATCTTATGTTAGTTCTTTTAATTTCGTGTACTCTGCGTACTTGAAATTTCCATAACGTTTGTCACATCGTGTAGGCTTACGTAGCCTTTTTTCGTTTGAGATCTCAGTCTGGGTAAATATTTCTCAAGTGGGAATTAAAACCAATCAGTTTTTTTTCAGGGCCAGCAGGTTGTTGGTCTAAAGAGTGCTTTCTTGGGTCGGAATGAAAGCCCTATGTGGTAAACATGTGTGTGTGTGTGTGTGTGTGTGTGCTATATTCGGGTTTGTTTTATTTTGGTTTTTTTTGAGGGGGTGTATTAGTAGGTATGTGTGCTATATTTTATGTGGAGGATATAGATATTTCTGTTCGTGTTTCTGTTAGTTTTTACATACATTCCGACAACACACATTCACGCACACTTTCTCGCATACATATGTGGGTTGTGTTGAGGCGGGGAGGGTATTGGTATTGGTCTTGTTTTTGTTTCGGGATGACAATTCTTTTCAGACTGGGGTGTGTGTGTTTTTTATTATTATTTTGTGGCAAAATATTTTCGATTATTCTTTCCTTCCCTCAAGTCTTCGGGAGGTTTCTTTCTTCTCTTCTTTTAGGCCTTCTTCTTTACTGCTTGCTGTGCCTTTTCCTGCTCTTCTTTATTTAAGCTCTTTTCTTCTTTTCCGTGCCCGTTGATGTTTTTGGTCTTCTTCTTGTCTTCTGATCTTATTTAATACTTCCACGCTTGATATGAGATGTCTGCTTCTAGGATGGGGTGTATGTGTCTATTCCCCTCCCCCCACCCCCCTTGATCACTTGGCTGTTATTATGTTTAATTTAGGTTTTATTGTTTTTTGTTTTGTCATTTTATTTGTTTTGTTATTTTATCTAGCCACCCAGCTGAAGTTGATGCTACCATCCTAGGTGTAGAGAGGTGCATTTCTGATGTGAAATCATGGATGAAATGTAACAAGCTGCAGATGAATGATGATAAAACTGAAGCCATTCTGATCACAACACAAAGACTTTCTCATTCACATCCTTTACCTCAAACAATAAATATCAGTAACACCAACATTAAATTCACACAGTCAGTACGAAACTTAGGTGTTACTCTGGAAGTACGCTCACATTGCACCAACATGTCATGAACATATGCAAGGCTGCATGTCTTGAGCTGAGACACATCAGCTCAATTCGCAAATATCTTTCAGTTGATGCCACTAAAACACTTGTGTGTTCATTAGTACTTTCAAGACTGGACTATTGTAATTCAATTCTATCTGGTTCATCTCAATATCTACTCCAGAAACGTCAAAAAGTTCAAAACACATATGCTCGGATCATACTTAGAGAACCACGATCAGAGCACACCTCTCCGCTGCTCCGTACCCTACACTGGTTATCCATTCAATCCAGAATCAAACACAAAATTTGTTCTCTGTGCTACTGTTCACTGACGGACTCCAGTCCGTGGAATGAATTGCCCATTGAACTTAGACACAATGACACAGTGATCTCATTCAAGACTGCTCTTAAAACTCACTTATTTCGACTGCAAGAATAAACTTAAAGACCTAATAATGTTTCCTACTTTAAATATTTTCATCATTTTTTTGTTTTCTAATTTCATGGTGGGTTTTTTATATCGTATCATTATATATGTTTTTTATGTTATAGGTGTTGTCTAATGTTGTAAAGCGCTTAGAGCTTCTAATGATTAGACGCTATACAAAGTCCTCATTATTATTATTATTATTATTATTATTTACAGGCTAAGTCTATTTTGTTAAGTCATATATATTTGCCGAATACTCGAGTCGCTAAGACATGTCAAAGACATCTGATCTTATTTATTCCCTAATTTTAATTTTGTTAGCCTGTCTACTAATTATGTTAAATTTGGGCATATTTTGTTTTGATTATTTCCTAGCTTGTGGATAGAGTTATTTATGTGATGTTATTTTCAAGCTAAACCTATTTTGATAAGACATATATCTTTGCCGAGTACTCGGGTCGCTAAGACATGTCAAAGACATCTGATCTTATTGTTCCTTGCATTTAGTTTGTTAATCTGTCTCCTATTTGTAAATAATTGAATGGTATTTACTTAGCGGGTCAGATTCATGTATAAAGTAAATTATTCTTTTAGTTCCTTTTTAAGGTGTACTGATTTCAACTTTGTACAAGACATATCTTTATTTCTAGCACTACCTTAAGCTAAATTTGTCCCCTTTTGCCTATTTTGTTAACGAATGCCAGGATGTTGTTATAGGTCTTTCCCGTGTTATTGTTTTTTGCCACTAGTAACTCCGGGTACGTGCGCCGTTCTCCTGATAGTTCCTGCTGGGTTTTCAGTTCGGCCCTCTCCTGGTTGTAGTTGGGGCATATATTTAGCACATGCTCGATTGTTTCTGGAGTTGGGTAGTAGGGGCAGTTTGTAATTGATCCCCTTGTAATGTTTTTTCCCTGCGTATCCTGCCAATAGAATTTTACCTGTTCTTATTCGATTTATTATTGTTATGTCGTATGGGTTTTTGAAAGTCGGATACTTAACTTTTCTACTTACTTTTTTCTCTATTTTGCGTATTTGGCTACTAGTGTCCGATTTGTCCCATTGTTCTTACCACATGGCATTGGTCTTGTTCCGGATAATACTATTGATTTCAGTTACTAGGCTATGTTTTGGGCCATGGGTTCATTTGTGGAGTCTTTTGCTTCTGTGTCTGCTTTGTCATTGCCCGGAATTTGGATGTGGGAGGGGATCCATACGAATTCAACGTGTTTGTTGGTTTTCTCAATTTCTTTGAGTAAAGATCTTGCATGGTTAATCATACTAGGTCTACTCTGGGATTGGTCCGTTGCCAAAAATTGTAGTACACTGTACGAGTCGCTTAGAATGACCGTTTAAGTTGTTGGATATATTTTTACGTAGGTTATTTCATTAGTATTGCCGTGCATTCTACAGTGTAAATTGCACACTGGTCTGGTAGTCTTTTTCCAGTGGTGATATTCTAATTTTGGAATCACTATCCCTGCTGCCGTTTTACTCGGATTTTTGGATTTTGATCCGTCTATGAAAATGTGCATGTATGTCTCGTATTTGTTGTCTATGTACGTTATTATTGATGCCCTTAGTCATATTGGGTCGTTTTATTTGTTTCCTAATTTACTTAGGCTAAGGTCGATTTGTGGTGTGGGCAGGTCCACGGGGGAATATGAGTAGTACCGTATTTTTCCTAGGTTGATTTTCGAGATTTAAGTTTTCTTTTTAGATCTATAATTATTTTTCCGCACAGGTATTTTTTATTTTTCCATTTTGTGTCTAATGGTTTGTCACATGCTGCGAGGGCTTGGACCGTAAGATGGTTGGATTGGTGTATTAATATTCTGGTCGAGTATCGCAGCATCAATTCCTTCCGCCTCTGTTCTAGCGGGGGTTCGGGGCCCAGAGTGGCCGAGTGGTCTAAAGCGTTCTCCGTTACGGATCACTGCCATCTCACCTCTGTCTGCGTGGGTTCGAATCTCGGATTCAGCCAATGTGGGTATGTGAGAAAGCTTGCCAGTAGCTTCTCGTGGGTCGGTGGTTCTTTCAGGGGTTTTCCCGGGTTCTTCCTCCACCATTAGTACTGGCCGCCATGTATAGCCTATCGTGTGCTGAAAAATGGCGTTAAACAACAACAACAACAACTAGCGGGGGTTCTCCTGTTATTATAAAGATGTCTTGTGTGGGGGAATTATTTAGGACTCCGGTGTATGCTCTTGGAGGTTTTGATTGGACTGTGTCCAGTTTCCGGGCTAATGTGGCACTCGCCGATCCGTAGTCCTGGCAGTCGTAATCCAGTTTAGCCCTTATGAGCGTTCTGTAGAGAGTTACGAGTGTTTTTTGGTCAGCCCCCCAGTTCACACCTCTGAGGTTTCAAAGGAGGTTAATGTCTCGGTTGCACATTGTAATGAGTTCTTGAATGTGGGCTGCCCATGTGAGTTCGTGATCGAATACAATGCCTAGGAATGTAGCTTGTTTTTCTAATTTTATGGGTACCCCATTTAGGGATAATTTGGGAGGTGGTGGGAGGTGGCCACCTCCCGGATTGAAGATTGTGTCTACTGTTTTTAGATGTAACAACTTAAATCCCCATTTATCTGCCCAATTTCCTATATCGTTTAACCCCAAGGTGGTTGGGTTTGACAGCCGTTTCCAGATCGTTTATCATTATATTAAATAATGTTGGACTGATTATGCTTCCCTGTGGCATGCCATTTTCCAGCATGTATTGTTCAGAGTAGTCTTGTCCTATCCTGACTTGTATCTTCCTGTTGGTTAGGATATTATAAATACATTTGTATACATTGCCAGTTATTCCGTAGTTGTTTAGTTTATATATCATTCCTTTAGTCCACATCAGATTATACGCTTTTTCCGTGTCTAAAACACGGCTGCAACATATTTTGATTTTGTATATTTTTCTCTAGAGAATAGTTTAGCAGCGGTTTCTAATCTGATTAGCTGATCAGTAGTGCTTCGGTTGTTGCGAAAGCCGCTCTGTGTACTGGCTAGCAGTCCTTTGCTTTCTAAATGGTATTTCAGTCTGTTATTGACCATCGTTTCCATTACTTTACATATATTGTCCGTTAGTGATATGGGCCTGTATGATTTTACATCGCTTGTGGGTTTTCCGGGTTTAGGAATCGGGATCACTACTGCTTTTTTCCATCTTTTAGGTATAGTACCCGTTTCCCATATTTTATTAATGAGGGTAAGTATAATTGTGACAAGTTTCTTGGGGAGATTCTTGTAAATTTCTTACCCCATCGTATCTTCTCCGGGGTGATGTATTTTTTTTTTTTGCCGACGAGGGCCTTGGTTCATTCGGCTTCTGTAAATGGAATGTTTAGTGAGCCGTCGTTGTTCCCACCTTCATTTATGTTGTCAGAGTTGCTTTCTTCAAATTGGTTTTATGATCTTTAAACTTATCATCTAAGATGGTATTGCTGCTCATGCTGGAGAAATAGTTTAAAAATAATTCTGCTTTTATTTTGTTGTTTTGTCCAGGTACATTGGGAGTTATTGATTTGTTTTTGCCTCTCAGATTTTTTAAATTCTTTGCCACACTTCCTTCGATTTTGTGTTCATATCTAGTTTTGAGCAGAACTCTCTTCACGCGTTTTGTTTAGATGTCATAATAATTTGTTTAGCTGCTTTGTCCTTTTCCTTGTAATGTATAAAATCCCTATTGTTTTTAGTTCTTTTGAATTTGTCTAGAGCTATTTTCTTTTCCTTGACAGCCATCTTACACTCATTATTCCACCAAGGCACAGTGTGTTTGGGTGCTGACCCTTTAGTTTTAGGAATTGTTGTTTGTGCAAATGCATTAATGGTTTCTATTATGTTGTCATTAAAGATATCAATGTCATGGTGGTATATGGTTGCTGGGTCGATTGATTCACCTAACTGTTTAAACCTGATCCTGTTGGCTTGTTCGTATTTCCGTCTTGGTGGAAATGACGTATTAATTTGAGCAATTTTAATTTGTTATCCTATGTTTTTAGGGTAGTGGTCTCTTCCCATGGAGTCACTTTCGTCGACTTGCCAATCAGAAACGCCTGCTAATCTTGAGGTGCATAGAGATAGATCAATTGCTGATGTGTGGCCTGTTCTGTCATCTATATGCGTGT
The DNA here is from genome assembly GCA_028554795.2 of Sinohyriopsis cumingii. Taxonomy (NCBI): domain Eukaryota; kingdom Metazoa; phylum Mollusca; class Bivalvia; order Unionida; family Unionidae; genus Sinohyriopsis; species Sinohyriopsis cumingii. The sequence goes on along the minus strand of CM068828.1, from coordinate 155,169,305 downwards.
GTGATCCGTTACTGAGGAAGACTAAGTTACATTTTTGTGCCCATTTTTTTACGAGTTTGCCTTTAAGGTTCGTCTTTTCACTTCCCATAGTACGTTGTGACCACTGAGGTCACCGCATATTATTACCTATTCACCGTAGCCCTAATCAGTTTAGTTGTTTCCACTGTGTCTAAATTGCGCTGTTAGTAGTGAAGTGGGGCACTTTAGCCTCAATGGGAATTAGCATTAAAAACACCCCTGGGTCACTTTAGCCTCAATGGGAAATTTAACATTACGAAAACACCTGGGTCACTTTAGCCTCAAGGGGAATTTAACATGGGAAAAATTTGGGGTCTGTTGAGCCTCAAGGGGAATTTAACATGGGAAAATTTTTTGGGTCTGTTGAGCCTCAAGGGGAATTGAACATGGAAAATAATCTTGGGTCTGTTGAGCCTCAAGGGGAATTGAACATAGGCAATAAATCGTGGGACTGTCTAGGGACAAGGGGAATTGAACAGGGGATTTTTTTTAAAAAATTAAAAAAAATGGGGTAGGCAATTGAAAGCCTATCTCTTTTCGAGAGATGTGGGTGGCCCTGAAAAGGGCCTTTGGGTTTATATATGCCCTTAACATAAAGGGCATCTGTGACTTCTTCTTGTCCTTAGGCTTCGTCTCACTGTAGGACCGTAAATCAGGACTCTTTTGAGGCATCCTTGCCTCTCCACGTAAATCCTACGTATCCATAGGTTGCTGGCGGTCCAATGGACAACTGTCCATTCGGATCGGACATACATCGGTATGTCCGTCCTGAACATCATTGTTGACACAAGGGTGGAAGATTCAACGTCAGTCCACATGCTGAGGCGACGGGAACAGGTAAATCAATGCAGTGAACTGCGCTTATTTATAGGTAGAGGAAGGATTGAAACGGATTGAGTTCATTGACCAATCCAAACACGCGATACAAAATTCAGTCAGCTCGCATCCAATCCGAAGAGAACAGTCTGTGACGTCAGTTGGTCTATATAGATTCGCTAGCGCTTGTGTGCAGTCAATCTATACGACAGTGATTCAGCATGACGGAAATTCAGAAAACGATCCATTGGGGTGCACCAACAGGGGAGACTGCCCAAGGGAACCCGGACTTACTTTCAGAAGAGGTGAACTGGGATTTTGTGGATTTTCTTTCCTCGCAAGAATTTGTTCCGGAACCTTCGTTACCTTCTTCATTACCGCAAGTGGAGAATTTTAGACAGAGACAGAAAGAAGAATTGGAGAAATTTATACAACGACAAAAGGAAGCGGAACAAGCTTTTCTCCTACAGCAGCAAGAAGAAGAGGTAAGAAAAAAACAACAGCAACATCAGCAAGAAGAAGTAGCAGCAAAGAAACAAGAGGGTGAAAATCAAACGGTCACGGTACTGTTGGACATTTTAGCGGAGTTAAGAAGTCTGAAACAAATGTATCAGACTTCTTTATTACGACCGAAGAGAATACGACCTTCCCGAGCTAAACACGTCAACCCTGTGACTAAGCCTACCGTACCACCCTTAGTGATTTCAACCCAATCATCATCATCATCAACGTTACGCAGTCCAGAAGTAGGCCTTGGCCGTGGCAAAGGCTTAAGGCAGTTAAAGTTGGTTGCTTAAACTCACCCCTGCACCAAAATAAAAAGGCCCTTTTCAGGGCCACCCACATTTCTCGAAAAGAGATAGCCTTTCAATTTGCCAATAACTCAGAAAAAAAAAAAACCAACCCATTTTACCCCCTATAGTACGTGTCTTTGTATGAGTGCGTGAGTGTAGCTTCTTATTTTAAAATCAAAACTCAAAGACACTTACCTTATATCATTAATTTATTCTTTTATCCATTGTTACAATCCAATTCACAATTCACAAGACAACACTTTAATAAAAAGTTCATTGACTTCTTCTTTCTGCTTGTTTAGTCTCTCTGTTTTTTGAATTTCTTCACCTTCTTTTCCTCATTTTCTTCCCTTCTTCTTTTCTTCTCCTGTTTCTTTGCCTCTTGTAAATAGAATTGTCTTCTTTCTTCCTCTTCTTCCTCTGAAGAATCCCTCTCTTCCTCTGAAGAATCCCTCTCTTCCTCTGAAGAATCCCTCTCTTCTTCTGAAGAATTCCTCTTTTCTTCTCACTCCTCTTGTTTCTTTTTTGGGCAATCTGGAGACCAATGTCCTTTTTCTTGACAATATATAGATTCGCTAGCGCCTGTGCGCTGTCAATCCATGCGACAGATATTCAACATGACGGAAACTCAGAAAACGATCAATTGGGGTGCATCAGCAGTGGAGACTACACAAGGGAACCCGGACTTACTTTCAGAAGAGGTGAACTGGGATTTTGTGGATTTTCTTACCTCGCAAGAATTTGTTCCGGAACCTTCGTCACCTTCATTACCACACGTGGAGAGACAGAGACAGAAAGAAGAATTGGAGAAATTTATACAACGACAAAAGGAAGCGGAACAAGCTTTTCTTTTACAGCAACAACAGCAAGAAGACGTAAGAAAAAAACAAGAAGAAGCAGCAGCAAAGAAACAAGAGGGTGAAAATCAAACGGTCACGGTACTGTTAGACATTTTAGCGGAGTTAAGAAGTCTGAAACAAATGTATCAGACTTCTTTATCACGACCGAAGAGAATACGACCTTCCCGAGCTAAACACGCCAACCCTGTGACTAAGCCTACCTCACCACCCTTAGTGATTTCAACCAAATCATCATCATCAGAAGTAGGCCTTGGCCGTGGCAAAGGCTTAAGGCAGTTAAAGTTGATTGCTCAAACTCACCCCTACACCAAAACCCAAAGGCCCTTTTCAGAGCCACCCACTTCTCTCGAAAAGAGATAGACGTTCAATTGCCAATAACTCAAAAAAAAACAAAACATTTTACCCCTATAGTACGTGTATATGAGTGCGTGAGTGTAGCTTCTTATTTAAAATCAAAACTCAAAGACACTTACCTTTTTATACCTAATGTATTCTTTTATAAATAGTTACAATCCAATTCACAATTCACAACAGAGCACTTTAAAAAGTACATTCACTTCTTCTGTCTCACTGTTTAGTCTCTCTGTTTTTTAAATTTCTTCACCGTCACAGTCTTTTCCTCCTCTTCCTCCTCACTTTCTTCCCTTCTTCTTTTCATCTCCTGTTTCTTTTTCTTCACCTGTCTGCTATCTTCCTCCTCTTCTTCTTCCTCTCAAGAATCCCTCTCTTCTTCTGACTCCTCTTGTTTCTTTTTTGGGCAATCTGGAGACCAATGTCCTTTTTCTTGACAATAATAACAGGTATCTTGACTTTTGTCTCTTTTAACCCCTGTTTTTCGTTTTTGACGGTCTGGACACTCTGAAGACCAATGCCCTTTCTTCTGACAGATATAGCAAGTATCTTCACTTTTATCTCGAAAAGAAGGAGAGTAGTCCGAAGGCTGGTCTGAAGAAAGTTTTCTAATGACCCCTCGCAAAGCTCTGATGAAACGTTCGATTTGGTTAGTCTCTTCCATCGTTGTGCTCGGTTAGAGAGTGAAATGAATAGTGAAAGGACAAGACACACACCCTTTTATATAAGCTGGTCTGCCATGACTATAAATTAGTCCATGCTGTTTAAATTTTAGTCATTTGACGTTTTTCACTCAAGATGAAACGATCCAATTCATTTGAGAAGAAAGAAGAAAGTAAGAGGCAGAAACGTGATCTATCGCCTCGTACCAGAGCTGAAGTCTTGGCACAAATTCATGCCAGTGATTTTGAAGAGGACATGAGTGAACCAGAATCCAAACCCTCTAAACAAAGTTCACCACCCTTAGTTGACCCTGAAAAGTACTATTCCATTCGAGAGACAGAAAAGCGCTCCTCTAGAAAATTTAGAACCACGGCTTACAAATACACGGTGAAGTTTAAAGATTTCAAGGCCGAAGTACCGTTAGAGAAAGCAGAAAGTTTCATCACCGGGGTGTGGGATTCTTTACTCACCACACTCAAGCGACAATGTCAACCCAAAGAAGACGATCGCTTGAGACTTTCCATACAACACGACGGTTTGAAATCCCCTGTTTGGATCGAGTTTAGCACCCCTGCAGAATTGACCGCTTCCAAAGTCATGGACAAATTCAACACGTGCAACAATCCAATGACCAGTTTGACATCACCGATGGAAAAGCCACATTGGACATAACCCACGTCTCTCCTCCTCAAGGGACTGGCCGCAGAAAGATCTTATTGGTGAACGACCTTCGCAGCACCAAAAAGAGCCTCGTCCGAATTCACAACCCTCAAGACCAGATGTGTTTAGCCAGGGCTATCGTGGTGGGACGAACCTATGCTAACAAGAATGACACGGCAGAATGGAAAAGAGCCTGGAAAATTATTCTGCAATCGGACCGAGCCAAACAACGAAGTGAAGCAGAACTCCTGTTGCAACAAGCCGGCCTGTCCAAAGACACACCCTGTGGCATTCCTGAAATGCAAACATTGCAAGATGTCCAAGCTCCACGCTACACCTTGAAAGTGCACCCTCAAGAAATGCGTGGGCCTCTGTTGTTTCGAGGGAAAGACTTTAAGGATGGAAAATACATTCATGTCTATTATCACGATGACTATTTCGATACAATTACCATCATCACCGGATTCCTGGGATATGTTTATTACTGTGAGAAATGTGACTATGGCTATAACAATCGAGAACAACACAAACATTGTGGATCGAAATGCTCAGGATGTTTGGCCTCTCCACCCTGTCTGAACGAAGGGCAACAACCAGTGCATTGTTCTGCTTGTCAGCGCACGTTTGTCAGCTTTGCATGATACCAACAACATTTGAAGACGCAAGGTTCACAGCAGAAATGTGCTTGTCAACTGCTGAGATTGTGCCCTACGTGTGGACAAGGCATACGTACCAATAATGCCAAGGCACACGTATGTTCAGGAAAGAAAAAATGTCACATTTGTCACCACATCGTGGACTTGGAACACCAATGCTACGTGCAAAAATACCAATCCCAACCAGAGAAAGAGGATGGACACAAGAAGAAAGGCAATTTCATCTTTTTCGATTTCAAATGTATGCAAGAGACTGGTATTCACATTCCTAATTTCTGCGTGGCTCATCGAGCGTGCGAGAAGTGCATTCAGGAACCTATCTTCAGTCATTGCCCTCACTGCAGTAAGATTCCCGGAGGGCGTGAAAAAATCTTTCGGGGACCGAACACGCTAGCCGATTTTGCACAATGGGTCTTAGACCCCATCGACAAGACGTGGAGCCAAGAGGACATCGAACGTTACGGAGATTGTCATCGTCATGCCACAGTGATGGCTCACAATTTCTCCGGATACGATGGACAGTTTCTTTTGAGACACTATACGGAACAAGGCACCGAGCGTCCTAAAGTCACTTTGAACGGAGCCAAAATCATTTTCATGCAAGTGGGACAAGTACAGTTTAAAGATTCGATGAGTTACTTGGCCATGCCTTTGAGCTGAATGCCTAAAACATTTGGAATGACAGAAATGGCTAAAGGGTACTTTCCACACTTTTTCAATACGGAAGCCAATCAACACGCCGTTCTACCCCATTTACCTGAGGCTCACTATTACGACCCCGACAACATGAGTACCGAACAACGAGAAGCTTTCTACGCTTGGTACCAGGCTCACGCCTCCGACCCTTTCGACTTTCAGGAAGAAATGTTAAAGTATTATCGTTCCGACGTGGACATTTTACGACGTTGCTGTGGAAAATTTCGAGAACTGTTCATGGAACACGGAGGGGTCGATCCTTTGAAATAAGCTTGCACCATTGCCAAAGCGTGTTCCTTAGTGTACCGGCAACGATTCATGCCTGAAAACACCGTGGCTGTCATCAGTCCTCAAACGACCCACTATGTCAAACGTCAATACTCGGTCAAAGCCCTACGCTGCTTACATTACTTGTGCGACAAGGAAGACAAGTGGATTCAGCATGCCCGCAACGGAGGGGGCGAAAAGACCATCGGAACGCATTCGGTCGATGGCTGAGACTTAGAAAACCCCAAGATCGTGTACGAGTTTAAAGGTTGCTTATTTCACGGATGTCTCGTCTGTTACCCTGACCGTGACACTAAAAATCAGTTTTTACAACGAACCATGGAAGACTTGTACCAGGCCACTTGTCAGCGACGCCTAAAGTTAGAACAGGAAGGATACCAAGTGGTGGAAATGTGGGAACACGAATACGATCACCGTTTGAAAACTGATCCCGAATTTAAAACGCCTTGTGGAAAGTTACCAGTTCATGGACCCCCTGAACCCGAGGGATAGTGTGTACGGAGGAAGGACCAATGCCACCTGTTTGCTGTACCAAGCCGACGAAGAGAAAGGAGAAGAAATCAAATACTTGGACGTGTGTTCGCTGTATCCCTACGTATGCAAATATTGTCGCTTTCCTGCAGGGCACCCACAATTGTTCACGGAACACATCGACCTGAAAAACATTCGACAATACGAAGGCTTGATCAAGTGCAAAGTTTTGCCTCCCAAGGACTTGCACCATTACGTCTTGCCTCACCATTGCCAAGGCAAACTGATGTATCCTTTGTGCCGTACTTGTGCCGAAACGTGCAACCAAGATCAGCCTTGTCAGCACACCCAGGAAGAACGGGCTTTGACGGGAACCTGGGTCAGCGTAGAATTGTTCAAAGCTCTGGACATGGGATACCAACTGTTAGAAGTGTACGAAATTTGTCACTTTCCCAAGACAAAACAATTCCACAAGGGTGACCCCACGCAGAAAGGCATTTTCGCCGACTACGTGGATGCCTTTTTGAAACTGAAGCAAGAAGCCAGTAGCTATCCTTCCTGTTGTCACACTCCCGAAGACCAAAAGACATTCAAAGAGAAATACTGGGCACAAGAAGGCATTACTTCAGATCACATGGAGAAAAACGAAGGCAGGCGATCGTTTGCCAAAGTGATGTTAAATTGCTTGTGGGGTAAAATGGCACAACGTCCGTGTTTACCCAAGACGGAGTATTTGACAGAACCTTCCCGCTACCTTCAGATGATTCACGACAAAACCAAATTCATGAAACACGTGGACGTCGTTCGCGAGGATTTGATCTTGGTCAATTACGAAGAAGATCTGGACTTTGTACAAGACGACCCTTTTGGAAATGTCATCATTGCGGCTTACGTGACAGCTCATGCTCGCTTAAAATTGTACGAAGCTTTAGAACTGTTAGGGGAACGCGTCGTGTACTTTGACACGGACAGTTGCATTTATATCCATCACCCGAGTCAACAGCACCCTGACATCGAAGGAGACCGTTTAGGAGCCTGGACAGACGAGCATCCCGACGACAAGATTCTAAGTTTCGTCAGTGGCGGTCCTAAAAATTACGGCTACGAATACCGGGACCCACAAGGAGAAGTGCACACGAAGTGTAAAGTGAAAGGATTGACTCTGAATTATCGTACCAGTCGTGTGGTCAACTTTGGGGTATTGAAAGAAGCCTAGCAATCTGGAGAGGATGAACACTTTAAAGTGACCACCTATCAACCCAACAAGATTGTACATTTACCCACTCACTATATCGTCAGTCGACCCTTGGAAAAAGTCTATCAAATTGTGTACCAGAAGCGAGTGCGACTTCCCAATCATTTCACCTTGCCGTATGGACACGCCGGTATTGGTCTGTATATAAAAAGGAACCCTAGGCAAGATCGATAGTTCATTGTGACTACCAAGACCAAGTGAACAAGATGAATACTTTCAGAGAAACACAAAACAAGTTTAGAAAGGCACAATTCAAGTTTGGGGCTTCTGAAGTGGAATGCGATTGTGAGCCTTGCGATGGGAACGATGATGTACGCTGTGACCTTAGTGATGCCGTAAAGCATCATGGGAACTTTGTTCTCACTACCCTTATCATGGAAAGTGATGCTGTGCGTGCCAAACCTGAGGGATGCGAAAGCGATGCCGCTCGTCCTCTTGGACACTTTACTGGGTTTTGTTTTAAAGGTGGATGTTCACCTTCACGTTTACCCCCCTACGGATGTCATCCAGCCCTGAGCAAACTCCTGTCCATGTCACCTAACCCTCATCGAAACGATCCTGTGAAAGACGAATATTCGTTCCCTGTACGTTTGTCGGAATACTGCGACTTTGAAAATCGTCTTCAATCGTTCAAAGGAAAATGGCCTAAGTATCTGGGAGGACCGATCCCCGAAGAATTAGCCAGAGCCGGATTGTTCTACTTGGGCGAAGGAGATAAAGTCAAGTGCTTCAGTTGCGGTGTGTCACTTCACCACTGGGAACCACAAGATTCGGCCTACGTAGAACATGCTCGATGGTCACCGAATTGTCATTACTTACCCTTAGTGGGACCGAGATATTGAAGTAACTTACCATAATCTGTTTATGGATACTTTACAAGAGAACATTCTCACTTTGCCTGTGGAATTGAGAGAAAGGATTTACCGAGAGCTGGTCAAAATACAAGTGAAACGTAAAGAACAATTGCATCCGTTACTTCACCAGATGTTTAATCACTGGTACCTGAATGCTATAAAAGGACTGATTCAGTTGAAAGTGTTCCATTGGACAGACATTGATCAACAACCCCCTGGTTTTAAAAAGGATTGGTTTGCTATTGATGATTCTATCTACTACAATGTAAACTTACTACATCGAATTCCAGAGGAAGAGTTAACGAATTACCGACATCTTTTACACAATGTCAACTTAGTGAAAGAGGAAACTTCTGAACGAATTGTAATGTGTAAATTAGTGACTAAACGATTTAAATTTGGCACTGAAGTAAAACCATGTCTGTGCAAACGGTACATTTCTTGTGTTAGAAAGAGGATTTGGTATGACCTATTCATGGATACTTTGCTAGAGAACATTCGTGCTTTGCCTGTGGAGTTGAGAGAACGCATTTACCGAGAGCTGGTCAAAATACAAGTCAAACGTAAAGAACAGTTGCATCCGTTACGTCACCAGATCTGTAACCACTGGTACCTGAATGGTATAAGAGAACTGATTCGTCAGAAATTGTTTCAGTGGTCAGACCTTGTTCAATACTTCCAGGGCCCCGATGATCCACGTGTTCATCATTTTGGTTACTTCGAGATTCACCTAGTGCAACGCATTGAGGAAGACACGTTAAAGGATTACCAACATATTTTACGTGGAATCTACTTAGCGGAACAGGAAATTTCTAAACAAACTCTGACGTTTCGGTTACAGTATGCAAGATTTAGATTCCCCACTGGAGAACGAAGATCTCTGGCTAGAAAGTACGTGTATTGTTTCCGAAACAAAGAAAGTATAAAAACAGGCTGCCATGCCACGACTTTTATCACATGTAATTGAACAGATTCCGTGGAAGGAACTCAATGACCATATTCAAACCTTGGATCATTACCATCAATTGTTACAAGAACTGTATCCATTCAGTTTGGGTCGACAAGTGGCGTGTGTCTTAGTGACTTGTTTTCTGGGATTTCGTTTACCAGCCGATTCCTTGTGGACTCTTTACGAACAGTACTTACCACCCAAATGGCCTTAAATGGTCACGAAAGACTCCTTTTGCTCAAAGCCTTACAGACACTTGTGTTTATTCCACGTTGATGGTTATCATCTGCCTTTTATCGTTGTACTTAAGCCTTTGGCTTTTATGTATTTTTGTCTTTCGTGTTCATGTTTAAAACATTCAATAAACGTGTCCTGAAAAAAGTATATAAACTCTCGCCTTGTCTGTTTTCGTGTCACAAGTGACATTCCTAACACTATGGCTACCTCTGCTGTCTCTGCTCCCTCTTCCTCCACTGTCAAAGTCATCGACCAACACTTAGATCGTGCCAGTTGGGAGGCTTTGTATCTTCGCCATCCCTTTAACATGCTCATTGCTGGACCTAGCGGTTCAGGCAAAACCGAATTCGTCAAACGCTTGATCGAACATAAACATCATTTGATCGATCGACCACCTCAGCGCATCGTGTGGTGTTACAAAGAGTGGCAATCGGCGTACAGCCTCTTGCGAGAAAGTCAAGGCGATTCCATCGTGTTTGTGAAAGGCATTCCTAAAGAAGACGACGGCATCGTCTCTGACTCCCGTCAAACCCATTTGGTCATTTTTGACGACATGTTAGGATAAGACGAAGAAGAAATTAAACTGTGGTTCACGCGCAAAGGGCATCATCGTAATGCCAGTGTCGTTTACATCACTCAAAATTTGTTTCAACAAAGTAAAGCCCATCGCACCATCAGTCTCAATGCGCATTACGTGGTCTTGTTTAAAAGCCCTCGAGATAAATCGCAAGTGCAAGTCTTAGCCAAACAGTTAGGAATGCCCTGGCTGACTCAGGCGTACGACGATGCCACTCAAACTCCACACGCCTATTTACTCGTCGATTTGAAACCTACGACCCCCGATGATTTGCGATTTCGTACCCACTTGTTTCACCACTGGTGCCAAGACGGAGGCCCTGTCCTGTACACGTCTCCGTCCTCGACTTAACTTCATTCCACAAAAAAATCTATAAAAACCTCAGACACTTTTCGTCTGTCTCACACAACGTCAACATGACGTCCCTTCAGTCGCATCTTCCCGTCAAATTGATTCGTGCCTTGTATGGCATCAGTCGAGAAAAAAATCCACAAATACGAGCTCGTGTCTTAGAAGCTAGTCTCAGAGAAGTCTTACGATGGTTCACGGTGACAGCACGTCAATTACTACAAGGGATCATTCAGATTCCTCATCAAACCAAACGCTTTTTTGATCGAAACAAAGTCGCTTTGACCCAACTGGCCGATCCCCGCATCGACACTCAAACCAAAAAACAAATCATTTTGAAACCTCGAAGGAGCGGTACTCTAGGAGGGGTCATCAATCGCTCTCTCTTAAGATGGGATCCTAATGCCCCCAAACTTCTCCCCAAGAAAAAAGTCAAACGAAGCTCCAAGAAGAAGAAAAAGACCAGGTCCCCAAGGAGAACTTCTCCAGTGGCGGGACTCTCCTCTTACCAGACACCACCCCGGAAAAAGAAAAGAAGCCCCCAGAAAAAGAAACAGAGAAAAAGTCCCCAGAAAAAGAAAAGTCCACAGAAGGAAACTAGTCGCAAGAGAGGCACTTCGGCCAGGACGCAACCTTACACTCGCAAACCATACCTGCCACGGCGGTGTCTGCGTCTCCGGTAGCCTCAAGTTCATCCATTTCTCCGTTGAAGACTCCAAGAACTGAAGAGTACTTGGAGACGTTGATCACACCAAGAACTTCTCCGTTGATGACCCCAAGAACTTCCCCAATGGCAGGACCCTCCAATTTAGTGGCAGTGGCTGCTGCTCACAAAGTACCTTCTCCCAAAATCAAAGTCCAAGAAAGATCGGCCATGTTACAAAGTTTACTGGATTTGTCCAAGCAAGAAGTGGCTCGATTTAGTCCGTTGCGTACCCCTGCACGACGTGTCATGCCTGTCCTGAAGTTTATACGACGTAAAGACAATCAGTGGCGACGCGTTCCAGTATAAAAAGGTCTGTGACCAAGTAGGGGTATCAGTGTTTTTGGTGCTCCTGAAGATGTCATCCTCCAGAAAACATCCCGCTTCTAAACAACCCCAAGGAAAGAAAAGGAAAGGACTGCCTCCACGTTTAGTCAAACATGAGGACATGTTATCTGTCCTGTCCAAAGCTTCTCCACCCCTACGAAAAAAACTCATTCAAACAGCCTCCAAAGAGGTCATCGATACCGTGTGCGAATATTGTTTGAACGTGTTGAAAGGTACGATCCCTTTGTCCAAACACCAAAAACAATGCTTAGCCAAACATCGTCACGTTCTTCGCCAAATGGTTCAAAAGAAAATCCCCATTCGTCAAAAGAAGAAGATGTTGGTCCAACGTGGAGGAATTTTACCCCTCTTGTTAGGCCCATTGTTGAAAGGAGTCTTGGGAACCATGTTGGGATGACTGGTGGGAGCAAGATAAAAAGACCCTCTGAAGTCCCAAGATCTCAGAATCGACCCTTAACAACCCCATGGAAGGACGAAAACTAGCTTTAGTGCCTTACAAACGATGGATGGAATACCATCGTTGGCAAGAACAACACACCCCGCATTTACCTCCCAATCCTCATTTGAGCGAAATGTCCCAGTTGCAACACGAATTGCAGTCCTTGATGGATCGCCAAGATTTGTTCGAAACAGAAAAATCGCAAAAGTACGGTCAAGTCTTGCAACGACTACAACTCTTTCACCAGAAAGCTTTAGACGAAACAGCTCTACCCACTCTGAAAGATTTTAAGACCTTGATGAAAAGTCCAGCACCATCACCAGTACCACCACCACCACTACCAGTGACCAAGACAGAAAAAGGAGAAGAAGAAGAAGGGTTTCAAACTCACCAGAAAAAGTACGCAAGTTAACAACACCACCTACCTCCAGAATTGGATGGATTAAAAAGATGATGACCACCCCTTCTACATCACAAGAGAAAAAGAAAGTGAAGACAGAAGTGAAGAGAGAAGTGAAACAAGAATCGATATCCCCTGTTCCGACATCCTCCTCTGCGACACCTATTGCTGGTCGCACACGCAAAGCATTGCAATCCAAGAACGTACCCCAAGAGAAAAAGAGTAGCATCTTCCAAGAGTGGGTGCCTTATTAACACACAAACACAAAATGGAAAAAGTGTTAGCCAGCATTTACTACGATCCCTCGCATCCTGCAGGTTACGCAGGAGTTCAAAAATTGTATCGTGCTGCCAAAACTCGACTGAAAAGTCTCCGTTTACCTCAAGTGCAACGATGGTTACAAGAACAAGCTACCTACACTTTACACAAACCCATTCGACGCAAGTTTTCCAGAAGTCGCACCCAAGTGGAAGGCATCGATCATCAATGGCAAGCCGATTTATCCGATGTCTCTCATTTGGCCAGCTACAATCGTGGCTACAAATATTTGTTTTGTGTCATCGACGTCTTTTCCAAATTTGCCTGGGTCGTACCCTTGACTTCCAAATCGAGCAGTGAGTTAGTGCGAGCCCTGCAACGAGTGTTGAAACAAAGCGGTCGTCACCCTCTTCGATGGCAAACGGACAAAGGCACCGAATTCCTGAACCAAGCTTTCCAAAAAGAATTAAAGAAACGTGACATTCATTTTTTTACCACCGAGAATCCCGAAACCAAAGCCAGTATCGTGGAACGTTTTCAACGCACTTTGAAAGAACGTATGTGGAAATATTGTACACATCACCACACTCTGAAGTACATCGACATCTTACCGCACCTGGTGCAAGCGTACAACCAATCTTACCATCGAAGCATCGGACGTTCCCCGCAAGAAGTGACTCCCGAGAACGAAGTGCTGGTGTTTGAGTGCCTGTTTGGTACGTCCCCGACGAGGGCTGTCCCCAAGAAAAGTGGAGTGTTGACCGTAGGAGATTGGGTACGCATTGGCAAAACCAAACGCACTTTCGACAAAGGTTACTTACCTAACTGGACGACCGAATTGTTTCGCGTCACTGGACGAGTGCATGGCCGTCATCCTGCAGTCTATAAATTGGAAGACATGAACGAAGAAGTGCTCAAAGGAACGTTTTACTTACCCGAGTTACAACGTGTCACCAGAAAAGAAGACGACGTGTACGACATCGAAAGCATTCTCGAACGCAGAACCCGTAAAGTGGGTAAACGACGTGTCAAAGAAGTCAAAGTACGTTGGAAAGGATATCCACCCAGTTTTGATTCTTGGATCGACGCCTAAAACGCAAATCGTCTTTTTCTGCCAAATCTTCGTGGTGTATTGTGTCATCGGTGCAGCCATTGCTAATTTGAGTTTGCAACAAGGAGACAAACAATTGTGGACCATTTTATTGAGCAGTTGCATCGGTTACCTGCTTCCCAATCCCTCCCTGAAATTCTCTTCCAACGGGAACCACGGGAACCTTGTGTCCAGTGCCAGTGTCAGTCACCACTCCAATAACAACGACAACCCTATTTTGGGCGGAGACACGCCTCTGACGTCCACTAACCCCTCGGACAGCCACAGAACTCTGGAATTATGAGTCACCAAAACCAATTTTACTTAACCTTACCCAGTGACAGTTCCATGGAGGTGTATCCCAAGAAAACGTTGTGCTGTTACACGGCCAAATTACCTCAGACAATCCCATTAGATCAAGAAGCCCATTGGGAAGTGGCTTTAGTAGAAATCATTCACCCGACCCAAGTCCTCAATGTCCTTCCCAATCAAGATTCTTTTGATGTGGAAGTTTATGACGAGCAAATGCAACTGTACTGGGATACCTATGGCAAATATAACATCAAAACCCCTGGCACACAAAATCAGAAGTACACCACCTATCACTTGTTCGTTCCCCCAGGCTATTATTTTAGTGGTCAACATTTGGTGAGCACCATAGCCTCCAGGTTTAATGTCGTGTTTCTGAAAGCTTTGGAAAGCGCTAAAAAAAAGTGTCACCATGGAATACCACAAAGCAGCTCGTCGCTTCTTGATGAAATTTGACGGGAGTAAAATCGTGTCCATTTTATTTTGTCCTGAATTGTTTGACATGTTGGGCGGAGACATGGACATGAGAATGGCCATGCTCAAGAAAAACGAATTACCAATCATTTACGACAACGAGTCTTTTAGCAAGTTATTTCGTGCCCCAGTAGAATTGATCCAAGTACTGAATTTGATGTTTGTGTACTCCGATGTGGTGGAGTACAACGTGGTGGGACACACCTCTGTGCCGTTACTGCGTATCATTCCTTTCAAAGTGGATTCTGCCACGACCGCTGATGAGGAAGGTGGAAACACTTACCACGTCCACCGCGAATTTGTACATCCTCACTATTTGCCTGTCAGCAAGTCTTATTTGGACACGGTCAACATTGCTATAAAAGGAGATCTGGGAACAAAATATTCCATTCACCAAAGGAAAAGTCACGGTGAAACTCCATTTTCGAAAACGGTTCTCTCACGACTCGTAAGTCATGTATCCAGTGTACCGAGGGGTTGCTCGACAGCGAGGACACGGTTTAGGAGATATGCCTGAAATTGGCCTTTCGTTCGGTGGCTCCGGTGTTGAAACCGATGGTGACACGCGGATTGCACGCCTTGAAAGATGCGGCACTGACACAAGGCAAAGAATTTCTCCAAAATGTCATCATCGACAAACAAAATCCTAAAGAAGCCTTCAAGAGGGCAGGCAAAAATGTCTTGCTGCAAACGGGCAAAGACCTTTTGGGTCGACGAGACACACCTATAAATGCCCTGCACGCTACCGAGTCAGGCATTCAGCAAGGACAAGGCAGAAAGAGACGACGAAGAAAACACCCTTTCACCAGACTTCACACGTCTAAAGCTAGAAAGGCAAAGAAAAGAAGAACCGTTCGAGACTTAGACCTTTTCGATTATTGAGAAAGAGAAAAAAATGATGCACTGAGAGTCTTGCGCTTGTTCCAAGTCGGAACTGGATCTTTTTGCCATGCCCCCCACCATGATGACCATGCAAGAATCCCAATGGGTGGAATTTCACCCCGTCTCCTCTTTGACGGATTCCGCTCCCATCGAGTTTGAAATCAAAGGACAGCCCGAAGATTACATCGATCTGAATAGCAGTTACCTGTACTTGAAAGTGAAAGTGATCAAAACGGACAATACCAATCCAGATGCTAGAGTAGCTCCTGTCAACAATTTTATGCATTCCTTGTTCAGCGAAGTGGACTTGTACTTGAATAACAAACTGGTCAGCAGCAGCATGGATACTTACCCATATCGTGCCTACCTGGAAAATCTCTTGACGTACGGAAAAGAAGCCAAGAATACTCATCTGGATGCTTGCGTGGTATGGAAACCTGACACGGCAGGTGCAGCCACGTTTAGCGACACAGTCCTGACAGAAGATGACAATCCTCACAATGTGGGGTTTAACGACCGTCGTAAGAAAATTCTGCAAGGGCGAAGTTTAGAACTGATGGATCGTTTGCATTTGGACATGTGGTTACAAGAAAAGTATTTGCTGAACGGGGTGGATATCCGTCTGAGACTGAATCGTAGCAGTGCCGCTTTCCATTTGATGGCCCATGCCAATGAATACAAAACTATCATTCAAGAAGCCCGACTTTACGTGCGTCGTGTGGAAGTGTTACCTAAAGTGGGAAACGACGTCAGTCAGACGTTGAGCAGAACGACCGCCAAGTATCCGATACGACGCGTAGAAGTGAAAACGTTCACCATTCCCGCTGGACAGCGATCTATGATCGAAGATCATCTGTTCCAAGGACAGTTACCCAAGCGTTTGATTGTTGGTATCGTCAGGAATTCAGCCTTCAACGGAACCCACGATCAAAATCCTTTTGAGTTTCAACATTACAATGTGTCCAAGATCGAAGTCAGTCGCGACGGCAAGACCTTGTGTACCCGACCCTTTGAGCCTAACTTTGGTGTCGCGAAGAATTATTTGAGATCGTACTTGTCCCTGTACGAAGCCACGGGACAGTTAGGAACCAACACCAGTCACGGTATTTCGTACAACGATTATGCAGGAGGCTATGCTTTGTTGGGTTTTGATTTCACTCCAGACCAAGGCAGCGACGAGGGACATTTCCACCCTATAAAATAGGGTCAGATTCGTGTGGAACTTCAGTTTGCAAATCCACCTCCAGATCACACAGTGAACGTCCTCCTGTATGCAGAATTTGACAATACCATAGAAATCAACAGTTTGAGAGAAGTCATTCTAGATTATTAGAAGCCATGGAAGACTGTTATCCCTCTTTACCTAGTGGAGAAACTTTGAAGATAGAATGTGAGGAGACCGTGGAAGAAGAAGAAGAAGAATCCCAAGACGAAGAAGTTATCATGATGAAGTCAAGATGGCCAGAACAAGAAGCCCATTTAGTCTCCTGTTTTGCTACAGTCCGGACAGATATAATGAAAGAATTGATCAAGGAAGAGTGCTATGGATGTCACAACGATCATCCCAGTCAAATTCAACACGACAAATGTCTGATGTTAAGTCAAGAAGAAAAATTGGACGAATATCTAGACAAAGCTTGGGATCACATCGAGATAGAATTCGTGTTGAACGAGTGGCATAAAGGCCTGGATAAACATTCTTCTCCTCCATTAACGTCTCTGGAGTGCCGTCGCATCGAATCTCTCTTGGACCAGAGTAAGAAGTCGAATCTAAACGCCTTTTACTTGTCAGACATTTTCAAGCAAAAAGTCAGGATCGAATTGATCACTTATCATTACCTGTGAAGAAGAAAACCACACAAATCAATGGATACCTGGGAACTTTATTACCTTTTGAACCACAGTTCGTATACTGCTTCTTGGAATCCTGTCGTCTGTGCTAAAGATGAACTCCCTCATCGCAAACCTCAAGACGATCTAGCTTATGTGATCAACACGGACGACAGTCATCTCCCAGGAACCCACTGGGTAGCCGTCTACTTTCCTCAAGAAGGATGTGTGGAACATTTCGATTCCTATGGATTGCCTCCTTTGGAAGACGATACCATCGACTTTATGAGAAGAAATGCTCAGACCACCCGATTCAATAATGTGAAATTACAAGGCACAGATTCCTTGGTGTGTGGACAATATTGTGTGTATTTTCTGCATCATCGCAGCCTGGGTTATTCCTTAGAACATTTAGTGACTCATTTTGATCCTCGTTCTTCTTTTAGAAACGATGTGAAAGTAGATCAATGGTTTTGTGACCAGTATGCTTATCTTTTGTCTCAAGCTAGGAAACGTAGTGTCCATCAATGGCCTAATGACTTCTAGCAGTGGAAATCACAATTTCATTCACAACGTTGTAAGCCTTGTCCAAAATAATGTGCAAGTTGGAAAAAAATGTTTGTTATTTGAAAAAATGTTTGATGTTATATTGTTGAATTATTATTATTAAAAATGGTATAGTTGTTTGTTAGTATTAAGTGATTTTGAATAAAAAATGTTGTGTTTTGAAAAAATGCCTTTGTCTTTTGTTTGGCTATAAGAATTTTGATTCATGCTCTTTGGCTTTTACTACCCCTCTCATGGCACTCATTGAACGTTCCGGCTCGAAAACCGTGTAGGGATGTTTTCCTTCACGTCCGCGCTTTGACTTTAAAGCCGGGGTAGCCTCCAGTCTAACCATCGACTCATATTCCTACGAAGATGTGCTCCAAACTAGCTAAGCTAAACGAAGCCTACGTGAATTTGCATAGGGTCAGTCTGATACCGAAGCCAGAAGAGATAGAGAATGTAAGAATGCTAAAAGTCACTGAAGACCTGATAGAAGAGCTCTTCAGATAAGAAGTGAACAGGGAGAAAGAAGAATGGACAGAGAAGTACAGACTTCAGAAACAGCAGAGAGAGCAGCAACAGCAGCAGCAGCAACCTGAACCTGACAGAGGCTTTGTCGATTGTCGTATCGACACCAAAGAGTTCTTCTTTCTTTCCGAAGAAGCAGACCTATCGTCAGAAAGTCTATCGTCAGAGGACATCGCATTCTTAAAAACTAAAAGATTGCCATAGCAAACAAAAAAACAGCCCTTTTCAGGGCTACCCAATACTCTAGAAAAGAAATAACAATTGATTTGCCAATGTGTGTATGTAGAGTAGTGTGAATATAAACACTGACTCTTTTTTATAGTGTGAGTGTATGTGTTTGTGTATATGATTGTGTGTTTGTAAGTGCTCACGTAAGTTTGTGTGGATAGTAGATCATGATCATGGTTTTTTTTTTTTTTTTGCTGTTTGACGTGTGGGGAGAGTAGATTTGGGGTTTGATTGCTTTGCGTATGTGGATAGTATATTGAAGTGATTAATGAAAATTTTTAAATTAGTAATGGGTAGTATAAAAAAGTGAGTGAGTGTTTCTTTTAGGTCGGCGCGTTGTTTGGTCATGATCTAGGTAATATCAATTTTGTTTTGGGGATGTTTTCCTTCACGTCCGCGCTTTTAGTATAAATTGAAAATCGCTGGGCAGTCTAGCTACCCTGTTCATTCGTTAACAAGACAATGAATACCAGAATTGTAAAGCTTCTAGAACTCCAGATGCACCTGGAATATGCCAGGCGCATACTAAATGAACTGGCCGCGGAGGCCATTGTCGAAGAGGGAAGGATGAAAGAGGAGGAGGAAAGAAGAAAAAAAGAAGAGGAGGAAAAGGAGAGAGGAAATTTCAGAATCCCAGAGACAGAAAATTGGGATTCTGAAGCCACTTATCCCGCCTCTGCCCTCCCCCAAAAAAGAGTGAAAAGAGACTTGGGAAGAAGATGTGTGTGTGTGGTGCCAGGCCTGGAAGGTGCCATCATTAACCAGGTGCCATGGAGTTCAAAAACAAACAGCCCTTTTCAGGGCTACCCAAACCTTTAGAAAAGAAATAGTAATCGATTTGCCAATGTGTGTATATGTAGAGTAGTGTGAATATAAACACTGACTCTTTTTTATTTGTGTGTGTGTGTGTGTGTGTGTGTGTGTGTGTGTGTGTGTGTGTGTGTTTGTAAGCGATCACGTACGTTTGTGTGGATAGTAGATTATTGGGTTATGTAAGAGCTTAAGTTGGCTTGTGTGATAGTAGATTAGGATTTCATTTTAATGCTTTGCGTGTGTGGATAGTAGATTTGGGGTTAGTTTATTGCTGCTTCACTTATGTGGATAGTAGATAATATTAAATGAGAAAAGTAGGGGATGTTTTCCTTCACGTCCGCGCTTTAACTATAAAACTAACAGTGTTTGCCATTGGAGCCCATTCCACGGAATAAGCAAACAAGAAGATGCCAGCAGCTTCAGCTTTGTATAACAACCTTATGGGAAGTTGGTATTTGATGGTGGATGGATTGAATATAGCAGAAAGGCTTGAACAGGAATGGAGGCATGCACTGACAAAAGACTTCGTCTCAAGACAAGTAACCAGCCTCCACTTAGCCATCGATATTGTGAAAGAAATGATAGAGGATAAGGAGAAGAGAATCAGAGGTTTCATTAACCCACCGTATGTGAAAGTGGGCAAGTTGAAAGAAGCCATAGTTTATGTGACGAGTGTAAAGTGTTTATTAGAAGACATTGTAGAATGGACAGATTGGTCTTTTGTGAAGTGGGGCTTAGACAAGCTTAAGAAAGCGGAAGAAGTAATGAGGAACGTGCTGACCGAAGAGGTCAAGAACATCAAAGAAAAGTGGTCTAAGGAAAGAAAAGAAGAAGAAAATAGAAAGAGAACAGAAAACTTAGACAAACTCAACCATAAATGGATACGAATACAGGAGAAATTCAGAGCGCTAGGCCATCATGAATGGATGCCAGAGACGAAGCAGAAGAAGAAAGGAATTTTAGGAAAGATAAGGGGATGGTGGAAGAAGTGGAGGAGTTAGAAGAAGAAGAAGAAACCCAACGGCCCTTGTCAGGGCCACCCACATCTCTCGAAAAGAGATAGACTTTCAATTGCCTACCCCATTTTTTTTTATTTTAAAAAAAAATCCCCTGTTCAATTCCCCTTGTCCCTAGACAGTCCCACGATTTATTCCCTATGTTCAATTCCCCTTGAGGCTCAAGAGACCCAAGATTATTTTCCATGTTCAATTCCCCTTGAGGCTCAACAGACCCAAATTGTTTCCCATGTTAAATTACCCTTGAGGCTCAACAGACCCAAAAAATTTTCCCATGTTAAATTCCCCTTGAGGCTAAAGTGACCCAGGTGTTTTCGTAATGTTAAATTTCCCATTGAGGCTAAAGTGCCCCACTTCACTACTGCTGTTCACTTGTTTCATAAAGTTTAATGATTATTACCTGTTTATTCTGGGCGTGTATTTTAACCGCTTGTATTTCTAGATCACTGGCGGTCTAATATCAGGTAATATGTAGTTCTAATGTAATTCCATCTCTAACAAAAATTGCTACCCCCCCCCCCCCCACGCTGTAGGGGATCGGTGTTTCAGGTATTTTGTGTCGTATCCTACCATGTTTGGGATACGTGTGGTGTCATTTAGGTGGGTTTCCTGAATGCATATCACATCTGGTTTTCTTAATTCACTTATCTTCTTATTTAGCTGGTCTGCTTGGGCCCTTAGGCCTCGAGCGTTCCATTGCCATACTTTTATTTCTGCTCCAGTTTCCATTTCTAGCACGACTTCATTTATATTTATTTAATTTACTGTTATTTCCTATCATTTATATTTACTACCAGTGGTGGTGTTGATTTATTTATTTTCTTTTTGTTATCTTGGTTTTTTTTTAATTTAGCCTGTCTCATTTATCTAAAGGGAGACCATATGTTCGATTATTAGGGCTTCTCCAAGGGCGCTGGGGCATTATGGGTGGTTTGGTTAGTGTTTGCCACTGCAGTTTCCACAGTGCTGCTGTGTGGTGCTGCATGATTTCCGGTCTGGGTGGTTAAGGCCACATTGGTTGCACCAGAATATATTTCCGCAACTTTTAGAATAGTGACCCTAGGTTTTACAATTTCCACAGAAACGGTGTTTATTTTTGAAAGGATAGATTTTATTTGTTTCGAGTCTTTCAGCTATCTGGATAGATTTTGGGGTCTCACCCTTGAAGAACAGTACCACCGCGATGCTATCCTTCCCCCGTTCTGTTTTAGGCGGACAGCTTTTTCTATTTCCTGGCCTTTGCTTCTTATATAATCTACCATTTCATTAAGTTTGTTTTTAATTGGGGTGTATATGACTCCTTTGTTGTGTGGTTTGTTTGAATTTTAGGCCGGGTGTTGTTTTGCTTTTTAGTGCTTGGTAATCTGAACTTTTCTTGGGCCTAGCCTTTCAATTCCCATGAATTTTGCTACTTGCCGTTTTGTGTAACATTTAATTATAAGAATGTTGTTTCTGGTACTTTTGATAGAGAAATGTCCTTGGTGATGTTCATTCAGTTCCCTTACTATGAGCCTGTAGGATAATTTGGTCACGTTGGAGTTCACTCCCTTGACGAAAAGGATCAAATCAGCGGGGTGTTTGTTAGCTTTTTTATTTGGTTGATTTGTATTGTTTTCCTTTTTGTTGGGCTCTTTGTTCATGTTTGATTTAGTTACATTTTCGTTATTCTGTTTGTTCGAACTTATTTGTTGGCAGTTGTTGCCAGCCGTGTTGACTCTAGTTTAGATTTTAGTTTTCTTTTTGGGATTATCTGCCCCTGCTGTTGTGTTACCTTTACTTTGAGCTGAATCGTGTGGCTGGATTCTTTGTGGTGGGGTGGGGGCAATGTGGTTTTGTGTATGTTATCGACCTCTTTGTTTTGGTTAGTTCTCCGTGTGGTCAAATCTTTTGGTGGATGGGTAGTATTCAGAGTTTTTTTGTGTTCGCTTCTTGTACTGGTGTCTGATTGGTTTTATCCAGTGAGTTCTCAGTTTGAGTCCCCTGGCTGCACGTTTTTTTTTTTTTTTTTTTTTTTTTTTTGTTCTTTTTTTGTGGACGTAATCTGGGTCAGTTTTGCACATGTTGGATAGGGTTCCTTAGTTTGGGTGCTTATGTCGGTCTTGAGTTCGTGGTTAGTCAGTAGATTATCCATAGTTTCATTTACGCTTGATGACAGGTAAAGTTTACCCATTGAATCGTTTGGGGTTGAGTTTAGAATCGGCGTTATGATTTAGATTTGTCGTTTATCTCTTAGGGGGGAGGAGACTGCATCGGAGTAGGATTGCCTTAATTTCTCCGAGTTTAGGTTCACTGTGTAGCTAGTTTAGCTATTTGATGCGGTGGCGTTTACTTTCTTGCTCTCCATTTTGATTTTGTTTATGATTTAAAAACAAAGTTTTTCCCTATGCTATCTATTATTTATATTTTGGTTCAATTTGATTTATTTTATTTTGTCTTTATTTTACTTCTAATTTAATTTCGAACTTCCTAACTTTTAATCACTCTGATTTGAATTTTAGTAGCTTTAAGGGGATACAAAAATAAAATTTAATCTGATATTTTGTAATTATTGTTTTGCCTATTACGATTACCTAAATAATAATAATTTCTGGCCAAATGATCAAGTGCTTACGCACCCTGATCCAATGTTCTTTTGTGATTCTTTGTTTTCCCTCCTATTTTCCATTGTCCTATTTCCTGTCCTTTGTTTCTTTGTCAGCACGTCCGTTCAGCTAGCCGTTCGGCTTGAGAGTGGAGACAAGTGAGAGAGGAAAAGGTATCAAGATTTGGATTACCGCCTGATTCCGTAATAACTTCACCATGCAGCTTGGATTCCAGCCTGACACAGTAAGAACTCCGCCACACATCTTGGCATCCGTCCGTCGACGGGAGACGAAGGTGTACCTCCAGAGTAAGCTTTTGTTTCTCCTTCTTTCTAGCTCTCTTTTCAGCTTGCTTTATGTTTCTGTCTTCCGCGGCTTTTTGAACTCAATGTCTGACAGCTAGGCGCCAGTTGGAACGGTCGTTAGCACAGCTCTCCCAGTCGTTGACATTGATGTTGGCCGTCTTCATGTCCTTCTTGCAAACATCTTTGTAGCGCAGACGTGGTCATCCCGTTGGTCGTGCACCTTCTGCTAGCTCCCCATATAACAGGTCCTTGGAAATGTGGCCTGGGTCCATTCTCTTGACATGGTCGAGCCAGAGAAGACCCCTCTCGCTGAGAACGGAGAACATGCAATTCATGTTGGCGCGTTCTAAAACCTCTGTGTTGAGTACTTTGTCCTGCCACTGGATGTGCAGAATGCGCCGCAGGCATCTCAGGTGGAAGCTGTTGAGTTTGCTCTCGTGCCCCGAATAGGTGGTCAATGTTTCGCTGCTGTAGAGGAGTGTGCTGAGCACACAGGCCTGATAGACGCGCAGCTTGATCTTCATAGTGAGGTTGGAGTTGTTCTAGACCCTCTTGTTCAGTCTGGCCATCACTGCTGCTGCTTTGGCAATCCTGCCGTTCACCTCAGAATCAATGGAGAGTGAGCTGGAGATAGTGGATCCGAGGTATGTGATGTTCTCAACAACTTCCAAGTTGTACCCATCGATCGTGACGGAGGGAAGGGAGTCTACGTCCTGCGCCATGACGTTCGTTTTCTTCAAACTGATGGTCAGTCCAAATTCCTTACAGGCATGGGAGAGGCGGAATACCAGCTGCAGAAACCCATCTTCCGTGTCGGATGTCAAGGCTGCATCGTCGGCGAAGAGCATTTCACGGATGAGTATCTCTGTGACTTTAGTCTTAGCACGAAGACGGGCGATGTTGAACAGCTTGCCCTCAGCCCTGATATGGATGTACACTCCCTCGCTGCAGTCCTTGAAGGTGTACTGGATAATCATGGAGAAGAAGATGGCGAAGAGCGTCGGCGCAAGGACACATACTTGTTTGACTCCGCTGATGACTGGGAAGGGCATGGTAAAATGTTTCACTGATCTGTGTTGCCGATAGATGGCGCTTAGGACATTTCTCCTCATTTCATAACTTAGATTATCATTCAAGTCAAAATGCTGCTGCAAGGATAAGTAATATCCAGTTATAACTGATCTCTCGCCCGTGGTTGTTGTTACGTTACAATACCTCCAAACCGTAAAAAGGAATAGAGACTGATACGAAAAGGGATATACTAAATACTGAATGAGCGTGCGCGCGCGCCCGTGTGTGTGTGTGTGTGTGTGTGTGTGTGTGTGTGTGTGTGTGTAGACACAAAGATATGTGATATTATTATTATTTCCAATGTTTCTATTTGTTTTGTTTGTAAATTCATAGACAGGGTTACCCAAATTTATTTTCTGCAATCGACCTTGGCAAATGCGTGAATTTTGGGATGTATTATTAGAGTTTGGTCAATTATTATATCGTTCCAAATTCCAACCACAATAAACATAGAAACAGAAAGAGCTAGAACATACATAAAAAAGTATCCACCAAATAGAAAATGTAAAACAACGTACATAAACAACAAACACCAGAAATCAGGGTAAAAAATTGTAAAAAGAAAATAATTGTAAATTTTTTTAAAGGAAAGACTAAAAGGAGAAACAAAAATATGCCATGTATGACATGACGAAATATACAATTCCACTTGAACTCCAGATTTCGTTGCTGGGATTGATGGAGTTATACTGCATGGGACATGTTTATTTCAATCTAACAATTCACACACAAACAAACACTATCTTTATGCATATATATATATATATAAAGATATACAGACAGACAGACAGTCAGATAGATAGACAGACAGACAGACAGATAGATAGATAGATAGATAGATAGATAGATAGATGTTTATTCATTATCACTTACAGTCAAATGATCAGTCTTACAGAGTAGGAATTCTGGGGTTAAGGAAAGACAAATGATGTCCCTGGTGCCACGAATGGGCAGAATGGAGGTGAATGGTGCACATGTTTCTCTTGTATCAGTTGTGGCTTTAGCGATGTGCGATGGCACTGGACCCGCATGAAGTTGGGGGTGGGGGTGGGGAAGGGGCGCAAATGTTGGAGTTTGTTTGAAACAGATTATGATTAAAGCACATTATTTAAAAAATAAATTTTATTTTGAAAACAAGCCGGTATTTTTCTACGAATATTTCGCAGATACAGAAATTGGATTTTGGGGGCCCATCGTCTTCATTTTGCACCATGCCCGCACAGTCCTGAAATTGCCTCTGCCGATTATAAAGTGGACTTTACATAATACAGTGCTTATTATCGTAGAAGCGATGACCAAAGGCACAGGTGTGTTGTTTTCTCAAGTTGGTCTCAGAATGGATGACCACAGGCACAGGTTTATTGTTTGCTGCAGTTGGTCCTAGAATGGATGATCTCAGGTATTCAATGTGTTATTTCCTGAAGGTTGGTACTAGAAGAGATGTACATATGTATACAATGTGTTGTTTCTTGCAGGTTACTCCTAGAAGGGATGACCAAAGGTTTACAATGTGTTGTTTCCCGAAGGTTGGTCGTATAAGAGGTGAAATGTAAGATTATATGCATTGCACATGGCGTCACATAATGTTGTACATAACTGTGTAATGACAAAAGAACTGGCATCAGTGAAAACCGGGTCACTGTGACATATATTTCATGGTTTATAATCTGGCCATATCACCACTGGCGGTTTTATGGTTGTAATTTTATTGGATCCTGCACACGGTGTATGCAATCTGTACTTGTTACATTTAGCTTTTCTGTCTCTTTAAACCAGCAAGAAAATATCATCAATATACATGAAAACAAATAAAAAAACTCAATCAACAAAAGTACATCCGGGATCTGAAGCTTGTCTGATATTAGTCTAATAGACGTAAGCAAAAGAAGCTGCCATTTTAATGCTTTCTTTCCAATTTGTGCAACTTCCGTCGAGATGATTTTTTATTTAGGTTTCTTTCCTCCTTAATCTTCATGAAATGTCGCCTTAATTGAAGCCTCCCAATCGCCTTAATTGAAGCTTCCTAATCGCCTTAATTTAAGCTTCCCAATCGCCTTAATTGAAGCTTCCTAATCGCCTTAATTGAAGCCTCCCAATCGCCTTAATTGAAGCTTCCTAATCGCCTTAATTGAAGCTTCCTAATCGCCCAAATTGAAGCTTCCTAATCGCCTTAAAATACTTTACTATCAGAGTGCTTTCTTTAAAAAGTTGGTTTGGTTGTGTTGATTTGGTGTTTGAGATCAAGTTATCTAAAAAATAATTATTTTTAAGTAACAGTGGCCGAATTTGATACACAAGTTAAGAAAAACAATATACCTGCAATATCTGTATAATAAAAATTGATGCGTCTAACTGTATAGTCGTTTTCTTTCTTAAAGTCATTGTAAGGTAATTTTGTGTGGTAACAGGGGAGGAGGGTGTCTTTTATAAATAATGATGGCTATATCTGAAGATGGGGCAGCAACATTTGCACATGTCATAATCTTCCTTATGTTACAATGCTTCATTAAATGTCGTAATGTTCTAATGCTCCATTAAATGTCCTTTTATGTTCTAATGCTCCATTAAATGCCCCTTAATTAATAATGCTCCATTAAATGTCCCTTATGTTCTAATGCTCCATTAAATGCCCCTTATGTTCTAATGCTCCATTCAATGTCCCTTATGTTCCAATGCTCCATTAAATGCCCCTTATGTTCTAATGTTCCATTAAATGTCCCTTATGTTATAACGCTCCATTAAATGCCCCTTAATTACTAATGCTCCATTAAATGTCCCTTATGTTATAATGCTCCATTAAATGTCCCTTATGTTATAATATTCCATTACATGTCCCTTATGTTATAATGCGCCATTAAATGTCCCTTATGTTACAACGCTCCATTAAATGTCCCTTATGTTCTAAGGCTTCATTAAATGTCCCTTATGTTCTAATGCTCCATTAAATGTCTCTTATGTTCTAAGGCTTCATTAAATGTCCCTTATGTTATAATGTTCCATTAAATGTCCCTTATGTTATAATGCGTCATTAAATGTCCCTTATGTTATAATGCTCCATTCAATGTCCCTTATGTTCTAATGCTCCATTCATTGTCCCTTATGTTATAACACTTCATTTAATGTCCCATATGTTCTAATGCACCATTAAATGTCCCTTATGTTATAATATTCCATTACATGTCCCTTATGTTATAATGCGCCATTAAATGTCCCTTATGTTACAACGCTCCATTAAATGTCCCTTATGTTCTAAGGCTTCATTAAATGTCCCTTATGTTCTAGTGCTCAATTCAATGTCCCTTATGTTATAATGCTCCGTTTAATGTCTCTTATGTTCTAAGGCTTCATTAAATGTCCCTTATGTTATAATGTTCCATTAAATGTCCCTTATGTTATAATGCATCATTAAATGTCCCTTATGTTATAATGCTCCATTAAGTGTCCATTATGTTCTAATGCTCCATTCATTGTCCCTTATGTTATAACACTTCATTTAATGTCCCATATGTTCTAATGCACCATTAAATGTCCCCAAGTTTCTAATGCTCCATTAAATGTCCCTTATGTTCTAATGCTCCATTCAGTGTCCCTTATGTTATAACACTCCATTAAATGTCCCTTATATTATAATGCTCCATTAAATGTTCCTTATGTTATAATGCACCATTAAATGTCCCCTATGTTATAATGCTCCATTAAATGTCCCTTATGTTATAATGTGCCATTAAGTGTCTCTTATGTTATAACGCTCCATTAAATGTCCCTTATGTTATAATGCTCCATTAAATGTCCCTTATGTTATAATGCTCCATTAAATGTCCCTGGTGTTCTAAGGCTTTATTAAATGTCCCTAATGTTATAATGTACCACTAAATGCCTTAATGTTCTAATGCTCCATTAAATGTCCCTTATGTTCTAATGTTCCATTAAATGTCCATTATGTTATAATGCTCCATTAAATGTCCCTTATGTTCTAAGGCTTCATTAAATGTCACTAATGTTCTAATGCTCCATTAAATGTCCCTTATGTTCTAATGTTCCACTAAATGCCCTAATGTTATAATGTTATAATGTTCCACAAAATGCAATACTATTTTAATGCTCCACTAAACGCCTAATGTTATTATGTTCCACTAAATGCCTAATGTTATTATGTTCCACTAAATGTCCTAATGTTCTAATGTTCCACTGAATTTTCTTCACCTTCTTTGAATTGTATTAATAATGCATTGTGCATAGCAAATGTTGATGGATGCATGACTGATGATACACCATTTGCTGAACCATAAGGAAAACATACAGTGCCCTGCAGTGAGGAAAGAGAAATTAAAATGATAAATTGGTACAGTATGTTGAGAAAACAAGTTTATTCGGGAAAATATATTATATTGCACTATTCACACCTTCTAAAGAGGAAATAGTAAGGGATACCCATCTCCACATTTCCTCTTGTGCTCTCTCAAGTCATTACTTCATACAGACGATGAACTTACAAACAAGAGTCTTCAATAGAGTCCCCCGAGATCACGTGACCATTGGGACATCATGCAGCCTTAACCAGTACTGGTTATAGTTGCTTTTAAACAATAAAGTAAAAACATGAACATTCAAAACTTATAAACAAGTACACACGGCAAATGTGGATTCTACAATATGGAAGGTCTTACAAAATCTTGATAGTTAACAATTTTATTAGGGTTGGCATTCCATGCATCGAAGACTAGAAATCTACAGTGTGGTGTTGCCTCTAGCAGATGGTGGCAAAAAGTTCTGTCAGCATCTTGTAAGACCTTTCCCCAGAGTGTGT
Organism: Sinohyriopsis cumingii; assembly: GCA_028554795.2. Classification (NCBI taxonomy): domain Eukaryota; kingdom Metazoa; phylum Mollusca; class Bivalvia; order Unionida; family Unionidae; genus Sinohyriopsis; species Sinohyriopsis cumingii. The sequence goes on along the minus strand of CM068828.1, from coordinate 155,140,180 downwards.
CGGCAGGAAAAGAGCTCTTTTCGTTTCTTGATGAACAAAACAGCAAAAGAGAAAACTGTACCATTTTAAATTTTGAGAGTCATTGTGTTAGAATGATATGAGAAGAAGAGCTTGAGAAGAAAGTTTAGTTGGGTCCTGCCATCACCTTCTTAACACATTCTGCAAAAGATGAAAACAAAATAAATATGAATATTTTTCTTTCTTATGCTCATTAGAATGCTTTGTCAAACGGCATATATTGCTCTCTAAAAATAAAGTGATAAGAAGAATAACAAGGCCACAAACAGTCCATCCAGTCAAGTATGTATCAAGTAGTATTACACTTCACACAGTCCATCCAAGCAAGTATGTATCAAGTAGTATTACACTTCACATAGTCCATCCATGCAATTATGTATCAATTACACTTCAAACAGTCCATCCAAGCAAGTATGTATCAATTATACTTCAAAAAGTCCATCCAAGCAAGTATGTATCAAGTAGTATTACACTTCACACAGTCCATCCAAGCAAGTATTTATCAAGTAGTATTACACTTCACACAGTCCATCCATGCAAGTATGTATCAAGTAGTATTACACTTCAAACAGTCCATCCAAGCAAGTATGTATCAAGTAGTATTACACTTCAAACAGTCCATCCAAGCAAGTATGTATCAAGTAGTATTACACTTCACACAGTCCATCCAAGCAAGTATGTATCATGTAGTATTACACTTCACACAGTCCATCCAAACAAGTATGTATCAAGTAGTATTACACTTCACACAGTCTATCCAAGCAAGTATGTATCAAGTAGTATTACACTTCACACAGTCCATTGAAGGGCAAGTATGTATCAAGTAATATTACACTTCAAACGGTCCATCCAGTCAAGTATGTATCATGTAATATTACAATTCACACAGTCCATCCAAGCAAGTATGTATCAAGTAGTATTACAATTCAAACAGTCCATCCAAGCAAGTATGTATCAAGTAGTATTACACTTCAAAAACAGTCCATCCAAGCAAGTATGTATCAAATAGTATTACACTTCACACAGTCCATCCAAGCAAGTATGTGTCAAGTAGTATTACACTTCACACAGTCCGTCCAAGCAAGTATGTATCAAGTAGTATTACACTTCACACAGTCCATCCAAGCAAGTATGTATCAAGCAGTATAACAATTAAAACAGTCCATCCAAGCAAGTATGTATCAAGTAGTATTACACTTCAAAAACAGTCCATCCAATCAAGTATGTATCATGTAATATTACACTTCAAACAGTCCATCCAAGCAATTATGTATCAAGTAGTATTACACTTCACACAGTTCATCCAAGCAAGTATTATCAAGTAGTATTACACTTCAAACAGTCCATCCAAGCAAGTATGTATCAAGTAACATTACACTTCACACAGTCCATCCAAGCAAGTATATATCAAGTAGTATTACACTTCAAACAGTCCATCCAAGCAAGTATGTATCAAGTAGTATTACACTTCAAACAGTCCATCCAGTCAAGTATGTATCATGTAGTATTACACTTCAAACAGTCCATCCAGTCAAGTATGTATCATGTAGTATTACACTTCAAACAGTCCATCCAAGCAAGTATGTATCAAGTAGTATTACACTTCAAACAGTCCATCCAAGCAAGTATGCATCAAGTAGTATTACACTTCACACAGTCCATCCAAGCAAGTATGTATCAAGCAGTATAACAATTAAAACAGTCCATCCAAGCAAGTATGTATCATGTAGTATTACACTTCAAACAGTCCATCCAGTCAAGTATGTATCATGTAGTATTACACTTCAAACAGTCCATCCAAGCAAGTATGCATCAAGTAGTATTACACTTCAAACAGTCCATCCAAGCAAGTATGCATCAAGTAGTATTACACTTCACACAGTCCATCCAAGCAAGTATGTATCAAGCAGTATAACAATTAAAACAGTCCATCCAAGCAAGTATGTATCAAGTAGTATTACACTTCAAAAACAGTCCATCCAAGCAAGTATGTATCATGTAGTATTACACTTCAAACAGTCCATCCAGTCAAGTATGTATCATGTAGTATTACAATTCACACAGTCCATCCAAGCAAGTATGTATCAAGTAGTATTACACTTCACACAGTCCATCCAAGCAAGTATGTATCAAGCAGTATAACAATTAAAACAGTCCATCCAAGCAAGTATGTATCAAGTAGTATTACACTTCAAAAACAGTCCATCCAAGCAAGTATGTATCATGTAGTATTACACTTCAAACAGTCCATCCAAGCAGGCATATATCAAGTAGTATTACACTTCAAACAGTCCATCCAAGCAAGTATGCATCAAGTAGTATTACACTTCACACAGTCCATCCAAGCAGGCATGTATCAAGTAGTAATACATTTCAAACAGTCCATCCAAGCAAGTATGTATCAAGTAGTATTACACTTCAAACAGTCCATCCAAGCAAGTATGTATCAAGTAGTATTACATTTCAAACAGTCCATCCAAGCAAGTATGTATCAAGTAGTATTACATTTCAAACAGTCCATCCAAGCAAGTATGTATCAAGTAGTATTACACTTCACACAGTCCATCCAAGCAAGTATTTATCAAGCAGTATTACAATTCAAACAGTCCATCCAAACAAGTATGTATCAAGTAGTATTACGCTTCAAAAACAGTCCATCCAAGCAAGTATGTATCAATTACACTTCAAACAGTCCATCCAAGCAAGTATGTATCAATTACACTTCAAACAGTCCATCCAAGCAAGTATGTATCAATTACACTTCAAACAGTCCATCCAAGCAAGTATGTATCAATTACACTTCAAACAGTCCATCCAAGCAGGCATATATCAAGTAGTATTACACTTCCATTTGTAGCACACTAAACAATATAAATCAGAAACAGCTTATGTTGCTTAGATCATAATCTTTACACTTACATATGTAAAGCATGATGTTCAATTACAATATAATGTCCCATGGAAAATATGATGTCCTATGTACAATATGTCCTATGCACAATATAATGTCCCATGTACAATATGATGTCCCATGTAATGTATACTATACTGTCCCATGTATGATACACTATGCCAACAGTTTATAACATAGACCAAAAGTCAAGTTGATCATACTAATACAAGTTTTACTGAATTTTTTTTGCTGTGACGCATCAATCATTTTTAGAAGTGATGTCCAAGGAACAAAAGATTTAAATATTGCAAGAGAAAAGGGTCACTAAATTACAATTACTATGTGCTCTAGGGTAAAACAAGCTTGACTAATTAGAAATACTAGTATGTGCTCTAGGGTAAAACAAGCTTGACTAATTAGAAATTTTAGTATGTGCTCTAGGGTATAACAATCTTGACTAATTAGAAATACTAGTATGTGCTCTAGGGTAAAACAAGCTTGACTAATTAGAAATACTAGTATGTGCTCTAGGGTAAAACAAGCTTGACTAATTAGAAATACTAGTATGTGCTCTAGGGTAAAACAAGCTTGACTAATTAGAAATACTAGTATGTGCTCTAGGGTAAAACAAGTTTGACTAATTAGAAATACTAGTATGTGCTCTAGGGTAAAACAAGCTTGACTAATTAGAAATACTAGTATGTGCTCTAGGGTATGACAAGCTTGACTAATTAGAAATACTAGTATGTGCTCTAGGGTATAACAAGCTTGATTAATTAGAAATACTAGTATGTTCTCTAGGGTAAAACAAGCTTGACTAATGAGAAATACTAGTATGTGCTCTAGGGTAAAACAAGCTTGACTAATTAGAAATATCCAAGCTTACATCTTCAAATACTCTATCATGTAAAAGTGGCAAAACGACACTGTATGAAATGCTGCAGATGGAGACAAATGAACAGACCATGAAAAGGAGTATATTAATGTCACCAATCTAAGTAATCTGGTACTCATCGACACTGGCTTCCAAGCATGGACCCACCATGGTACAATGAAATTGGTCAAATATTTGTGTCATGTGTCCCTGTATTTCAACTATCTTTCAGTTTAACATTAAAATAAACAAAGACAGTATTTACAACTTATGTGCAACACTCTTTTTTTTCATAAGTCCGATAACAATTATCAAACAATTTATTTTCTTACCCTCATATTTGACATTCCCCTCCAAATCTTCTGCCAAATCAATGTGCTTGAGGATGTCATCAACTTCCTGGTCTGTTAACTTTTCACCTGAAAAAACAGTTATACTGGAATGTCAAATTCCATCCACTTGGGTGCCAATTACCCCACCCACCCCCACCAACAGAGTATCAGTCATTTGCAGTAAGATGCATTGAAAATATCTATATGGCCTACTGGCCATGATTAAATCACATTCAGATGAAGAAAATGTTTATATTACTTTATGAAACATTAAAGGTAATATTTATAAAGGTTATAATCCTTCATCCATCAAAACCTGATGGATGACGTACAAAAACGAAATCTTTCACATACCAGATAAGGACTTGTAAACCCCTATGATGAAGCAATTGATTGACTTACCAAGGCATGTGAGCACATGCCTCAACTCAGCACCAGAAATGTAACCCTGTCCCTCCCTATCGAAAGTCTTGAAGGCCTCCATGAAGTCGGCAAAGGTTCCTGTGTCCTTCTCTTTTAATAGTTCCTGATAAAGGGGAAGAAACTCCTCGAACTTGTAAGCCTTCTCACCTGCAATGTCAAATATCATGCAACATTAGACTATGTGTAGCAAAGGTGTATGACATATTGATTTATATAACCCCATCCTACCATCACTCCCACTCACTTAAGATCTTTATTAATGAGGGTCGAGGAGTGAAGCGATGGAGACTGGAGTTAGGTATGTTCATTATGAGGAAAATGTTTGCTTGTTAAATGTTGTTGACTTTCTTAGAAAATTGAGTATATCTACAAACTAATGTTATGTATATTTAATTTGTATTGTGTGCTTGACCTTTATCAATAACTGACAGCAGTAGTTTGGGCCTACTTTCTAATGTCTTTTTTATAAGCAACATATTACATAGCTAATTTTTGTAAATGATTTTAGATAATACATCAAGATTATTATTACTTGGAAGTAAACATGTTTATGCAGCCTTCTGACCTTGTAAGTTTCTAGCAGGGATCTTGTTTATGAATTTGATGGGAAAATGACTCTCATCATGTTTCTGTTATTGTGTCTTAGTTTTTTATATAAGGAAGAAGTAAACAGAAATTCTTTATTCCTATCTTAAACATCTGTAGTGTAGTCAGTTTTTTAGTGTTCAATATTATTTTAGAAGATTTTTTTTACTTCAATTATTCATTGGAATTACGAAGTGCTCAGAGACTTGGAAGTAAATAACTATTTTGGAATTACTGTGAATTCATTTAAAGACATTTTGGATTATATCATTGTGATACATCAAAACTGTTGTCATATCAACATTTTACAAAATATGTTGGTTCTTGCTCTTTCTTGTTACTTAGTTCAAGATTACAGGGTTGTAACAGTAGTCATAATCTTGCCCACAAAATCTTATTTCTTTACTTTAAATGGTGTAAGATGATAAGCATGATATGCTGGTGTAAGAATATACTTACTATATAATGGTGTGACAGGATATTAACATTATGATGGGGTGAGAGGATATTAGAATATGACAGTTAGAGGATATTCACAGTCTGATGGTATGAGAGGATATTCATGAGATGATGGTGTGAGAGAATAGTCACGATATGATGGTATGAGAGGAGATTCACAATATGATGGTGTGAGAGCATATTCACGATATGACAGAGGATATTCACAGTGTGATGGTATGAGAGGATATTCATGAGATGATGTACGCACAAATAGGAAAGATCGAATGGTACACAAGTATTACATGTGTTGGGGTTATATCATCCAGAATCATGAGGTCTTAATATCTCCCATTCATCTGAGAAATACTAGAGTGATTTACAGTTTATGTACACTTGGTCAATAACATCAATGTTATAAGATCAAAAGTAACAGTGCTACTAATACTGACCGAACAGGAGACGAAACAAAAGCAAGACTTTATGATTTTCGTGCTAAATTTCCAACCCGCTCTTCATATAGTTGTGTAATAGATCTGATATCAAACAACGACATAAGCACTCTGTGCATGGCATAATCTTCTTTCCTTGCTTTGTACGACCTGTAGTACCTTACATTTGTCAGCGAACACGTAGTCATTTGTGTGTTGGCTGAAAATAGATTTATTTTCTTTCATTCTCTTTTTTCCTTTTTTATTATCTCTGTATGCTCCCAAAATATTGGATGGTCTAGATTGGTGACACTTGATTTGCCAAGACATTTATTTCAATGCCGAGAATACACAACACTCAACATGAATGCTTACTCCTCGTGGACTGATAGGGATATACCCATATTGCAGGTCATTATGTCCCTCCCCCACTCCCACCCCATCCAGTCATAATACTCGTTTCAGTTTACCCCTGCCCCCCCCCCCCCAAAAAAGGGAAAAAAATCAAACAACAAAACAATGACAAATATTTTGGGGACAAAACAAATAAACATAGTGAAACTTAAATCCCTCTTTAAAAGATACTGGACCCCTGTGTAAACACATGCTAGGAAATCAGTTTATGTCCTATGCAATAACAATCTGTATGATTTTACTGGAAAGCGCAGGAAAAGTAAATTAAAACTGTCAAAACCATTACTAGTTGTCTCTGCATACACTGTATATAGTGACAACCTGAGTGTCTATGGCTATATACCTGAAAAACTCCGGTACGATTTGGGGGTAAATATAATTACGTAATAAATGACTCGTATCCAAAGATAAAACTGGTCTACAAAATTGGTAATCTATATTAAAATTTGACTGACAGACTGGCGGTGTCGGAAATTCGTCATCGTTGCAGGTGCGCATACCCATTTTCTTGGTTCCTCCATGCTTGGATATAGTGGCGAGGGTAGGATTGTGTCCGAGACACCGGAGAAGATCTCCAAGCTTGAAGGCATCTACCTCCCCATCTCTACCGTCCCAAAAGTCAAACAGGTCGAATACCTCTTTGGCATCTGAATGAAAAACAAAACAAAAATTAAAGCTTTTTACATCTATAAATTATTGTTTTGTTAGCATGTATTGATTATGTCAATGGCGAAAAAACTGACAGAGAATCCGAAAAAAACATATACCACGTGTCCCTGACTATGTCGGCATCGTGCATCGAACCTGGAATGCCATCAATGCGAAGCTAGTTGTTTTACTCCGGCGCTATAAATAGCAAGATAATCTAAGGGAAGCCTTAAAATATAGCATATCCAAGACACATAGCACCACAAATATTGCACAAAGGAAGCACCATTTGAAGTCAGGAAAAGCAGGTCTATATACTGCAGGATTGTGATGTTTTATGGGCTTAGTACCATTTTCAGCAAACGATGGACTACTGTAACTCACATCTATCTGGTTCGTCCCAGTATCTACTACAGAAACTTCAAAAAGTTCAAAACAGGGCTGCTCAGATCATCCTTAGAATACGAAGAACTGAGCACACACACACACACACACACACACACACGCTGTGTAACTTTCATCTCTCCCATCTTGATATAACACAAACTTACATCATCTCTCCCATCTTGATATAACACAAACTTACAACATCTTCGCCATCTTGATCGAAAGTAAACATACCTCGCTGATCAGTCTACAATTTTGCACATTATCACATTGTAACTTTTCGCGAAGCCCAAAATCAACTTAGTTTTTTTAAGTCAATATAAATTACTATTGATTTGCCTGGTCACGTGGCTATATCATTTGGCCATTAGGAAGCCATAGCGTCTTTCTACGGAACTCATATATTTTGACTGACAGTTTTTAGCATTTTATCTCAAACTAATCAATTCTCTTCTTAATATTTTTTTAATTAAACATTTACAATTTTTACACATCACAACGAGAAACGTTTCTTTCTCTATGCATTATACTATGTTTTTAAAAAAAAGTCTTTAGGTAAACAGACTTAGTCCTATGTCAGATGGAAGGTAAAGACACGTGCAAATAAATGTTCAGCTACAATGTAGGAAAATATGGAGTAGTAATGTTAACGCAAAATTAATGGAAATTGGTTTCAAGTATGTAATAAGGGGCCATTCATTTAGTACGTACGCAAAACTCTGTCAAAGCTTGACCCTTCCCCACTCCCTGTACACATGCGTGCTTTTTTACACACACACACACACACACCACCTGCGTACGTACGCTCGACGCACCATCCCCACCCACGAATTATATAGAACGGCCTATATTTAATCTACGCAGAAACGATCAAGGATTAATAATATTAACGTGTTTAATAAAACAGACAAGTTCATCGGCGTTGAATGTCTGGCTGCATCAAAGAAATAAGCTGCGTAACTTTAAAAAGTCTGACTAGTGTCCGCTAAAATTCAAACAGGTCATGTTTTAGACAAATTATTAATTATTATCGAGGTTTCACCAGCCGCCCCCCCCCCCCCCCCCCGTTTCCTATGCATAGGTACATTATCAGTAGACCACCACTACCACCCTATACGCAAACGTACGCATTTGGGTTAACCCCCCTCCATGCGTACATACTAAATGGACGGCCCTTAATGGTATAGTATTAGCCAGGGTCACCCGTTCCACTTCGGCTCTGAAGGCTACAAAGCGGAAGGCCAAGCCAAGGCCTGGGATAGTTCGTTCAACCCTGAGCTCTCGCGTGGGTTTGTGAGATCTCCACCAAACGAGTTTTTTTTTTGAAAAGGGAAATAAAAGTAAAACATTAAACATTACCGCCAAGAACAAAACTATCCTAGGTCACACCGCCCGCTACGGCTTTCTTGGTAAGTCAAGCCAGGACCTAGGGAATAAAGGGAAGTAACCGAGAACGAGGCGCCCCAATTTTCGTCACTAAAGGACTCACGGTACTAATTCAACTCCAATGGTAAACATGTGGAAACAATGTCATATTCAAAATTCAATAACTTAAAATGTATGGGTGCTGCTGATGAGACCTATAATTCACCATGCACAACTAACCTTGGTGCAAGCTTATATATGGAGAACACCATATCAGCCGCGGCATTTTGTTTATCTACATATGCATGAAACATATTTTATTGATTCTGCACAAAAACGAATCAGAAGCTACTTTCATTATTGAGTAATCCTAAGTCAAACCTGTAAAAATACTAAAATTGCATCAATAGAATTTTGTCTATATTTTTTTTAAAATTACATCTAGGATAAGCTCTCAAAAGATATTTTTACTAAAATTTTAATTTTAATTATTAACTAATTATGGACCACCAAACCCGTAAATACTCTATTATTTGTTCACCCATTTCTAGACTGGTTCACTGTTCTTCCGTATAATTAGTACCATGTGTCCTAAATGGTTGCTGAAGGTAAATTAAATCAATAATGAAAATAAATCATGCAAAATCTCACCTTTAAGGTAAAGAAAAGTAAAAATTATATCAGTTAGCAAGAATATTGTAACAATTATTCGGTATACAAGCCAGGGGTCTTTAGAAGTCATTACTTTACCCATTATAATCCAGAGTCAACATTTTCTCAAATAAAATGAAATTATCTTCTTGTTATAAAACACAAATAGGCGTTGTTTTCACCTTTTATCCCATAACACTGATCAGTGCACATACTCTTTGTAGATACAGTCAGGGCAGTTTAAGACAAGCTCCCACGCTCCCACTTATAAAAAAATTCGAAAACCAAGAAGGAGGTTTACTCAAATTCGGAAGAGTTATATGTTTGTATGATTAGATGATTTTGACGTAAAACCTCGTTGTGATGCTGATATAACCTCATGCTTCACGTAAATACTGAAAGTTCCGTTTGGCTAATTGAGACACGCCTTCTTTACAGACGTCTATTTAAACAAGATGTTTAAAACCATCCTTGTAAGCTTGCGGTAAAATTTTGACTTGAATAATATGATAAAGTAATTTTATACACGTTTTGTGATGCGATAAACTTTATTGTTATTTCACGTGTACAAAGTTGGACCAAATCGATTTCTGTTGGTAACAGCATACTTTTCGCAGTTTGCTAATTGAACATCCTCGTCTTTTACCAACGAAAGAATAAATTCGACTCTCTGAAAGAGATCGTCGTAATACTTCCCCAATAGGTACGTTTTGGTGGACGGATAGATAGGCAAAGAATAAGCCACATTCAAAGTCAGGTGTTGAAGAAATCAGATATTCATATGACGCTCTCGCAATAAGAATATTACACTGATGTGTATATTATTTGTTTTACTGGATTTAAATCTCTCTCAAATTTAATTTATTGAACACTGAAAATAATGATTTAATTTACTTCTTTTAAATTCAAAATTAATGTTGATCACAGTTACTATGTTGTTGTCTGTTATTACGCTTTGTCCTAGCCATATAAAACTCGATGTATGACTTATAGGTAAAGACTATGACGTAGCAAAGAAAACGTTTTGGCATTGATCACATCCGACTAGAGGTTACACATATGGAATCTATGTTGGGGTTTGGAGCGAGACAAGGAAATCCCAGTCAAGGTGTTATATTATTTGTCTCCCCACGAGGTTTGCCCGAGTGGGGAGACATATAATGTAACCCCGCGACTGGGATTTCCTTTTCTCGGTCCAAACCCCAACGTAGATTATGTTTCTCACCCAATATTTTCCTTTAAAGCAAAAAGAATTCTTCACTTGTGTTCTCTTCCAATGCTTACATGCGGCGCATGAATTTAAATATGTTAATGTGGGCTGTGGTGTGACCGTTACGTCCGAAGTACACAGTGTATACGCGTGCGCAAAGAAAAATATCAACATTAAACGTCGCATAGTAATGAGGTATTATCACATTTAATATATGGATGTTATATGAAACTGACAATAAATAATTAATATTTATTACAAGAAACTTTTATTTTCATTAGTTCCAATTTTGAAAAGTTATACTGTAAATAATAAAACGATATTGGCGACTCAGCTCTACTGTAGTTATACTTAGTACTAGCTGTAACGAACAGTAACATCTTGCTTTATTATTCATGGGTAAATAGAAATTTGTGTCACTATCGTATATAAATAGTCTTTTCTTTGGAGGAGGTGAAACTGTTTGTGACATACTTGTGTTGTCCTTATATTGATTGTACAATTACCCCCGTGTATAACAGACCCTCCAAAAACGGACTCAAGCGGATAACCATGTACTAAACTGTCAAGTTCACAGATTCTTTAACATTTACTTTTCTGTCCTGGAAATAAGGCAAGTGCTATTGTGAAATTTGCTTATGGATTAATGTGTTGACAGATAAATGGTTCCTTTTGGCTGGTAAGTGCGTTATTTGTCATGAAATATTGTAGGTATATTTTTGATTCAGCCGGGGCACAATGGAGATGCTTAACAAAATTAGAACAAAGCATGTTTTATATAACACTTTTGTGGCTGTTACTAAGTTTTCCGTAGTTGTTAAGAGAGTTGGGAGGCTATGAAGTGTATAGGTCTATAGTATATGTGCATGGATCAGTGTTTTCTGTCATAGTTCATTTCACACAGCATTGAGAATTTGATCCTATCTGTAGCAGTCATTTATCAGGTCAGCGCCATTAAATGTTGCTAACAGTATATAAATTGTTTCACACAAAGTATTTAAAACTAGTTAGGTAGCTTTAGCTACATTAATGACGCAGACCTGAAAATGTACTGAGCTAGGACTGCATATAGGATAAAATTGACCATGCTGTGTGGAACGAACTAGCATAATACCAAAAAGCTCGACATCGTATGCGTTTGTGTCTTTGTCTCTCTCGAAATGTTTTTGCATGGTGTGTTCTCAAGGATGGATTTACCTATAGTTACTATGTTTTTGTTATATATTTGTTGTTGTTGTTGTTGTTGTTTGATTTTAGTACAACTATGTCAGGCACAGCAGAAGACAACACGGGTTTCTTTTAGTAAAAGTAGTTCTGAGCGCGTGGACACTTTCACTGAGACGACTGGTCTGAGATGACTAGACTGAGATAAAAAAGTAAGGTTAGCAAAACAGCTAGATTTCTCTGTCGCATGCGTGAGAAAGATATTGTAGTAAATTTAGAGTATGCGCACTTGGTTATAGCGCCCCGTTTTAAGCAGTTCTTAGATTTGTGTGATTACTTGTGCGATTATTGGAATTCGGCGCCATGGAAATATTCCTAGCCCGAAATAATGAGCTAATTATTAGGAGCAAAAGTCACGGAGTGAAGTGTTAGTGTGTTTCCATGATGTCCTGGTTCACTAGCAGTGAATTCCGACCAAAACCGAATGAATGTCCGATAGTCCATATTAAAATTTAGTGGTATACATTGGTAGCGTGACTTAAAGGACAGTATTTACGGTATTAAACCGGTAAATTACACAAAGGAAATAAATAAGAAGGGACTTGGCAGACTCCGTTTATGTCGCCATGTGGGCGAATATGGTGCAGTTATATTGGCGAAATGTGCCTGGAAAGCATACATTGACTGGCCTAAGGTGGCGGAGTTAAAATAGTTCCCATTGTTAAGGAGTACCCATATATTTTCTAAGGCCTGAACGGTTCGTATTACGGAAACATGATGAAGACAAAACACGCAGAGGTGCGGTTGATAGTTGGCAGTTTGGTTTATCTGTGGTCTTGCATTAATTAGAGGAAAATATAGGTATAGAATGGACACGTCGGGCTTTCTAATTTACAACTGAAGTTGTATGGAAGTCTTTGGAAAGTCTGGGTAAACTTATGACTTCTAGCGAGAATCGCGCCAGGGTTTGACAACCGCTCGGTCAAGTAAATACCCGTGTGCGTGTAACAATATATAACGGAGGTACAGGGCACACAAAGTATAGGCTGCACTCGATAACGTTTATCCACCAAGAAAGTGTCTGCCTTTCTATACTTGTAATGTTGTTCTTCCAATTTTTCATGGAAAAAAACATAACAAATTAAGAGCAAAAGAAAAAAATTCATTCATACTCAGGTTGCGCTGCTATTAGAAATATGACGCCATAGTGTCGTTATGACATGTATGATATTATTGTGACGTAATAACATCAAGGGAATTGTGGGAAGTTAACAAATGCACTCTTTACATCCAAGATTTTTCTCTAGCATTCTACGAAATGGTCGAAGACACTCCGATTGCAGGTAGACGGAGATCTAATGATGATATATGAAACTGGGGGTTGGGGTATAAATCAAAACTATGTACCACGCAAAGTTTGGGGAGCCAGACGACGCTTTGAGCATTGATAAAGTCAGGTTCAATTAATAAAGAAAAACAAAGCATCCAAATCCAAACATTTAAAGTAACAAATATAACATTTACATCAAGTAGGAAGAATAATAACTTCTGCGCGCGCACACACACACACACACACACACACACACACACCAGAAGAACAGTTAGCCAAAACAATGATATAGTTATCAGCTCAAGGCTTATTATTGCTATATTTTCCTTTACTTCGGAAAATCTTTTGTGAAATAAATACAACTGCAGGTATTTCTTCAACAACAGCTTACTGTAACACATGGTGGTACTGACGTTTCAAGTGAAGCCTGATATCTGCAAATTTTCAAAGCACATAGAATCTGGCCAGGCCAAGAATAGTAAATGGTTGAACACGATTCTAAACTAAGTGCCTGGCTTTAATAACATATGTGCATTCATCGCACCAAAACAAATCAAAGCTTTCGTTATGAAAATAAACCATTTCCCCCATTTTCGTTGATGTATACAACTCGTCTGTATTGCTCAATAGCCATTTATTTATTTGTATGAAATGTTCATAGAAATACGCATGCTGACCACCCACATTTCTTTTTTCAAAAATGTTTCATGGAAGATGCACATACGGATTGCTTGTTGACGCATCCTGACCTTCTTTGTGATAACATTCAATTCAATTCACTTTCTGATCCAATTGTCTCCTTACTATTTGATGAAGAAGAAAAAAATCAGTTTTGCTGACGTTCTGTAAACTTTGCGTAATGATTCCGAATATCGTCCCCTCCATCACTATGCTTTAAATAGTAACGGATTAATAAATACGTTCGTACGTAAACATGGAATACGAAATTAATCAGAATATAGTCTATGGAATGTCTCTAAATTTTATATCAATGTTTCTAGTGATAACATTTAACCACTACTACAAAGCAGACACAATATAACAACAGTTATTCTTTTTCCACGAAGACAGACTATAATATATGCGAACTGTTGGAAATTTACCGATTCGACGGTACAGTTGGAGAGCATAGCTTGTGGGGCGAACGTTGGGTTAGTCGTGGTTCCACCTAGTCCCTACCTCACAATGAGGAATAAAACAAAATGAGACTTAACTTGTCGAGGAACTCTAAAAGCGACAGATTCATAACTGCCTTAAAAATTTATTTTATTTTATTTGCCGAATACAACCTGTATCATTGTCTAGACCAGTATCACTGTCTAGACGTGTATCTTTGTCTAGACATGTATCTTTGTCTAGACATGTATCACAGTAAAGACCTGTATCATTGTTTAGACCTGTATCATTGTCTAGACCCGTATCTTTGTCTAGACCTGTATATTTGTCTAGACCTGAATCATTGTTTAGACCTGTATCATTGTCTAGACCTGTATAATTGTTTAGACCTGTGTCATTGTTTAGACCTATATCATTGTCTAGACCTGTATCATTGTTTAGGCCTGTATCATTGTTTAGACCTATATCACTGTCTAGACGTGTATCATTGTCTAGACTAGTATCTTTGTCTAGACTCGTATTTTTGTATAGACCTGAATCATTGTTTAGACCTATATCATTGCCTAGACCCGTATCGTTGTCTAGACATGTATCTGCTGATAACGAAATGTAATAATAATAACAATAATAATAATAATGAGGACTTTGTATAGCGCCTAATCTTTAGAAGCTCTAAGCGCTTTACAACATTAGACAACACCTATAAGATAAAAAAACATATAATGATATGTACAAAAACAAACACCATGAAATTAGAAAACATTTTTAAAAAAAACATGCTGAGAATATTTAAGGTACGAAACATTATTAAGTCTTTAAGTTTGTTCTTGCAGTCGAAATAATTGAGTTTTGAGAGCCCTCTTGAATGTGATCACGGTGTCTTTGTGTCTAAGTTCAGTGGGCAATTCATTCCACGTTGCTGGGCCCTGGTATGCAAAAGAACGCTGTCCATATGACTTTGTTTTCATAGTGGGAATAATGAGTATACGATTTTCAGAAGAGGAGCGTAAGTATCTTGCTGGTGTCTACACATGGGTGAGGTCAGATAGGTATGTTGGACTAGAGTCCGACAGTGAAAAGTAGCACAGAGAACAAAGAGACAGTGTAGGGTACAGAGCAGCGGGGAGGTGTGCTCTGATCGTGGTACTTTAAGTATGATCCGAGCAGCTGTGTTTTGAACTTTTTGAAGTTTCTGGAGCAGATATTGAGATGAACAAGACCAAACTGAGTTACAATAGTCCAGTCTTGAAAGTACTAATGAACACACAAGTGTTTTAGTGGCATAAACTGAACGATATTTGCGAATTGAGCTGATGCGTCTCATCTCAATATATGCAGCCTTTATTTATATTATATTTTTATAAATATATTTGTAATTTTAACTCTTATGGTATTTGATCCCTTGACAGAGTATCGGAGTCAACAACCGAATATAAACGGTAAGCAGTTTCTATAGCAATAATAAGAATGAATGACAAGCAATTATTATTTTTCACCATAAAAATCTAATATTTTGTGCAAAAATATATATTTTATTACCTGCTTTTATATCTGTCAAGGGATCAATACATCCCTTACAACAACAATTCCTTATTTCATTCTATTTTGCGCAATTAGATAATGAGGCCGCAATAAAATAACATCAACGAAAACGTTTTTAAATGATTGACGGAGAAATAATTTCAAACATTACCTAAGAAGTAAAGCTTCAATCTGAAATCAAAGTTTAGTCTCGCATGACGTATCAGAAAAATAAACATGTACTCTAAAGATCTATTGTGTAAGTCCGAAACCTTTATTTGCATGACTATTTAATAAGTATTCAAAAGGATGCACACTTTCAAACATTCTAAAGCTATTACCCTGTATAAAACATAGACGCATCTCTTATGTTTTGTCTCTCCCAGAGATAGGGTATTGACGATTCAAATTTGTGATGACGTTGTTGATAAGAAAACGGCATCTTCGGGACGCTAGGTACCAATCATGGAATTATTTAAGATTTGGACTGCTATATGTTACCCTTACTCAAAAACTGTTGTTCCTGTTGTAGACAATAGGAAATACTTTCTTTTCTATTTTTATACATTTTGGTGGGGGTTGGTGGGCTTTAATGTCTGGCAATCGCAAACTATATTGGGGCGCTCACCAGTTATTATGCACTTTTGGGGGAGTAACGTCTGTAAGGTTAAGTTGTTTGCGTTTGAAACATGCACAGTGGAAACAATGTTGGCATACCTCTATGCTACTTTGATGTAATGTGGCTGACATTTCTTTGTATATTGTACTTATGGAAATTGTACATTAAGCACACTGTAAACTAAAATGGCTGCTCCCTTGTGCTAAAATAAATCAGCCTGAATTAGTCTAAAGTACATTATCTTTAGCAGCTATTAAAACAGGGAAAATGAATTTTGCCAGACCAGAAAATACCAGCTTCTGAAAATGCAATGAATGATTTACCAAATATATAAAATGTAAAAAAAAGTTATCGGCTGTTTTTTTTCAATTTATCCCTGAAGTTCAGTAAGTGAAAATGACCAAATGGAGCTAACAGTATTTTGAAAGGTGCACATCTGGAGTAAGGCCAAGCTGTATACTCTATAACCCATATTACACCCATCAATCATACACCAAAATATAGAGAATTAAAGGTTCTTGGAACAATACCTAAGATATACAATGTCTTTTTGAAGTAGCCAGTATAACCAGGGAGGAAACCCGGGAAATTCCTTTTCTTTAAAATTCTAACCCATGCAAAATACAAAACTGTAGATCAACAACAATAACGAACACTATTCTGACGGAAGTCAACATATTTTGCCAGACAATTAACGGTGATGCCAATCATGCAATAAGCCTTTACGTATGACTTGGGAGAACTGTAAGAAATATTTTGTGCTTGAGTCCTGTTTACTTGGTTCTGGTGTTACGTTGACTTGATTCGAGGTATTTAAGCGAAGACTCAATCTACAGAGTATAGGTTATTGGCTAATCTCTTTGCAATATGAAACCAGCTGTAGAAAAAGGTATTCCAGCCACCATGCTTTCAATGCAAGCTATCACAATGATTTTTCGAAATGCTGGAGCAAAAGGAAATTGTGGATATATTGTGATATTATAAAGCAATAACAAAAACGTCTGACATACTATTCCAAGAAAGTTTCAAGCAACATATATCCGCTGAGCTATACGTAACATTAGGTTAAATTGCGTTTTCCAGATCGTACAAGACATTTTCCAGACAGAGCAAGACACTTTCCAGATCAAATAAAACATTATCCACATCACACAAGACACGTGACTCAAGAAATGCTCATGAGCATCTAATTAAGGTCACGAATCTGATTACGGGACAAGAAATTAAATAAAATTCTTGAGGCTGGTGAATTTTGTTGCTGTTAATCTGAATGGATAGAAAGTGTGACGACTAATCTTCATTCACACACAATATTTTAAATTTAGACCATTCTGGCTAACTAGTTATTTCAAATTCGTCCCAGACAATATTTTAAATTTAGACCATTCTGGCTAACTAGTTATTTCAAATTCGTCCCAGACAATATTTTAAATTTAGACCATTCTGGCTAACTAGTTATTTCAAATTCGTCCCAGACAATATTTTAAATTTAGACCATTCTGGCTAACTAGTTATTTCAAATTCGTCCCAGACAATATTTTAAATTTAGACCATTCTGGCTAACTAGTTATTTCAAATTCGTCCCAGACAATATTTTAAATTTAGACCATTCTGGCTAACTAGTTATTTCAAATTCGTCCCAGACAATATTTTAAATTTAGACCATTCTGGCTAACTAGTTATTTCAAATTCGTCCCAGACAATATTTTAAATTTAGACCATTCTGGCTAACTAGTTATTTCAAATTCGTCCCAGACAATATTTTAAATTTAGACCATTCTGGCTAACTAGTTATTTCAAATTCGTCCCAGGCAGTATTTTAAATTTAGGCCTTTCTGGCTAACTAGTTATTTCAAATTCGTCCCATACACTATTTTAAGCTTAGACCATTTTGAGTAACTAGCTATTTCAAAAATTCATCCCAGTTTATGCAGCAGAAAGAAAATAGCAGGGAAGCAAATTTCGAAACATACAACATGGTGACTTTACGGATCGAATGGCAAAACTAGCATAATGATTCCTGCTGTTTAGGCAATAGAGCGCATAATGATTCCTGCTGTTTAGGCAATAGAGCGCATTTCAACCGCGACTTAAAGTCAAATATTCTCATTTGGATTTACAGTCATAAAAAGTACCCTGGTTTGATAGTAGCTAAAAGTGGTTTGTAGGGACAATATTAAGTGCCTTCAAAGGCACTTTTGATATTATCTCAACGTGCGCTTACCATGGAAATAATGGCAAAGACATAATGGAAAGAAACGGAACTAATTTTTAATCAGTTTGAAACCATATTCCAAGAATTGTGGACACATCCAACACTTTTAGTCAGTACATCATATGACCTTGAACAAGATGAAGTCTATTGTTGATAATATGCCAAAGCAGCAAAAATAAATAGATTACTGTTAAAAGCAAAAGTTATTGGCCAGAACAGCGAGCAAAGTGTACAATTTCCGTCAAATTTGGATTGTTTCAAGTAGAGACCCAGGGGTGGCCAAGTGGTCTAAGATAAATTTTAACAGAGACCCCGGTGTACTTCAAGGCCTCGCCCTTACATACCTCACATAATCCGCTTCTGTCCGCATAACCTCAACGAGACCAGCGTGGATATGCGATATACTGGCCGCCACCTATAACCTATCATGTGTCTAAAAATGACTGATTCAAGCAAAAATCATGCTGCGTCCTGCTATATCGCCAGGACGAAATTAAGTGCAACAGCAACACCGACTTACAATTACCTCTTAGGTGTGGCAGTACCGCTAAATAAGACGTATATTACTCTTGTATTTTTTAACGTATGATATATTGCATTTCAAATTTCATAGCAATGATTCTCGTTTCTTGAGAAAGTGGAATGGGTTGCATGTTCGATTCCTATCATAAGATCATCCATGGTCTGCTACCGTGATGTTTCTCTGAAAGCAATTCCGCACTAAATAACCTAAAACTCCACATCAATGCAAAGTACCTGACGAATACACGTGTTTCAAAGGTAATCTTTGTAAGCGTAAATCTTACACTAATCTTTTTCTAAAACTCATATTACTACATGATTTTTTATTGAGTATGTTTTATAATATTTATAATATCTACCAACTTGCTTTTTTATTAGCCTCAGTTTCAAGATTCATAATCACGGTCGAAAAGAAATATACTGAAATAATTTAAAAAATGCAAAGATTCAGATCTTTGAAATGGCAAGAAAGAAACAAACTATGAATCCACAGAAGGGGGTGGGGTGGGGTCTTGGCCCTTGCTATAACTTCATGCGACGTGATGCAAGGAATTATTTTCCATTTTCATGTTTTTTTTTTTTGTTTTGTTTTGTTTTGTTTTTTGTCATTTTGTAATGTCAATGTCCATTTCTTTTCCACGCGCAATACCAACAGATCGCTTATTCCACCCCCGTCCACATTTCCTCTGCCCAAGTAATGTGCATTCAGACATCATAGTGGATGATCCTTTTATGGGCAACTGAATCTGCGAGTGAGTATTTCTGGAACCGCATCTAGACGCAGCAGGATCATGTTACCCTTTCAATCAAATGCTTGGCGGTGGGGGCTCCTGGCAACTAATGTTTTTACACACGGTAACAATAAACTGCACGCGCCAGCAGCCCGCAATACTGTTAACATGTTATATATTTATGTACAGAGAGAGAGAGAGAGATATGCTGAAATCTTTACTTTCATGTACATATCCTCAAAAAGTGACATTGCATGAGCTTCACCCTCCCGTCTCCAAATAAATTTTATTCTGATTAAAGGATCTATAGTTTGCCTTACCAGCTAAGCATATCATGTGCATTCAGTCTGTGGCTTTGCGTGTGTTTATACCCAATCATGTGCATTCAGTCTGTGGTATTGCGTGTGTTTATACTCAATTTTATACTTTCTGTATAATTATGAAAATAAAACTCAGATTTTGCATCTGACTGAGGCCTGATTATCACACACACACACACACACACACACACACACACACACATATACATAGAGAGAGAGAGAGAGAGAGAGAGAGAGAGAGAGAGAGAGAGAGGAGCGACAGACAGAGATATACAGTGTGCGTATGTGACTTGGATTTTTAACGTAGCTTTAACAATTGTTTTGGGGGCCCCGAGTGGCCGAGTGGTCTAAAGCGCGCACCGTTCCGGATCACTGCCATCTCACCTCTGTCTGCGTGGGTTCGAGTCCAAGGCTCGGCTAGCGTGGGTACGTGGGAAAGCCAGCCAGTAGCTTCTCGTGGGTCGGTGGTTCTTCCCTGGGTTTTCCAGGGTTCTTCCTCCACCAGTTATACTGGCCGCCATGTATAGCCTATCCTGTGCTGAAAAATGGCGTTAAACCCTAGACCAACAATTGTTTTGTCATAATGCTACGATGTCTGCAGTGTGGCAGCTTATAGTGATGTCTAGCAATTTGGCATCATGCCGTAGACATGTAGCATGATGTCCCACCCAGTCACATTATCCTGACACCAGGCCGACCAGTCCTAACACTAACCTCTTAATGCTCAGCGCCAAGCGAGGCAACTGTCAGCGCCATTTTTATAAGACAGAGATACAGAATAACAAATACACACCAAACAGAACGGAAAGTGCTATTTCTGGATTATGCAGGAGAATACTTGATACTACTAGGCAGAATTAATATTTAATATAAATAATACAATCACGGATTTTTTGGTGAGGTGTGCTTAGTCGTGATGGAATATGGGCTGGTGCGTGCAGGCAAGGCAAAGGGTGCCGTTTACCCAGGGTCCTAGGTTCAAATCTCCGTACAGTACAAACTAAAAATTCTCTAACCTGTGTGACAGTAGTTTTTGTGATAAGACGTGTGTGTGACATTGTTAGGATTTTTACAATTCCAAGTCCACAGTAATGTAACAGTCTTTATTTGTCGCTGGTATGCCACTTGAAAACTGCAATAGCATTAGGCTGTATGTACTTTGTAACTTTTAGGATATTGTTTTTTTAAGCATCGAATTTATCACCATGTACTCATTCAGGTGTATATGTTACTTTTAGTATTTAAGTTTACGTTTTACCGTGAATAACTGTCCCAATTTGTTTAATTAGCTAATATGACATCAACGGATGTCACACGCCTATATATGCGACGCGAGTTACACGTTATTGACTTTATTTACTTATTGTGACACCAACGGATGTCACGCGCTTATTAGTGCGACGCGAGTTACAGTATGTTTTACTGCCTAATACGATACACGAGAATGCGTTGCAACGCGAGTTAGAGTATGTGTGATTGCCTAATATACCTGAGGATGCAATGCAACACGAGTTGGAGTATGTTTTATTGCCTAATAAGATACATGAGGATGCGATGCAACGCGAGTCAGAGTATATGTGATGGCCTAATATGATAGCAGAGGATGTCATGCATTTATCAATGCGACGCGAGTCAGAGTAGTTTTTATTGCTTAATATGATACCTTACAGTGCCGGTCTTAGACCGATTGGACCGATTTGGTTCAATCGGGCTCCGCGCTCGCAGGTGCCCCGCGTTTTAGTACTTTTTAAAACTAGATTTACTGAAAGAAAGTAATTCTAAAGCGATGGAACAAAATTTTTAATTCAATATCATAAATCCAGGGGGTCCCGTATTTGCTAAGGCCGATATTGATACCTGAGGATGCAATGCGACGCGAGTTACAGAATTGAAGACTTTCAATACTTCTGCTGAAATCAAGAATATCTCTGACCTTCTTTGCATATGTTCTGTGTTACCGTCCAACATATATAGTGTGCTTGGAGTGTGCAATATATCATCAGAAAGTTCAGTTTGGCAGATTTATATGATGGTTAAGTGGATTTTAACGGAACATTGAACATAATATTGGTTATATCGATCCAAGCAAATGGGAGGTAAGTGCCTTTCCCTAGGAGACAACGTGGCAGCTGAACTTGGCTCGCTTGGGTGGGTATCGAACCCGTAACCTCTGAAATTACCAGTCCGATGCACTACCGACAGAGTATGCAAGCCTATCGCAGACACCGTAGAATCTGCTTAGGTGCATACAAGTGTATATAACGGTATCTTCAATAGTCTGAATATGCATGCTGTACTAATCCTAGCAATATGAAGTAGGGTATGTTCTACATTTTTTTTTGTCTCCCTTACGAGAACTGCCTCATTTGATGTACTTTGATATGATGAATTACTCGCTCTTTGCCAGTAAACGCACCACGATTTTGACAGAAAAATCCAGATTACTATTTCTATATTTAACTATTATTCGTTGTCTGGTTGATTTTTTTTTTAGTTGAAGACCTTCAAAAATACATTTACAACAGTATTTTAGTATACTATCAAAACTGCAAAAATAATCACAAATGTGACCGCTTCATGAAGGATAGAGACCTTGTTTTCACCCCAAATGAAAAAGTTAAGTACAAAATACCCTGATATAAAACCTCTCATATCTGGAGAATCGTTTTACTTATACGGAAGTAAGCATTGCCTTGAATGGGAGCTAAACAGTTTACTTCTACAATTTCGACTAGATATCTAAATATAAGCCAACTTTTATGATTCGTGCATAATGTTTTCCAAGATGATTATGTAGCAGATTTAAGACAAGGCTTTGCAATCATAGCCTCAATTGTTATTATTATTATTATCATTATTATTATTATTATTATTATTATCATTATTATTATCATTATTATTATTATCATTATTATTATTATTATTATTATTATTATTATTATTATCATTATTATTATTATTATTATTATTATTATTATTATTATTCACTGTATCCAGAGAGACGTAAACTTAATATCTGAAGATGTATTGTCTGCGCAGTAACATGCGCTGGTATAAATCGTTACCTTGGGCAGATAACCGTGGATTAAAATAAATGCACTATTTGAAAAACAATCTGCGTCGGTAGAAATAAGTAATGATAGACTACATAAGACATGTGGAATAATTTCTCTTTTGGAACTATACCTGCCGGTAATGCGGTACTTGTTTCAAACGTTCTTCATACGGAATTGGGTTAATACGTGAATGTAGCGTGCCTAGACTCCCTAAGATTCCGAGGAACTGTATAATATACATGCATACACAAAACTGGCTATCAAATAGCGACTTCGAACCTTTGCAGTTACTACGCATAAAGCGTACTGGCCGTGTACATGTGTGCGGTGAGTGTACCTCACACAACACGATGATAGTTAGATAGCCTCCAATCAACGTAAATAAAGGCTTGGAGAAATCTTTGAAAGTTTGCCAACTAATTTCCCATTTTCTCGTCGTCTGCATTTATCTAATCCGGGCCCGAAAAATCTTTTGCATAAAGTCTTTTTCGTTGACAGTTGGGAACCACTTGCAAGAAAATTGGTGGCCTGCTTTTGTATGTATAGTAATGACATGAAACATGTTTTGTCTTTCCTTCGTTCCATCCTTCCTTCTAAATGTATTGAAATAATGTGAAGGTGTTTTTCATAAAAGAGATCTCTCTGAGATGGACCTGAACCAGTTTACAAGCAGAGTAAAATATATAGGCCTACAGTTAAATTTAATTTTTTTAAATTGGCACCCTAATTACCAATTGCAATACAACACGTTTTCTGTACGGAGGTACATTAAGAGATAATCGGTCTGTCACATGGTTCTTGGTGAAGTCTTACATTTTTAGAATGCCAATTGTTTTGTTTTTTAATTTTCCATTACTTTACATAGTAAGGTGGACCATAGACCCATCAAACAGGACCATTGTTTTTCTTAAGTTTGCATTGCTGTATATAGGCAAGTGGACCATTGGCACAGGGGCACCGAGTGGCCGAGTGGTCGAAAGCGCTCCGTTACGGATCACTGCCATCTCACCTCTGTCTGCGTGGGTTCGATTCTAGGATTCGGCCATTGTCGGCATGTGAAAGCTTGCCATTAGCTTTTCGTGGGTCGCTGGTTCTTTCCGGGGTTTTCCCGGGTTCTTCCTCCAACATTAATACTGGCCGCTATGCATAGCCTATCGTGTGCTGAAAAATTGCGTTAAACCCCACAAAAACTACAACAACAACCATTGGCCCATCAAACTAATTGCATTGTTTTTCTGAGTTAGTGAGATCCCTACACTGTTAAAAATGCGAACTGGACGATATTGCTGACGTTCGATTAATTTTAAGAGTTATAGAATTCAACGCAATGCATAATTATTTGTAGAAATAATGTTAAAAATTCGTCCTCGTAAACAATTTTTCTTAAGTCAAGCAAATACTTAAATATCTCCACAATCATTATTTGAAACTAGGCACAGAATTCTGGTAAAAAGTATTGACTCCTGGTTAAAACACGGCACACGCATGCAAAAATAAACGTAGTGACAGAGAAGCCATAGAAGTTTCCTCAGCATGCAGAAGTAATAAAGCATGTGGTTAATGAACCTTGATATCGGACTTCTCCCACAGACTGGGACTTCTCCCACAGACTGAAACGCCTAACAAGAGGGTGTATTTTTTGATCAATCTGTTTTTGGAAAGAAACTTGCAACCCATCATATTGGAAAAATCATATTTTTAGCTGCATATTTTAACTGAAGTATGAAATTTCTAGCTTCACTGGTCAAGAAACCCTCTGCATCTGGTCACAAAATTTTACTCTAAAATGTATAATTACTTCGTGGCACTGGTATCGATACAGCAGAAGACTTCGACAACGAAGGTCCATGATTAATTTGTATCCGTGGATACAAAAGGATGAAAAGATAAGATTTTAAGGATGAGTTCAACGTGGATTAGAGGAGACACAGCAGCAAACAGTTAATGACAAAATTGGAGAATTGAACATGGGTTCGTTATATACAGAACAGAGGCTCGTTTTAGGGTATCACAAATGTGCCTATCTTACCTTCAATTTCAGTTCCTGTAAGGTTAGCCTGGAAGAATCAAGACATTTTTTAAGTTGGGGTTGATAGTAGAACAACGTTGTTTTAAAGTAAAGTGATAATTATTTACGCCATTTCCGTTTGTGGGTCAATATAGACAAATGTCGATAAGGTTTTACAAAGCTCAAAACGTGTCGCAAGCATATATCCATTGGAAATCATATGTACCTTACATTTTGCCACGTAATGGTGAATGTTGGATGGAAAATGAATCCTAAGCGATTCAATCAATGATTTAATACGAAAGCGTTAACAATAAACAATTATGAAAACTAACCCACAAACATAATATATGTCTGAAATTCGACTGATACATATCCATGGATCTTATTTGTTTCGATCCTGAAAAATTCGAATTAGGCTTGAAAAACTGATTGGTAAATTGCATGCAAAAATAAATTTTCACTTTGATTTACTCCGGATGCAACTATGGTTGAAACGTCAAGTATTATTAAACATGTGACTTACCATTATGTCGTCTGCTTGCTGCTACTGCCGCTGAGCGAATGGAAGAAACTGATGAAAGCGGAATGCCAAAAATCCTTGTGACTTACTCCCCTTGTTTGCTGGTTTATATGGAACATGATTATTGTCTCAACAGGAGTGGAGTGCTCTTTCTCTTGTTTGATACTGTGCAGAATCTCTTTATTTCTATAAATTTGACAAATAAAATCTGTCAGAACATTATAATCAATTTAAAGTTAAAGTTTCTTTCCCATCGATTTCTATTAATGTACTTCGATTTAATCGATCATTTTGTGACTGAAAAACGAGAATGCCACATGCTGCAATGGACTCGTCCAGTAGTGACGAAATTGCTCTTCAACCACAAAATTCAGACTGTAAGATGAAAACTGATACTCTTGAAACTATAATGTCATGGAGCATGTAAATGATGTTTTCAGCTGAGGAAGTATCTCTTACGCAGCAAATATAATCGTGTGCCATATACTAATAAGCTTGGGAGTTTTAATTAAGTCTAATATTAAATGCGCATTTAGAGATAAAATAACAAAATATGGCGGGAGGTGAGGTTATTTTTGTTGATGATATTGCATGGACATATAAGGTAGGTGCTTACATGAACAGGAACGAAAAGCAGAAGTGAAAGGCCTTTGTTGGCGCATATTGCGGAACAGGATTGCGCTTGTTGGGCGAACACCATGACATGGGGTCTCTATGCAGTTGTATCAGATACAGGTGTTAATTCATATGCTTTCATCAGTTAAAAACTCGATGATTAATCTTTGTACAGTAAAGAAATAATGATTTCTTTCCCCTGTTTTGATCAGATACAGGCAGTTAAGCATGTGATAAAACAGAAACAGACTTTTAGCAACTTACCTTGCCGTACTTGATATATTTCGTTGCACTTGATTTCGGATAAGGATCAAGTGCAATTTAAAGAATACTTAAACTGAAAATCTTTTCCACTTCCCCTTTATCTTTATTCGTATGGAAAAACAGGGAAAGTTGATGACAGCTGGAGATGATAATTAATAAACGCACGTACTAAAGATGTGAACATTTTGAAATATCGTTTACATGGATATCGCATTTCTCATTTTTCATATACCCGTCAGGCGTGTAGTGAAGCGGGCCTACAAGGAAAACGTTGATTTGTACATTCTAACCAGGTCAACATTTTTTTTTGACCTATATGTAGGTAAGATAAAATACTAAGGAAAACATTATCAGACAGAAATAATCATTATTTTGGAAGAGATGTATGGATATAAGGCGGATCATAAAATGTTTGTTCCGCGTCAGGAGGAATTTTAATAATAGATTATGCAAACAATTATGCATCAAAGTAGAGTGAATGTATGTCTGTCTGTAAGAATTAGTGTGTGTACATGTGTGAGTGTGTGTGTGTGGACGAACGGACAAGCGCAAAGACGGACACTCAAATTTGTATAACGCTCATTTCTTAAAGCTGGATTTTCGTTTTCTGTTTTTGTTGTTTTCTTTTTTTTTAATCATACTTACCAAGAGAGACACTTTAAATTTATTTTGACCAGAGAAACTGTTGGTTCAGCATAATTTTGAACCCATAATAGCCCCAAAGCTTAGCGATTCAATTCTTTTGGTCGAATAACAAAGTGATTCTTCATTAATTTATTGTAATAAAAAAAAGCAAAAACAGAATCACTTTCACTTTTTCAAGCATCCGCATGACTGCAGGTAAATACAAGCATAAGGTTTTAAATTTAATTCAGTTCTACACATTTAATAAGAAGTGTCCAAATGAATAAATTGAATACACACAGGACTCAGAAAGAGCATTATTAGTACGGGCATTAGCAAAGCTTCGTAAAATTCTGTGAAAGTTTCAATTCTTGTCATATTTTCCCCCAAAATTGCCGAAAGGCACATAACGTTTTAAAGGAGGATGTTTAAGCAAATTCAATATTATGAGATAAAGAAAACAAATAAGACGGAAAAGGTGACAACACCACAACAACCAAATTTTCCGCACCACATCACGTAAGATTAAGCCAACGCCCCCACAATATTCAGTATGTATGTCACGCCATTACTATATTGTAATAAATATGGAGTATGCGCATTTGGATATAGCGCCCCGTTTTAAGGAATTCTTAGATTTGTGTGATTACTGGTGTGATTATTGGAATTCGGCGCCATGGAAATATTGCTAGCCCGAAAGAATGAGCCAATTATTAGGAGCAAACGTCACGGAGTGAAGTGTTAGTGTGGTTTCATGTTGCCATGGTTCACTAGTAGTGAATTCCGGCCAAAACCGAATGAATGTCCCTGTCGTAAGATAGTCCATATTAAAATCTAGTGGTGTACATTGATGGTGTGACTGCAAGGGCAATGTTTACGGTATTAAACCGGTAAATTACACAAGGGAATAAATAAGAAGGGACTTGGCAGACACCGTTTATGTCGCCATGTGGGCGAATATGGTGCAGTTATATCGGCGAAATGTGCCTGGAAAACATACACTGATTGGCCTAAGGTGGCGGAGTTAAAATAGTTCCCAGTGTTAGGGGATACTCGTATATTTTCTAAGGCGTGAACGGTTGGCGGTACGGAAACATGATGAAGATTAAACATGCAGATGTGTGGTTGATAAATATTTGGCAGTTTGCTTTATATGTGGTCTTGCATTAATTAGAGGAAAATTTAGGTATAGAATGGACACGTCGGGCTTTCTAATTTACAACTGAAGTTGTATGGAAGTCTTTAGAAAGTCTGGGTAAACTTATGACTTCTAGCGAGAATCGCGCCAGGGTTTGACAACCGCTCGGTCAAGTAAATACTCGTGTGCGTATAACAATATCATCTCCAAGGTTATACTACTACTACTATTACTACTACTACTACTGGGTTAAATTATATTTAGTTACATGTTTTTCAGTAGTAATATATCGTCGGTTAATCGCTTGCTAAAATAAAACGTAGAATATCAGTTTTACACGTTGATATCAGTATAGGACACACGGTACTAATTCTATGGAAGAACTGTGAACCAGTCTAGAAAATAAAAGAGTATATACGGGTTTGGTGGTCCATAATTGGTTAATAATGAAAAGTACAATTTTAGCAAAAATATCTTTTGAGAGCTTGTCCTATCTGTAATTTTTTTTTAAAAGTATAGACAAAATTCTATGGATGCAATTTTAGTCTTTTTACAGAATTTACTTAGGAGTACTCAGTAATGAAAGTAGCACCTGATTCATTTGGTGCAGAATCGAAAACATGTGTTTCATGCACATGTAGATGAAACAAATGCCGCGGCTCATATGGTGTTCTCCACACAGAAGCTTTCACCAAGGATAGTTGTGCATGAATAAATACAGGCCTGATGATCAGCACCCAGAAATTTTAAGTTATTGAATTTGAATATGATGGTGTTTCCATATGTTTACTATAGGAGTTGAATTAGTACCGT
The DNA here is from genome assembly GCA_028554795.2 of Sinohyriopsis cumingii. Taxonomy (NCBI): domain Eukaryota; kingdom Metazoa; phylum Mollusca; class Bivalvia; order Unionida; family Unionidae; genus Sinohyriopsis; species Sinohyriopsis cumingii. The sequence goes on along the minus strand of CM068828.1, from coordinate 155,110,932 downwards.
GAGTTCTATAGACGTATAAGACTCTGCATGGTAAATATATTATCTATCAGTATAAACGGATACCACTCTGCATGGTAAATATGTTCTACGTAGTTATTTGATCAAAACGTGTCTGAACAGAAAATGATGATAGATATGAATCGCACGCGCAAGAATAGAAAGTTATAAAAGAAAGTATTTTCACAGCACGCTCTGAAGTGAGTAGACACGTATGTAATTAATAGGCAAATATAATGTTTCTCACAGACCCTGGTGCTAAAAGATAAGGTTTGCAGGTTTGAATTAAATGCATGCACGTATGAATACACGTATGTAATTAATAGGCAAATATTATGTTTCTCACAGACCCCGGTGCTAAAAGATAAGGTTTGTAGGTTTCGATTAAATATATTTTCTAATGTTATTGAAAAAATATAATTCTTTTACCAAACGAAACGTGACATGTGAGAATATAAGGACTTAAACATGTGTTGCAATCCGCCGTCTGTCCATGTTATATAAATTTCAAGTGGAAAACAGACTCATAAATACCTCGCAAGTATGTACTTCTTTACGTGTACGTCTCCCGATCTTTTTTTTTTTTTATGCCATGCTTTTCCTTGATTTGTTGTGCCTGATTGTGTTTGTCCATTCAACAGATGCAGCCACCGTCCGCTCCGTCCTGCACCATTCAACGTCCGGCTTGAAATGAACCAGTATATAGTGCACTAATTATTAGTTTTATGTTGCATTAGATGTATATCACATTCGGACCCTCACGTATCAATAATTCCCCTCTGCATGTGCCCCAGATCAATTGCTCTCCTGTTCGAGGCTGGCTAATTGATGTAATCGATACGTTATATACATGTTGCGGGCATTTCTTGTTTCCAATGTGTGTGTGTGTGTGTGTGGGGGGGGCGACTTTTGTTTTAAAATTCACATAGAAGTTAAATCTGTAATTTGGCTTGCATTTACTTTTGAGCTAGGCTTGAAAATGGATTGGTTTGTTTGGTGACTGTCTCTGACAGACTAGCACCGGAGATCAAATACGTAACTTTGGCTTAAAAGGAGCGGCCAACATCGTATACGTGTCTATACACATCTGCTACATGAGACTGACGGGTGATGAAAATCATGATAATTTGTTCTAATAACAGTGAACTTCTTGCATAGGACACATACTGTTTGAGTATTAAATATTAAAAATAGCCGCTGCCTGTCGGAAATTTGCATTATAAAAGACGAGTTGGGGTAGTGCTGTTTCAGTATAAAAGAGGAGTTGGGGTAGTGCTGTTTCAGTATAAAAGAGGAGTTGGGGTAGTGTAAGTTCAGTATAAAAGAGGAGTTGGGGTAATTATAGTTCAGTATAAAAGAGAGACTGGCGAAGAGTTGGTTAGAGTGTGGGTCATCTTTCATGGATTCACAGCCATCTTTAAAACAATGAAAACACGTCAGAATTGTAGGATATGGCAGAGAATTACATCTGTGAACATGATCCAAGTCGGCCTTGATATGAGTTGGAGCAGTACCGGCCTTAGTGAACGCGGAGCCCGATTTTCATCATTTCGGCGGGGCCTCCTTGGATTTTAGTGTAATTTATTTTGACATAAATCGGTCCTAACGCGCGGGGTCTCCTGTGAGCATGGCATTTGGAAATATATTTTAAAACAAATTTTATATGCTATTGAACTTAAGATTTGCTTCCATCGCTTTAAAATTACTTTCTATCTATAGATATATTTTTAAAATTACTAACGCGCGAACCCCTGTGAGCGCGTGGCCCGATTGGGCTAAATCGGTTCAATCGACATAAGACCGGCTCTAAGTTGGAGAGTACCATACGAACGCCTTGATTAGCAATGTGTTCCTTGTCAGTAGCAGAATGCTTTTCTTCCAGATCAAACGAGAGCTTTGCTGGCAATAATCTTTTGCAACCAATCGCTGAAAGAAGCCAGTTATTAATGACGTAATTGTTTTATGTTTGCGGATATATTGTGATAGATCATGTCCGTCCATCCACAAGCGTTTCTTTAGAATTAGGTCACTGTGTTATCCTTGTGACCCGATTGAGGGAGAGCTATCATAGCGGATATGATGTTACAGGATCATCAGTAGATATGGGTTTTTAATCCTTTACAGAGCCTCCAAGTGGAAGAATGGTGGTCAAAGGTTATATTTTAGAAATAATATGGCCTTTTCATTTTAACCAGGAAAAGCATCTACAGGACACACGGTACTAATTATACGGAAAAATGGGAAGCAGCCTGGAAATGGGTGAAGATAAAATAGAGTATATATATATTCAATATGTGGCGCTCATTATGTTGGTTCAGTAAAAGTTATAATGTAGAGAAATGTTAGTTTGCATTGCTGTGCTGGAGAACAGTGTGGTAACTACTACTACTACTACTACTACTACTAATAATAATAATAATAATAATAAATGTAAGAAGAAGATGATGAGACAAAAGAAGAAAACATACAGTATATATGCATGCACTTAGTGGATAATAACAACAGTGTCACCGGAAAATGAAGCCTTTTCCTCCCACTGGCAAATATCACTTGGCGTGTGGAATTTCTCGTAGGCCCAAATTGTATCAATATGCCAACCTTGTTGTACGGAGTTTTTCCAACGGCATTTTTACCCCATACGTGATGATTAAGTCCCGATATAGTAATCGAGTTTGTCAATACAAGCATATTTTCATATTCGCACCCAGGTGTTTGGATGCCTCGTGCAGAAAGCTTCCAAAATTGCAAAACTGGCCAAAGGTCCCAGCCTTGAAGTTGATATATGCGAACACAATTCATTACATACACACATACATACAAGTGGTGCAGGGGCTATTGTGTGTGTGTGTGTGTGAGAGAGAGAGAGAGAGAGAGAGAGAGAGAGAGAGAGACTGTACATAGGGGCGAGGGGGAGGGTCACCTACACATCAATTACACCTCTGAACATATTTTGACATACAGCCGTAAAACTTAATAGCTGACTAATACACGTTTGCCCGCCCATACCCCCTGAAAATAATTATATGAGCGCCACTAAGAAACAGGGATGTGTTAGTTGTAGTTGTGGATTTTGGAATTCGATGTTCATTACGACCTGGGAATTAAACCCCTCATCAACACGTGAGCTCAACCTCATTTCATATTCATTTCAGCTAGTGCAAAACGTTCAATCGACTTCGCTATCGACACTCACACATCACCAGTCACAAAGTATGAACTGTTAATGTAGTCAGACAAGCTACACAGAATTGGTGTATTAAGATGATTGTTTATTTATGAACTTATATATATATATATATGCGTGTTATTCCGCAACTTCTACTACCCCACGTGAGATAAAAGCTTGTTACTCCAGATATAAATGGAAGTGGTTCGTAGATGTGAGAAACATTTCCAAACTGCGACCTACTCACCCTTGGTTTGTCTTGAGTTGGATTGGTGGAGGGGAGGGAAAACACCCCAAAAATTCATAATAGTGTAGGAACTTTGAGGCAGCACTAGACATTCCAGTATTTAATATGACGGCCAGAAAATAGAACCGAATGTATCGTTAAGTTTCATTTGGGCAGTCTTTTTTAGCATTTGTTTACAACATTCATCGGATTGGACAGCCGCTACATTCACAGCGATAGTAAATAATTTCAGAACAAACACTTCCAAAGAGAATGCCTGCATTTTAAAAGGTCTAAAAATTCCAACAAATCCAGAATTATTATTCAAAGGATTCGATTTTAGGAATTAGGGTTTGCTTTAGGTCAAAATAACTAGCCTTGATTGCCTTCTAAACTAGCCTATTTTAACTGAAATAAAAGCGGTCATTGTATGGGGAGGGGAAGAGAACGGTTTGAAGTTCTCCGCGTCTGACAATTCAGTCTGCAGAAAATGTACGACATATATTTGAACAGTTGATATCAATGCAGGTTGCGATGTTCTTTTAAGTTTGGCTTGGTGTTTTACGGCGCAGCAGTAGGTTATTTAGTGCCGAGGAAATTGGCGTATACTTATTAGCAAAACCTGATGTACGTTCTTGCGAAGTAGTGTTGGCAAGGTGAATGTATAACCGTATTTCCCAAAATAATTTCATTTTTGGAATTAAATTGTATTTTATGAGTTCAAAATTGCAAGACGGATACCATTGTCTTTATTTTTAAACAATGTCTCTAATGCAGGTCTAACTTAAAGAGGACGTGCATAATCAACAAACTACGTCATACAGGTAGAACAAGTGAGACTGGTGTCATTTATACAGGTAAAACAAGTGAGACTGGTGTCATTTATACAGGTAGAACAAGTGAGACTGGTGTCATTTATACAGGTAGAACAAGTGAGACTGGTGTCATTTATACAGGTAGAACAAGTGAGACTGGTGTCATTTATACAGGTAAAACAAGTGAGACTGGTGTCATTTATACAGGTAGAACAAGTGAGACTGGTGTCATTTATACAGGTAGAACAAGTGAGACTGGTGTCATTTATACAGGTAAAACCGTTGAGACTGGTGTCATTTATACAGGTAGAACAAGTGAGACTGGTGTCATTTATACAGGTAGAACAAGTGAGACTGGTGTCATTTATACAGGTAAAACCGTTGAGACTGGTGTAATTTATACAGGTAAAACCGTTGAGACCGGTGTCATTTATGCAGGTAGAACAAGTGAGACTGGTGTCATTTATACAGGTAAAACCGTTGAGACTGGTGTCATTTATACAGGTAAAACCGTTGAGACTGGTGTCATTTATACAGGTATAACAAGTGAGACTGGTATCATTTATACAGGTAGAACAAGTGAGACTAGTGTCATTTATACAGGTAGAACAAGTGAGACTGGTGTTATTTATACAGGTAGAACAAGTAAGACTGGTGTCATTTATACAGGTAAAACCGTTGAGACTGGTGTCATTTATACAGGTAAAACCGTTGAGACTGGTGTCAGTTATACAGGTAAAACAGGTGTGACGCGTCATTTGGAGAGTGGCAGTTTATAGTGAAGTCTAGCACTGGGGTATCATGCCGCAGACATGTGGCATCATGTCAATTATCCTGACACCTGGCCACCAGTCTCAACACTAACCTCTTAATGCTGAGTGCCAAGAGAGGCAGCTGCTAGTACCATTTTTATGTCTTTGGAATAACTCGGCCACCAGAGCGGTCCATTTAGTCGTAATCCATAAATTTTCATTATTTTAAAAATAACTAGGTCATTAACCATCTAAATTTTATAAAACATTCTTGCGGACCTACTCTTTACTACTCTGTTTTATCCATTTTATTCCAGTTTTCAATTAAAATAAAACAATACATAAGTCATTTTATGGCCATCGCACATTTTAAAGTATTTTTTTTTTAAATTTTTAATTCCTAGGGCACTAACCCTAAAACATTTATGAAAACTCCTTGACAACTAACCATAAAAAAATACGAACGTCATAGATTACTAACTCCCAAACCATCAATAATTATATTTAAAACAAAACGCATATGCCATTAACCCTCAAATTTTATTACAAATCTTGGATTACTTTGCCACCCCCACCCCACCCCCCAAAAAACATATGTATGAAAAGTCTTTGAACACAAAATTCCAAGGCCACTGATCATACACATACACTAAAAGACCTAGACCAGTGATCATCAACCGTCGAGGATTATTAAAATTCCTAGGTTACTGTTCATTAAAAATCGAGTAAAAACATGATATCACTGGTCATCCAAAGTCCAGTTAAATGTGAAGGATCCTGAAAAACCCAACCACATGCTCCAGTTTTCATGACATCTAATATCATATTTTAGCCCAGAATATATAAAGTGTCCGTAGCTAATAGTCCTAATTTGTTAAATTATTCAAACCTTGAAAATCTAATATAAAAAGTCGGCTTGTTGCGTAGCGAGGCTAATCCACTTCTGAAACGACGGAAACGACTTGAATAATGGAGACTACATATCGCTGAATTTTCATTCTTTCTAACTTATATGCAGTGAATATAAACAATATGTCACAGGACTAATAAATCTGGTTGAGGAAAAGTCCATCATAAACTATTAGCCACTAAACTTGCTTACTTTTTTGTATTCAATCATAAACTATTAGCAACTAAACTTGCTTACTTTTTTGTATTCAGATTATGGTCTAATTTAAGTAATTCTTTTTTTTATATCTTGTAAACAGAACCATTTCTTACCCTTGATCTATTGAAAAATATCACACGTCACAAAACCTAAGTTATTAACTGAAAGCGCGTCCCAAAGGTAAATATTGTTAGCCTTATTATATTTTTTAAAATTCTGTAAATATTAATTATTAGTGACTCAATCGGAAAACCTTGCAGCTTTAGGCACGGATACTGTGGTAACGTTTTCTGTCGAATCATTTTGAGCTGTTCACGATATTATACTTTACTGCAGTTCAATGACCATAACGCTTTAGTTTACAGCTGTGGAATGACCATAACGCTTTAGTTTATAGCTGTGGAATGACCATAACGCTCTAGTTTACAGCTGTGGAATGACCATAACGCTTTTGTTTACAGCTGTGAAATGACCATGACGCTTTAGTTTACAGCTGTGGAATGACCATGACGCTTTAGTTTACAGCTGTGGAATGACCATGACGCTTTAGTTTACAGCTGTGGAATGACCATGACGCTTTGGTTTTGTTTGTGAGATCATAGCGAACATATATATAGACTAGCTTTGTCTGGGGATAAACACGTGGCATAAAAGAATTTTATTTTAAAAAAATTATCTAACCTAGATAAATATATTGTACACATATATACCAATATGCCGAAAAAGCTTGTTTTGCGATTTAATTTATATACTTGGCACTAACATTTAATACAGAGAGCAGGGAAGGATGATCGATCAATCGGCAAAACCACGGATAACAAACATGCCTCATCAATGGATATCGAACCAGAATACGGAAAAATCTGAGGAGGACGTCTATGAGAACGTTTGTCCAAGTAATAATAAAACGCATCACGAACATAGATCAGCAAAACACAAGCCACCGACATTTGGCCTTGACCTTAAATCAACTCAAAAGGAGATGTCATATGAGTCTACACGTTTACAGAGAAGACTATAATTAAGTTTTATCGTTAAAAACATCAAGCAGCAGGAACTGTTTATAAGGAATTCAGGCCAAGAAACGATATTTACTAATAAACAACATATATCTCATTTAGTACAATTTTGCAATATTAAATAATGATATATATCTCAATACAACTTTTCAGTATTAAATTATGATATATATCTCAGTACAACTTTTCAATATCAAATAATGATATATTTCTCAGTTAGTACAACATTGCAATATCAAATAATGATATATATCTTAGTACAGCTTTGCAATATCAAAATATGATATATCTCTCATTTAGTACAACTTCGCAGTATCAAATAATGATATATATCTCAATTAGTACAACTTTGCAATATCAAATAGTGATATATATCTCATTACAACTTTGCAATATCAAATTATGAAACATCTCACATTTAGTACAACTTTGCAATATCAAGTAATGATTTATTTCTCATTTAGTATAACTTTGCAATATCAAATAATGATATATAACTCAGTACAACTTTGCAATCTCAAATTATGATATATCTCTCATTTAGTACAACTTTGCAATATCAAATAATGATATATCTCTCATTTAGTACAACTTCGCAATATCAAATAATGATATATATCTCATTTAGTACAACTTTGCAATATCAAATAATGATATATATCTCAGTACAACTTTGCAATATCAAATTATGATATATCTCTCATTTAGTACAACTTTGCAATATCAAATAATGATATATCTCTCATTTAGTACAACTTCGCAATATCAAATAATGATATATATCTCATTTAGTACAACTTTGCAATATCAAATAATGATATATATCTCAGTACAACTTTGCAATATCAAATTATGATATATCTCACATTTAGTACAACTTTGCAATATCAAATTATGATATATCTCACATTTAGTACAACTTCGCAATATCAAATAATGATACATCTCTCATTTAGTACAACTTTGCAATATCAGATAATTATATATATCTCAGTACAGCTTTACAATATCAAATTATGATATATCTCTTGCAAAATCAAATAATGATATGTATCTCATTTAGTAACATTTTGGTAGCTTGCAGATTTAAAAAAAAAACAAAGAAAAGAAAGCAATAAAGGTAAACACTTTTATATAGAAAGGGAGTAAATACGATATTCAGATATTAATCGGTGAACGCGTGAATCATTACAGCATTTGGTAACGTCGAATGCTGATATTTCTCAGAGACAATTCAAAGTCTGAGGAACATAAACTCACATTGTTGTTTCCACACCTCACAGGACCAGGCATCAGGCATATTGTTAAGCAAAGGATGTTATGTAACAAATTAAACGGAATTATTGACCTACACGCCTACTACTGATGAAATAGCTTTGAATGTTGATATTTTTGAGGAATTCCGATCTACGTGTAAATATAATTACAAGATAGATCCATTTTACTTATCATTAAATATTGGAAACTTTAATTCCTAGTGGAGATGAGTTAGAGATGAAATTAACAAAGAGGAAACGGGTACAAAATATTTTGTATCTAAATAATTATGTACGTTAAGAAAAACATGCTATTCACTATTGGGAATAAAACTACTATCTATCTATCTCCCTTCCTCCCTCTCTCTCTCTCTCTCTCTCTCTCTCTCTCTCTCTCTCTCTCTCTCTCTATATATATATATATATATATATATATATATATATATATATATATATATAGAGAGAGAGAGAGAGAGAGAGAGAGAGAGAGAGAGAGACAGAGAGACAGAGAGAGACAGAGAGAGAGAGAGTGATAGAAAGAGAGTATAAAATAAAGAGTTTTAAATAAATAAATAATGAATTTTAGACGGACTACTATCTTAAGTCGACGAATGACTGCCTTCGAAAAACAGATGATCGAATGCAAAAAAAAAAAAGGTACTGAAAAGAATTTCAGACTTCTAAAGAAGTTTCACTTGGAAAGAGAACAACAATAAAAAAATATCTAGTATTCATTAATTCAAATAACAATAAAATTTATATTGCCAGACTGATTTATGTTGGCGTTACAGTGATCTAGGTAAATAAACAGCTTACGTATGATATTTACATGCTATATAACCAAAATGGCGACAAACTGAAACTATAAATGACTGACAACAGTTGCAATGATATGAAATAAAAGTGGTACAACACAAGCGATAACTAAATGATAAACATACAGTCACCACTGTTTGCTAACGAAAACTCTGTTGGATTGTTCAATGATGCGATGAATGGAGTTCAATGATGCGAGGAATGGTGTTCAATGATGCGACGAATGGTGTTCAATGATGCGATGAATGGTGTTCAATGATGCGATGAATGGTGTTAAATGATGCGACGAATGGTGTTCAGTGATGCGAAGAATGGTATTCAATGATGCGATGAATGGTGTTTAATGATACGATGAATGGTGTTCAAGAATACGATGAATGGTGTTCAATGATGCGATGAATGGTGTAGCAATACAATAATTTTGTGGCCTTAGAAGTAAACAATATCATTTTAAAACAAACAGTAACAATTATGCTGTTAAAAAGTATCGAAAATTGAGATTTAAAAAATTGCTTATTTAACTAACTATAAGTCACCAGCAAATGAATTTAATTAGATCAAAGCATCAACAGATAAACAATATCACGATAAATGAGGTTGTTTTTCCTCCTTATAATGATACGCGTTATTTAGAAGATAGCATGATCACTTTGTTATGTCGACATTCTATCTACTAGCTATGCTATATATTCTTTTGTGGGGAATATTCTATTCACTTGGGGGATATTCTGTTCACTTTGGGGGATATTTTATTCACTTTGGGATATTCTATTGACTTGAGGGATATTCTATTCACTTGGGGATATTCTTTTCATTTGAGGGATATTCTATTCACTTGAGGGATATTATATTCATTTGAGGAATATTCTTTTCACTGGGGGATATTTTATTCACTTGGGGGATATTCTATTCACTTGGGGATATTCTATTCACTTGGGGATATTCTTTTAACTTGCTAGTTAGTCTTGATAATAAGATTTTATTTTTTACAACTTGAAATCAAACTTACATTTAAGCCTTAATAACAATTTTTCTTTTTGTTTTCTTTTATCAATTATTTTATAAATAATATCTGATGGTACTATATAATTTCATTAAAAGTATCTTCCATGAACATTTTATATTTTGAGAAAAAGACTACTTTATGAAAGATAATATTTTATACTATTCCCCATATAGATATTTAATAGCCACTGATTGCTAAACAGCATTGAAAATGTTCACATGAACTTTACGCGACCGGAGAAAAGAATTAAGATAAATCTTTATACAATCTACATTAATAAATGACGAACATAATGAACACAAATTTGCATGCAACCATAAATTCAACTCTTATAGTAAGCTACTCCTGGCTTTTTAAGAGGATTTCTAATTTTCAATTGATTCGCCATCCAACCAGGGTATATTAGAAATAATGCGTCATGGGTATTCGCATTTCTTTCAATCAGTTTACGAATGAGGCTGAAATAACGCATGGGATACTACCATACAAAATATTTAAATAGATTAACTGTAATTGGTTAATAAATAAAAGCACCTATTGACTATGGAGTTACGTTTATCTTGATGAAAACAGATGAAATCAAGAACGATTTAGTCAAAATGTTAAAACGCTGCAGAAATGTAAGGGAAAAAAAAGAAAATGTAGTTGTTTTTAACTATAGATGTTGTTATGGCCAGTGTTCATGGTGGAATGGATGTCGCATCTTCTAGTTCAAAAGCTACAAGAGTAGCTATATTTTTAACTGTGCAGATGTTGACATGGCCAGTGTTCATGGTGGAATGGATGTCGCATCTTCTAGTTCAAGAATTGCAAGAGTAGCTATATTTTTATCTGTGTAGATGTTGGTATGGCCAGTGTTCATGGTGGAATGGATGTCGCATCTACTAGTTCAAGAGTTGCGAGAGTAGCTATATTTTTATCTGTGTAGATGTTGGTATGGCCAGTGTTCATGGTGGAATGGATGTCGCATCTACTAGTTCAAGAGTTGCAAGAGTAGCTATATTTTTATCTGTGTAGATGTTGGTATGGCCAGTGTTCATGGTGGAATGGATGTCGCATCTTCTAGTTCAAAAGCTACAAGAGTAGCTATATTTTTAACTGTGCAGATGTTGACATGGCTAGTGTTCATGGTGGAATGGATGTCGCATCTACTAGTTCAAGAGTTGCAAGAGTAGCTACAGGATTCAGTATTTCTTTGCTTTCACACAGGTTGCTGCAACTCTGCTGGGATTTTCTGCACTTCCAAAAAAATTAATTTAAAAAGCAAACAAAAAACCCTCCAAAGAAACAAAGCAACTAGCATACAATCATGTTTAAGGACACAATGAGATTGTAACCTTTAGTATAAATAACTTGAGTAATATTGGTGAGATAGTGAGTGAACCAATAATTAATAACTGAATGAGTGGCAATGGATTTATAATGATAGTTACTGAATACAACACATTGTTGACAAGGACTTTGATATTTGAGCTGGAACAGCATTTACAATTGTATGTCTGTTTATGTTTAAATTGTTTCGAATCCACTTTATCTAATTCCGTGTCAGATAAATGTTCGCCAAGGTATTTTCTTGTATGTACCATTTGCTACACAAATTTGTCTCTTCTGAGATACCTCGTTCTTCTTTAAGTTACTACTGATTCATTTAAATAGCATAGTAAAGGGTAAGTGGCTTGGGATTTTTAATATTGAGTTGTAATGGTCTAGAATTTATCATTTTCCATTAACCGTTCACGGTTATGGTCTTGTATGAAATGTTTAGGGTTAGGCGAATTGGGTTGTTCATAAACATTTTAGTTAGTGGCCAATGATTTTCTGTTCTTCAAATAATAAAAATTTCCGGATGGCCATGTAGTGGCCTGGGTTGGTTTTAACACAACAAAGCATCAAACAAAAACAAAACAAAACATACACAAATATAAAAACAGCTTAAAGTGGATAAAACAGTGTAGTACCGGTTAAATGGTATTGAACAGGGTATTTCTTGCTGCTCCTTCTATTTTTCTACCCATCTTGTTGGCAAAAATAATCAATATATTAAATTACGATGGCTTGTTCACAATTAAAGAATATTGAATGTCCCTTAATGACCATGCTAAAAACGCAACCCACCAGGCCATTAATAGTTCAAGATTGGAACTGCTACATACCGTGAGAGAGATACATATGTGTTTTAGAAATAAATTAATTGATAAAATTACCGATGGAAGTAACTGCTTCCAAAATGATAGCAAGACGGCAAAATATCGCGAAAAGTAGTTAGAAGGTGAAGTGCCACGAAGAGTAGTTAGAAGGTGAAGTGCCACGAAGAGTAATTAGAAGGTGAAGTGCCACGAAGAGTAGTTAGAAGGTGAAGTGCCACGAAAAGTTAATGAAAGATGAAACAACAGGAAATTTGACTGGCCTTTAATAAGTAGCACCAAGGTTATTATTCGATATAAATATTACAAAAGTGATAAGCCAAAATAAATACCAGAAAACCCTGAAAATCGATTGTCCCATTTGCTAAGCCCAGATATTAAGACATATACTTGCCGGGGCTATGTGTTTGATGTCTAAACATTGCCGCGGGCTATAGTTAATCTCTTACGCAAGGTTACCGTGACCCGCAGGATGACCGAAAATTCGAGCTGGAGTAGGCGACCGCTCGCATTTGACAAAGGCTTGTAGTCATCATACTTGGGTATTAAAAATTAGTCCTAAGATCAGAGGAAACCAGCGGGTTGAACGGGGCGTGTTCTCATCAAGCCCCACGTGGGCAGATAGCGAGAGGACATTGTCCGCCAAATTTGATTGGACCGGTTCACGGGGATATCCAATCAGAATTGAGATAGAGGGTGTGATTGTAATTTAGATCCGAATTATAACTTCAAAACTCGCAAACAAAAGGTTAATTTCGCTTGGGAAGATTGCTGAGCAAATAGGGTTACTCTGGGAAAGCCACTTGTAATTTGGCGGTAAAACTTTGAAACAAATTCTTAGGAAAGACAAAGGTTCGAAAAAATCAATAAGTTACTTGCTCGATTTTTGCAGGATATTACGGAATCATAACCGTAATTATTTGTAGTATGTATACTTAATTAATAGCATCGTTTAGAATGTAGAATTACTTTTGTAGTGTTTCATTTACATGCGTATTTGAGAAATGGGCTTGAGTGTTACGTAGAGAATTATGTAGATTGTTAGATTGTGGTCAGAAGTAATTTTGTAAGTCGCTATTAGAATACTTCGTAGTAAAACCAGTAGACTTATTAATGCATTATGTTAGAATTTACGCAGACTTGAATTGTGAGTTGGAAAATGGTTGAAGTATGTAAGATTAATTACAATGTACGTATGGATATATCAGAGCATGGATATTTGCATATTTGTGTACTTTGAGTTGTAATGTAAAGAAATGCGTCTGATTGTTGTGATCCTGTTTAGTATAATGGGATTAGGAATATGTACTGACGTGACTCAGTTTATTGATGTATGGGATGAGTAGTAATTGATACCGTGCTTTTATTGCAACGTTATTTTACCATACAAGAACGTATGAGTACTTCGATGTGAATGAATGCGTGACCGAAGAAATTTAATAGCCGTTATCTGATGATAGTATGGGTGTAGTGTGAGATGAGAGGGCTATGGACAAAGTATTGTACCGTCCTTGTGTTTTCACAAGAAGCTTTTTAGGGGAGAGAACTTACGGTTCAGTTGAGTCCCGAGTCTCCAAGACGTCGAAACGGAAATGAGACTAGCAGAGCAGTCGGAGTTGACCAAAGTCTAGTCGGTGGAGAGAAGGTATATAGAAAGTGATGGAGGAGGAAAAGGAGTCTGGAGGAGAAAGTGGAGAAGTAGTATAGAGAAGTCAAGGAGGAGGAGGAGGAGAAGAAATTTGGACAAAGTACGAAGGTAGAGGATAATGAATTGGGAAGAAGAGCAGATAAGAATACACAGATGGGTAGAATACAAGGACAGGTGGAAATCTATCTCACACTACCAATCAAGTGATACAATAGGTTATTAAAGAATCGAGCGGAAGGAGTGTGCTTGGGAAATTTGAATCATTTGACTATTGAATTGTTATTAAATTGTTATTCATTGAATTTCACCCTTTGTTTGTATATTTAATCATTTAACCGACGGCATTGATGACTAGGGGCTCGGAGCTTTACATTTATCTTTCACTAATTTAACTTCCAACCAAAAGCGAGCCAGGTTGGGACTTCTTTAATAGTTTAAATAAAATATTGGGAGCACCCCAACCCAAACAACCAACCACATAACAGACACCCCCACCCACAACGATCAAGCAACGCAAAAGAACACTGAAAGATCATTTCCTCAACCCACCCACCCACCCCCAAAAAAACCTGAAAGATCAACACCCCACAAAACTGCAAGATTATTCACCACACAAAACTAAAGATGGACCACAACAAGAAAAATCAAATATGATCATCCGCCACGAAAAAAAGCAGACCATCCATCAAACAAAAAACTGAAAGATCAACCACCCCAAAAACTGATATAGTATTACTTGCCAAGGAAAGAGTAACGAAGGAAAAATTTCACAGAAGGGGATGGAAAGTACAAAGTGTTACATATATCTGATGTAATTCATCTTAATTTTAATTTAATTGTTTGTCAGTTTTAAATGTTTTATTCTATAATATGCTTTTAGAATGTAAGTTTTTCACTGGAGATGATATTTTTTTCCAGAAAATCAGTTGATCTGAATCATTTTTTCGTAAACACCAAGTGTTGGTCTAAATCTCGACCTTGTTTCAGAATTTGTAGCAACCTTCGTAAACAAGTTCTATTTATTTTAAAATGATTGGTTTTCGTCAGGGTCATTTTTGGTGTACGTGACATAAGCACGATCACGTGGACACCCCCCCCCCCCGATTTTCGATTTCGCAATTCCGGTTTATCCATTACTGCGCATTTATTAGTTTTAATAGAGATGCGAAGAGAGAGATTTCTCAGTTTTGGTTTTTTTTTGCACTGGTGTCAAGTTATTTTGTTGTAGCCAGATTTTGAGTTATAATTGTTTTCAGATCAGTTGGATTTCAAAAGGATTTTAAAAAAATCTGGAAATATTTTGAGGAGTGCTTATACAGAAATTTAGGAAAGACATTGCTTACAAATTTGATTTGGATTTCCAATACCGGAGTGCCATTATTTGTATTTCTACATCATCGTCATCTATCTTGGATTTTCCATCAGGATTTGAACTTGAAATTATTAGAACATTTATTACTAGGACTTTTGCAGTTTAATTCGTGGATTATTCTTGGATTATTTTTGGATTATTCTTGGCTAATTTTGGATTTGATTCTTGAAATCGTAAGTTCTTTTCCTTTTTTATTTGTACAAACTTTTTCCAGGGAAATAAATTATTTGTTAAATTTAAAAAAGATTATTGTTTTCACTCTTTCTGTGTTGCTGTTTATTAGAGCCTACACACGTAATAAACGTGACATACATTAGTCGAGCAGAATAAAATGCGTCATGACATAGTTTGAATAAATTATTCTCTTTCACAGACAGTTATTCACTTTTAAGAAAATATGATTACCATGTGCCCCCCCCCCCCCCACCATTCGTCTGTCATGGAGATGTTTCTTAATGTTAAGTCTACATGCATGTTACTGGATCCGATCAGAGGTGCAACGCTAACCGCTTCCCTTATGCTAGGTCTGAAAACATCAAAATAATTGCCAGTCATGACATAGCAACTGTCAGCTATGATAAAGTGGCAAGACTAATTTTGTGTTCATGTTTTGCGCAGAAGTCTTCAAGGTCTCACTGGAAAGTTTCGTGTTTTGACACCTCCCAAATTTTTAAGGTAGAAGGCATGAACCTAATTATCACAAGCCTAGTATTTATAAATTTACACAGAAGCTAAATCTGTAATGTGGTTTTGATTTACTCTGAATTAGGCTTGGAAATGGGTTGGCTTGTTGGTGACTGCCTGTCACAGTTATACGAGCATTGGAGATCAAATGCGTAACTTGGGCTGCAAATGAGCAGCCGACTTGGCCTACGTATTTACGTGTGTCTGCTACAGAGGTAAATATATAAAAATCTAGATGGTTGAGGGGTGATGAAAAGTATGCTAATTTGTTATAGTACTAGTGAACTTGATTCATGCATAAGGCACATACTGATTCTTTTAACTGCCTTGTCACAGGAAAATATTCAAAATAGCTCTTTCCTGTCAATAATGATTGTAAAAAAAGAGGGGTTGGTGGCAGTGTTGGTTCAGTATAAAAGCCGCCAGTTGCGTCAGGAATTAACCTGATTGCCGCAGTCAAAATCTCACATGTATGCTTTCAATAAAATCATTAGTTTGTTTTTGTTTGTATCTTCAGTGTAAAATTATTCTCATGTTTCTGCAATAGGTCATTATCTGATGAAAATTCACCAAATAAACTGTCCAGTTGGACCTAAGTACTAAGCTGTTTATATAGTTTAATTAGTCCGTCGGTCGGCTATCACATAGTCACACGTACAAGTGTTTAATTAGTCCGTCGGTCGGCTATCACATAGTCACACGTACAAGTGTTTAATTAGTCCGTCGGTCGGCTATCACATAGTCACACGTACAAGTGTTTAATTAGTCCGTCGGTCGGCTATCACATAGTCACACGTACAAGTCTGAAAACATGCATCCATTACAAATTATATCCCATGATAATTAAAAATTTGCACAAAATGTAGCAGCTTCATTGAAAAGCAGGCTTTATTCTCTTATCCTTTCTAATGAGGTGCACATGTGATTATTATTGTGCATGAACTGACTTTAAAATTACCGTATATTTGTGTACACTTTTAAAATGACCTGTTTTTACCTGCAGAAAGTATAGTATGAACTACAAAAACCCATTACTTTGACCCTAAGGAAGTATATATCACCAACTAAAATAAATATTACACTGACAATGAGACTTATTATTCAAGTGATAGTCGTACAAGTCCTTTGCATTTGCTGATGGTGGGGACACGTGTCAATGAAATATCAAAGGACTTGTTATTATAAGGAATCATTGCATACGGATTAGTGGTGTTTCAGTGGTCAGCGTGCCAGACTTGCGACCAGAAAGGACGTGGGTTCTGTTCATGTAAAGACAAGGCGGGAACGGTCGTGGTGGTGTGTCAATGACAATATATTCTGGCATTTGTTGTGATGTGCCGTTAAAACAAACAACAACCTCAGATCTGACAAAATACGAAATGTCCCTTTCCAAATTCGTAGAATATTTCCTGTCTATGTAAAGATTTCGAACTTGGCTGTCCCACTTGCATAAATGTAAGTAAGACGAAAGTAACCTGTTTTATTTACAAAGGTCAAGTGAACAGACCTGCCGCCGACTTAAAAATTCAGTACCTGTATGTAAAATTGCATGTTTTCAGCTGGATATATCGTTCAAAGTTACTTTAGCAATTAACACGTTATATTTTTGTCGCCATTTCTTTAGATGAGCACTATGTGTGCATGGATAAGTAGTATTACATTAGATGAGTGTTTCCTACGAACGGATGAGTAGTATCAGATTAGATGAGTATTACGTATGCATATATGATATTATTACATTATATGAGTATTACGTATGCATGTATTGTGTCAAACGGGGGAAGTGATTGTTCCTCCGTATTTGGTTTTCGTTATCTAGGGGTTGACCGCCCTCGATGTTATTGCCCGGTTCGAGTAATTGTAAATATAAGTGGTGAAACTTATAGGTGAAATAGATAGAGATCTGAGCAGGTATATAGAAAAAACCAACACGAGCCCCCGTACATGTAAACAAACACTTTAATCAATTACATACAAACACTGTGAAAATTCATTACATCAGGAATGTACTCTGCTTTTAGAAATTTAAACTTTCACCGAAATACAAAGAAAATGCAAATAGATTTAAATATAGTAGTCGATCTGTTTACTGATAGATTTAGTTCATCATAGGATCGAGTGGACAATCGAAGTCAACGTCTTGTACGATTTCATAACCTGCTCGTCCTCAGTTTGGCATGCTCCCTCTGTAGCTGTTCAGACTCTTGGATCTCAGGATGATACCTTCTACCCTCCGTCTCAGGATATTCTCAGAATACGTCTTCAGAAATTAATACGTCGCAGGATTACGTCACAGGATAATACGTCTCATACGTCCCATACGTCTCAGGAGCTATTTTCTCCCTTTTAACTAAATATAAATAGAGACAACCTAAATTTCCCGTTATTTATGAAACAGTTAATTCTTCATTATTCTCCCTCGTTATCAGATTTCACTATCAGTGCTAAACAGACGCTAAGGCTGTCAATCGACTCCACATGTCCTATAATAACCCTAGTTAGTCAAATGGCTAATTCGTTACGCCTTGACCTCACATTAACACATACGCGAGGCCTGGGTTCTGAGCCAGCCTCAATTTACACCGCGAATAAATAGGATACATCACATCAATCAATTGCTAGATCATTTCCGTCAATACACACTTATTCTTAATCATACATGAAATCTTCTAAATTCGGCAAATTCACACGGATTCTTGTAATCATATTAACTAAAGTAATGTATTAAATTCTTAGAACATAATTCTTATGTAAACAAGACGACAAATTCAAACAATTCGTCAAACTTATCTAAAGAAGATTAATGTACAACTTCCTATGCATAAACTCAACACAGTATACTTCATAAAGCAAATTATTACACGAATGTAGAAAAAAGATTCATGCAGATACAAGTAAATAACTTCAGCAAAGCATTATATATGGCATCAACAAATTACATGGAATTGTCGCACTACCTTTGCTTTCAACGCTCCTCCCTCTAATCGGTAAATTAGTTCGTCGGTTCCTTTCGACAATAGTCCCATTTTTGGACAACAGTTGTTTTACGGAAAGTTCTTGCAAATTTCCAGAGTCCTACTTTTTGGGAAAAGCTTAGACTGATTAAAATTCGATGCGGGCGATATTAAAACCTATGAAATTTTGTGTTGGAAAAACGCCCTCTCATTTAACGTAACCAATCAGAATCAAATATCTCTGCCGCCTTTCTCCAGAGGCGCCAAAGTCAGGGTCAGCTTGACCCTGGTAGTTTGAGTAACAGAGTTTCTGCGTTCTCTCAATTGTGACAACTTGACCATGAAAATGAAGTTTTCATTGTCCTTAATAATCCGCCTGGCTGCTGTATAAACAAATGTTTAATTAGGAACAGAATTCTCCCCCTAAAGGACATTACCGTACACGGTAGTATGGCGATATGATACGCGCTTGTCTCCATAAATCTAATTAATGGTTCTCTGGTCTCAACTAATGTATTCTTGTTAGATCGACATAAAATTTGCCACTTCACATATTGTATTATTACATTAGATGAGTATTACGTATGCATGTATGGTAGTATTACATTAGATGAGCATAACGTATGCAGGGAGGAGTAGCATTACATTAGATAAGAATTACATATGCACGGATGAGTAGTATTACATCAGATAAGCATTGCGCATGCGCGGATAAGTAGTATTACACTAAGTGAATATTACGTATGCACAGATAAGTAGTATTACATTAACTGGACATTGCGTATGCACACGTGAGTAGTATTACATTAGAGGAACATTGTATGCATGGATGAGTAGTATTACATTACAGGAACGCTGTATGCATGGATGAGTATTATTACATTAGATGAGTATTACGTATGCATGGATGAGTAGTATTACATTAGATGAGTATTACGTATGCATGGATGAGTATTATTACATTAGATGAGTATTACGTATGCATGGATGAGTAGTATTACATTACAGGAACGCTGTATGCATGGATGAGTAGTATTACATTAGATGAGTATTACGTATGCATGGATGAGTAGTATTACATTAGATGAGTATTACGTATGCATGGATGAGTATTACGCAACTCTTGCTATATCATCGGGAAGAAAGAATTAAATATAAAAAACAACATGAGTGTATTATTTTGCAGAGAGCGCTGTAGCAATCCCTTTTGTAATTACTATTACAATTTGCAACTTCGATGTAAAAGGGGGTTATTTTACAACAGTCAGTGCAATTTTTCTATATCCAGAAAGAAAAGATTGCAAATAGGGTCTGCACCAGTTGCCCAGTGAACCGATTGTCGCACCATAGTTACCTAATGGTTAGTGTTTTTTCTTCTTCTGGAAACTGAGAAAACAAACGTAAAAATGTAAGGAATCACTTTTTTGCAATCGGCGAAAATACTGCACAGAATCCAAAATATGTGAACATCGTGCGGCAATGAGTACCATGCTATAACTGGCGGAGACCAGCCACATTCTGCGTATTTCATTTCGAGTTCGGTATAAATTTTGAAACATTCATAATTCCGCTAATAATCGTAACTACAATAGTTATGTATTTGACTGTAGTTTTATAAGGCTGAAATTCAATATTACTTTGCATGAAGTCAGACAGACTTGCATGAAAAATTGGCCTGTTGCCGAACGTATCGCTTCTCTCTCTCTGTGTATATATATATATATATATATATATATATATATATATATATATATATATATATATATATATATATATATATATACATATATATATATATATATATATATATATATATATATATATATATATATATATATATATATATATATATATATATATATATATATATATATATATATATATATATATATATATATATATATATTTGTGGATGCATGTTTTTTGTATCTTTTATCATGTTGATAATGACAATAAATGTTTATAAAAACAGCTGCGTTGTTTAGGTTACTGTTGAGTAGTAGAGATATCCAAATATCATGCTAGGCGAATTACTTCGAAAGTTATTGAGCACGTGTTTCTGGCCAAAAACAATAAATATATCAACGTCATACATAATCTTAAAATTTAAACATATTGTGCGAATCCATTATGCTTCTTTTAAAAAACCTTCGATTTCTGAACTAACAATATCAATTGCCTTAAATGGAAAAATCTTGCAAATCATGGAAGTCGTCATTACAGTGTGTGGAGGCATGAGATTAAAAAGATTGATCGATAAAGTTATTTATGTTAAATATGTTTGATTTTACTTACTTCCCTGCCCGGACTCTTTCGGTTTTGTTTTGTTCTGATTTCGTTTTCAAAATTTAGTTACGTGTTTTTCTATTTTTAGTAAAAGCGGTCATATGAGACACTGGCATGACACATATTATACCAAAAACGTTTTCTGACAACTTTGGTTAAATTCTTTTAAGAGGTTGAAAAGTCTTTAAAAACGTTTTCTGGTTTTTGTGACGGATGACTTTGTGTCAGATTTGGTTAAAATCGGTCGAATGGTTTTCTGCGAAGTTTAAAATAACAATGTTGAAAGACGCAAAATGACGGACTGACGGACGGACGGACTAACGGACGGACACGCAAGAGGAAGGGTGGACCATACCATGATCATGCAAGTTATAAAAAGAAACAACAGATAGTGAATTTAAAACAAACTGACTTATTTGTATCTTGTCGTACAGTATATAGAGTTATACTACTGTCCGTCTTTAGTTACACGTGACTTACGTTTAGAGTTCAGGTCACTATGTTGGGTATTGCTATTCGATAATCACATCCGACTTGAGTTTAGAGTTCAGGTCACTATGTTGAGCATGACCATCCGTTATACACACCCGAGTTAAGTTTAGAGTTCAGGTCACTATGTTGGGCACTGCCATCCGTTAGACACACCCGAGTTAAGTTGAGAGTTCAGATCACCGTGTTGGGCACTGCCGTACGTTAGGCGCACCTAAGTAAAGTTTAGAGTTCAAGTCACTGTTTTCCCCACTACAGAATGATGCAACTTTGTATATGTCTGCATCTAGGTGGATACACCACTATGCTAACAAAATAGGGCCACTGTTTTGGACCAACCATTAAATGTGCGGTCTTATCTAACAATTTTTTTCTCTCTGGTACCAAATGATAATTTAATAAAATATTTGAAACAAAAATGATGAATGCAAAAAGTCGTTTCTAGAAAATAGAGCAAAATAGAGTTTTCACCCTTTATGGCGGCCAGACAATTTTTCGGTTGCATCCCAGACCCCTCCCTCCTCCCTCGTTAATTTCTGTAAATATTATTATAAGACAGATCAAGCGCTCCGGTGGCCTAGTGGTTAGAGCGTCCGCCTCGGATGCGGGAGGTCGTGGATTTGAACCCCAGCTGAGTCAAACCAAAGACTTATAAAAAATGGTACTGACAGCTGCCTTGCAAGGCGCTCAGCATTAATAGGTTAGTGTTAGGACTGGTCGGCTTGGTGTCAAGGTAATGTGACTGGGTGGGACATGACGCTACATCTTTGCGGCATGATGCTTCCGTGTTAGACATCATTATAAATTGCCACACTACAGACATCGTAGCGATATGACTGAATTTGTTTTAAAGCTACGTTAAATCTCTCTCTCTCTCTCTCTCACACACACACACACACACACACACACACACACACACACACTAGATCGATGTGGAACCATGGTTAGTTTATGAGCTGGACGTATCATTACTTTACAATCAATTTGGGACTATGGGCAGTTAATATCGTACTACTAGCATCAATTTTGGGACTACGGGCACTTCATGTCGTACTACTAGAAACAATTTGGGACTACGGGCAATAAATGTCGTACTACTAGCATCAATTTGGGACTACGGGCAGCTAATGTTATACTAGAATCAATTTGGGACTACTATTACAATCCGTTTGGGATTACAGGCAGTTAATGTCGTACTACTAGCATCAATTTGAGACTACGGGCAGTTAATGTCGTACTACTAGCATCAGTTTGGGACTACGGGCAATAAATGTCGTACTACTGGCATCAGTTTGGGACTACGGGCAGTTAATGTTCTACTAGCATCAGTTTGGGACTACGGGCAGTTAATGTTCTACTACTGTCATCAGTTTGGGACTAGGGGCAAGTAATGTCATACTACTAGCATCAATTTGGGACTACGAGCAGTTAATGTACTACTGTCATCAATCTGGGACTAGGGGCAGTTAATGTATGACTATCATCGATTTGGGACCACAGGCAGTTAATGTCGTACTACTGTCGTCAGTTTGGGACAATGGGTAGTTAATGTCATACTACTAGCATCAATTAGGGACTGCGAGCAGTTAATGCTGTACTAGTAGCATCAGTTTGGGACTGCGGACAGTTAATGTTGTACTACTAGAATCAATTTGGGACTACGGGCAGTTAATGTTGTACTACTAGCATCACTTTGGGACTGCGGGCAGGTAATGGTTTACTACTAGAATCAATCTGGGACTGCAGGGAAGTTAATGTTGTACTACTAGCATCAGTTTGGGACTGCGGGCAGTTAATGGTTTACTACTAAAATCAGTTTGGTACTGCAGGCAGTTAATGTTGTACTAGTAGCATCAGTTTGGGACTGCGGGCAGTTAATGTTTTACTACTAGAATCAATTAGGGAATGCGGGCAGTTAGTGTTATACTAACAGCATCGGTTTCGGACTGCGATCAGTTAATGTTGTACTACTAGAATCAATTTGGGACTGCGGGAAGTTAATGTTGTACTACCAGCATCAATCTGAGACTGCGGACAGTTAATGTTGTACTACTAGCATCAGTTTGGGACTGCGGGCAGTAAATGTTTTACTACTAGAATCAATTTGGGACTGCAGTCAGTTAATGTTGTACTAGTAGCATCAGTTTGGGACTACGGGCAGTTAATGTTGTACTAGTAGCATCAGTTTGGGACTACGGGCAGTTAATGTTGTACTACTAGAATCAATTTGTGACTACGGACTGTTAATGTCGTACTACTGTCATCAATTTAGGACTACGGGCAATTCATGTCGTACTACTAGCATCAGATTGGGACTACGGGCATTTAATGTACTACTGACATCGATTTGGGACTACGGGTTGTTAAGTTCGTACTACTGTCATCAATTTTCGGCTACGGGTTGTTAATGTCAAACTACTGTCATCAGTTTGGTACTGCAGGCAGTTAATGTCAAACTACTATCATCGGTTTGGGACTACGGCCAGTTAATGTCGTGCTACTAGAATCAGTTTAGGACTACGGGTTGCTAATGTAAAACTAGTATCATCAGTTTGGAACTGCGGACAGTTAATGTCAAACTACTATCATCAGTTTGGAACTATGGGCAGTTAATGTCAAACTACTATCTTCGATTTGGGACTACGGGATGTTAATGTCAAACTAATATCATCAGTTTGGGAATATGCGTAGTTAATGTCAAAATACTATAATCTATCCGGGACTAAATATAGTTCACGAATTGGACACGTGCCATTATCATCAATTTGAGATTATTCGCAGTTCAGGAGTTGCACGTATCGTTTCAGAAGCATGCAATAAGTACGACTGAGGTGCGCAGTAAACCCGTATACATTTCACTCGGCTCGTAAGTCTGTTCACATTAATTGTATCAGTGTACATGCATACCACCCAGTCAATCAATATTAATGAAATATTATTTGATTTTTCAGGGTAGGGGTAGGGATGGGGTGGGGTAGAGGTGTGATTGTGTGGTGCTTGGGTTGGGGCTGGGATTTTCATCCGAACTCGGGTATTTATATTTTTTTCCACAAGAGATTTTTTCTAACTCTTATTATCATATAACCGATTTGTTCTTTTTTCTACAAATCGGAACAAGAATATTTTTCAAACTATTTGAGGGTCGGATTTTTTCTGCAAAAATCCCCAGCCCATTCCGGCTAGAGAAATTAATCGGTCATTATTTAGGTCACATTGGCCTATGTTTGATTTATAAATGACAGTGTGTTCAATTTTGGGTCAGTTCCTCCGCTATTGCCGGTTGCAGTCATGCATATTTTGTTTTTGAATGCACCTTCGTGAAAACATCAACCCACGACAAATATGATTTTGTGGCAGGGCATTTGTGTTGCGTCAATATTTCTTGTTTGTATTGAAAACATGATTTTGTAGATCCAACATATAGTAAACTTTTATAGAGATATCGTCAAAGATGTTGATAATTATATTATCTGCATGCCACTCTTGGCATTAAAGGTCTGTTGATACTCTTGAGAGTACATGAGTGCTGATACTCTTGACTTTAAAGGAGTGTTGATACTCTTGAGAGTACATAAGTGCTGATACTCTTGACATTAAAGGAGTGTTGAGACTCTTGAGAGTACATAAGTGCTGATACTCTTGACATTAAAGGAGTGTTGAGACTCTTGAAAGTACAGGAGTGCTGATACTCTTGACATTAAAGGACTGTTGAGACTTTTGAGAGTACAGGAGTGCTGATACTCTTGACATTAAAGGACTGTTGAGACTCTTGAGAGTACAGGAGTGCTGATATGCTTGACAATAACGAAGAGTCGATCCTCTTGACAAACATACATTTCACAAAACAAAACAAATAAAGAAATAAGTAAATAAATAAAAATATAATTAACATAAGCCTCAACTAGTGAATTTCAAAATCAAATGTTAGGAAATGCTAAATTAAGATAATAAACAAGATTATTTTGTGAGGAGTTGAAGTGCGTCATACAGTGCAGCATACTTTTAAGATTCTAAAATCTAATTTTAAAGCGAATTCTTTGAAACTTTATTTTTAATCTAAGTCTGATGTTCAGGAAGTATGCTCAACATGTCTGAGTCTGATGTTCAGGAAGTATGCACAACATGTCTGAGTCTGATGTTCAGGAAGTATGCACAACATGTCTGAGTCTGATGTTTAGGAAGTATGCACAACATGTCTGTGTCTGATGTTCAGGAAGTATGCACAACATGTCTGAGTCTGATGTTCAATAAGTATACACAAAAGTATTCTAGCCGTCATGTTCAAAATGCACAAATTGTAAATACCAGATGTCAGACAATGATTTCATACAAATTTTCACCTAGAGTATATACTCACATGGGAATGTTACACCTCTTTAAAAGTGTATATCAAGTTAAAGGTAAGGACAGTAACCCATTGGGCATTCCCACAATAACCAACTGATAGTATCCCAATCGGAATCATCACAATAGCCAACTGACAGTATCCCAATGGGAATCCCCACAATAGCCAACTGACAGGATCCCAATGTGAATCATCGCAATAACCAAATGACAGTATCCCAATGGAAATCACCACAATAACCAACTGACAGTATCCAGATGGGAATCACCACAATAACCAGCTGACAGTATCCAGATGGGAATCCCCACAATAGCCAAGTGATAGTATCCCGATGGGAAACACTGTAATAACCAGTTTACAGGATCCCAGCTGGAATCACCACAATAACCAGTTTACAGGATCCCAATGGTGATTCCTATAATACAGTAACCAAATTATATGATCCCAGTCGTAATCCCCACAATAACCAACTGACAGGATCCCAGTGGTAATCCCCCACAATAACCATGTACCGGTATCCAAAATGTAATCCCCACGATAACCAGCTGACAGTATCCTAAATGTAATCCCCACGATAAGCAGCTGACAGTATCCCAGTGGTAATTACATAGAATAACCAGTTTACAGTATCCCAATGGTAATCTCCAGAATAATCAGTTTACAGTTTTTCAGAAAGGCAACAAACACACGTCTTTTTCAAGAATGACGCGAGTGACATTGCACTGTATAACCCTGACTATGGTTAACTCTGAACTGTATAACCATAACTTGCTTTCAGAAAATATGTAACAATATTCGACCCGTTTTCTCTCATATTTTCTTTCAGTTTAGACTGTGGGTAGAACAAGTCGCGTTTTGGTGCTGTTTTTTTTCCTCCGCCCTTAGATTTGTGAAAAATTGGCAGCATTGTTTGTAGCGTGTGCTTCGAAACACAGGACATCTCTTAAATTTGGAATATGTTAAACAAATGTTAAACAGTCATTCGACAATAAATATTACACTACCTTTGTTATGAAATTGATGAATGAATGAAAACAATGAACATTTTCACATAGAATATATGGTTGTCTTCATTATCTTTGTCCTGTAATACCGCGAAAAATAACAGAACCAAAAATGAAGTCCTACGTTTGTATTTTGTTGGGTTTTTTTACCATTCTTTATTTCTGTAATGTTAAGTCTGTCCGCACATTTCTGAAAACACAG
The DNA here is from genome assembly GCA_028554795.2 of Sinohyriopsis cumingii. NCBI lineage: Eukaryota > Metazoa > Mollusca > Bivalvia > Unionida > Unionidae > Sinohyriopsis > Sinohyriopsis cumingii. The sequence continues at coordinate 155,083,643 of CM068828.1, read as the reverse complement.
CAGACTAAAGTGCCGCCCGTTCTGTTCTCACCCAATGCAGCAAGCTATCAGGTCTGTGCTACTTGTGTGCGTGTGCGTGCGTGCGTCTGTGTGTTATAAAAATTATGTTTTACAATCTATTAGCCCCAAACGTGACTTTCAAGATGCATGAGGTGTTTACGACGCACCGCTGTCTTTGGGTTCCTATATGTTTGGCTTTCACTTGCCCTTGTGAAATATACCAAGTCATTGTGACAACAAGAGGTAGAGAGGGTATATATGGAAAGAATGAACTTGATTAAATCATTTCTAAGTCAGCAATCGAGATGAAACAATCGCACGATTTCAGTGAGAGAGAAGAAGAACGTAACAGGCAGCGACGTGACTTATCGCCTCACACACGAAAAGAAGTGTTCGCTTAAATCGAAGACATGAGCGAACCTGAACCAACACCTCCCACGTCTGCGACCGGACAGAGACAGTCTATTCCAAACCAAAGTCCACCAGTATCAACCGAAAAATACTTGAGAGACGGAAACACGCTCCTCTAGAAAATTTAGAACTAAGGCTTACACTTACACTGTGAAGCTTAAATATTTCAAGTCCGACGTACCACTGAAAAAAGTAGAAGAGTTCATCACCGATGTATGTGATTCTTTGTTAACCACACTTAAAAAGACAATGTGAACCCAAAGAAGACAATCGCTTGAGACTTTCCATTCATCACGACAGTTAGAAGTCAACCGTTTGGATCGAATTTAGCAGTCCTGCAGAATTGACACCTTCCAAAGTCATCGACAGGATTCAACACGTGCAACAATCCAACGACAAGTTTCACAAATCAATCAATCAATCAATCCTCTCTGCGCCTTCTGGTGCTTGAGGCGACAGGAAGGGAGCACCATTTTGGTCTGTCGGCTGCTGTTATGGGGGCGGTCTGCAGGGTGAGGCATCTGGTCTTGAGTTCTCTCTCCACCGTTCGGCGCCAGGTCTCTTTGGGTCTGCCACGGTTCCTTTTGCCCTGTGGAGTCCATCTCAGTGCCACCCTTGGTAGTGAGTCAGGGGGCATTCTGCAGACGCGGCCGAGCCATCTCCATCGACGAGTTGCAATGGTCTCAGCGATGCTGCTTGCGCCCTCTCTGTGCCGGAGTTCCTCGTGCAAGATCATGTTTGGCCAGAAGATCCTCATGATCCGTCGCATTCACTTGGTCTGGAAGACTTTGAGCTTGCGTTCTATGTCAGCAGTGGTCTTCCAACACTCTGACCCGTACAAAAGGACGCTCAGCACGTTGCTCTTGAAGATACGGATCTTCGTGTGGGCGCTGAGGTTTGTTGTCCTCCAGATGGGCTTCAGCATTGCGAAGGCCTGGTTGGCCTTGCTGATTCTTGTGGTGACTTCCCTTGTGCAATCTCCATCCGTGGCGACCTTGCTGCCCAGGTACGTGAATTCGTCTACTTCTTGCAGAGGTTGGTCGTTGATGGTGATTGGGTCGCCCACTCTAGTGTTCTTCCTCAAGACTTGTGTTTTCCCTATGTTGACTCGAACACCTATGGTGCTTGCTGTCTGTACCAACTGTTGTGTCTTCTGTTGGATATCCTGGTGTCTGCTTGCCAGCAACCCAAATTTCGTCGGCATAATCCAGGTCATCCAGCATTGAGGTCAGCGTCCACTGTATTCCTTGCCTCCTGCCCTCTGTGGTGCGGCGCATGATCCAGTCAATGGCCAGTGAGAAGAGGATCGGCGAGAGAATGCATCCTTTCTTCACTCCGGTTTCCACCTTGAATGGCTCAGTGAGTAGGTTGTTGTGGATGACTCTGCACTCAAAATTCTCGTACAGGGGTCTGAAGACGTTGACATGTTTCTGGGGGATGCCATAGTGTCGTAGGATCTTCGACAGAGTGGCTCGGTGCAGGCTGTCGAAGGCCTTCTCAAAGTCCACAAAGACCACATAAAGGGATCCATTCCACTCATGGGACTGCTCAAGGATCTGTCTCAGAACGAAGATGTGGTCGATGCAGGATTTGCCCTTCCTAAAGCCAGCCTGTTCCTGGCGTAGGATGCCGTCCACAGCTGTTGTGATGCGTTGTAGAATGATGCGACTGAAAATCTTACTGGAGATGGATAGTAAGGTGATTCCTCGCCAGTTGTTGCAGTTCCCCAGATCTCATTTCTTGGGAAGTTTGACGATGATTCCTGTTTTCCAGTCATTCGGTGCTTCTTCACTATCCCAGATGTTTTGGAGACACTGGAAAGGAAGCTGCGGTGTCTTTGTGTCTTCTGCCGTCAACATCTCGGGACATACTCCATCATCGCCAGGTGCCTTCCCATTTTTCAGCTTGTGGATGGCCTGCTTGTCATCCTCAACAGTGATGTCATCGCAGTTGATGTCAAGGTCCTCCTCTGCTTCAGGAATGTTAGCGAGTACTGGTGGGTCTGGGCGATTCAGTATGGACTCAAAGTGTTGCTTCCATCTCTTCAGCTTCTCCTCCTCCACTGTGACATGAGTTCCATCTTCATCTCTCACTGGAAGGTCGTGGTGCTGGTCGTAGTCGCCCTTCAGCTTCTTGGTATTCTGGTCCACCGTCTTCATGTCTTTCTGCTCTGCTGCTGCCTCTGCCTCCTTTGCCAGTCTCTCTGTGTATTCTCTCCTGTCTCTCCTTGCTGATTTCTTCACCTCCTTGTCTTTTCCTCTATACTCCTTCGAAATTCTCTCTTTCAGACTTGGTGACTTGCAGTCCAAAAGTCTCTTCTTAATCTGTCTTCTCTCGTCTATGCGAGTCCACGCCTCTCCTGATATCCACTCCGTCTTCTTACTATTCCTATAACCTAAAGCTAATTCTCCTGCTTCCTTCATTGCTCTGTTGAAATTGTCGATGGTCAGCGCTGTCTCATCTTCTAGAACACCAAACCTATTCCTTAGGGCCAGCCTAAACTCTTCCTTCACTTTTGGATCTTTCAGCTTGGCCAAATCGAAGCGTTGATTCCTGGAGAACTCTATCCTAACTTTCCTAAGCTTCAAAGTCACCTTGGCCACCAGAAGACTATGGTCGCTGGCGACATCAGCGTGCTTCATTACTCGCACGTCCTGCAGGGAGGGTTTCCATCGGCCGTTGATGATGATGTGGTCGATCTGGTTCTGACTTCTGCCGCCTTGTGACGTCCATGTGAGCTTGTGATGTCCTTGCGCTCGAACAGGGTCCCTCCTATGACCAATCATTCTTTTCACAAAATTTGACCAGTCTTTCCCCGTTGTCGGTCATCACACCTACTCCATGGCGCCCCATGGTCCTCTCTCTGTCTTTATTGTCGCAGCCGACCCTAGAGTTGAAGTCGCCAAGTAGCAACAGCACGTCATGTCGAGGGACGTCCTCTAAAACGGCTTGAAGAGCGTCGTAGAAGGTGTCTTTGTCCTATTCTTCCGCGTCGTCTATTGGTGAATAGGCCACAACAACAGACAGCTTGGCGTACTTGGAGTTCATCCTGATGTACAGCAGGCGCTCGTTCATTGGCTTCCACTGTAGAACGGTATTGGTCTTGTTCTTGCTGATAATGATGGCGACCCCCTCCCGCAGGTCATTGTCCTTCCTTCCGGACCAGATGATGACTTCTCCGGAGTTCAACTTCTGCTTGCCGGCACCAGTCCATCGTGCTTCTGTTACACCCATGAGGGTCAAGTTGTAGTGATTCAACTCGCTCACTGCTTGTGCCAGTTTCCAGTCTGTTTGAGCGTTCGCACGTTCCAGCATCCAACTCTGATCCATGCTTTTGGCGTCAGGAGTTCCGCTATCGGGATGGGGACGTCCTTGCGGTTTTGTTCTCATCCGTCATAGAGCCAGTTGCCTGGTCTGCTTCACTCCTAGCACCGGTTGTTGTTTGTTCCCTTGTTGTCGTTTCCATAGCAAGAGTTGTTTTAACGGGTTGCTAGCCCCACGCCCAACCCTCCTCCTTTTTCAGTTGGGCTTGGGACCGTCCTTGGCGGAGTTCAAGTTTCACAACACCGATGGAAAAGCCACAATGTTCCTGACTCACGTGTCTCTTTCACAAGGGACAGGATACAAAAAGGTGTTTTTGGTGGACGACCTTTGCAGCACCAAAAAAAGCCTCGTCCAAATTAACAACCCTCAAGACCAGATGTGTTTAGCCCGTGCCATCGTCCTATAACGAACGTATGCAGAAAAGAACGACACGGTAGAATGGGGAAAAGCCTAGAAAACTATTCTAAAATTAGATCGAGCCAAACAACAAAGAGAAGCAGAACTCCTGTTACAACAAGCTGGCCTGTCCATAGACACACGCTGAGGCATTCCTTAAATGCAAAAATTGCAAGACGTCTTAGCTCCACGATGCACCTTGAATGTGCAGCCTCAAAAAGTGTGTGGACCTCTGTTGCTTCGAGGCAAATATTTCAAAGACGGAAAATACATTCACATCTATCATCACATGAACATATCGATACCATTACCAGTATCACTAGATTCCTGGGACACATATATTATTGTGAAAAATGTGACTATGGCTATAACATTTGAGATATACTCAGGCATTGTGGATCGAAATGCTCAGGATGTTTGCCTCTAAACACTGTCTGGACGAAGGATAACAACGAGTGTATTGCTCTGCTTGTCAGCGCACTTTTGTCAGCCCTACCTGTCACCAAACAACGTCTAAATACGCAAGGTTCACAGCGGAAAAGTGCTTGTCAACTCCTGAGATTGTGCCCTACTTGAGGAAAAGTCATACGTAGCAATAATGCCAAGTCACACGTATGTTCAGGAAAGAAACGATGTCACAATTGTCACCAAATAGTGGACTTGGAACACGAATCCTACATTCAAAAATACCATTCCAAACATCAAGAGGAAGACGATGATCAGAAGAAAGGCAATTTCATCTTTTTCGATTTCGAATGTATGCAAGAGACCGGTATTCACATTCATAATTTCTGCGTGGCTCATCGAGCGTGCGAGAAGTGCATCCAAGAACCTATCTTTAGTCATTGCTTCAAATCAGCAAGATTCCTGGAGGACGCGAAAAAATCTTTCGGGGACCTAACACGCCGGCCGATTTTGCCCAATGGATCTTAGACCCCATCGACGAGACGTGGAGCCAAGAGGACATCGAACGTTATGGAGATTGTCATCTCCATGCCACGGTGATGGCTCACAATTTCTCTGGATACGATGGACAGTTTCTTCTCAGATACTATACGGAGAAAATTACCGAACATCCGAAAGTGACTTCGAACGGAGCCAAAATCATCTCCATGCAAGTGGGACAAGTGCAGTTTTAAAGATTCGATGAGTTGCTTGGCAATGCCTTTGAGTGTAATGCCTAAAACGTTTGGAATGACGGAAATGGCCAAAGTTTATTTTCCGCACTTTTTTAATACCCAAGCCAATCAACATGCCATTCTACGCCATTTGCCTGCGATCACGATTACGACCCCGATAACATGCGTACCGAACAACGAGAAGATTTATACTCTTGGTACCAGGCTCACACCTCGGACCCCTTTCGACTTTCAGGAAGAAATGTTAAAGTATTGTCGTTCCGATGTGGACATTTTACGGAGTTGCTGTGGAAAATTTCGAGAACTTTTCATGGAACACGGAGGGATTGATCCTTTGAAAGAAGCCTGCACCATTGCCAAAGCGTGTTCCTTAGTGTACCGCCAACGATTCATGCCTGAAAACACCCTGGCTGTCATCAGCCCTCAAACGAGCAACTTTGTCAAACCTCAATACTCGGTCAAAGCCCTACGCTGGCTACATTACTTGTGCGACAAGGAAGACAGATGGATCCAACATGCCCGCAACGGAGGAGGCGAAAAGACCATTGGAACGTATCCGGTGGATAGAGGGGACTTCACGGATGTCCCGTCTGCAACCCTGAACGTGACACTAAAAATCAGTTTTTGCAACAGATCATGGACAACTTGTACCAGGACACTTGTCAGAGGCACGAGAAGTTAGAACAGCAAGGATACCAAGTGGTGAAAATGTGGGAACACGAATACGATCACCGTTTGAAAACCAATCACTAGTTTAAACGCATTTTGGAAAATTACAAGTTGATGGACCCTCTGAAACCGACGGACAGTTGGTACGGAGGAAAGACAAATGCCACATGTTTGCTGTACCAAGCCGACGAGGAGAAAGGAGAATAAATCAAATTCTTGGACGTGTGTTCGCGGTATCCAGACGTGTGCAAATATTGTCGCTTTTTCGCAAGACACCTTAGAAAGGGTAGTACCGGTTGTCCAGGAAGAAAAAAATGAAGATTTCCAAAACTAGATATCAAAACGGAAAGATGTACAAGCTCGAGACCTCATTACGGCTAGTATAAAATGGGACAACGTCTAAGATCTATAGTTCATTGTCACTACCAAGACCAAGCAAGAAAGATGAATCCTTTTAAACAAACATCATTCAAGTTCGGCGATTCTCAAGTGGAGTGCGATGCTATACCTTGTGATGAGAGCGATTTAGTAAAGCATCATGGGAACTTTGTTATAACTACTACTACTACCACTACACCTACCATAGAAAGTGATGATGTGCGTGTCTAACCTGGCGAATGCAAAAATGATGCCACTCGTTATCGTGGACTCTTTACTGGTTTTCATTGTGGATGTCACCTGTGGAGTTGAGAGAACGCATTTACCGAGAGCTTGTCAAAATACAAGTTAAAAGCAAAGAACAATTGCATCCGTTACGTCACCGATGTTTAAACGACTGGTACCTGAATGCTGTAAGAGGACTGATTCATATGAAACTGTTCCAGTGGTCAGACATTGCTCGACGGGACGAGGACCAGAAGAATTTGGTGTCTACTCATCCTACTTGTTACATGTTGGTCATACTACAACGAGTTCCAGAGGAAGAGTTAGCGGATTACCAAAATCATTTACGTTATCGAATTTTGTCTTTAGAGGAAGATTCTGTGCGATGTGTAGTGTGTGAACTAGTGACTAAACCATTTATATTCGTCACTGGATCATCGCTGAGCTTACGATCATCTCCGTGTAGAAAGTACACTTATTACCTCCGACAAAAGAGGGTATAAAACGGGTTACCATTCCACAACTTTTATCAGAAGTGATACAACAAATTCCGTGGAAGGAAATCAATGACACTGTTAAGACAGTGAAAGATTACCAACACTTATTACGAGAACTGTGTCCATTGAATTGGGACCGACGTGTGGTGTGTGTCTTAGTGACTTGCTTTCTGGGATTTCGTTTACCAGTCTATTCCTTGTGGACTCTTTACGAACTGTACTTGCTACCAAATAAAACATGAAAGAATTTCCTTTATATGTCCAGGAGAGACTCATTCTGCTCAAAGCCTTGCGTTTTCATCTCGATACTTCTCGACCTCTACGGGAAAAAAAAAAAGATTCGTCAACTTTTAGGTACCGAAGATGTGTGTTACGATGTGTATACAGCTTGTGACTTACACCTTCACTGAACAGATGTACGTGGCTGGAAAAATTGGGGTTTCGAGGATTGGACCCAAGAAGTGGCCCATTATGCTTAAGTGTTGTGATCTTCCATTCAAACGTCCAAGGAAAAGTCACTTTTAGACCTGTGTTAGTGACAGTACCAGAGGAATCCGTCACCGAGGACATCCACTTCCTTCAGGACAGGACTGTCATGGACATTCCTGAAATACCATTCCGGAAGGACACTTATGTGACATTACCCCATGTAGAGCCTGTAAGAGCATTACACACTGTCCCTAGGACATCTTGTTTACCAAAAACATGTTGTACAGTGACTTGTTTATATTCTACTTTGATCGGGTTGATGTGTATTTTATCGTTTTACTTAACCATTTGGCTTTTATGTATTTTTGTCTTTCGTGTTGTTCCATTTTAACTTGCAATAAACGTGTCCTGAAAATAGTATAACAACTCTTGTATTGTCCGTCTTCGTGTCAAAAGTGACATTCTCGCACTATGGCTACCTCTGCTGTCTCTACTCCCTTTTCCTCCACTTTCAAAGTCATCGACGAACACTTAGATCGTGCCAGTTGGGAGGCCTTTTATCTTTGCCATCCCTTTAACTTGTTAACTGACGGGCCTAGTGATTCAGGCAAAACCGAATTTTTCAAACGTTTGATCGAACATAAACATCATTTGATTGATCATCCACCTCAACAAATCGTGTGGTGTTACAAAGAGTGGCAATCGGCGTACAGACTTATGCGAGAAAGTCAAGGCGATTCCATCGTGTTTGTGGAAGGCATTCCTAGCGAAGATGACGGAATCGTGTTTGTCCCCAGTCAAACCCATCTGGTCATTTTTGACATGTTAGGAGAAGACGAAGAAGAAATTATACTTTGGTTTACGCGCAAAGGACATCATCGTAATGCCAGTGTCATTTACATTGCTCAAAATTTGTTTCAACAAAGTAAAGCTCATTGCACCATCAGTCTCAATGCTCATTTCGTGGTCTTGTTTAAAAGCCCTAGAGATAAATTGCAAGTGCAAGTCTTAGCCAAACCAAACCTTCGCTGACTCATGGGTACTACGATGCCACTCAAACCCCACATGCCTATCTACTCGTCGATTTAAAACCCACCCACCCCGATTATTTGCGATTTCGTACCCATTTGTTTCACCACTGGTGTCAAGATAGAGGACCTGTCCTGTACATGTCCCCGTCGTCGACTTAACCACAAAAAATCAATAAAAACCTCGGACACTTTAGGTCTGTCTCACACAACATGTCGTCCATTCAGTCTCATCTTCCTGTCAAATTGATTCGTGCCTTGTATGGTATCAGTCGCGAAAAATATCCACTAATACGTGTTCGTGTCTAAGAAGCCAGACTTAAAGAAGTCTTACGATGGTTTACGGTGACAGCACGTCAATTACTGCAAGGTATCATTCAGATTCCTCATTAAACCAAGCGCTTTTTGACAGAAACAAAGTAGCCTGGGAGATGTCACCATTAGCCGGGTGTATCTGGAGTTATAAAAACAGCCCTTTCAAGGCTAACCAAAGCTCTAGAAAAGAGACACAATTCAAGTTGCCCATTTGTGTGAATGTGGAGTAGTGTGAATATAAACACTCACTCCTTTACTGATGTGTGTGTGTGTGTGTGTGTGTGTGTGTGTGTGTGTGTATGAGCTCAAGTACGTTTGTTTGGATAGTAGAGTGTGTGCTTGTATAAGTAAGCATACGCTTGTGTGAATATTAGATTTGTTGGGTTTGTAAGCGTTCACTTACGTTTGTGTGAATAGTAGAGTGTGTGTTTTTTTCCTTCCCTTCTGTGTGGATGGTATATTATAGTTTGTTTTTGCTCCTTCCCGTGTGTGAATAATATATTTGTGATTTGTTTTAGCTCCTTCCCGTGTGTGGATAGTAATTTGTGTTTTGTTGTGTTTTTTTTTTTTTTTTGCTCCTTCCCGTGTGTGGATAGTAATTTGTGTTTGTTTTTGCTCCTTCCCGTATGTGGATAGTATATTTGTGATTTGTTTTTCTTCTTCTTCCCATATGTGAAAGTAGATAATATGAGAAGTGAGTGTAAGGGATGTTTTCCTTTAATGCCCGTGCTTGACAAATATAAACTCAAGCGTCCGTCATTTGCGCCATTCAACATTGAATAACTAAAGAAGAAAATGGTATCAGCCTCAGATTTGTTTAACAATTTGAGAAACAGTTATTTCTGGATGATGGATGTCACCTATGTGGTGGAAAGGCTTACTAAGGCATGGAGGTTCCCAGGCAGCCTGGACTTTGTGACCATCCTAAACGTAGCCAAAGACCTGGTAGAAGGTATGATAGAGGAGGAAGTGAAGAAATTAAGAAAATTAATTACACCAGAATATGTGAGAGTGGGACGCTTGAAGGAGGCACTTGATAATGTAATCAGAGTAAGGTGCTTTCTAGAAGACACATTGTATTGGACAGAGTGGTCCTATGTAAAGTGGGGACAGGATCAGCTCAAGAAAGCAGAGGAAATGATGAGAACAGTGCTGGAAGAAGAGGTGAAGAAGATTAAATATATCTGGACAAAGGAGAAAAAGGAACAAGACCACAGAAAGAAGAAAGAGGACTTTGACAAACTGAATCATCATGGATGAAGGTACAGGAAAAATTTAGAGCCATTGGACAACCTGAGTGGATGTAAGAAACGGAAAAGAAGACGAAGAAGAAGAAGAGAAGACGAAGAAGAAGAAGAAGAACAACAACAGCAACAAAAAGAAGAAAAAGAAGAAGAAGAAGAAGACGAAGACGAAGAAGAAGAAGACGAAGAAGAAGAAGACGAAGAAGAAGAAGAAGAAGAGAAGAAGAATAAGAACAACAACAACAACAAAAAGAAGAAAAAGAAGAAGAAGAAGAAGAAGGCGAAGACGAAGAAGAAGAAGACGAAGACGAAGAAGAAGAAGAAGAAGAAGAAGAAGAAGAAGAAAGGAATCGTTCCGAAAATGAGGAGCTGGTGGAACAAATGGAGAAAATAAAAGAACCCAATGGCCCTTTTCAGGGCCATTCATATGCCTCGAAAAGATTTGCTGTTTTGCCTATAATTTTTTTAGTCAGTTGTATAAGTGTTTGCGACTGTATGTTGTATGTTGTATGTGTTATATAAATCTAAGTCCCACTCTTTAGTCCCGACTGAGGTCAGCCCGGTGCACACCCGCTCTTTGCTCCCTATTGACGTCACCTCGCATTGTTACCAATCTTCAGTACTGTGACGTCACCTCACCTGTTCATATATTGTTGCAACATTGTTACCAATCTCCCGCACCGTGACGTCAGACGCTATACAGACCCAACTTTCCCTTGTCTGTAAACAGGCCCAATATACATAATATATAGATTCCATGTTAAATTCCCATTGTCCGTAATCGTGGCCAGGGTGATTTTTCAAACCTTGTCCGTAATCGTGCCCGGGGTGGGGTGTGGTGTCCGTAATGTATTTTCCCATTGTCCGTAAACAGCCCCCTATTACTACTGCTGTATCCTTACGTGTGCAAATATTGTTACTTTCCTTCAGGGCACCCGCAACTGCTTACGGAACACATTGACCTGGACAACATTCGACAATACGAAGGGTTGATCAAATACAAAGTCTAGCCTCCCACCGACTTATACCATCCCGTTTTACCTCACCATTGCCAAGGAAAACTGATGTTTCCCTTGTACCGTGCAATCATGATCGACCTTGTCAGCACACACAGGAAGAACGGGCCTTGACGGAAACTTGGGTCAGCGTGGAATTGTTCAACGTTCTGGAAATTTACCACTTTCCCAAAACAGAACAGTACCACAACGGCGACGTGATTCAGAAAGGCATTTTCGCAGACTACGTGGATGTCTTTATGAAACTGAAACAAGAAGCCAGCGGCTATCATTCTTGGTGCTGCACTCTCGAAGACCAAAATAAATTCAAAGAGAAATACTAGGAGCAGAAAAGCATCACTTTAGACCATATCGAGAAAAATGAAGGAAGGCAATAGTTTGCCAAAGTGATGTTAAATTGTTTGTGGGGAAAAATTGCACAACGACCGTGTTTCTCCAAGACAGAGTATTTGACAGAAAATTTCCGCTACTTCCAGATGATTCACTACAAAAGCAGATACATGAAACACGTGGACGTCGTTCGTGACGACTTGATTCTGGTCAATTACTAAGACAAATTGGACTCTGCACAAGCCGACGAATTTGGAAATGTCATCATTGCAGCCTATGTGACAGCCTATGCCCGCTTAAAATTGTATGAAACTTTAGAACTGTTAGGAGATCGCGTCCTGCACTTTGACACGGACAGTTGCATATACATCGATCGCCTGGGTCAACGTCACCCTGACATCGAAGGAGACCGTTTAGGAGCCTGGACAGACGAACACCCCGACGACAAGATTCTAAGTTGTGCTAGTGTCGGCCCTAATAATTACGGCTATGAATACCGGGAGAAACGAGAAGTGCACAACGAGTGTACAGCAAAAGGATTTACTCTCAATTATGGCAACAATCGAGTGGTGAAATTTGGCGTATTGACAGAAGACTTGCAGTACCACATCTTAGTTGTTTATGTACTAATACCATGACAAAACTACGTGCAACCAGTGCAACTTCCAGACCATAAAACTTTACCTTATGGACATGCTGATATCACCCAGTATAAAAAGTGACATATTCCAAGAACGACACTTCATTGCGAGGACAAGCGACGAAAAAGATGAATCACTCTACGCACATGAAAAAAGAGAATGAACAAACAGCATTGACCTCTTTCACCACCATACCGTCACAGCAAAATGCGTGCAAGAAGGGAAAGGATTCGATACATCTAAAGGAGTATTTTAGCATCCAAATGATTCAAACAGCGACCTCGAGAAAATTTAGGACAACTTACACCTACACGGTGAAATATAAAGACTTCGCGTCTGACGTTCTAGCCGAGGAAGTAGCAGGTTTCATTACGGACCTACTTGTCTCACTGTTAGAGGAACTCAAATGTCATTGCCAAGTCAAAGATCGAGGTCGTTTGAGCCTATACTTCTTCCAAACTTTTGAGGGCTATAGAAGACGTGCAGACGATGAGACAAAAAATTAACATCACCGATGGAAAAGTGACCATTCACATGGCATACGTTGTGCCTCCATGGGAAGAAGACGATGATTGTACTTGACCTGCTTACCGATAAGTGTACCTAGCACGATGGACATAGCAGCAGATTTATACATGAAAGGGAGTACGTGATGGGAAACACCTATGCTGGGACACAGATGGTAGCTGGTCAGATTTTAAACAACGTATGTGACGGTTAGAGAGAGAAACATGAACTATGTCATATTTTTTAAATGATTGTAACTTGTTTTGTTTTAGCTTTTTCTTATAAATGAACATTTAATGTAAACACGTTGTATATGAAGTGATTTTAGAAAGGCGTGAACTTCAATTTTAAACACTAGTTTACTAGAGCCAAGAACTAAATAACTCGTAAATAGGTTTGTTTCATGTCCAAATGTTTGTGTATTAAATTGATAGTTTTTCGACCAAAGCTCAGGCCAGAGAGCCCATGTATATACTTGAATAAATATTTTGAACCCATAGAATATAATTTTCTCTTTTCGAGTCTCTATTCTATGTGTGAGTCTTTCTTTAGAACATTTGTGTCTTCTTTTATGTGTGTTTGAATGTGTATTTGTTTGTTTCTGTATGTCTATGTTTGTCCCGATCAACCCTTTGTTCCTACAAATACATTTCACCCTATAAAAAATGTTTTGATCCTATAAATCCTATCACGCCACACAATATTCAATTCCCATTGACCTCCAGGTGACATTCCCATATCAAATTCCCCTTTTCGCCAAAGTGAAAACCCCCTATTTTAACTATAAATTCCCATTGTCGCTATTGTGACCCCCTTAACTACTTTCATCATTTAACATTGATCGACGTGTAGCAAAGCCTAAGTTGAAATTTTCATTCATCGATGCATCTTCAATTCCAGCTGCATTCATTCTTACGTTTATAGGTTCAGGACGATTAGATGTATCTTTAGCAAACATCATTGATGGGAAGGTTGACCTTGTATAATCATCTGAATATCTTTCAAGACCATGTATTGCTATAGCAACATCAAAGTCTTTTCAATATTTATTCCGTCAATCATGTACGTAGCGCTGTTAAACAACGCTATAATGCCATTGTTAACAAAACCACCTATATCACCAATTGCTACTACTGTACCATTATCTTGCAATAAATGCTTCAGCAGGTAAAAATATCTGCTTGTATCTTGAACTTGTAATTCAATTCAACCACGCTGATCTAGTTGTCGTGCGTCATAAGAATAATACTGATAATCGCGTATAGATTCATCTTTAAGAATTGGTGCGTCTATATCAAACGCTGGATCGGATACAAGTTTGAACATTTTATTATAATTGTTATCGTCTAACACGAAGACCACTTCTTGCTATTAAACTTATCGTTATATTTTTTCTTTTTCTGACTGGAATATATTAGCCAACTCTGCTAGTTTTTGATTTTCAGCTTGATTTATTATTTTACTAATATTTGCAGGCATAATTTCAGTGCTGGGTAATTTTACTGGCTGTGGTTGTCTTCGTACTAATCGAGCTAATCTTTCTTTAATTGCAGAAAATGCTTTACCAGCAACATTACCAACAGCACCAATAACTTGATCGCGAATAGTTTCAATAGCTTTCATCCCTAATTGGTTTGCAATCGGTATTGCTTTTGGAGCTATTCTCTTAAATAGACATTGAACAACATCACCAAGTCCATTTCCGTAAATCGCTTTGTACGTTGGCAATCGTATTTCTACTATCCTAACTATTCAAGGCCCACGTTGAGCATTGTGTATGATCATTTTTAAATTACATGTTGATTAATTAATTGTTTTCAGTCGCTGTGATAATCATCGACAATTTCATTAATGAGAGACTGATAAGTGTTACGATCCCATAATACCACCTGTAAACAATCTTCAACAAATATCAGATATTTCATTTATAATTTCTGGAGAATTATTTCCTGCGCGTTTTCCTCCGATCAGAGTTTCTAAGCGATCAACATCGGCAAGAACACTGTTTTTGGTTCAGTGCTTTGCGTGTGTTTAGATAATTCAGTAAGCGTATCTTTTTTTTTTCGCTTTGTAATTTTTTTTTTCTTTCTTCTACTTTACTGATATATGTTCGGCCAAAATCTAGACTTTCTGAATAATAAAGATTATTAAATTTGAAGAAAAATAAATATCTCTTATCCAATCACTTTCTGACAATGATATATATTCAGGTTTTAAATAATTATCTTTTTCATCATATTTTGCAGCAATATCTATATTCCCAGGATAATCTGCGTCCCGGATAATTTTTAAAGCCATGGGTGTAAGTTTACTGATAGCTTCAGTTACAACTTTTGGTTCAGGTATAGGTTGTTTTTGTGGTTGAGAAAGTTGTTGTCGTGGTCGAGGAGATTGTTGTGATCGAGGAAGCTTAGGAAGTTGTCGTCGAGGAGATTGTGGTTGATCATCAGTCACAATTAACGGTTGTTTGGTTGTTTTATTTGTTGGTGAGGTGGAGGAAGTTGATAGGAAGGTTCCTGCTCAAAAGGTTTTGGTTGAGAAGATTTCGACTTCCTCGACAATCTTGATGTTTTTTTCCCCCTTGTTTCTGCCATCATTCTGGCATACTGATCTACTCCCGTAAGTCTGATACATCGGATCATTCACGCTTATCTGATCAATTCCCTGGTGTATAGTAAAAAAAACCCCAACAAATTATGCCACGTTTCACGATTTCAACCTCTAACATATTTAGGTTTTAAAAGTCTATACCCTTGAGAAAAACTTGCAGCAGCAAACGCATCTAGTTCACGTGCATCTTTAAGTTTTTTTATTACTTGTATACCTTCCCCAGTAAACGTTTCCCTAAAACCAACTCCTTTTCTCCCTTTTTTAATGTTATTTTCGCCTTTTCTTCTTCTTCGTCAACACCTTCATCCTCGGGAGGTGGTTGAGCAGCAGCTATTTCAGCTGGAATGTTTCTTATAATCTATTTTGTCTGTTTGGTTCTTTTTGCTATCTTTTCAGTAGCTTTTGCAACTTTTTCAGTAACCTTTGTAACATGTTTAAAAAATCACTCGTTTTCTTCTGCATATTCAACTTGTTGTTCCTGCAATTTTTGTTTGAGAACATCATGAACAGGAAGATATTTTTTAATTGCTTCTAATCTTTCTCGTTCCAAAATAGCTGTGTAAGATTCTGCAGTTGGTGCCATTATTAATTACTTAATTAATTGCTTAATTTATTATTAATTACTCCACACGGATTTATAACAAAAAATTGACATGATCCTCAATCGCGATATCGTATAGTCTTGATCAAATATTTGGTTGTTATATTAATGATTTAACTACTCATACATGTATAGCAGCAGACCTCATTGAAACGTCCGATGGGTAAACAAAACCCACATACAAATTTAGAAAAACACAAACGACAACGATAAAGTAACAAACAAAAAAAATCTAACGCAATTCGAGAAACTCAAGGTAAGTTAGAGGCTTCGGTTTGGCGTTATTAACCCTATCTTTTTCGTTTTCTTCGTATGAGGTTTATTTTTTCAAAAAATGATGTTCTAGCAAAAGATCTATTCACCTCCTCTGCTGCACCATTCTGCATGTGCGACTCGTTAGTTGTACACGTTTGTGTACTTTTTAATTTATGAGATTAACCGCTAGTTGTACAATACCTCCCAAGCAACCAACCGGAAGCAGAGGAGCCGCGAAGGCCCCGCCAAACTCCCCATCACAACGACATCCTCCATCGTCGTCTTCCGCTGGTTGTCTGCATCCCTGTTGTCTCTCATTCCAAGCTGTCACCAAGTACACGTGCAGCAGTCCCGAGTGGTCTAAAGCGCTCACCGTTATGGATCATTGCCATCTCACCTCTGTCTGCGTGGGTTCGAGTCTCGGGTTCGGCCAATGTGGGTATGTGAGTAAGCTTGCCAGTAGCTTCTCGTGGGTCGGTGGTTCTTTCCAGGGTTTTCCTTCCACCATTGATACTGGTCGCCATGTATAGCCTATCTTGTGCTGAAAATGGCGTTAAACCCCAAGAACAACAAGCAGCAGTGGCTTCAAAATTTATGTTTCAAATCAATGCCAAGTTCCTTATTTTTATCGGGCTGTTCCTATGATATTTTCCAAACATTTGATTGTCACATTCAAAAAATATATTTCCGAGTTGTGAATTTTCCTATACTGTGTTAGTTATTTAATTTGGTGTACTGTGCGTACTTAAATGTTCCGAAAAGTTTGTCACATCGCATAGGCTTAAGTAGTCTCTCCTTTTGTTGAAATTTCAATCTGGACGTAATATTTCTCAAGCTGGAATTTGAACCAATCAGTATTTTCCAGGGCCAGCAAGTTGTTGGTCTAAAGAGGGCTTTCGTGGGTCGGAATGAAAGTCCTGTGTGGTTAACTTGTGTGTGTGCTACATATTTT
The DNA here is from genome assembly GCA_028554795.2 of Sinohyriopsis cumingii. Classification (NCBI taxonomy): domain Eukaryota; kingdom Metazoa; phylum Mollusca; class Bivalvia; order Unionida; family Unionidae; genus Sinohyriopsis; species Sinohyriopsis cumingii. The sequence continues at coordinate 155,066,676 of CM068828.1, read as the reverse complement.
ATTTTTTTTTCGGGCAGGGGGGTAAGTGTGTGTGCTATATTTTGTGTGGAAGTTATATATATTCCTGTTCGTGTTTCTGTTAGTTTTTACATACATTCCGACGACTCTGCCTGCGTAAGTTCGAGTCTCGGATTCGGCTAATGTGGGTATGTGAGAGAGCTTGCCAGTAGCTTCTCGTGGGTCGGTGGTTCTTTCTGGGGTTTCCCCCCCCCACCCCCGAGTTCTTCCTCCACCATTAATACTGGCCGCCATGTATAGCCTATCGTGTGCTGAAAAATGGCGTTAAACCCTACAACAACAACATTCCAACGACACACATACACGAACACTTTCTCGCATACATATGTGGGTTGTGTTGGGGGTGGGTGGGTGGGTGGGAGGTTGGTACAAGCGTTGGTTACTTTCTGTTTTGGGATGGCAATTCTTTTCAGACTTGGACGCGGTGTGTTTTACTGATTATTTGGCGGCAATTTCTTTTCAGTTATATTTTCCTTTCCCCAAGTCTTTAGGAGGTTTCTGCCAGGTGGTCTTTTCTTCTCTTCCTTTAGGTCTTCTTGCTGCGAGTGTTTACTGCTTCTGTCCGGTGTCGAGTCCTTTTCCTGCTCTCCTTTATTTCAGCTCTTTTCTTCTTTTCCCGTGCCCGTTGATGTTTTTGGTCTTTTTCCTGTCTCCTGGTCTTCTTTAGTACTGCCATTCTTGATATGAAATGTCTGCGTCTAGGAGGTATTTGTAGTTTTTTTTTTCTCCCTGGAACATATGGCAAGTTCAATGGTATAATGCTTAATTTAGCTTTATTGGTTTTTATTTTTCCCTGAAAGAAATATGTCTTTGCTGGGTATTCAGGTCCCCAAGTGACATTTCAAAGACATCCATCTAATTAGGCTGCACCTTATCCTGAGCCCTATTTAATTTTTAATAGACCGATATATTTGCTGAATATTCAGGTCCTTTATCGACGTTTCAAAGACATCCATCTATACGGTGGTAGCTAATATGGCCTCTGATTATATAATTTTATTGAGGCCAATCTGATGGTAGATCAGTATCAAATTGAGGCCAATCTGATGGCATATCGGTTACAAATTGAGCCCAGTCTGACAGTAGAATGGTATCAAATTGAGGCCATTATGATGGCATAGCAGTATCAGTCTGAGGCCAATCTGATGGCATATCGGTTACAAATTGAGGCCAATCTGACAGTAAAATGGTATCAAATTGAGAGCATTATGATGGCATAGTAGTATCAGTCTCAGGCCAATCTGATGGCATATCGGTTACAAATTGAGGCCAATCTGACAGTAAATTGGTATCAAATTGAGGCCATTATGATGGCATAGCAGTATCAATTTGAGGCCAATCTGATGGCATATCAGTAAGAAATTGAGGCCAATCTGACAGTAAATTGGTATCAAATTGAGGCCATTATGATGGCATAGCAGTATCAATTTGAGACCAATCTGATGGCATATTGTTAACAAATTGAGGCCAATCTGACAGTAGAATGGTATCAAATTGATGCCAATCTTATGTCATATCAGTATCAAATTGAGGCCAATCTAATGGCATATCGGTATCAAATTGAGGCCAATCTGATGGCATATCAATATCAATTTTTGGCCAGTCTGATAGCATATCAGTATCAAATTGAGGCCAATCAGATGACATATCGGTAACTAATTGAGGTCAATATGACACTAGAATCGTAACAAATTGAAGCCAATCAGATGGCACATCAGTATCAATTTGAGGCCAATCTGATGGCAGAATGATATCAAATTGAGGCCAATCTGACGGGATATCAGTATTAAATTGAGGCCAATCTGATGACATGTCAGTATTAAATTGAGGCCAATCTGATGACATGTCAGTATCAAATTGAGGCCAATCTGATGACATGTCAGTATCAAATTGAGACCAATCTGATGGCATATCAGTATGAAATTGAGGCCAATCTGATGGCATATCAGTATGAAATTGAGGCCAATCTGATGGCATATCAGTATCAATTTGAAGCCAATCTGATGGCATATCGGTAACAATGTGAGGCCAATAGAATGGTATCAAAATTGAGACCAATATGATGGTAAAATGGTATCAAATTGAAACCAATGAGATGGCATATCGGTAACAAATTGAGGCCAATCTGACAGTAGAATGGTATCAAATTGAGGCCAATATGATGGCATATGTGTATCAAATTGAGGCCAATCTTACGGGATATCAGTATTAAATTGAGGCCAATCTGATGACATGTCAGTATCAAATTGAGGCCAATCTGATGGCATATCAGTATCAAATTGAGGCCAATCAGATGACATATCGGTAACTAATTGAGGTCAATATGACACTAGAATCGTAACAAATTGAAGCCAATCAGATGGCACATCAGTATCAATTTGAGGCCAATCTGATGGCAGAATGATATCAAATTGAGGCCAATCTGACAGTAGAATGGTATCAAATTGAGGCCATCCTTATAGCATATCAGTATCAAATTCAGGCCAATCTGACAGTAGAATGGTATCAAATTGAGGCCATCCTTATAGCATATCAGTATCAAATTGAGGCCAATCTGATGGCATATCGGTATCAAATTGAGGCCAATCTGATAGCATATCAATATCAAATTGAGGCCAATCAGATGACATATTGGTAACTAATTGAGGTCAATATGACACTAGAATCGTAACAAATTGAAGCCAATCAGATGGCATATCAGTATCAGTTTGAGGCCAATCTGATGGCACATCAGTATCAATTTGAGGCCAATCTGATGGCAGAATGATATCAAATTGAGGCCAATCTGACGGGATATCAGTATTAAATTGAGGCCAATCTGATGGCATATCAGTATCAAATTGAGGCCAATCTGATGGCATATCAGTATCAAATTTGAAGCCAATCTGATGACATGTCAGTATCAAATTTGAAGCCAATCTGATGGCATATCGGTAACAATGTGAGGCCAATAGAATGGTATCAAATTGAGACCAATCTGATGGCAGAATGATATCAAATTGAGGCCAATCTGATGGCATATCAGTATCAAATTGAAGCCAATCTGATGGCATATCGGTAACAATGTGAGGCCAATAGAATGGTATCAAATTGAGACCAATCTGATGGTAAAATGGTATCAAATTGAAGCCAATGAGATGGCATATCGGTTACAAATTGAGGCCAATCTGACAGTAGAATGGTATCAAATTGAGGCCAATCTGACGGGATATCAGTATTAAATTGAGGCCAATCTGATGGCATGTCAATATCATATTGAGGCCAATCTGACAGTAGAATGGTATCAGATTGAGGCCAATCTGATGGCATATCGGTATCAAATTGAGGCAAATCTGATGACATATCAGTATCAAATTGAGGCCAATCTGATGGCATATCGGTAAGAAGTTGAGGCCAATCTGATGGCATATCAGTATCAAATTGAGGCCAATCTGATGGCATGTCAGTATCATATTGAGGCCAATCTGATGGCATATCAGTATCAAATTGAGGCCAATCTGATGGCATGTCAGTATCATATTGAGGCCAATCTGACAGTAGAATGGTATCAAATTGAGGCCAATCTGATGGCATATCAGTATCAAATTGAGGCCAATCTGATGGCATATCGGTAAGAAGTTGAGGCCAATCTGACAGTAGAATGGTATCAGATTGAGGCCAATCTGATGGCATATCGGTATCAAATTGAGGCAAATCTGATGACATATCAGTATCAAATTGAGACCAATCTGATGGCAGAATGGTATCAAATTGAGGCCATTATGATGGCATATCGATATCAAATTGCGGCCAATCTGATAGCATATCAGGATCAATTTGAGACCAATCTCATTGTAGAATGGTATCAAATTGAGGCCATTATGATAGCATATCAGTACTAAATTAAGGACAATATGATAGTGTGTGTGTGATTTGGATTTTTAACGTAGCTTTAACAATTTTTCAGTCATATCGCTACGATGTCTGCAGTGTGGCAGTTCATAGTGATGTCTAGCACTGGGGTATCATGCCGCAGGCATGTAGCATGATGTCCCACCCAGTCACATTATCATGACACCAGGCCGACCAGTCCTAACACTAACCTCTTAATGCTGAGCGACAAGACAGGCAGCTGTTAGTACCATTTTTGTAAGTCTTTGGTATGACTCGGCCGGGGATCGAACCCACGACCTCCCGCATGACAATCTGATAGCATATCAGTATCAAATTGAGGCCAAGCTGATGGTAGAATGGTATCAAATTGAGGCCATTATGATGACATATCAGTATCAAATTTAGGCCAATCTGATGGCATATAGGTATCAAATTGAGGCCATTATTATGACATATCAGCATCAAATTGAGGCCAATCTGATGGCATATAGGTATCAAATTGAGGCCATTATTATGACATATCAGTATCAAATTGAGGCCAATCTTATGGCATATCAGTATCAAATTGAGGCCATTATGATGGCATATCGGTATCAAATTGAGGCCAATTTGATGGCATATCGGTATCAATTTGAGGCCAATCTGATGGCATATCGGTATCAAATTTAGGCCAATCTAATGGTATAATGGTATTTAATTTAGTCCAATCTGACGGTAGAATGGTATCAAACTGAGGCCATTATGATGGCATATCGATATCAAATTGAGGCCATTCTGATGGCATATCAGTATCAAGTTGAGACCAATTTGATGGCATATCATTATCAAATTGAGGCCAATCTTATGGCATATCAGTATCAATTTGAGGCCATTATGATGGCATATCGGTATCAAATTGAGGCCAATCTGATGGCATATTAGTATCAAATTGAGGCCAATCTGATAGCATATCAGTATCAAATTGAGGCCAATCTGATGGTAGAATGGTATCATAGATAATAGCTTCAAATGTTTTCATGCTTTGGTCAAATTTCTATTGTACAAAACATTGTAAGGTCTTTATGTAAGATGCTTTCTTTAAATATGGTCCAAGTCTGTTTACAGTTTATAAGAATTCAATTAAAGTCTGTTGACAGTTTATAAGAATTTAATTAAAGTCTGTTGACAGTTTATAAGAATTCAATTAAAGTTTGTTGACAGTTTATAAGAATTCAATTAAAGTCTGTTGACAGTTTATAAGAATTTAATTAAAGTTTGTTTTTCTATTTTTCAGCAATGATGGCAGATCAGCATCACTTAACTGAGAGATCTTCATGCCAGGATTCTGTCAAGTTTGATAAATTATTTTTCAGTCTTCTGGAGAAGATGATTAAAGTATTGTCTATTTCTTGTAAAAGTGATCGTATTTGATGGTGGAATGAAGTTAAAATCCCTCTATGCGTGGATGTTTTTTTGTAAAGTTTTATAAGATGTATTCAGTGTTTTAAAGAAGGAGTCATCTATTTTTTTTCCATTTTTAGTACCACTGGCTGTTCTATTTTTAGTAACATGATCATACTGTAGGCAGATTGGCATCACTTGTCCAAATTTGAAAGGCCTTTATGCCAGTTGTCAAAGTGGATCACATTTTGTTCATCAGCTTGTGAGATATCACTGTAAAGACTTTGACAGTTCTTTTTAACATAGCTGGTATAAAAAACTGAAAGCCCTTTTGGCCAGGATGCTTTATGCCAAATTTTGGTCAAATTGATCTAGCAAAAGGTTAAAACAGCAATTGTTTACTAATGCATAATGGATGAAAAGCCATACCAGATACTGATAAGAAACACCAATTGCTGGTAATTGTCTTGACATTGAAAATATGAAAAAGGTCTTGGTTTTACAATATGCAAGAGAAAACTGCATAATCAGTTAAAACCAAACAACTATGACTCTTTTTGTAAGGTGAATGTAATCCTATTATCACAGAAATGTCTGGAATGTATTAAGTCATAATATCCACTAAATTGTGTCTACATGTAAAATGATGCTGAAGGACAGGGAGTCTTACTTACACTTATCTCCCAGTTCTTCTATGACTTGCTGGTATCGGGCTTAATTTGTCTTGCTGGTATTATACCAAATTTGACTTGCTGGTATTGGGCCAAATTTGACTTGCTGGTATTGGGCCTAATTTGACTTGCTGGTATTAGACCAAATTTGACTTTCTGGCATTGGGCCAAATTTGACTTGCTGGTATTGGACCAGATTTTACAAAAAAATATTGGAATAACCTCATTATTGTCTTAATTACAAGAATTGTACAGATAAGCCACATTTAGCAATCTTCTTAAAATGGCCACAAACAACAACTTCGATTCCCAATAAGTATAATGTTACTGTTTGGTTACTACAATAATGCTACTGTTTGGTTATTACTATAATGTTACTGTTTGGTTATTACTATAATGCTACTGTTTGGTTATTACATTAATGTTACTGTTTGGTTACTGCTATAAAGTTACTGTTTGGTTAGTATTATACTGTTATTGTTTGGTTAGTGCCATGATGTTACTGTTTGGTTATTACTATAATATTACTGTTTGGGTATTACTATAATGTTACTGTTTGGTTATTATTATAATGTTACTGTTTAGCTAGTACTATTGTGTTACTGTTTGGTTAGTATAATACTGTTATTGTTTGGTTAGTACTATGATGTTACTGTTTGGTTATTGCTACAATATTATTGTTTGGGTATTACCATAATGTTACTGTTTGATTATTACTATAATGTTACTGTTTGGCTAGTATTATATTGTTACTGTTTGGTTATTGCTATAATGTTACTGTTTCATTAGTACTATAAAGTTACTGTTTGGCTATTACTATAATGTTACTGTTTGGTTAGTACTATAATTTTCCTGTTTGGTTAGTATTATAATGTTACTGTTTGATTAGTACTATAATGTTACTGTTTGGTTATTGCTATAATGTTACTGTTTGGTTAGTACTATAATTTTCCTGTTTGGTTAGTATTATAATGTTACTGTTTGATTAGTACTATAATGTTACCTATTGGTTATTGCTATAATGTTACTGTTTGGTTATTATAATACTGTTATTGTTTGGTTAGTACTATGATGTTACTGTTGGGTTATTGCTATAATATTACTGTTTGGGTATTACTATAATGTTACTGTTTGGTTATTACTATAATTTTACTGTTTAGCTAGTACTATAGTGTTACTGTTTGGTTATTGCTATAATGTTGCTGCTTGGTTATTGCTATAATGTTACTGTTTGGTTAGTACTATAATGTTACTGTTTGGCTATTACTATAATATCACTGTTTGGTTAGTATTATAATGTTACTGTTTGATTAGTACCATAATGTTACTGTTTGGTTATTGCTCTAATATTACTGATTGGTTAGTACTATAATGTTTGGTTAGTACTATAATGTTACAGTCTGGTTATAGCTCTAATATTACTGATTGGTTAGTACTATAATGTTACTGTTTGGTTATTTCTATAATGTTACTCTTTGGTTAGTACTATAATGTTACTGTTTGGCTATTACTATAATGTTACTGTTTGGTTAGTACTATAATGTTTGGTTATTGCTATAATGTTACTGTTTGGTTAGTACTATAATGTTACAGTCTGGTTATTGCTATAACGTTACTGTTTGGGTATTACTATAATGTTACTGTTTGGTTATTGCTATAGTGATACTGATTGGCTATGGCTATGATGTTACTGTCTGCTTAGTACTATAATGTTACTGTTTGGTTAGTACTATAACTGTACTGTTTGGCTATTACTTTAATGATACTGATTGGTTAATACTATAATGTTAGTCTGGTTATTGCTATAATGTTACTGTCTGGTTAGTACTATAATGTTACTGTCTGGTTAGTACATGTACTATAATGTTACTGTCTGGTTAGTACATGTACTATAATGTTACTGTCTGGTTAGTACTATAATGTTACTGTCTGGTTAGTACATGTACAATAATGGTACTGTTTGGCTATTCCTATACTTTTGTGGATAAACTGGCAAAACACACCTACATCCCCTGAATGATACATACCAGATGCAACATTTCAAACGATGAAAATGATACAATGTGCAGCTTGTTTTGGAGGAATATTCTCCTGAAGAAGCCTACTATAAATGATACATAAGAAGCCTACTATAAATGATACAAGAAGCCTACTATAAATGATACAAGAATCCTACTATAAATGATACATAAGAAGCCTACTATAAATGATACAAGAAGCCTACTATAAATGATACAAGAAGCCTACTATAAATGATACAAGAAGCCTACTATAAATGATACATAAGAAGCCTACTATAAAATCTGGTCCAGTAAGGTCTCCCCATATACAAGCAGTAACAATATGCAGCAACAGTTAAAAACTGAAACTTGTTGAAATCTACCATTACATACAAATTACCCACATGTAGGCTTCTTCTGGTTCATGACATTAATTTGTTCTGGTAATTTTTTTAACCCATCAGTGACCTTCATTATTTTAAGTAGGATATCTAAAATACCAGCACATATAGACTGGTTCCTTAGCTCATTTAAGGGGATGCTCACCAGTTATAACGTACTTTTGAGGGAGTGACGTATGTAAGGTGAAGTTGTTTGCAGTTGAAACATGCACAGTGGAGAGAATGATGGCAGACCTTTGTGCTGTTTTGATGTAATGTGGCTGACATTTCTTTGGATAATGTAATTATGGAAACTGTACATGATCTAAGCACACTGGTAACTAAAATGACTGCTGCCTTGTGCTAAAAAAGTCAGCCTGAATTAGTCTACAGTAGAATATCTTTAGCACCTATTAAAATAGGGAAAAAGAATTTTGCCCAACTAGACAATACCAGATTATGAAAGTGCAATATATAACTACATAAATAAAATGTAAAAAAGTTATTGGCTCCTTTTTTTACAATTTACTTAAGTCCAGAAAGTGAAAATGACCAAGCAGAGCTAGCAGTTTTTGAAAGATGCACATCTGCAGAAAGGCCAAGCTGTATACTCTATAACCCATATTACATCCATCATTCATACACCAATATAAAGGGAATTAAAGGTTCTTTAAACAATATCTAAGATATACAAGTTTGTTTTTTTAAGTAGCCAGTATAACCAGTGAGGAAACCCGGGGAAATTCTTTCTCTTTAAAATTCTAACCTATGCAAAATACAAAACTGTAGAGTGCCACCTCAAATACCAACACACATACACTGGTTCCATAGCTCATTTAAAACACCAACATACACTGACTGGTTCCTTAGCTCATTTAAAATACCAACACACACTGACTGGTTCCTTAGCTCATTTAATTTAAAATACCAACACACATAGACTGATTCTGTACCAAATAAAATAGTTGGCTGTGACATATAGGCAGAATTTTGTTGATCCAGTGCAGAAATAGACAATGGTTACAAACCCATCAACCTGCACAATATAAAACATATTTTATTTTACACACTATAAAAATAATCACATGTACAATAAAACTAGTCACATGTACAACAAAAATAATCACATTTACAATAAAAACTTGTTTTCATAGTATCACAGTATGTGCAGTGAAAATTCCAAAAATAACATTCTGTTTCACTACAAAACTAAGGTGAGTTACATACTGAATGAATGAGGTGACAAAGGGTATTCTGGTTGATTTGACCTTGAACTTGAGACATGAAAAGTAAGAATCAAAACTATAACTAAAATATATATGCCTTTTTCTTTACATGGTGCTAGCATTTACAGTGGACATACAAATGTCTTAAAAAGTATCTCAAATCTGTATACATACAATCTAAACAAATCTAATCTGTACATATAAAATCAAACAAGATCTAAATATACTCCAAAAAATAAACAAAAATACTTTTCTGCACAATCCTTAACCTCACAATCATTTTGCAGACAAATATTAATGGATAGTTTACAGCTGTTGTCCTAGCAGCAAGTCATTTTGATAATTCCTAATTTTGTTCTATTTTTAGATCATAGGAAGAGAAATAAGAAACTTTGTTTAAACTAAACTTCATACATCAATCTAAAGCAGAACCTACTGCTTCCTACATCAGTCTAAAGCACAAGGTACTGCTTCCTACATCAATCTAAAGCACAAGGTACTGTTTCCTACATCAATCTAAAGCACAAGGTACTGTTTCCTACATCAATCTAAAGCACAAGGTACTGTTTCCTACATCAATCTAAAGCAAAAGGTACTGTTTCCTACATCAATCTAAAGCACAAGGTACTGTTTCCTACATCAGTCTAAAGCACAAGGTACTGTTTCCTACATCAATCTAAAGCACAACATAATGACATAATGACATTCATACTAATTAGCTAAGCAGTACAAGACATTATGATTTACACGTGCTAACGTGAATACCAAGTGAATCAATCACAAGTCCTGATTATTTCTCTACATTGCAATCATATAGCAATGACAAATACAGTAAAACGCATTTTGAAAGACCACTCATTCTACCAACAAAAAGTGGTTCCTTAAGACAGTGAGTTGGTTTTTTCACAGGTCTGTAAGGAGGACCAGTTTTCAAGGTCAAAATTTAACTGGTTTGACAAAAGAAAAACAAACCTAAATACTGTACATATATTGTGATCTGTATTCATGTTTATTACATACTCCTTTTTTTCTCATTAACTTTACATTGTCATAATTGTGCAGTATTCAATGATACTGAACACCTTGATATTGCATGAAAGTACATGACAAGTGTGCCTGAAGATAGTATAGTATAAAAGTATAATATACTCGGAACTACTTTGTAAACAAATCATGTACACTCATATAGTATTATGATTCCAAACATTCAATGACAGAACAGAAATGCACATGCAGCCGATTCAAGACACATCCCTCCTGCTCAAATCACAGACACATGTATTTTGTGTGGAATTGATATAAGCTAATAAATCCCGGTCCATAATCATCAGAATTGAGTAGAATCAACAAAAACTCCAAAATCCATTCATTCCAGACAAAACGGAAAGTTGTTACAATGTGCTCATTCTCAATATGACTCGATGTAGACCAAAGTGACAATTCTTTTTTAAAGTGATTTTGAATGCATGACTAAGTTCAAATTTTGCTGGATGGAGTTATGTGTGCATTAATATTGCTGATGTTGTGTATGAATGAATCTGAAGTTGTGTATTTATTTTGGAATACAGCATAAATTCAATCATTTTTGTTTCTTGTAGTGTACTTTTTTATATATTTAAGCCTTAGGTAGAATAAGAGAATGAGCATATAATAAAAAGGTTACTGCTTTTGTATTGGAAAATATGAACTCATTTTGTCGGATGGATATTACACTCACACAGGTTGTGCAGTATCGTCCCAAAAAAACTCATTTATTTTGTCCCATACAAATGCAGTACCCTATAATTCATGCAAAAATATTATATGCATTAAAATTAAAAGACTGTATAGCACTTAAAAGGCATTGATTGTAAACATTATCAGTTTTTAAAAGCTCAAATGCAGTATACTGGCATTATGGAGTATGAACTGCAAAGTTAAAAATAGTCTATTGGCATTATGGCATATGAACTGCAAAGTTAAAAATAGTCTATTGGCATTATGGAATATGAACTGCAAAGTTAAAAATAGTCTATTGGCATTATGGCATATGAACTGCAAAGTTAACTACGGGTATAAAATGAGACATATCCTGTTCATATATTGTAAAATTGTTCATGATTGCACTTAATAAATTTGTTTACAACCAAAAGCCAAAACTTTAGTAACATATGACATAAATAACAAACAGATTAACTCAGTAGAGAAAAGAATTAACAGATGCCCTAAGGTGAACATATGAGATCTTCAAACACTGCACATTCAGCCTTATGGGCAGTTTATAATAACAGTTTATAATAACAGTAACGTTACAACACAGAATACAAATCTTTACCCAAAAATGAAAACAAAATTAATTAGACATAAGACATAGACCTCATACACCCATAACTCCACAGACAAAGAATTTAAGGCAACACCTGTCAGACGGAAAAGCAGGGTGAGAAGGTCTCTCATTTTGACTTTGACATTGTCTGGGTTTTCACATCAGGTAAATAATACTGACTATGGCATTGTCTGGGTTTTCACATCAGGTAAATAATACTGACTCTGACATTGTCTGGGTTTTCACATCAGGTAAATAATGCTGACTTTGGCATTGTCTGGGTTTTCACATCAGGTAAATAATACTGACTATGGCATTGTCTGGGTTTTCACATCAGGTAAATAATGCTGACTTTGACATTGTCTGGGTTTTCACATCAGGTAAATAATACTGACTATGGCATTGTCTGGGTTTTCACATCAGGTAAATAATACTGACTTTGACATTGTCTGGGTTTTCACATCAGGTAAATACTGACTTTGACATTGTCTGGGTTTTCACATCAGGTAAATAATGCTGACTTTGGCACTGTCTGGGTTTTCACATCAGGTAAATAATACTGACTTTGACATTGTCTGGGTTTTCACATCAGGTAAATAATACTGACTTTGACATTGTCTGGGTTTTCACATCAGGTAAATAATGCTGACTATGGCATTGTCTGGGTTTTCACATCAGGTAAATAATACTGACTTTGACATTGTCTGGGTTTTCACATCAGGTAAATAATGCTGACTTTGACATTGTCTGGGTTTTCACATCAGGTAAATAATACTGACTTTGGCATTGTCTGGGTTTTCACATCAGGTAAATACTGACTTTGACATTGTCTGGGTTTTCACATCAGGTAAATAATGCTGACTTTGGCACTGTCTGGGTTTTCACATCAGGTAAATAATACTGACTCTGACATTGTCTGGGTTTTCACATCAGGTAAATAATACTGACTCTGACATTGTCTGGGTTTTCACATCAGGTAAATAATGCTGACTTTGGCATTGTCTGGGTTTTCACATCAGGTAAATAATACTGACTTTGACATTGTCTGGGTTTTCACATCAGGTAAATAATACTGACTTTGGCATTGTCTGGGTTTTCACATCAGGTAAATAATACTGACTTTGGCATTGTCTGGGTTTTCACATCAGGTAAATAATGCTGACTTTGACATTGTCTGGGTTTTCACATCAGGTAAATAATGCTGACTTTGACATTGTCTGGGTTTTCACATCAGGTAAATAATACTGACTTTGGCATTGTCTGGGTTTTCACATCAGGTAAATAATGCTGACTTTGACATTGTCTGGGTTTTCACATCAGATAAAAAATACTGACTTTGGAACTGACTCTGTGGGTCCATGTTGTTAGTCCCTTTAAAAAATAAATATTATCTCTCTTGTTTGCTGTTTTCTTTTTGCTCTCATCTGCTTTGTTTTCTTCAAAATCTTTACTGTTCTTATTTGCTTCAATTTCTGGGTCAGGGTCAGGGTCAGGGTCAAAATACAGCTTGGGTCCAAGGACAACATATATGCAAATTCCCTGCCATCACAAGTATTAATGCAAGTCAACTAACTGGTTTTCAACTAACTCAATTTTTTTTTCATCCTTCATTTCAAGTTTTGCACAAACTTTAACAACTGAAGCTTTACAAATTCTGAATTTCACTGGAAAATTCTTGGCATACTGTATCCACAACAATCCTCTCCACAACTTAAGCAAAGATGCAATAACTTTTGGTGTCCAAAGACTAGTTAATGATTTATCAACAAAATTAGCAATAGAAAATTGACTTATTGTCATATGTAATTTCAAGGCAATACAGTCAGTGACAGAATTAAATAAATAGGGGTTGGAGACAAACTTAGTGGCAGAATTAAATAAATGGGGGATGGAGACAAACTTAGTGGCAGATTTAAATAAACAGGGGTTGGAGACTAGCTCCATGAGGACTTTACTTGCCTGATTTGTTTGGCCTTGAACGAGATCATCAGAACTATTCCCCTTTTGGAGACATTTTTCTTTATTGTCATGGATACACAAATATAGAATAAACATCCTTGCATGTCCACATATGACACTATAAACAACAAATTTGTGTGCCTTGATCTACTTCAATCCTTTCAACTTGAAATGTTTTGCATGAAACTAATACTACTGAGACAGATAATCATGGAAAAGTTATCATGACTAATTTAAAAACATCCAACTTGATTATCCTGGAAAAATAAAACTGATCCCAGGGTTGACACCTAATCACCATCCATATCAGCCACCATTGTAAATTTTAGCTTTATGTGTAATTGCAATGTACTGACTGGGTCAATGTTAGCTTTGACACGAAAATATTTGAAAAGTGCCATATTAGTTCAAATAAATTTAAATATTGAACCTGAAGTTTGTGCTCAAGCTAGAATCTGAGTGAATATAACTTGACATGTATCAAAAAGGGCTGTGTATGAAACTCCTAAACTGTGAAAGACAAGTATCAAAATGGGCTGTGTATGAAACTCCTAAACTGTGAAAGACAAGTATCAAAATGGGCTGTGTATGAAACTCCTAAACTGTGAAAGGCAAGTATCAAAATGGGCTGTGTACAAAACTCCTAAACTGTGAAAGACAAGTATCAAAATGGGCTGTGTATGAAACTCCCAAACTGTGAAAGACAAGTATCAAAATGGGCTGTGTATGAAACTCCCAAACTGTGAAAGACAAGTATCAAAATGGGCCCTATAATTAACTTGTACACAGTGAGCAACAAGTTAACCATCACAGCCTATGCAGAAACACATGGTAAGAGAGTTGCCTAACTTAGGCAGGTCTGTTAGAGAGCAGAGAAAAATGAAAGAAAGACTGCAAAAAATGTAGAGGATGAACAAACCAATAGAGTATCTGCATACATTATCTGGATATAGAGAGTGAAGACCATGAATGGGAGAGAGAAAGAAGATATGGAATCTCAGAAATCCACCCTCAAAATTTGCTTTTAGACAAAACTGATAAAGTTAGAAAGTTTATAATTTCAAGGAGTCTGTGAATTTGGTACATGCATTTCTGCAACAGCAAGTTTTATCCACTGGGCAAAGCATATATAAAGACCTGAGGCTGGAAGAAGATTAAGAAAACAAACTACTCAAATTCCAAAATGTTTTCATCCAGCACTACAAAATATACCACTTTAAGTTGAGTCAGATAGGAAATATTGACCAGATGTCCTTGGTATCTGGCCACTGTCCACATGATTGGGTCCAGCAACATCAGGATAAACACAACTGGCTCTCACCTCTCTTTGTTTTATTCATGATGACACTTCCATAGGTGCAGAGGACATGAGGATACTTCCATAGGGTGCACAGGACATGAGGATACTTCCATAGGGTGCACAGGACATGAGGATACTTCCATAGGGTGCAGAGGACATGAGGACGCCTCCATAGGGTGCACAGGACATGAGGATACTTCCATAGGGTGCAGAGGACATGAGGACACTTCCATAGGGTGCAGATGACATGAGGACACTTTAATAGTGTGCAGAAGACATGAAGACACTCCCAAACAGTGCAGAGGACATGAGGGCACATCCATAGGGTTGCCAAAAGATGGCTTAGATGCATGCAGTACATGGTTAGCTAACAAACCGATTTGTCAACAAGTGACTATTTGACCACCATGGGCATAATTCCCACTGGAACAATTCTTCAGCCCATGACGGCATCAACAAACTCATGAAGGTAATATTCAGAGTATGGTTATTAGTGGTATGACTGACATTTACAATGACTGCTGCAATGAAGATGCCTGCATTGACAGACATATTCTTACTGCTGGAATGAAGATGTCTGCATTGACAGACACATATGCTGACTGCTGCAATGAAGATGCCTGCATTGACAGACATATTCTTACTGCTGGAATGAAGATGCCTGCATTGACAGACATATTCTTTCTGCTGGAATGAAGATGCCTGCATTGACATACATGTATACTGACTGCTGGAATGAGGATGCCTGCACTGACAAATACATATGCTGACTGCTGCAATGATGATGCCTGTGTTGACATACATGCTATTGGATAACAAATGCATTAGCAGAGTTGGATTCAAGTATGATCAATCATTCACACTTTCAAAATGTGTTGCATCTGGAACACAATGTACTGCATCAGAGATGACACCTTGTGTGAGGACAAAATTAAATACCAGACACCACTTAGATAGTGAGAATGATATTAAGCAACAACCTACAAAAAAGGAGAGAAAGTACCAAACCAACACCACCCATAGTGTGAGGGTGATTTTAAGTACCAATACACTAGCAGGGTGAGGGCTATGTAAAGCAACAACACCACCAGGAATGTGAAGATGATGAAAAGTCCTAACACTACCCCCCTGAGTGGGGCTATGTAAAGCAACAACACCATCAGGTCAGTATGGGCGAAGATGGAGACCTATTACAATGTAATTTGTGAGACCTATTACAATGTAATTTGTGAGACCTATTACAATGTAATTCGTGAGACCTATTACAATGTAATTTGCGAGACCTATTACAATGTAATTTGCAAGACCTATTACAATGTAATTCATGAGACCTATTACAATGTAATTTGTGAGACCTATTACAATGTAATTCATGAGACCTATTACAATGTAATTCACGAGACCTATTACAATGTAATTCGTGAGACCTATTACAATGTAATTTGCAAGACCTATTAAAATGTAATTCGTGAGACCTATTACAATGTAATTCATGAGACCTATTACAATGTAATTCATGAGACCTATTACAATGTAATTCACGAGACCTATTACAATGTAATTCATGAGACCTATTACAATGTAATTCGTGAGACCTATTACAATGTAATTCGCGAGACCTATTAAAATGCAATTTGTGAGACCTATTACAATGTAATTCGTGAGACCTCTTACAATGTAATTTGTGAGACCTATTACAGTGTAATTCGTGAGACCTATTACAATGTAATTCGTGAGACCTATTACAATGTAATTCATGAGACCTATTACAATGTAATTCGTGAGACCTATTACAACGTAATTCGTGAGACCTATTACAATGTAATTCGTGAGACCTATTACAATGTAATTCATGAGACCTATTACAATGTAATTCATGGAAGAAACCGACTGAACTCCACATACTGGAGGACCATAGACATATTCTTTGAAGGCCATCCATATAATTGACAAGATATACTCACATCATTGCTATTTTTTATTTTCCTTTATGATGACCTTCCAAAAGTCAATAATGAAGCACAGTTTGAATTACTCCAAATCATTCTATTGGATATATCTTGTATGTGATCAGGTATCACATACAAGTACAAGGCACTGACAGAAAAAATATATAATGTGATCAGGTATCACATACAAGTACAAGGCACTGACAGAAAAAATATATAATGTGATCAGGTATCACATACAAGTACAAGGCACCGACAGAAAATATATATAATGTGATCAGGTATCACATACAAGTACAAGGCACCGACAGAAAATATATATAATGTGATCAGGTATCACATACAAGTACAAGGCACTGACAGAAAATATATATAATGTGATCAGGTATCACATACAAGTACAAGGCACCGACAGAAAATATATATAATGTGATCAGGTATCACATACAAGTACAAGGCACTGACAGAAAATATATATAATGTGATCAGGTATCACATACAAGTACAAGGCACTGACAGAAAATATATATAATGTGATCAGGTATCACATACAAGTACAAGGCACTGACAGAAAATATATATAATGTTATCAGGTATCACATACAAGTACAAGGCACTGACAGAAAAAATATATAATGTGATCAGGTATCACATACAAGTACAAGGCACTGACAGAAAAAATATATAATGTGATCAGGTATCACATACAAGTACAAGGCACTGACAGAAAAAATATATAATGTGATCAGGTATCACATACAAGTACAAGGCACCGACAGAAAAAATATATAATGTGATCAGGTATCACATACAAGTACAAGGCACCGACAGAAAAAATATATAATGTGATCAGGTATCACATACAAGTACAAGGCACCGACAGAAAAAATATATAATGTGATCAGGTATCACATACAAGTACAAGGCACCGACAGAAAAAATATATAATGTGATCAGGTATCACATACAAGTACAAGGCACTGACAGAAAAAATATATAATGTGATCAGGTATCACATACAAGTACAAGGCACTGACAGAAAATATATATAATGTGATCAGGTATCACATACAAGTACAAGGCACTGACAGAAAATATATATAATGTGATCAGGTATCACATACAAGTACAAGGCACTGACAGAAAATATATATAATGTGATCAGGTATCACATACAAGTACAAGGCACTGACAGAAAATATATATAATGTGATCAGGTATCACATACAAGTACAAGGCACTGACAGAAAATATATATAATGTGATCAGGTATCACATACAAGTACAAGGCACTGACAGAAAATATATATAATGTGATCAGGTATCACATACAAGTACAAGGCACTGACAGAAAAAATATATAATGTGATCAGGTATCACATACAAGTACAAGGCACTGACAGAAAAAATATATAATGTGATCAGGTATCACATACAAGTACAAGGCACTGACAGAAAAAATATATAATGTGATCAGGTATCACATACAAGTACAAGGCACTGACAGAAAAAATATATAATGTGATCAGGTATCACATACAAGTACAAGGCACTGACAGAAAAAATATATAATGTGATCAGGTATCACATACAAGTACAAGGCACTGACAGAAAAAATATATAATGTGATCAGGTATCACATCAAGTACAAGGCACTGACAGAAAAAATATATAATGTGATCAGGTATCACATACAAGTACAAGGCACCGACAGAAAAAATATATAATGTGATCAGGTATCACATACAAGTACAAGGCACTGACAGAAAAAATATATAATGTGATCAGGTATCACATACAAGTACAAGGCACTGACAGAAAAAATATATAATGTGATCAGGTATCACATACAAGTACAAGGCACTGACAGAAAAAATATATAATGTGATCAGGTATCACATACAAGTACAAGGCACCGACAGAACATATATATAATGTGATCAGGTATCACATACAAGTACAAGGCACTGACAGAAAAAATATATAATGTGATCAGGTATCACATACAAGTACAAGGCACCGACAGAAAAAATATATAATGTGATCAGGTATCACATACAAGTACAAGGTACTGACAGAAAAAATATATAATGTGATCAGGTATCACATACAAGTACAAGGTACTGACAGAAAATATATATAATGTGATCAGGTATCACATACAAATACAAGGCACTGACAGAAAAAATATATAATGTGATCAGGAATCACATACAAGTACAAGGCACTGACAGAAAAAATATATAATGTGATCAGGTATCACATACAAGTACAAGGCACTGACAGAAAAAATATATAATGTGATCAGGTATCACATACAAGTACAAGGCACCGACAGAAAAAATATATAATGTGATCAGGTATCACATACAAGTACAAGGCACCGACAGAAAAAATATATAATGTGATCAGGTATCACATACAAGTACAAGGCACTGACAGAAAAAATATATAATGTGATCAGGTATCACATACAAGTACAAGGCACTGACAGAAAAAATATATAATGTGATCAGGTATCACATACAAGTACAAGGCACTGACAGAAAATATATATAATGTGATCAGGTATCACATACAAGTACAAGGCACTGACAGAAAATATATATAATGTGATCAGGTATCACATACAAGTACAAGGCACTGACAGAAAATATATATAATGTGATCAGGTATCACATACAAGTACAAGGCACTGACAGAAAAAATATATAATGTGATCAGGTATCACATACAAGTACAAGGCACTGACAGAAAAAAATATATAATGTGATCAGGTATCACATCAAGTACAAGGCACCAACAGAAAAAATATATAATGTGATCAGGTATCACATACAAGTACAAGGCACTGACAGAAAAAATATATAATGTGATCAGGTATCACATACAAGTACAAGGCACCGACAGAAAATATATATAATGTGATCAGGTATCACATACAAGTACAAGGCACCGACAGAAAATATATATAATGTGATCAGGTATCACATACAAGTACAAGGCACCGACAGAACATATATATAATGTGATCAGGTATCACATACAAGTACAAGGCACTGACAGAAAAAATATATAATGTGATCAGGTATCACATACAAGTACAAGGCACCGACAGAAAAAATATATAATGTGATCAGGTATCACATACAAGTACAAGGCACTGACAGAAAAAATATATAATGTGATCAGGTATCACATACAAGTACAAGGCACCGACAGAAAAAATATATAATGTGATCAGGTATCACATACAAGTACAAGGCACTGACAGAAAAAATATATAATGTGATCAGGTATCACATACAAGTACAAGGCACCGACAGAAAATATATATAATGTGATCAGGTATCACATACAAGTACAAGGCACTGACAGAAAAAATATATGTGATCAGGTATCACATACAAGTACAAGGCACTGACAGAAAAAATATATAATGTGATCAGGTATCACATACAAGTACAAGGCACTGACAGAAAAAATATATAATGTGATCAGGTATCACATACAAGTACAAGGCACCGACAGAAAATATATATAATGTGATCAGGTATCACATACAAGTACAAGGCACCGACAGAAAATATATATAATGTGATCAGGTATCACATACAAGTACAAGGCACCGACAGAAAAAATATATAGTGTGATCAGGTATCACATACAAGTACAAGGCACCGACAGAAAAAATATATAATGTGATCAGGTATCACATACAAGTACAAGGCACCGACAGAAAATATATATAATGTGATCAGGTATCACATACAAGTACAAGGTACTGACAGAAAATATATATAATATGAGTGTGTGATTTGTGATTTGGAATTATTTTAATGTAGCTTAAACAATTTTTCAGCCATATTGCTACGATGTCTGCAGTGTGGCAGTTTATAGTGATGTCTAGCACCGGGGCATCATGCCGCAGACATGTTGCATGATGTCCCACCCAGTCACATTATCCTGACACCAGGCTGACCAGTCCTAACACTAACCTCTTAATGCTGAGCGCCAAGCGAGGCGGCTGTTAGTACCATTTTTGCAAGTCTCTGGTATGACTCGGCCGGGGATCAAACCCAAGACCTCCCGCATCTGAGGCGGACGCTCTAACCACTAGGCCACCATAGCGGTTATATATATATGATGTGATCAGGTATCACATACAAGTACAAGGCACTGACAGAAAATATATATAATGTGATCAGGTATCACATACAAGTACAAGGCACTGACAGAAAATATATATAATGTGATCAGGTATCACATACAAGTACAAGGCACTGACAGAAAAAATATATAATGTGATCAGGTATCACATACAAGTACAAGGCACTGACAGAAAAAATATATAATGTGATCAGGTATCACATACAAGTACAAGGCACTGACAGAAAAAATATATAATGTGATCAGGTATCACATACAAGTACAAGGCACTGACAGAAAAAATATATAATGTGATCAGGTATCACATACAAGTACAAGGCACTGACAGAAAAAATATATAATGTGATCAGGTATCACATACAAGTACAAGGCACTGACAGAAAAAATATATAATGTGATCAGGTATCACATCAAGTACAAGGCACTGACAGAAAAAATATATAATGTGATCAGGTATCACATACAAGTACAAGGCACCGACAGAAAAAATATATAATGTGATCAGGTATCACATACAAGTACAAGGCACTGACAGAAAAAATATATAATGTGATCAGGTATCACATACAAGTACAAGGCACTGACAGAAAAAATATATAATGTGATCAGGTATCACATACAAGTACAAGGCACCGACAGAAAATATATATAATGTGATCAGGTATCACATACAAGTACAAGGCACCGACAGAACATATATATAATGTGATCAGGTATCACATACAAGTACAAGGCACTGACAGAAAAAATATATAATGTGATCAGGTATCACATACAAGTACAAGGCACCGACAGAAAAAATATATAATGTGATCAGGTATCACATACAAGTACAAGGCACTGACAGAAAAAATATATAATGTGATCAGGTATCACATACAAGTACAAGGCACCGACAGAAAATATATATAATGTGATCAGGTATCACATACAAATACAAGGCACTGACAGAAAAAATATATAATGTGATCAGGAATCACATACAAGTACAAGGCACTGACAGAAAAAATATATAATGTGATCAGGTATCACATACAAGTACAAGGCACCGACAGAAAAAATATATAATGTGATCAGGTATCACATACAAGTACAAGGCACCGACAGAAAAAATATATAATGTGATCAGGTATCACATACAAGTACAAGGCACTGACAGAAAAAATATATAATGTGATCAGGTATCACATACAAGTACAAGGCACTGACAGAAAAAATATATAATGTGATCAGGTATCACATACAAGTACAAGGCACCGACAGAAAATATATATAATGTGATCAGGTATCACATACAAGTACAAGGCACTGACAGAAAATATATATAATGTGATCAGGTATCACATACAAGTACAAGGCACTGACAGAAAATATATATAATGTGATCAGGTATCACATACAAGTACAAGGCACTGACAGAAAATATATATAATGTGATCAGGTATCACATACAAGTACAAGGCACTGACAGAAAATATATATAATGTGATCAGGTATCACATACAAGTACAAGGCACTGACAGAAAATATATATAATGTGATCAGGTATCACATACAAGTACAAGGCACTGACAGAAAATATATATAATGTGATCAGGTATCACATACAAGTACAAGGCACTGACAGAAAAAATATATAATGTGATCAGGTATCACATACAAGTACAAGGCACTGACAGAAAAAATATATAATGTGATCAGGTATCACATCAAGTACAAGGCACCAACAGAAAAAATATATAATGTGATCAGGTATCACATACAAGTACAAGGCACTGACAGAAAAAATATATAATGTGATCAGGTATCACATACAAGTACAAGGCACCGACAGAAAATATATATAATGTGATCAGGTATCACATACAAGTACAAGGCACCGACAGAAAATATATATAATGTGATCAGGTATCACATACAAGTACAAGGCACCGACAGAACATATATATAATGTGATCAGGTATCACATACAAGTACAAGGCACTGACAGAAAAAATATATAATGTGATCAGGTATCACATACAAGTACAAGGCACCGACAGAAAAAATATATAATGTGATCAGGTATCACATACAAGTACAAGGCACTGACAGAAAAAATATATAATGTGATCAGGTATGACATACAAGTACAAGGCACCGACAGAAAATATATATAATGTGATCAGGTATCACATACAAGTACAAGGCACTGACAGAAAAAATATATAATGTGATCAGGTATCACATACAAGTACAAGGCACTGACAGAAAAAATATATAATGTGATCAGGTATCACATACAAGTACAAGGCACTGACAGAAAAAATATATAATGTGATCAGGTATCACATACAAGTACAAGGCACCGACAGAAAATATATATAATGTGATCAGGTATCACATACAAGTACAAGGCACCGACAGAAAATATATATAATGTGATCAGGTATCACATACAAGTACAAGGCACCGACAGAAAAAATATATAGTGTGATCAGGTATCACATACAAGTACAAGGCACCGACAGAAAAAATATATAATGTGATCAGGTATCACATACAAGTACAAGGCACCGACAGAAAATATATATAATGTGATCAGGTATCACATACAAGTACAAGGTACTGACAGAAAATATATATAATATGAGTGTGTGATTTGTGATTTGGAATTATTTTAATGTAGCTTAAACAATTTTTCAGCCATATTGCTACGATGTCTGCAGTGTGGCAGTTTATAGTGATGTCTAGCACCGGGGCATCATGCCGCAGACATGTTGCATGATGTCCCACCCAGTCACATTATCCTGACACCAGGCTGACCAGTCCTAACACTAACCTCTTAATGCTGAGCGCCAAGCAAGGCGGCTGTTAGTACCATTTTTGCAAGTCTCTGGTATGACTCGGCCGGGGATCAAACCCAAGACCTCCCGCATCTGAGGCGGACGCTCTAACCACTAGGCCACCATAGCGGTTATATATATATAATGTGATCAGGTATCACATACAAGTACAAGGCACTGACAGAAAATATATATAATGTGATCAGGTATCACATACAAGTACAAGGCACTGACAGAAAATATATATAATGTGATCAGGTATCACATACAAGTACAGGGCACTGACAGAAAATACATATAATGTGATCAGATATCACATACAAGTACAAGGCACTGACAGAAAATATATATATAATGTGATCAGGTATCACCATACAAGTACAGGGCACTGACAGAAAATACATATAATGTGATCAGATATCACATACAAGTACAAGGCACTGACAGAAAATATATATAATGTGATCAGGTATCACATACAAGTCTAATGCACTGTCAGAAAACTGAACAAACTTTCAAGCAGAATTTTATTGTAAACCAATTAAAGGTGTAAATAATATTGATCAGTATGTGATTCAAAATGGCTTTAAATGATTATTACTGATTGAAATCATCAGGAATTTGAAATGCAGGATATCACATGCAAGATATAAGATATGTTACAATCTGGGTCAGCAAATTATGGTGCATGTTAAACATCACACAATACAGTAAGACTGGAAACTGCTCTGCCAAGTTGGGTGTAACAGACTGATCCAAAATCCAAAACATATGCACTATGCATGGACTTTATAAGCCTTCAATATGTATAATTGACTAATCCAAATCCAAAACATATGCACTATGCATGGACTTTATAAGCCCTCAATACATATAACAGACTAATCCAGATCCAAAACATATGCACTATGCATGGACTTTATAAGCCTTCAATACATATAACAGACTGATCCAAATCCAAAACATATGCACTATGCATGGACTTTATAAGCCTTCAATACATATAACAGACTGATCCAAATCCAAAACATATGCACTATGCATGGACTTTATAAGCCTTCAATACATATAACAGACTGATCCAAATCCAAAACATATGCACTATGCATGGACTTTATAAGCCTTCAATATGTATAATAGACTAATCCAAATCCAAAACATATGCACTATGCATGGACTTTATAAGCCCTCAATACATATAATAGACTAATTCAAATTCAAAACATATGCACTATGCATGTACTTTATAAGCCCTCAATACATATAATAGACTGATCCAAATCAAAAGCATACATTCTGCATGAACTTTATAAGCCTTCAATACATATAACAGACTAATCCAAATCCAAAACATATGCACTATGCATGGACTTTATAAGCCCTCAATACATATAATAGACTGATTCGAATCCAAAACATATACACTATGCATGGACTTTATAAGTCCTCAATACATAAAATAGACTGATTGAAAACCCAAAACATATAGACTATGCATTGACTTTACAAGTCCTAAATACATATAATATACTGATTCAAAGCTAAAACATATACACTATGCATGGACTTTAAAGTCCTCAATACATATAATAGACTGATCCAAAACCCAAAACATATGCACTTTTTCCATTTTTTTATACTTACAGCTTGTTCATGTATTGAATAAAGCAATTCTATCCAAATTAAAGTTCATGTAGTGAATAAAGCAATACCATCCAAATAAAAGTTAATGTATTCAATAAAGCAATACTGTCAAAATAAAAGTTCATGCACTGAAAAAAGCAATACCATCCAAATAAAAGTTTATGTACTGAATCAAGCAATACTGTCCAAATAAAGGTTCATGTACTGAATCAAGCAATACTGTCCAAATAAAAGTTCATGTAGTGAAAAAAGCAATACTGTCCAAATAAAATTTCATATAGTGAATCAAGCAATACTGTCCAAATAAAAGTTCATGTATTCAATAAACCAATACTGTCCAAATAAAAGTTCATGTATTAAATAAAGCAATAATGTTCAAAAAAAAGTTCATGTATTCAATAAAGCAATACCATCCAAATAAAAGTTCATGTACTGAATAAACCAATACCATCCAAATAAAAGTTCATGTACTGAATCAAGCAATACTGTCCAAATAAAAGTTCATGTAGTGAAAAAAGGCAATACCATCCGAATAAAAGTTCATCTATTGAATAAAGCAATACTGTCCAACAAAAATTTCATTTACTGAATAAAGCAATACTTTCCACATGAAAAAATGCTTTATGGTATCTTTACTATTTCTCACAAACTGCATAAGATTCAGTTAAATAGCTTGCCTATTTTTATTCCTAGAAACTAGTTTCATACAGTGTCGTTGGGGTATATGCTGAGTTGGTTAGGGAGTAGTTTGGGCTAGTTGAGGTATATGTTGGATTGGTTCAGGAGTAGTTTGGGCTAGTCGGGGTATATGTTGGGTTGGTTGGGGAGTACTTTTGGCTAATCGGGGTATATGAGGGGCTACCAGGGGAGTATTGGGGACTTGAGGGTGAATACTTGGGACTTGTTGGCGAGTAAGTTGGAGATGTTGGGGAGTACTGAGGTGAGGATGGACTGAACTTGGGAGATGTAGGACTGTATCCTGGACTAGCTGGGCTGTACTTTACTGAGGTTGGACAATATTTGGAGCTACTTGGCTAGTAGGAGAGTAGGATAGGCTTGTTGGGGTGTACTAGGGAGAAGATGTGGAAAAATATTGTGGTGAACTGGGACTGTATGAAGGACTTGTTGGAGAGTATGTTGGACTTGTTGGATTGTACTTAGGGCTGCTTGGACTGCTAGGACTATAGATAGAACTTGAAAGAGAATGCTTTGATGATGCTGGGTTGTAAAATAGACTAGTTGTGTGGTATAAAGGGCTAGTTCGGCTATATGAAGGGCTAGTTGGGCTGTATGAAGGGCTAGTTGGGCTGTACGAAGAGCTATCTAGGCTAAAAGACCTGTCACTGTCATCCTCAGTGGAAAATGTATTAGTTTGACTGTCTGAAGAGCTAGCTAGGCTAAAAAACCTGTCACTGTCATCCTCAGTGTAGGATATAGTAGGTGGGCTGTATAAAGGGCTACCTAGGCTAGAAGACTTGTCACTGTCATCCTCACTGGAAGATGTACTAGTCTGGCTGTCTGAAGAGCTACCTAGGCTAGAAGACTTGTCACTGTCATCCTCACTGGAAGATTTACTAGTCTGGCTGTCTGAAGAGCTAGCTAGGCTAGAAGACTTGTCACTGTCATCCTCACTGGAAGATGTACTAGTCTGACTCAATGACAGGCTAGCTAGGCTAGGAGAGCTATCACCGTCATCCTCAGTGGAAGATGTACTAGTTTGGCTGTATGAAGGGCTACCTAGGCTGTATGATCTATCACTGTCATAATCAGGTGTATCAGGTTGCCATGGGAGCATCACAGGTAACATTCTTACTGCCAAACTTCGAGATGCTCCAAAGAACATTCCAGTTCCAACTGCAAAAAATTAAGCATAATTAAGGCTGATTCTTCCTTGAAAGCTGTTAAAAATAAATCACCACAGTTTGACTGATCTTTCTGAAAAGCACATCCTATATGGCTGCTCCATATTTTGCATGAAAAATTGAAATTCAGCATCATGTTACAAGTTTGTGAAAAGTTTCCATGATAATCAGTACCCTTTTCAAAATTATGTGGTTGTCAAAATATTCCTATGTAACTAGACTTTCCTTTGTAAAGCATGCATGCCCCTCCTGCAGACCCAAACATTTCACAAAACTGAAAAATTTAGAATAATTTAAAGTTGCTATAATACAATGAAATTTTTGAATAAAATCATCTATTTAAGCAAACATAATTGCATTAATAAAGTATAAAAGATCAAAAAGTTAAAAAATTAGTTAAAATTGTGTATATGTGATTTACATTTTTAGCAAAGCTCTAAAATTATTAGTCATAACACTACAATGTCTGCACTCAGTCACATTATCCAGACACCAAGATGACCAGTCCTAAAACTAACCTCTTAATGCTGAGTTGCCAAGCATGGTATCTCAATAGTACTATTTTTAAAAGTCTTTGGTATGAGTTGTCTGGGGTTCAAACCCATGACCTCCCACATTCAAAGCAAGTGCTCTAACCACTTAGCCCACTAGAGTGGTCCATAGAATTGTTAAAATTGCTTTATAATAACATGAAAATCTAAATAGGTCATCAACATATGAATACAAATATGCCTACACAATTTCATTTGTCCACCTCCAGTGGTCTTTGTTTAAATGTGCTAAAAAATATTTTGTCACAAAATGAATAAAATGTGTATAACATTGAAAATTTGATTTTATTGGCCTGAAAATCGAATCAGTTCATCTACTTATGATAAAGAGTGTAAAATTGAATGGCCCTAAGTCAAATAATTCACAAGCCGAATTTGAATGCCCTACATTCAATAGCTAACATGCTGAAACTGAATGGCCCTACGTCCAATAGCTGACATGCTGAAACTGAATGCCCTACATCCAATAGTTTGCAAGCTGAAATTGAATGGCCCTACATTCAATAGCTAACATGCTGAAACTGAATGGCCCTACGTCCAATAGCTGACATGCTGAAACTGAATGCCTTACATCCAATAGTTTGCAAGCTGAAATTGAATGGCCCTACATTCAATAGCTAACATGCTGAAACTGAATGGCCCTACGTCCAATAGCTGACATGCTGAAACTGAATGCCCTACATCCAATAGTTTGCAAGCTGAAATTGAATGGCCTTAACATTCAATAGCTAACATGCTGAAACTGAATGGCCCTACATCCAATAGCTGACATGCTGAAACTGAATGCCCTACATCTGATAGTTTACAAGCTGAAACTGAATGCTCCAAGTTCAATGGTTAACAAGCTATAATTGAATGACCCCAAATCCAGTAGTTAACATACTGAAATTGAATGTCCTTAAGTCCAATAGCTAACATGATGAAATTGAATGGCCCTACATCCAATAGCTAACATGATGAAATTGAATGGCCCTACATCCAATAGCTGACATGATGACATTGAATGGCCCTACATCCAATAGCTGACATGCTAAAATTGAATGGCCCTACATCCAATAGCTGACATGATGAAACTGAATGGCCCTACATCCAATAGCTGACATGCTAAAATTGAATGGCCCTACATCCAATAGCTAACATGATGAAATTGAATGGCCCTACATCCAATAGCTGACATGCTAAAATTGAATGGCCCTACATCCAATAGCTGACATGCTAAAACTGAATGGCCCTACATCCAATAGCTAACATGATGAAACTGAATGGCCCTACATCCAATAGCTGACATGCTAAAATTGAATGGCCCTACATCCAATAGCTAACATGATGAAATTGAATGGCCCTACATCCAATAGCTGACATGCTAAAATTGAATGGCCCTACATCCAATAGCTGACATGCTAAAACTGAATGGCCCTACATCCAATAGCTAACATGATGAAACTGAATGGCCCTACATCCAATAGCTAACATGATGAAATTGAATGGCCCTATGTCCAATAGCTAACATGCTAAAATTGAATGGCCCTACATCCAATAGCTAACATGATGAAACTGAATGGCCCTACATCCAATAGCTAACATGATGAAACTGAATGGCCCTACATCCAATAGGTGACATGATGAAATTAAATGGCCCTACATCCAATAGCTTACATGATGAAATTGAATGGCCCTACATCCAATAGCTAACATGATGAAATTGAATGGCCCTACATCCAGTAGCTGACATGATGAAATTGAATGGCCCTATGTCCAATAGCTGACATGATGAAACTGAATGGCCCTACATCCAATAGATACCATGCTGAAATTGAATGGCCCTACATCCAATAGCTAACATGCTAAATCTGAATGGCCCTACATCCAATAGTCAACAAAAAGCTGAAACTGAATGGCCCTAAGTCCAATAGTTAAGAAGCTAAGCTGAAATTGAATGGCCAAACTCCAATAGTTCACAAGCTAAAATTGAATGGCCCCAAGTCCAATAGTTAACAAGGTAAAATTAATGGCCCTAAGTCAAATAGTTTCTTTGTTAACACCATAAAATTAAATGGCCCAAAGTCCATTAGTTTTGTTTTATTATGCTAAAACTGAATGGCCTTAAGTTTGATGGTTTCTGTGTTAAAATTGAATGGTCCTAAGCCCCAAAATTAACATGCTAAATTTGAATTGCCCTAAGTCCCAGAGTGTGTATCAGTATGCTAATAATTAACTGCCCTAAGTCCCATAGTTTGTGCTAATGTGTAAAAATAGAATTGCCATAAGTTTAATAGTTTCTGTGTTATCACACTAAAAGTGAATGGCCCCTAGGCCAATTATTTGCACACTATAAGTTATTGGTCCAAAGTCCATTAGATGTTTGTACTGATATGCTAAACCTGAATGACACTAAGTCCAGGAGTTTCTCTGTCAACATGCTAAAATAACAATAATAATAATAATAATAATAATAATAATAATAATAATAATAACAATAATAATAATAATAATGACTTTATTCAAAGAAGAAGCTCATTTAGTCAACTGATCAATCTTCCAACTGATCAATCTTCCATGAGACCTTCTACAATGACTTTTGTACAAATATGTACATAATGCACAATTTTTACAAGATGAGGTGTCTTTAGACAGCAAATGATGTTAAAAACCAGACAACTGATCTACTGCTACAATAAAATATGCACAAGGCTTTAAGGATTCATATAAATAGTAGTAGCGAACACATGTAAAACATTATAGGTGAGTACATGATAACAATGCTGTAAAAAGTAGTGGTACTGAATTAAACAAGTCATACAAATGAATATTTCTGTAGATGTTGCCTAAGAAGCTTTTTAAAAGCTTGGCCTGAGTCAGCTGACTTTATATAAAGGTGGTATGGAATTCCATAGTTTGGCTCCAGAAAAAGCAAAACTCTGAATTTGGTTTAGGTAGATATAACATGTTGTTTGAGATGGATTTTAGTTCATACATATGTACATTTTAACAAATTTAAAATTACATTAAAGATAATCTGGAGCCAAACCATGTAAGGATTTATAGACTAGTAAACCCTTCTGAAAATGAGTTCTATGCTGAAATGGAAACCACTTTAGGATTATAAAAAAGATTTGTTGATGGTGTATCCAAAATCAGCATGAAGAATAACTCTAGCTGCTCTTTTTTGAAATTTCAGTTATTCATATCAGAAAGATCTCCCTTCTTATGTATTGGAGTTACTTTTGCCAGTTTTAGCCTGTATAGAACAATAGTTGTGAAAATACTTAGATTGAAGATAGACCTGTTGCTGTTATGACATCAAGTTGGTTGATTTATTTAAAATGAATTAAAGGCTTATTTTAGGGATTTTTAAGCACTCTTCTTTCTTAAGGCTTGAAGAAATATGTTCATCCCTGGAGAAACGTTTAGGAGCTGTGAAATCAACAATTTTATTATTTATATTCACAAAGTAATCATTGAGTGCATTTGCAATTTCAAGATGTTCTTGCTTAATATCACCATTTGCATCACTAATACATGTAAACGGCAGGGTATTGACAGATTTGCCTTTCAAGTTACTGAATGTTTTCCAGAGTTTTCTAGGATTCTTGTTTGTAATACTATCTGATATTTCAGTGGAATAATGTTTTCTTTGTCTTTTGAATCATTGACTTGACTCTGTTTCTCCATAATCTGTAATTGTCAGTATCTTTTAATTTAGGAAATCTATAATTTCTTAATAGCATTCTGCATATAACCTGTAATCCAATTCGGTTGATTTTGTTGGTTGACTCTCTTGAAATTAATAGAAGCATGAGTGCTCAGGGTGTTGGTAAACATATCTATCCAGATGTCAAGGGCATCTGATGGGTCATCAAAACATCCAATTACTGACCAAGGGACATAATTCAGTTTCTTAAGGAATATTTGTGAATTGAATCATTTCACTTTTCATTATTCATTACATGATATATATGTGATGGTAAGTTTTACTTTTTTTTATTTACTTAATTTTCTTGTACAGCATATAGGATAATGATCACTTATGGAATATTAGGGAACTACAACTGCTATAATATTGTCAGTGTTGTTAATATAAATATGATCACTTACTGTTTCAGATACCTCTGTTATCCAAGTGGGTACATGAACCAGCTGTTGATAATTCAGGGAATTCATGGTTTTAATCCAGCTTTAATTGGTATCATAAAGCAAATTGTAATTGAAGTCACCCACTAGACAGACTTCATTGTTTTCTATATACAAAGTTTCAAGATTGTTTGGAAAAATATTAATCCAAGCACTGTCAGTGTTTGCTGGCCTATTTACACAGACTAATACAATTGTTTTTTTAGACATTATGTTTCATTTCTAGCCAGATTATTTCCATACCAATTTCCTCAAGATCATATCAACATTTGAAAGAAAGGCCATCCTTAATATTAAACGAGAAGTCCACCATCTGTTTGGAAAAGTCGGTCTTTTATATTTGAAAACTGTAGTTTGGAATTTTAAGTTTGTCATCATGAAAAAGTTCATGTAAGAAGGTTTCACTGAAAGCAAAAATATCAATTACTGAATTATTTCCTGAAAGAAGCAATTTGATTTTTTTTCTAGTTTTTGAAAAAGATAATGATATTCAGATGGAAATTTTTAGACCTTTTTGCTTAAGCCACTAATTTTGAGA
This sequence comes from Sinohyriopsis cumingii, assembly GCA_028554795.2. NCBI lineage: Eukaryota > Metazoa > Mollusca > Bivalvia > Unionida > Unionidae > Sinohyriopsis > Sinohyriopsis cumingii. Next base: position 155,033,894 of record CM068828.1, on the reverse strand, counting down.
GAATTTTAAGTTTTGATGCTTGAGATGAATATATAAATTGATATTTTCACTATCTATATATGAACAATGATATTCCTCTAAGTTTTCTTTTACACAGTATCCTAAATCATGACTAACAACTGTTTTTCAGAAGATTTTTGAATGGCCCTATGTCCCAAATTCATGGCTCCAAGCCCAATTGTTAGCACACTAGAACTGAAACAAGATAAATTACAACAGCTCCAAGGCCAACAGCCTTCTGTGTTAACATGCTAAAATTGAATGGCCGTAAGTCCAATAGTTTTTTATGTGGACGATGCAAATTTTAAGTAAATCAAGTTTCTCCAAGAAGACTTACCCGATCACATCAATGTTAGGATATAAAACTACTGCCTCCCGAATTCAGCCATGCTAAAATATGAACAATATTAAATTTACTATTTCACATGGACAAAGGACACTAACTTGTCCATTACGTCCCCTTGCCACTGCCAGGTGTTGCTTGTTTCAAGCAATAAGTGTCATGTATGCTCCTATGGTGGGGTGGATGTGAGGAGTTTTAAATAATGTGATTGGGTAAGTATTCTCTGAGAAACACTTACTTCAAAAATTTGCTTTTTCCTTCAAATATGTTCTATGATCACATTAGCATAGGTAATGGGAAGAGGGAATGCTGGGTATAGTTCTAGGGAATTATGTTTGGATCCCCAGTGTGAATGATAACCTCTTCTTCTAATTGATAAGCAGTACAGACTAAGGTCACATGATTGTAATCCCTATATGACAATGAGTATTGAAATCTTATGTACAATATTTCACTGGCAAATCCAGCAAAAGCTGAAAGTCTGTGTTGACTCTTAAATGGGTCTGGCAGTCATCTGTGTGACTGTCACAGATCCCACAGGACTTAAGAGTTTGTCTCTGTGAGAAAAGCTCAATAATGTTGACTCTGCATGCCAACCAATCAGTTTCACCATATCTCAGAAAAACACTAAGTGTATGAATGCATGACTTGCAGAGATCACTCTAATCTCATGAGCTAAACTATTTGGCAACTCAGATCTTGTCAGACTTCTGAGTACACTGAGCATATAACCCAACTCTGCCATGAAGTACACTGTCAGACTTCCGAGTACACTGAGCATACAACCCAACTCTGCCATGAAGTACACTGTCAGACTTCTGAGTACACTGAGCATATAACCCAACTCTGCCATGAAGTACACTGTCAGACTTTGGAGTACACTGAGCATACAACCCAACTCTGCCATGAAGTACACTGTCAGACTTCCGAGTACACTGAGCATACAACCCAACTCTGCCATGAAGTACACTGTCAGACTTCTGAGTACACTGAGCATACAACCCAACTCTGCCATGAAGTACACTGTCAGACTTCTGAGTACACTGAGCATATAACCCAACTCTGCCATGAAGTACACTGTCAGACTTCTGAGTACACTGAGCATACAACCCAACTCTGCCATGAAGTACACTGTCAGACTTCCGAGTACACTGAGCATATAACCCACCACAGCCACTAAAGTTGGGTTTGATGAATGGTGTCTTGCTTACGGGTTTTCACCAGATGAGACATTTGTACATGCCACAACTTGCTACCATGCATTTCAAGTATTGCCTGAGAGTGTGAACAGGGTCTTGCATGGGCGCTGCTCTTGACTTGTCTATGGAGGAGAGTGAGCGTATGACAACTTTTTGATTGCCAATTGATGGTAAACTATTTTTGGCTACAAAGCCTGGTTGTGTGAAGAAGACCACTGGGTCATCTCATGTGAACTGAATATAATTTGGGTCAACTGAAACAGCATGAAATGCGCACACCCTGCATGTTAATGCTATCAGGAAGCAAGTTTTGTATGATTCAGGAAATTGTTCACAAAAAGCTCTAAGTTGTTTAAGTTGAGCCATGAAAGAACCCATGACAGATTCCATTTAGTCAATGCACATCAAAATCAGCTAACAAATCTGAGGTCTTTATCATGACTGATATTGTGTCTGCCATTATGTCTAAATGTGTCAGAGATCATTGAATGGTAGCCTTTGATAGTAATTGGGGCCAGTTTTTTTTCTCCTCAAAGAGCCAGAGAAAAAAATGTCAGCTGTTGGGGAATTAAAGCACTCTGAGGGATGATGTTTATGATTTGGCACAATTCCCTGAACACACACTATATTTTCTCTCATAAGCCTTCCGAGTGAAGGGACTTTTTGCTTGAAAGATTTTCTCCACAACGGATGGATTAAACTGTTTCTTCCACAAGGCTTTCCAGACAAGAGCCATGCATAAAGGAGATGGTCCAGGCAGAAGCGGAATACTTGCGACCATGGTTGCTTGAGAAGATTCAGATGTGCTGGGATCTTCCTGGGTGTATCTATCACTAGATCAATTAGATCTGAGACCGAGGACTTGTCCTGTTTGAGATGAGATACCAGAAGTATTGTGCAGTTCAGACACCATAATTTCTGGATTTTTTTCAGTACCAAAACCATAGGAGAGTAGGCAAAGGCTGAGAACCCTTCCAAGCTGATTGGTAGTGGGTCCATGGCCCAAACATGAAGTTATGGAGCTGGGCAAATGAAGGTAAGCAACTTGTGATTCCACCTTGTTGCAAAATGGTCCATCATCGGCTGTCACCAACATGTGCAAATTCGATGAAAGACTGATGGGTAAAGAGACCACTCCATGTGAATGACCTGATCAATCCTGGATAGTGTGTTTGCCAGGTCAATGAGTCTGTCAGGAAAATGTTGTTTTTGAACAAAGACATTGAGTTCTTCAAACCAACATAGAAACTGCCAAATGAGAACACATAGCCCAGGTGATCTGGTGTCCCTGTTTCAGTAGATATGTTACCACTACAGAGCAGTTTGACATAATTAGGATCATTTTTCTTGATAGATGATACCTCCAGGTGCTGATGAGATCTTTAATTTCTTGAAGGTTGAGGTGGAGAGAATGGCTCTGACATGCTGCTGACATTCGCAAAGACCAGCAACAGGTCAGCACCCCAACCGTATGTACTGGCACACTGACACATACGGTCATTTCCACTTGGAGATTCTCCAGAAGGACCTCTGACATCCTGGTTGCACCACTGACCCAGGAATGATAATTCCAAAGGCGTTATCATGCCTTGCTGATTGAGGGTACTTGGGAAGGTGCCACTGAGCTAGCAATACCATCTATATGGGGCACATAATAAAATCAAGTCTGCTGCCACATTAAATAATTTGAGGATTCGCAAGAACTCCCTTGCTGAAATTCAAGTCTTGTTGGAAATGGACTTGACTAGTTCTATGATCCAGGTTATGTGATCATGATGAAGCTCTAATTGTGATTGATGAGAAATTCCATACCTATGATGGATGAAGATCTGATGAGACTCAATTCATAAGAAAGCCAAGGTAATGTACAAGGATATAATGAGTACTTGACTGTAAAGATCCCTTGCCCCACCTATCATCCCTCTTATGTGGCTGTCATGGAATGTTTCGAAAAACTGCAGTGGGTTGGCAGAAAGTTGGAGGGGCAGTTCCTGAGCTGCCTGCCTCTGAGTTTCTTCAATCTACCATCTAACAAAGGTGACCAGACAGGTTTGTCCTTAAAGCCAGACTATGGTGCAGTTTATAGACATGGAATCCTTGCATACATCATGTCTGGTCAAGTCCAAATTAGTGGAAGTGGCCAACCAAATGGCAATGGAGTTTTCACCTGCTCTGCTCTTGACTCTGTCAATTCAGGCTGTTGCCTCCCAGGCATGGTGATTGCCTGGTTTCTCTGCTGACAGCCAGTAATGCCAGGTCAACCATAGTGGAATGGCAAACATATTCCTAACTAGCTTGGAAGTGGCCAAAAAACACATTTGTGTTCACTGGCAGGGAAAGTATACTACCACCAGATTTTTATCCAGTGCCTGGTTGTTTTTACCGAAGGAATCTGAATATGTCTTGTACAAGTGGTATGAAAATGTTGCTGGTACTTGGCTTTCTGTAAAGATAACCTTGGAAAATGTGGGTCGGTGGTTCTTTCTGGGGTTTTCCCAGGTTCTTCCTCCACCATTTATACTGGCCGCCATGTATAGCCTATCTTGTGCTGAAAAATGGCGTTAAACCCTACAACAACAACAACAAATGTGACAAGACTGCTTTATCTATAGACTGAGGAAGAATCTGGAAAGATGGCTTTTCTTCCTCTTCAGTGAAGTCTACCAATACCTTAATCTTATAGTTTGGTGTGACTTAAGGGTTTGGAGGCCTTCTGAAGCCTATAACACACTAAAAAGTATCTTCATGACTTCCTGGAAACTATACTCTGCCTTTTCCAAAGTAGGATCAGATTATGGTTGGTTTGAAGGATGATCCCTGTATATCACAAAAAATATTTCATAACAAAGTTAATAATTATAATTTCAACTTTTTATTGACAACTTTTACATAATCATTATCTGATTAGTGTTGGGGCATTGTCACAGAATTAGGCCAACAAATAAACTGGTTTTGCCTTAGAACTATTTGACTGTTTCTCGTTGTACATGCATACAACGTTATCTAGGGTGAATATCTGTTTTTCCAGGTAAGCAACTCTGTTAACATGTACCTAGCCAGAAATTACTTGTGACAAAGGAACATTAATAACATGATATGCACGGGTATTTCACCCTGATTTTTGCTCACTCTTCTATGGCTTTAAGTAAGATCAATTTCTAAAACCGACAATGGTCGTTTTGGATCACATCAAGGAGTGTATGCTCTCTATTGTTCTCCAGCCATAGGGGTAAGTGTTAAATTTACATTTTCATTTGATATGCAATGCTTATTCAGTTTGTAATGTCTTGTTGTGTAATAATGCATTTATTACAACGCAGATTTAAAGTATTGAATTACAAGTCACTATTTGAGGTTAAAGTATTATCATATATCTAGAGATTATACAGAAACTATTATTATGACCAATTTGGTTTTATTGTAGCTGATTGTGACTGTTGCTGTGATTGTGGCCATGATTCTGATTATGACTGTCACTGTGATTGTGACTGTGAATATCACTAGAGATGTCTGAAGCTGTCTAAATTTGTTAAGAGCTGTCTGGAGTTTCCAGAGTATTTAAGGCTGTGTGCTGTTGATACGTATGTACGTATGTCTGTGCCACGGACATATAAGTAGCAAATTAAAAAGGGTGCTGTATGCTGTCTGTACGTGTGTATACGTATGACTGTACATGTGAATCCATAAAGGGTGCGAGCGGCCAATAAGAGTGTGGGCCAACCCAAGGAATCGTGCAACTGTACAAGGGGTCTAGAAGCATACGTTTGGTTCAATTGTTGTTCCAATAGCACTTTTATGTTCATAAGATTATTTTGAATCTTAGTTGTGTTCATAGGATTAGTTTGAATCTTAGTTGTGTTCATAAGATTAATTTGAATCTTAATAGGAGTTCATATTCGAGATTATGTGAATCTCTCTTGAAGTGTAAAATACTGTTTGAAGCGTATTTGCAGTCCATGAGGTTTCTTGGATCTGTACTTCATACTGATTTAATATTTTGGTTTATTTTCAATGTGTGAATGTTGTGTAGAGTGATTTGAGTCAATCGTATGTTGAGAACGTGAGAGAATCATTGTATTTTTACATCATATATTTTTCCTTAATTCATTTAATAAATTTCCATCTTTCTCACATTGTGTTTGGCTTATTCATTTAGTCCAAAAACCCACTCGGTTTCTATTCTGCAACAGGCATAACAGGTGGATTTTTCTGCATTCAAAATTTATAATCATGCTGAATACATTGTTGTGAGTTTTATGTATATCTATATTATGTGTGTTAATTTCTATGACTAGAGGCTGAAAGAGTCATTTAGTAAACTACATTATATGCTAACAATCTTTATTTTTTGCAGATGTAAAAAATGTTGAATGCATTACAAAAAGATAGTAGAAAACAACTGCATAGAAAATTTAGCAAATATAATTTTAACCTCTGATCTTTAACATTTTAATAATGAAGTTTTGGTCAGTGTGAGTGCATAAAACATTGATTTATTTTCCAAGACAAAAAAAAAAACAAACGTCCCAGCAAGTGACTGATGTTCTACTGGCTGAAAAGAATTTCCTAGAATCCACTAAAGTCAATTTCTTCTTTATCTGCTGAGTACTGAAACCATCTCTACAATTCTTGAGAATCTCCAACATCCCAAAACTATTTTCATATGTATCAGTTAAAAATAATTTACCATTTAGGACCAACTATACAACATAAGGCATTTGTTACTTGAGACTGGTTGTCACTATGAATATCCATTCACGTGATGTATCAATAAAAAGTACAATAGTGGCCATATTGGAAATTAGATTGGCACCTTCTTCATTTAGGATTAATTAGACATTGTAAGAAGTCCAGTAATCAATATCTTCATACGACTATGGCAATCCAGTTAGGAAAAGTAACCATTACAAGATGGTCAGTATAATGGCTGTATTGTTTATCAGACTGGCATTCTTTCACGAAATGACCAACAAACATGATCAGAAGTTTTGATTAGTGTCGATTAGTAGTAAACTTATGAAATATATTCAACAGTTAATGTAAATATTTCAGCAATTTTCAGTGCAAATTTGCAGTGGAATATTTCATAACTGATAGTGGTTTTATGAAACATACAAACAACAGATCTTTATCAAGTTGATAAAGTAATATGCATAGCCCAAAATATCCAGTCTTGCTTCTTATTTTTAAAAGCTAATTTCATATGCTGAATGGAAATAACTGGATAAAACCACTGTATCACAATAAGAAAGGAAACGTATGCACATGAACTATTACTTTTTAAGAACTGATCTTAAACTTAAGGATATTGATCATTTGCACAAAAATCATTTGTAACATAATGAGAAACTATCAATGACAATAAAAATTTCCAGTACAGTTGTAGATATGCTATGGTTACCTCCACTCTTCATGCCAAGTCTGTTCTTGGGAATCGCATAGTCGTGCTCACCAAGGCTCTTCTTGGGAATTGCCTTGCCTTGCTTGCTGAGAATATCTTTGGGAATCACCTTGCCTTGCTTGTTGAGAATATCTTTGGGAATCACCTTGCCTTGCTTGTTGAGAATATCTTTGGGAATTGCCTTTCCTTGCTTGTTGAGAATATCTTTGGGAATCTCCTTGCCATACTTGCATTTCTCTGCATCTAGCAGTAGATCAAAGCACCCTGTACCGATCCTAGCCAGCTGTCCCAGCATGATACTCTCAGATACACCTTTCATTGGGTCGATCTCTGCATGGGCTGCTGCCTCCACCAGAATGTCCACCTGTAGCAGTATTGATTTGCAGTTCACAATATTGCCTTGTGCACACTTTTAATGTGAGAAATACATCCAAATTATCGATAATTTTATGGTGCAATGCTTTTACTGGCAAGCAACTAGTAAACTTTTTTAAGAAAAGAATTAATATGTTGAGATGATAGTTTTACAATCAGAGGATGAAGCAATTCATGGAGGGATTTTAACAATACTCCAATCAGAATACAGACTATGAAGCAATTCATGGTGGGATTTCAGAATACAGACTATGAAGCAATTCATGGAGGGATTTTAACAAAACTCCAATCAGAATACAGACAATGAAGCAATTCATGGAGGGATTTTAACAATACTCCAATCAGAATACAGACAATGAAGCAATTCATGGAGGGATTTTAACAATACTCCAATCAGAATACAGACAATGAAGCAATTCATGGTGGGATTTTAACAATACTCCAATCAAAATACAGACAATGAAGCAATTCATGGTGGGATTTCAGAATACAGACTATGAAGCAATTCATGGAGGGATTTCAGAATACAGACTATGAAGCAATTCATGGAGGAATTTTAACAATACTCCAATCAGAATACAGACTATGAAGCAATTCATGGAGGGATTTCAGAATACAGACTATGAAGCAATTCATGGAGGGATTTTAACAATACTCCAATCAGAATACAGACTATGAAGCAATTCATGGAGGGATTTTAACAATACTCCAATCAGAATACAGACTATGAAGCAATTCATGGAGGGATTTTAACAATACTCCAATCAGAATACAGACTATGAAGCAATTCATGGTGGGATTTCAGAATACAGACTATGAAGCAATTCATGGAGGGATTTCAGAATACAGACTATGAAGCAATTCATGGAGGGATTTTAACAATACTCCAATCAGAATACAGACTATGAAGCAATTCATGGAGGGATTTCAGAATACAGACTATGAAGCAGTTCATGGAGGGATTTTAACAATATTCCAATCAGAATACAGACAATGAAGCAATTCATGGTGGGATTTTAACAATACTCCAATCAAAATACAGACAATGAAGCAATTCATAGAGGGATTTTAACAATATTCCAATCAGAATATAGACAATGAAGCAATTCATGGAGGGATTTTAACAATACTCCAATCAGAATACAGATAATGAAGCAATTCATGGAGGGATTTTTTGTATACATCTGGTCTCAAGATAGGTAACAAGCTCAACCATAGACAAAGTCTCAAGATAGGTAACAAGCTCAACCATACATCTGGTCTTAAGATAGGTAACAAACTCAACCATACATCTGGTCTCAAGATAGGTAACAAGCTCAACCATACATCTGGTCTCAAGATAGGTAACAAACTCAACCATACATCTGGTCTCAAGATAAGTAACAAGCTCAACCATACATCTGGTCTCAAGATAGGTAACAAACTCAACCATACATCTGGTCTCAAGATAAGTAACTTGTTGTTGTTGTTGTGGGGTTTAACGCCATTTTTCAGAACGATAGGCTATACATGGCGGCCAGTATTAATGGTGGAGGAAGAACCCGGAAAACCCCGGAAAGAACCACCGACCCACGAGAAGCTACTGGCAAGCTTTCTCACATGCCCACATTGGCTCAATCTTAGACTCGAACCGCCGCAGACAGAGGTGAGACAGCAGTGATCCGTAACGAAGAGCGCTTTAGACCACTCGGCCACTCGGGGCCCCATGTATGTATGTATAAGTAACAAGCTCAACCATACAACTGGTCTCAAGATAGGTAACAAGCTCAACCATACATCTGGTCTCAAGATAGGTAACAAGCTCAACCATACATTGGTCACAAGATAGGTAACAAGTTCAACCATACATCTGGTCTCAAGATAGGTGACAAGCTCAACCATATACCTGGTCTCAAGATAAGCAACAAGCTCAACCATACATCTGGTCTCAAGATAGGTAACAAACTCAACCATACATGTGGTCCCAAGATAGGTGACAAGCTCAACCATGCATCTGGTCTCAAGATAGGTAACAAGCTCAACCATACATCTGGTCTCAAGATAGGTGACAAGCTCAACCATACATCTGGTCTCAAGATAAGCAACAAAACCATACATCTGGTCTCAAGATAAGTGACAAGCTCAACGATACATCTGGTCTCAAGATAAGTGACAAGCTCCACCATACATCTGGTCTCAAGATAAGTGACAAGCTCAACCATACATCTGGTCTTAAGATAAGTATCAAATTCAACCATACATCTGGTTTCAAGATATGTAACAAGCTCAACCATACAATGAGTTTCAAGATAGGTGACAAGCTCAACCATACATCTGGTCTCAAGATAGGTAACAAACTCAACCATACATCTGGTCTCAAGATAAGTAACAAGTTCAACCATACATCTGGTCTCAAGACAGGTAACAAGCTCAACCATACATCTGGTCTTAAGATAAGTATCAAATTCAACCATACATCTGGTTTCAAGATATGTAACAAGCTCAACCATACAATGAGTCTCAAGATAGGTGACAAGCTCAACCATACATCTGGTCTCAAGATAGGTAACAAACTCAACCATACATCTGGTCTCAAGATAAGTAACAAGCTCAACCATACATCTGGTCTCAAGATAGGTAACAAGCTCAACCATACATCTGGTCTCAAGATAGGTAACAAGCTCAACCATACATCTGGTCTCAAGATAGGTGACAGGATCAACCATATACATGGCCTCAAGAGAAGCGACAAGCTCAACCATACATCTGGTCTCAAGATAGGTAACAAGCTCAACCATACATCTGGTCTCAAGATAGGTAACAAGCCGAACCATAGACAGAGTCTCAAGATAGGTAACAAGCTCAACCATACATCTGGTCTTAAGATAGGTAACAAGCTCAACCATACATCTGGTCTTAAGATAGGTAACAAGCTCAACCATACATCTGGTCTCAAGATAAGTAACAAGCTCAACCATACATCTGGTCTCAAGATAGGTAACAAACTCAACCATACATCTGGTCTCAAGATAAGTAACAAGCTCAACCATACATCTGGTCTCAAAATAGGTAACAAACTCAACCATACATTTGGTCTCAAGATAAGTAACAAGCTCAACCATACATCTGGTCTCAAGATAGGTGACAAGGTCAACCATATACCTGGTCTCAAGATAAGCAACAAGCTCAACCATACATCTGGTCTCAAGATAGGTAACAAGCTCAACCATAAACAGAGTCTGAAGATAGGTAACAAACTCAACCATACATCTGGTCTCAAGATAGGTGACAAGCTCAACCATACATCTGGTCTCAAGATAGGTAACAAGCTCAACCATACATCTGGTCTCAAGATAAGCGACAAGCTCAACCATACATCTGGTCTCAAGATAAGTGACAAACTCAACCATACATCTGGTCTCAAGATAAGTGACAAGCTCAACGATACATCTGGTCTCAAGATAAGTGACAAGTTCAACCATACATCTGGTCTCAAGATAAGTGACAAGCTCAACCATACATCTGGTCTCAAGATAAGTAACAAGCTCAACCATACAACTGGTCTCAAGATAGGTAACAAGCTCAACCATACATCTGGTCTCAAGATAGGTAACAAGTTCAACCATACATCTGGTCTCAAGATAGGTGACAAGCTCAACCATATACCTGGTCTCAAGATAAGCAACAAGCTCAAATATACATCTGGTCTCAAGATAGGTAACATGCTCAACCATACATCTGGTCTCAAGATAGGTAACATGCTCAACCATACATCTGGTCTCAAGATAAGTGACAAGCTCAACGATACATCTGGTCTCAAGATAAGTGACAAGCTCAACCATATATCTGGTCTCAAGATAAGTGACAAGCTCCACCATACATCTGGTCTCAAGATAAGTATCAAATTCAACCATACATCTGGTTTCAAGATATGTAACAAGCTCAACCATACAATGAGTCGCAAGACAGGTGACAAGCTCAACCATACATCTGGTCTCAAGATAGGTAACAAACTCAACCATACATCTGGTCTCAAGATAAGTAACAAGCTCAACCATACATCTGGTCTCAAGATAAGTAACAAGCTCAACCATACATCTGGTCTCAAGATAGGTGACAAACTCAACCATATACCTGGCCTCAAGATAAGCGACAAGCTCAACCATACATCTGGTCTCAAGATAGGTAACAAGCCCAACCATAGACAGAGTCTCAAGATAGGTAACAAGCTCAGCCATACATCTGGTCTTAAGATAGGTAACAAACTCAACCATACATCTGGTCTCAAGATAGGTAACAAGCTCAACCATACATCTGGTCTCAAGATAGGTAACAAACTCAACCATATATCTGGTCTCAAGATAAGTGACAAGCTCAACCATACATCTGGTCTCAAGATAGGTAACAAGCTCAACCATACATCTGGTCTCAAGATAGGTGACAAGCTCAACCATATACCTGGCCTCAAGATAAGCGACAAGCTCAACCATACATCTGGTCTCAAGATAGGTAACAAGCTCAACCATATATCTGGTCTCAAGATAGGTAACAAACCCAACCATAGACAGAGTCTCAAGATAGGTAACAAGCTCAACCATACATCTGGTCTTAAGATAGGTAACAAGCTCAACCATACATCTGGTCTCAAGATAGGTAACAAGCTCAACCATACATCTGGTCTCAAGATAGGTAACAAACTCAACCATACATCTGGTCTCAAGATAAGTAACAAGCTCAACCATACATCTGGTCTCAAGATAGGTAACAAACTCAACCATACATCTGGTCTCAAGATAAGTAACAAGCTCAACCATACATCTGGTCTCAAGATAGGTGACAAGCTCAACCATATACCTGGTCTCAAGATAAGCGACAAGCTCAACCATACATCTGGTCTCAAGATAGGTAACAAGCTCAACCATAAACAGAGTCTCAAGATAGGTAACAAACTCAACCATACATCTGGTCTCAAGATAGGTGACAAGCTCAACCATACATCTGGTCTCAAGATAGGTAACAAGCTCAACCATACATCTGGTCTCAAGATAAGTGACAAGCTCAACCATACATCTGGTCTCAAGATAAGCGACAAACTCAACCATACATCTGGTCTCAAGATAAGTGACAAGCTCAACGATACATCTGGTCTCAAGATAAGTGACAAGCTCAACCATACATCTGGTCTCAAGATAAGTGACAAGCTCAACCATACATCTGGTCTCAAGATAAGTGACAAGCTCAACCATACATCTGGTCTCAAGATAAGTGACAAGCTCAACCATACATCTGGTCTCAAGATAAGTGACAAGCTCAACCATACATCTGGTCTCAAGATAAGTGACAAGCTCAACCATACATCTGGTTTCAAGATATGTAACAAGCTCAACCATACAATGAGTCTTAAGATAGGTGACAAGCTCAACCATACATCTGGTCTCAAGATAGGTAACAAGCTCAACCATACATCTGGTTTCAAGATATGTAGCAAACTCAACCATACAATGAGTCTCAAGATAGGTGACAAGCTCAACCATACATCTGGTCTCTAGATAGGTACATGCAATAAGCTCAACCATACATCTGGTCACAAGATAGATAATATTAGCTCAACTATACATCTGGTCTCAAGATAGGTAACAAGCTCAGATGTACATAGTGTCTCTAGATACGTAAGAAGCTCAGTTATATATAGTGTCTCAAGATAGGTAACAAGCTCAACCGTACATCTGGTCTCTAGATAGGTAACAAGCTGAAACATACATCTAGTCTCTAGATCTACAGAGGTTAATTGATCAGCCATCCATAAATCTCTAGATCTAGGAAGTCCATAGATCCTTAGAGTTAAGTAGCTCAGCCATATAAACAGTCTCCAAATCTACAGTGGTAACAAGCTCAGCCATAATTATAATATCAAGTTCGAAAAAGTATGTTGATCCTAAGCAGTAAGAAGTTCAGCTCTGCATCTAGCCTTAAGATCTAGAGGGGAAACAAGTATAGCCATCAAAATAATTTCAAGACCCAGAGGTAACATAGTCTTGAGATCTAAAGGTAATAGAACTATAGTCTTCAGATCTGGAGGTAATAGAACTATAGTCTTGAGATCTGGAGGTAACAGAAATATAGTCTTGAGATCTGGAGGTAACAGAACTATAGTTTTGGGATCTAGTGGTAACATAGTCTTGAGATCTGGAGGTATCATTAATATAGTCTTGGGATCTAGAGGTAATAGAAATATATTCTTGAGATCTGAAGGCAACAGAAATATAGTCCTGAGATGTAGAGGTAATATAAATATAGTCTTGAGATCTAGAGGTAACATAAATATAGTCTTGAGATCTAGAGGTACTATAATTACAGTCTTGAGAACTATAGGTAACATAAATATAGTCTTGAGATCTAGAGGTAACAGAATATGGTCTTGAGATCTGGAGGTAGCAGAAATATAGTCTTGAGATGCAGAGGTAACATAGTCTTGAGATCCGGAGGTATCATAAATATAGTCTTGGGATCTAGTGGTAACATAGTCTTGAGATCTGGAGGTATCATTAATATAGTCTTGGGATCTAGAGTAACAGAAATATAGTCTTGAGATGTAGAGGTAAAATAAATATAGTCTTGAGATCTAGAGGTACCAAGTTCAACCAAGACAAAGATTTTCTCCTTAACATGAATAAACTTCACATAATTTTTTAACCTGTTGGAAGATAATAATGATGTTAACTTATTTACCAAGTGTTATGATTATTTAATTTATATTTTGTGCTTAATTTTGTCCCTGACTGTAATTTGTAAATGGAGTTTGTGCATACCTGACTTTTTAATTTGTAAACATGATATTGACTCCAGGGATTTGAGTTCAAGACTTAGCCTTGTTTATGAATAAGTAAAATGTTCCAATTTTTCATTCCTGTTATAGAGGAGTTATTTATATTCACTGGAATTACTAAAGTGCTCACTGTCTCTTTGATTAATACATTACTTTGGAGTTTTGTGAATTCATTCAAAGACATTCTGGATTACATCATTGGTATATCAGGACATTCAAGACTTTTGGAATTCATTCAGAAAATTCTCTATTCTTGGACAATGAGACAGGACATTTAGGATTATTTGGAATTTAATTCACAATACTGTGCCTTTTGAATTTTCACTTTATATTTTAGGGAAATAAATTGTTGAATTTTAATTAAATTGTTGAATTCACTTCCTTCTGATATATAATTTATGACCTAGATTCATAACATCAAGCTGAGTAAAATCTGATTGAAATTTGGTTTTTCATTTAGTAACGCAACCAGCCAATAAGATACCAGATTACTGTATAAATATTCATAGATTTTGCTGAAAATCAAATGCATATGTCATCTTAATTATAAATGGCTATTTAACAAGTTTGATGAAAATCCAATCATATACTGTGAATTCGTTATTATTTGAGCACATTGTTAACAGTGGACATCTGATATGACTAACTGCTTTATAAGCAATTAACAGATCAGTTCCACAATGCTCATTTTAATCATGTCCATTCAAAGTAACCCTTTATCAAATGCTGGGATAATCAACTTTACGTGAATTGTCTTTAGGGATATCTTTTAAGGTTTTAAGGTCAGTTGAGACCTTATCTAAGAGCAGCAGCAGAGGGGGCGAATCCGACATTTTGTCCAATCGTTATTTTGCTTAATTATTACTTTCTGCACTCAACGATCTAGTGTCGTCAGCGCCTGGTAAAAAAAAAACGACGACGTCGTTGGGGGATCGTCGCGTCGTCATTTGGTTTAATTAACACCTTCTGCGCGTCGATCCCCAGCGTCGTCAGCGTCCGGTAAGCACATCGACGACCGCGTCGATGTCATCGCCCCCTCTGCTGCTAAGTGGTTATTTACAATGAAAATTATTTACAACTAACCGAATATTTGGTCAAGTCCGATACGATATCGTGTCCGAGGATCATGTAAATTTATCGTTACGAATCCATGTGGGGTCGACTGAGCATGACTAAAAAAGTTTCGAAAAACATTAAAGTCCATGTCACCGCCGCACCATGTCTGCCAAATATTTCGTAGCGTGTGTGTATCAACGCCGTTGAACACAGCAAGAATATTACAGTTGTCTCTAATTACTTTTGGAATCTGAGTGTATCGTTGAGTGACATATATCACGTCAGTGTTTTTATGCCTGCCTCTGGAAAATATTCTAGCTGGGTTTTTTTGATTGTCTAACATAACATCATCGTACACGACTAGATTGTTAACGTCGCCATCAATATCATCAATACCCGGTGCATCATTGATATCCGTAATAAACTCAATAACATTTTTTTTAGCGATCGCTGATGCATTCTCGTTGAAATCTTTCAACACCTCGTAGCATCGTTGATCATCTACGCTAGGAGCAACCAAATACAACTTATCCCACTTCATCCATCTCATTATTAAATTGAGTAACAATTGCGTCTTGCCGGATCCAGATGGTCCGATGATAATCATCCGGATCGAGTTTGGTAACGCTGCAACATGCTTAACTGGTTCTCTTGTTTTAGTCGCCGAAAAATCAATTATATTCATATCTCTATACATAAATTATGGATCTATATTGTGTGAAGTGCAGAGTGCGTACTGGCACAAATGATATGACAACCGTTACAACAAGAAATAACAGATCGGCGCTTACTGGTAAGTGCGTACAATGCGGTACAAAGAAATTTAGATTTATTTCTATTAGACCCGGAGATGTTTTAAAAAAAAGCGAGGAGGTGATATTGCAGCCAAATTGGCAAAACTCCCCGGAACCCCGTGGGCAAAGTATCCAGGAGAAAAACACCTCCCAGGATATAGCTACTGTGGCCCCGGAACACGATTAGATATCAGACTCGATGATCAAAATCAGCCCAAACCCGGTGAGTATCCAATAAACGCTATCGATAAGGCGTGTCATGCTCATGATGTTGCTTACAAAAGTAGCGATCTTCAACAGCGTCATATCGCGGATGTAAAATTAATTCACGCATTAAATGCTATTCCTGATAAATCCGTCAAAGAAAAATTGGCCTCATGGTTGGTAAAATCGGCTATGAAAGGTAAATTAATGATTGGAAGCGGAGCTTCTGGCGCTGGTAATTGAAAACGATAGCGTTTATAATAACAACATGGAATCCATCTATTATTCTCCGAGAGGATACTGGAAGGGGAAGGCCGCAATTGGTAAGCTTGCAAGCGCTGCAAAGGTAACAAAGGCCACTGCGGCTAATTGGTTATCCAAACAGGCTATATGGCAAATTTATCTACCACCGCCTAAACAAATCAACTTTTCGCGCTTTGATGTCAGCGTACCTAATGAAGTTCATCAGGCTGATATACTATTTCTGCCGCATGACAACGGTTACAAATACGCGCTAACCGTAGTTGATGTTGCGAGTCGATACAAACAAGCGGAGCCGTTAAAAACAAAGTCAGCAACTGAAGTAGCCGCTGCGTTTGAAAGAATTTATCGAAGAGGCCCTCTGCGCTGGCCAAATCTATTACAAGTTGATCCCGGTAGTGAATTTCGCGGCGCTGTTTTATCAACGCTGAAACATCATAGCGTCGCGGTACGACGAGGTCATACTGCGCTACATCGTGATCAGGCAATTGTTGAACGATTCAATCGGACTCTCGCTGAACGGTTATTTGGATATCAATACGCGAAGGAATTCATTCAGGAAAAACGATCTCGTGAATGGGTTAAAAGGTTGCCAGGTGTAATTGCAGCGTTAAATAACGAGATTACCCGAGCAATCAACATGAAGCCCAGCGACGCGATTAAATACGAGTATATACCCGGAAAATCAAAAATAAATAGCGTTTCCAAGCCGATTCTCGGCGATGTCACTGTCAGATATCTGTATGAACCAGGAGAGCTTGAAGGCGGTAAAAAAAGAGCTACTGATCCTATTTGGAGTGTTACCACACATAACATATCAACGATAACACGATCAACTGGTAGACCACCGATCTACAGACTGGATTCAACTGCTCCTCAGCGCGGATTTACACGCGAGCAACTACAAGTGATACCTAACGATACTCAATTGCCCCCACGTGGTCTTAACTAGCGCCGTTGCGTCTATTGCACTCAAGACAGGTCAACTTCACATTGTTTTTGACATGACCGAGACTGTTATCGATCCTATCCACGGTAAATTGGCGAGTGTCTTTATCCGAATAACGCCAACTCATTATACAATTGCAACTCGCGCAGTGATTATTCTGTTGTTGTCGTAGCGAGATTATTAATTCGGCATCAATATCAAAACGCCGCTGTTTTTTTTTATCCTGTTGGCGGTAACCCGAGAGTTTTCTATCAATGACGCTTGCATCGATGGTGACTTTGTCGCCGGCTTCGTCAGTGACTCCGTCACCGGCTCCGTCAATAACAATTCTTCGAAGCTGATTTATCCTTCGTACTCTGGACACTGCAAGATAGACTAGATTCGACCATTCGATGCGATTATCAACTATCCAAACAATTGTGTCCGTGATGGTTAGTCCCTGCGAGGAATGTATTGTTGTTGCGTATCCTAGCGTCCACGGGGATTTATCAGCACGTAGCGCGTCCTCGACGACGCTGATATCAACGAGCACAATATCATTCAGCACGAGAATTTGTTTTTTTTGTCCCCGACGCTGTCGGGGCTGGAATTTCAACTTCAATGTTCTGCCGCCGTGTGTCCGCGGGTCTATAACATAACGGCACTGGACGCGTTGGAAACTTTTCCTTATGCAACGTAAACAACTTCCGCTGAAGTGTGTCTCTGACTATCTTTCTACTCGCTACAATCAAATCGTTTGGTCTCCATGTTTCCCAGAATTCATTCAACGGCGTTTCCGGAATCACCTCGCGGATTATTTCACACTGAACTCTATCCGGCTGTAATCTGATTAGTTTTTTAACCTCGCGCAGTTGTTCATCAAGTGCTCGGTAATCAGTATCGGTTTCTTCATAATAGTCTACGAACCCGCTCAACCACTCATGTGGACCCTCGCCGACAAATGGTGGTGGTTGGCCATGGTCCCCACACATGATTACCGCTGTATTCGCGCGCAGCAACCACTCAAGAAACATTTGTAAAGTATCTAACGAAACAGTACATATCTCATCCCAGATGATAATGTCGGGAATAAATTTTTCACCCATTCGATCAGGAGTCCACTCACCGCCGCTGTATCGAAAAAAGCTGTGATAAGTAACGGCGTCAACATTTCGTTGTTTTATCTCTCGCGCTAGTCTATGGGTCGGTGTAAGCACGATTATACTTGCCCGCGTTCGAAATAATTCAATTGCCCGAGTCGTCTTTCCTGACCCGCCACAGCCGCTTAAATAAACCGTCTTGTGTCTACAAATTGGATCAGAACACGATGGTGCATTAGACCATTCTGACAATTTATCACCGCGTAAGTAGTTGTTCTCAACGGTGACATCTGCTGACGGGGAATAATCGCGTCGTATTTCATTTTTAATTCTCCATGTACCCCAACTCTCGTCCGGACTAGTAAACTCGGCTACGTTTCCCTTATACGCTACGTCAACATAAAACGAATCAACGGCTACTCTAACCGCGGTATCGGGAAATCTATTTATCATCGAGAATAAATTGATAGCGGCATAACCCAGCATAGACGCCCTCAAATGTGGATACGCCGGGCTGTCTCCATCGCTGTAGGTAACAACTGTACCCAACCTCGTTCCATTGGACAAGAAAGCTGTTTTGCAGTTCACGTATCTATTTTTTGCCACTGCGTCCTTGATTACGAAATCATATTCTGCGTCATCTATAATCAGCCGTGAGCAATATCGTTTGTAGTCGTGGTTTTTTCCACCTTGTGTAAACTTACCAATTATTCTTCTACCGAGATCTTTTGCCTCTCTGTTTCGTTGGTTAAATATCCTCCTGGACCATTCGATGATATATTCCTCGTCGGCATCAATGTTTTTTCTGGACTCGTCAATTATGCTATCTAGACGCTCCGGTTCTGGTAACCAGACTTCAGTCTGCGCCCGGTATGATATAATTGCGTCACTGACAATCAACGAAACTAACATGCTACAATCAATCATATACCGTAGCAGCGCTATTGGCAACCACTTCTTTTCAGCTATGTGTCTACCGATCCAAATATAGCAACAGCGATGAAGTCCTGCCGCGAACTCAAATGATACTATGCGAGCGAATCCGGTTAAATCAAAATCAGGCAGTGGTCCATTAATAGCAACACGAGTCATTTCATGTCTGGGGTGTCCAAATCGTTTGAAATACTCAGCGGCGGATCCATACCCGAGAAAACTCGCTGGATAACAGGCAACCATATCAACCGAAATCATAGCGTCGCGGTTGTATTCAGTGTTCCATAGTCCACCGTGATAGTATTCCAAACAACTGGATTGTACATCCGGCAGAAATTCCTTGCGCGTTGGTCTCCACGCATTTTTCCTTGCTGCAACATGAGCTACAACCGATGGAATCGTAAAACAATTTGTTAGCAGTTGTTCATCATGCTCTTCAAATTCCATGGCGGTTTCTTTCATCCTATTGTGAAATGCTTCAGTGCGATATAATTCGCCGTTTGGTCTTACAAACTGATCAAAGGTATCCATGTCGTTTTCAGCGCTGCGAAGTAACCACACTGATACAGGGTCATTTTTACACAAGCAAGCAATAGCATCAAATAGTTTCCTCTCCGCGAGAAAACCGTCCTCTCCTAAAAATTCCCCCGGGATATACTTTACTGTTCTATCCCGTGGAAATATTGTGATCGCGGGCGTCCATGCGTGTTCGTTATGATCAATAATTTTGATTGGGGCCCCATTTGATTTGTACTTTGATTCGTATAATACTTCACCGGTTATCGTTGTAACGGTTATTGGAAATCTCAACGACGTTTCTAATCTCGCTATGTCGCTGATGGTCGCTCCACGCTCTTTTACGGTTAGTTCCCACTGGTTGATTTTGCTACGTCGTAAATCAGTCAATTTGTTTCCTCGACATGCATTTGTAAAATGCTCTATTATTCGTTCTGCTACACAATTTATCCCCGTTGACTGTTTCATCGGTTTCAGTTTTCCGATATCAGGTTTCTTATTTAACGGGTATATTCCATAAACAACTGATGTTTCAGGATACGCTCGTTCATAGTATGGTCTGTCAATTCCGGTTAACAACCCCGGCTTGGAGTCGCGGCTGACAGTGACTGTTTTCTTGTCGCTGAGAACTGGTTCAAATTTATCACGTATGATCCAATCGCCTGATTTCACCCGGACAATGAATTTTACTCTGAAGAAATATCTTTTACCGTCAAGTTGTGATATTATCATTGCTGCGCGGTTGTCGTTCATGGTAGCATCAACAACGCCATCAATTCGAAATGTTGACCAACTATGAGATGCACCATCACGTTTGAATTCATTGATCCAATCGCGTATTTTATTCAACAGGGTTTTATCGTTTATTAACGCTTTTGGTGTGTCCTTGAGGACTCTATCGAGATTGAACTTAATATTTTTCCGGGGCTTAATTACTGCTAATCTCTCGAACTCATCCATATAATTAAAACAAGTATTTAAATGAAAGAATATAGTATAATGAATAAATGCAAATGGTTGATGATTGGGTCGACAACCCCGTGCAATAAATCATGTAGAGGTGAATTCTGCGGATATCATTTACAAAGCGTTCGTAATGGCTCTCTTGGCCCCCTACCGTGCTTGGTTTGCCACGTCGGTGTAAGAGGAAAATCGCAGTTGTGTATCAATTGTGGCGGAAAGCGATACAGGGAACTAAAACGCTATTATGACAAGCGAATTAAAAACACCGTCATTGACCCCACCGCAGACTTCGTCATCAAAACTCCTCAGGACTACATTGCAAGGTTTATAATTAAACCAAATAATAAATTAGACAAGTAGTATTATTATACAAATGGACCAAGAGTTCAGACCTCACCCTGTGTTTGTTAATTACGAGGCATCTCGCGACGGTATTGTTAGAAACCGCAGACTGAAGAAGCCGGTTGGTACCGTAAATAATCACGGATACTTGCGATTTAATGCTGGGAAAAAAATCTGTCTTATTCACAGGATGGTGTATGAAGCGTTTAACGGACTGATCAACGACGGTCTCGTTATTGATCACATTGATGGATGTCCTCAAAATAACAGACTGTGTAATCTAAGAGCTGTTACACCGAGTCAAAATTCCAAATTTGGAAAAACAGGAGGGATGAGAAAGGCAAAACCCGTAAAGTCATTTGATACAATAACGCACGAGGAAAAAATATTTCGCTCTATGAATGCGGCTGGTAAATACTTCGATATTTGTAGTAAATCAGTTCTAGATGTTGCGGAGAATATAACTAAAACAGCGATCTCAAAAAAGACGGGTCACAGAATTCGATTTTTATATATAACATCAAAGGGAGATAACTCGTTTTGTGATAGCGTCTCATGACAAGAGTTATGTCCCTTGAAGTCCAATTAATGTTGCGATTAATTAATCATTTTACGATGAAAACTAATGAAATACACGCTATTATCTAACAGCTGTATTCTTTTTTTTAATGTTTTATTTGAGTATTTGGTTTCATTTAAATGCCGTGAAACACCATTAATAAGTATTTAAGGGTTTAACGATTCAAGGGAATTCAAATTAACACACACCTTGTGACTGACGCCGCTGTATTAGTCACTTTATATATAAGATGACTCGTTATAAGCCTGGGGCTTTCGAAAGCCAATTCAACTAATCAAAACTAACCCACGCTCTTGACCCGGGCGTGTGGTTGTCTTTTGTTCACAATCATGCAACCGGGTTAATTTAATTGGGTTGCTTTTGGTTGGTTGAATTGGCCGTAGAGTTCCGCCCCGCCGTTTTATGTTTGTGCTGTCTTGTGCCGTCCCATCATCCATCAATCATTTCATTGTAAATATATTCATCCTTAATTAAGTACATGTAGTGATGTCCCCCAAGCATATCTTCTGGGCGGTCTACGATGACGTTTGTCACCCTAGGCCTCCCTCCCGGAGATGTATGCTTTGGGGTTCCAAGATGTGAATGTCCTTAATTAAGTATATGTATATGCCTGTAATCTGCCACAACACTCGAGTGGAGATCTACGGCATTGTACCGTCCATGTATGCCTGCAATCTGCCACAACACTCGAGTGGAGATCTACGGCATTGTACTGTCCATACAAAAAACGGGGTCAAAAATGGCCCCAATAATTTTATTAAAATTTTTGATATTAGAAATAAGATGTTTTATAAGAATAATGAATATCGAAGACATCAATAATATATTAACTGAGATTTCAAAATTAAAAAATCAAGGAATTGAATTATCTGATGGTCTCGACAGTGAAAAAATATTATCCGATTATGAGATTATTAACGAACAGTCGAAACGGGGGCGTTTTACCCTGGCCCGCGAGTATTTTTTTATAAAACGATTACAACATACGATTAATGAGAACCTGTACCACAATGACGCAAATGCATTCATTGGACTATTCACTGCCGTTGAAATAATACGAAAAAAACTCGGACGTGTTTATGAACGACGCCGGGAGATTTCTAGTAAGATCAAAAACATTAGAAGGATTATAGACGAAAACTCCGTGGAGCCCCCGATGGTACACTCGGCGGAAAATTAGAAAATTGCGGATCAATTTACAATAATGGTAGGTGAATCACTTACTACTCGGCTAGCCAGAGAGCGGCTAGCAGCGCTTAAAAAGTTCATACCGTTACGAGACAGAGTGAGAGAGAAACTTCAAACGCGACAACAAATGCAAACCGATTTTACTGTTGGAAGCGAACAACTCTTTGCCCCGGTAACTAAAGCGACTAAGGATGTTACGGCGGCAACTGTGCCCGTTCTTGGTGCGCTTGAAAAGATAGCGGCAGATACAAAACAAACAAAAAGGTCTTTAGAAACACTCCCTGCAAAAATAGCGGCTGCTACAACACGGATGCCACCACCACTCGCTATAACCGAACCACAAGAACCTTATGTTACAATGGCCGACGAAGAAGAACTAGGTGCTACTGCGAAAGAACCAGAAGAAGAAATACCCGAAGAAACACCAGAAGAAGAAATACCGGAAGAAAAAGAGGGGAATATACCCCGTATTGTACTCAAGAAGAGCACAATAGATCAAATTAGAGGCTTCAGCAACAGGGAAGAATTAATTAATTTTGCTGCCAACAATTCTGCTAAGAACATACGAGATAAGAAGCATATCAATAGCGGTTACGAGAAAAATATAAAGTCGTTAAAGGACTGGGCAAGAATAGTGTATTTAGCAAGTAAACATAAAGATGCATTACCACATCGTAGTAAATCCGATTACGACGCATTCCACAAGGAAGTTAAGAGTATAACACCAAAAAAAGGAAAAGGATACTCTGTTGGTAAAGAATCCTACGGCGTTACCTGTCCTAATAGTGTTCTCAGTGATATATCACGGCTGGAAGTACTAATCGGAGGAAAACGAGCCGGAAATAACTCTACGGAAATAATCAATGAGGCCGCTGATATTTGCAAGCGGTTATTTGCAGGCGGTATTATGGACATTAATGCATATCGAACACTCATAGACGAACTCGTGGATGATTAATTGGAAAACTGGTGTTTTTAATAAGGATGATCATACACTACAACCATGATAAACCAGTACTCGTCTACGTGGTAAACTCGCGATTGCCTGTTTACCGCGCGTACTATGGAGATGGTCTCGGTAGCACCATTGCGGGGTTATTTACAAGAATGGCTCCAAAAGTAGCGCCGTTAGCCAAACAATTAGGAATGAAGGCTATTGATGTTATTCGTGATAAGGGAATTAGTGCTATTGGAGATGTTGCCGGAAGGGCGTTTTCTGCCGCGCGAGACAAACTAATGTCGTTGGTGAAATCCAGGAGAAAAAAACAGAAACCACCGGTAATGCCATCAACGACAGTGATGCCTGCAAATGTCAGTAAAGTAATAAATAACGCCGTGGAAGAAAAACTAGAGTCGTTGGCGACGACTCCGTCGTTGGCGACTTTGCCATCCGCCGATGCGGCAACCAACGCGCTCATGAACGCGATAGCGGGAAGTGGTTTAAATTCAAAGAATTTACGACGAAAAAATCGCAATTGAAAACATCAACATGATAAATAATAGAATGTTTGCGCGTACCGCTGATCCCGCGTTTGATATGGACGCCCCAGTACGCAGGGATGATTCTGTCCGTGATTATCAATATTATTCTTATTATGCAGCGCAACCTGACCTACGATCGCGAATTGAACTTCAGGTCCAAGATACCAGTAAATATTTTTTGCCGTGTGAAGCGTTTATCGAAATTGAGGGAGAACTCGTGACAAATGCCGCCGATAATGCACCATACGCAGATGACCATCGTGTTCGAGTTGGCTTCGTCAACAACGGTATCATGGCGTTATTTGAGAGCGCCAGATATCTTATTGACGGGCGAGAAATTGAGTCAATAGAACGCGAGGTTGATGTTGCAACGACGATAATTGGGTTGGCGAGATACTCGGATGATTATACAAGATCGGCGGGCCCATCTATAATATTCGCAAAGGACACCACCGATAACGCTGACCATTTTCAGTACGTTAACGTGCTAATAAAAGAAAATGCCACAATTGACCAGGATGAAGCAACCAATCCAGATCGCAGAGCAAAACCAGGCGCTAATTTCACTGTTATAAAAAGTCTTAACGATAATTACAATCTAGGATTCGCAGCACGAGTAGGAATGTTGCAAGGACAACGCCGAAAGTTTTCATGCGCGATTCCACTCCATCATATATTTGGATTCTGCAGA
This sequence comes from Sinohyriopsis cumingii, assembly GCA_028554795.2. Lineage (NCBI taxonomy): Eukaryota > Metazoa > Mollusca > Bivalvia > Unionida > Unionidae > Sinohyriopsis > Sinohyriopsis cumingii. The sequence continues at coordinate 155,008,733 of CM068828.1, read as the reverse complement.
AATGTCAGAAAAGTTATCTATGGGGCTAAGCATACAATTGCCCTGACGCGAAGGGGCGATGATAACAATGCAATATGGCGTGCTGCTGGCGTCGCTGCCGGTAAAGTCATTTTAACTAAAATGGCATTGTGGATGCCGGTGCTGACTCCATCAGTTACCACGGAAGCACGATTGTTAGCATTTATGGAACAGGGGGGAAAATCGTTGTTGAGTTGGCTAGCGGTAACAACTGATGCTAAAGAGGATAACGTCGCCGATACGTTTACATGGCACCTGGCATCAAAACAAGGTGTTTCAGCCCCGCGTCATATATTCATAGCGCTACAGAATAGGGAACGATTGGGCAGTCAAGAACGCAGCCATATGATATTTGATCAATTAGGAGTCAGGGATGTTTCGCTGAGAATAAACGGACAACAGGAACCATCCGAGGACATACAGCTTAATTACGGCGACAACCATATCGCACGTGTGTATCATCGATTGCTGTCGTATATGGGTCGTGATCAAAACGTCGACACTGGTTTGCAAATATCACAACTTGATTTTAAAAACCTGTATCCGATTTATTATTTTTCGCTGGAACATCTTGATTTAACGAGACAATCCGTCGTTGATATACACTTCCGAGCTCGTATAGCCCCGGGTGGTGTTAATTATAGAGCGGTTGCTGTCATTCTCAGCGATAAATCAATGCTGCTAGAAGGTGTTGGTGGACGAATGAGAATCGTTGATGCGCCAGTGGAAAACATGTAATTGAAAACACAAACGCGTTTACAATAAAATGTCGTATAGTGTCGTCAGTGTAGAGTTGACTGATGGTCAAGTCAAGAAATTACGATCAAAGTCGGCTAAACAATGCGGGACCACAATAACGCTGAAGCCGTCACAGATGGCGGGTGGTAATCATAAGATATCGTTGACGGCGCGTCAAATAAAACATTTCAATGATGCGATGAAGAATAAAAAGGGTGTTCAAATAGATTTTTCAGCCGCAGCAATTAAAAACATGGAAAAGACCGGTGGGATATTTCCGCTGTTAGCTGCGATTCCGGCATTGATTGCCGCGGCCGCACCAGCAGTGGCTAAGGCGGCGGCGTTAGGAGCCGTTGGTACCGCGGCGGGAATGGCATTGAAGAAGGCAACCGGGAAAGGCTACAAAAAAAAACGACCCGTGGCCGGAAAGGGTCTAAGACTACCGGGAACCCCGTATTCATGGTACTCGGGAAAGGGTCTAAGACTACCGGGAACCGTTTAATGACTCCCATGTCTAATTTTGATTTAATAGACGCCGCAAACGCGCTAGCGATAAAAAACTTCAGAGGTGTTTTTATGAGGGATCAATTACCGGCGGCACCAAGAAATATTGAAACCGGCATAATTAACCTCGATGGGTCCTCCGGAGCGGGAACTCATTGGGTTGCATACGCGATTGATCCGCGTGCAATCGTCTATTTTGATTCATACGGGTTAGCCCCACCAAACGAATTCATGCGGTATGTCCGGGCGTGTTCAGCCCCGGCGTGTTCAGCCCGGGTTTTTTATTCCACGCTGCCAACACAGCGATTAAGTGACCCACCGATATGTGGCCGTGAGGTATTGAACGTACTCGCGGCGATTTCATCATCGCGGAAACCACCTCATGTGGTTGTAAACGAATACACTAGTGGGGTCGTAGAAGCTCAACGGATTTTAGAGAATAACATTTACAATAACGATGATTGATATTTGGGGACGACCGGTTTCGGCGCTGAAAGAATCCACGGAAACGGCCGCCGCCGACATAAAAAAACTAATTGAGGATGAAATCGCTGATACGTTGAATTTAACCAGTGTTGACCCGGACGAAATAGTTGTATTTCAAGACCGCCAGGGTAAATTGAAATCCGGTAATGTGTCACTGAATGATGTTTTAATACGACAGCGTGATGCCACCGAGGGCACTATCGCGTTGTATACCGCCGACGGACGACTCAAACCGGGTGAATCCATCTTGACGATAAATGGAAAAATAAGTACACTTGGCGACAATTATATAACCATGTCAAATTCGTTAAAAGGTTTACGTAGTGAAATTAAATCGTATGAAGAACGGATCGTGTTGACGCTAACGCATTTCGACGATGTGCGACACATTGTCGATAGTTTTTTTCGGGGGCCCCCGACGGCAACCGAACCGAATTTTATAATAATAACAAATGCTATTTCGGATCTTATGACGCTGCCGGGCCAATTTACCTCGTTACGAAAAAATGTTAACAGGATCGATGACAACTTTGATAAATTCTTTGGTAAAAAAAATACCAAGCCGGATGAGATTACAATAACTATAAATGATATCACTGCGTATGGACAGGAAATAGAAACAATCAAAACTAATGTTGCAACGAACAAAAAGAGTGTAGACTCGCATGAACGGGAAATAGAAACAATCGGCGCTAATGTTGCAACGATCATAAATAATGTAGACTCGCATGGACGGAAAATAGAAACAATCAAAACTGATGTTACAACGATCATAAATAATATGGACGCACATACACAGGAAATAGGAACAATCAAAACTGATATTGAAGCAAACAAAAAGAGTGTGGACGCGCATACACAGGAAATAGGAACAATCAAAACTGATGTTGAAGCGAACAAAAAAAATGTAGACGCGTATTGGCGGGGAATAGGAATAATCAAAACTGATGTTGCAGCGAACAAAAAAAGCATAGACGTGCATACATATGAAATAGGAACAATCAAACTTGATGTTGCAGCGAACAAAAAAAGTATGACCGAGAATACACGGGAAATAGAAACAATCAAAACTAATGTTGTAACGATCATAAATAATGTAGACGCGCATGGACAGAGAATAGAAACAATTAACACTAATGCTATAGCGAGCAAAAAAAGTATAGACGTGCATGAAGGGGAAATAGAAGTACTCAAAATTAATGTTATAGCGAACAAAAAAAGTATAGACACGCATATACAGGAAATAAATACACTCATTACTAGGGTTGCAGCGAACAAAAAAGATGTGGACACGCATATACAGGAAATAAATACACTCATTACTAGGGTTGCAGCGAACAAAAAAGATGTGGACACGCATATACAGGAAATAGGAACGATTAAAACTGATGTTGAAGCGATTAAAGACGGACTACCGAGAGTAGCAGAGCAATTCGAAAAAATAAAAATCCCTCATGAGAACATCATCAACACAGTATACACAATTCGGCATGGATCATTCGATTGGACTCCTACACAGAATACAGTAAATATTACCGCAACTGTTAAGGGTATTTATCGATTGACACTGGTTTCAATGATGCAGTTTAATATATTATCGTCGAGTTCATCCGGGTTTAACAATACAATATCAACAATTATAGACAGGAACGCAACTGAACAGTTTACAATTTATGCCGTTGATAGAAATCTAGCCCGGGCAAACATTACATGGTATGTGGAATTTGCAGCGAATCTAAGTAATTAAAAACACTAGCTCTTTTAAAATAAAAATGACCACCAAGGAAATTGAATCAGAGGTATCACCGACGTCACATCAATATCGATTCGATACCGCAAAAGAATTTTCCGCGAACTTGAAAACGCTTTCCGAACAATACCGTGCAAAAATAAAAAAATACCGCAGAAAAATAACCGCCATCGACGCGGTCGTGTACTCGGTATCGGGTATAGTAGCTGGCGCCGGTGTTATTTTATCCACGGTGACCACGATAGCCCCGATCGCTGTTCCAATCGCTGTCTCCGCAATGACAACAGTTGCTGGAGTTGCCAACGCAATCACTAGGAAGATATCATCGTGTTTTCAGAAAAAACTCAACGAGTATACAGTAAAACATCAAATAGTATCCGACGCATACTCGAAATTATCCGGGTTGATCTCGTTATCGATTGATAATTTGTTCGTATCCGATGTTGAATTCTCCACGATGGTCCAGTTATATAGCTCCGCGATGTCAAAAATCGAGGATTTTCAACTGGAAGCCGAAACCACCTGGTTGTTAAAATTAGACACTAAAAACAACGAATAATAATAATGTCGCTGAACCCCGAAGGGTCTCAATTACTTCAGCGGATCGTGGAGAATACCACTCCGGTACAAACAAATATGATATCGATAACATCAACGAAACCCGAATTCAGTGTAAACTTTCCATCACCGGTTCCAGTAAAGGAAATAGCGCTGGCAAAATTGCGAGTATATCACAGTTGGCCTAATATCCGAGCGGACGCATTTAACGGACAACAACCTAATAACTCGCTGGTTTTTGCACGGAAAAATAAACCCGATGGAACCCCAGACTGGGAGGAGGTTACAATACCAACTGGGTCATACCAAATAGAGCAAATCAATAAAGAATTTCAACGCAGAATAAAATCGATCACAGGAAAGGAATCAAAAATCGCTATTACGGTTCATGAACCGACGTTATCGTCGACGATTGAAATAAGCACACCGGGGTATATGGTTGATATTTATAACAGTTCAATAAGAACCATACTAGGATGGCCTAAGAATCCACCCGCGGATGCCCCCCCATCAACTTATATCCTCAGACACGATAACGGAGATGATGGTAGGCATATTGCCCCGTACAACGTAAATATCGCATCGGTGATAGCGATTAATCTAGTGTGTGATGCTATCGAAGGAAGTTACCAGGTGGATACCAAGCAATCAAATCAGGCTCAACAGGGATATATCCTTTATTCATTTTCACCAACAGCCCCTCCGGGATTTTTAATCGTTGAGAGTCCGATTAATCCGGTCTATATGCGATGCCATGATCGGTTTTTAACGAGAATTAATTTTAGAATTACCGATCAGTCAAATAACCTAATTGATCTGCAAGAGGAGGAGTTAGTGATCACTCTGTTTGTAAGATCATTGTAAATAACCACTTAGCAGCAGAGGGGGCGATGACATCGACGCGGTCGTCGATGTGCTTACCGGACGCTGACGACGCTGGGGATCGACGCGCAGAAGGTGTTAATTAAACCAAATGACGACGCGACGATCCCCCAACGACGTCGTCGTTTTTTTTTTACCAGGCGCTGACGACACTAGATCGTTGAGTGCAGAAAGTAATAATTAAGCAAAATAACGATTGGACAAAATGTCGGATTCGCCCCCTCTGCTGCTAGAGCACATTTCCACATTTCATTTAAGTGAGCAATTACTTGAAATGAACACCACTTTTAAAAATATGAGTTGAGTACATCTTGCAGAATGTGCAGACATATAAATCCAGGGGTTGCAACTTATCTGTGCATAGGGCTGGCACAATACTGTTATTTCCCTTCAAATGATACAACAGCCTCTCCCCACAATGTACTTTGAAAAATCAAATAGTTCTACTGCCCTCTTATCAGAATAACAAAAATCGGGTCAACAAACAAGAGGAATCCTTAGGATCGGACATGCTCTCATGGGTAGGATATTTCATTTCCAGTTTCCTCATTTTAGATCAATGGCACCCTGGTTATTGAGCTTGGTTAGCTCTGACAAGAGTGTTGACCCATGAGTAGAGTGTTGACCCATAAGAAGAGTGTTGACCCATGAGTAGAGTGTTGACCCATAAGAAGAGTGTTGACCCATGAGCAGAGTGTTGACCAATGAGTAGAGTGTTGACCCATGATTTCTTCCATCAGAGAAGGGTAATCAGAACCTCTTTGCAGATCTGATCAATTATCTTCGGAATTGCTCTTGAAATCAGAACGACTAAAGGGAAGGCACATCCCATATCCATTCCCATCTGACTGACAGTATAAACTCTCAAGGCTCTGCATCCAAAACTGGTGAAACAAAGTTGAGCAGCTTTTAGTTCCACCTGGTTGCAGAGTGACCTATTATTAGAGGACACTAGTGGGTGCAAATCCAGTGAAACACTGAAGGGTGTAAGGACCATTTGGTGCGAAGAATCAGGCCTCCTCTCAATAATGAGTCAGCAAGGACTAGCACCTGCCAAGGATTTGTCTTTTCTTGACAGGCCTCCTCTCAATAATGAGTTGGCAAGGACAAGCACCTGCCAAGGATTTCTTTTCTTGACAGGCCTCCTCTCAATAATGAATCGGCAAGGACAAGCGCCTGCCAAGGATTTGTCTTTTCTTGACAGTGATATGCTACAGGGAGCATCAGTTCAGAAAGTCCCAGACAATAACACAAAAGCCTCATGGCTTGCTTCTCCCATATCTGAATATTTAGTTCACCACCATCAAAGTTGTTGGACATAAAGAGGATCATCTTTCCATGAAGCAAATCCTTCCAGAACTGGAAGACATTGATTACATCTTTCATTCAATCAGAATAAGGTAAAGGCCTCTCTTCCAGGTACTACTGACCTATGAGAATAAGGTCAAGGCCTCTCTTCCAGGTACTATTGACTGATGAGAATAAGGAAAAGGCCTCTCTTCCAGGTACTATTGGCCGATGAGAATAAGGTAAAGGCTTCTCTTCCAGGTACTATTGAAAAGGCCTCTCTTCCAGGTACTATTGAAAAGGCCTCTCTTCCAGGTACTATTGACCAATGAGAATAAGGTAAAGGCCTCTCTTCCAAGTACTATTGAAAAGGCCTCTCTTCCAGGTACTATTGACTGATGAGAATAAGGTAAAGGCCTCTCTTCCAGGTACTATTGAAAAGGCCTCTCTTCCAGGTACTATTGACCGATGAGAATAAGGTAAAGGCCTCTCTTCCAAGTACTACTGAAAAGGCCTCTCTTCCAGGTACTACTGAAAAGGCCTCTCTTCCAAGTACTATTGAAAAGGAATCTCTTCCAGGTACTATTGACCGATGAGAATAAGGTAAAGGCCTCTCTTCCAGGTACTACTGACCGATGAGAAAGTTTTACAGTTATATAAATATTGCATGCATAACATAAATTATGAAATGTACAATGTCAAATGGCCACACATTTCTTAAATTTAAGTTCAAATAAATTACAAATTTGATAACAGAATATCTAAAGTGGACGCTTTTGATTATGTTTACCTTTCACTTTTAGACAGACCTCAAGAGCCAATTATTTCAACCACCTACATTAGCGATTTTAATGAATAAACAACTTGGGATAGAAGCAATTTTGAAACTAAACTACCCTGGCATATATGTTTTTAAAAGAGCCATCCCTGGGACCCAAGTATGTTTTAATGGAACAGCCCTTGGGTACTGTCCAATTCTTCCTTTGCTTGTTTCAAAATATAAGCTGTCAAAACATGTATTCAAATGAATAAATTCATCACAGTTTTATCATATGTACAGTGTCTTACACCACTTTCCAAGTAAAAAATATCTAATGATCACTATTTACACATACCATTTCCTCACACCACTTTCCAAGCAAAAAGTATCTAATGATCACTATTTACACATACCATTTCCTCACACCACTTTCCAAGCAAAGTATCTAATGATCACTATTTACACATACCATTTCCTCACACCACTTTCCAAGCGAAGTATCTAATGATCACTATTTACACATACCATTTCCTCACACCACTTTCCAAGCAAAGTATCTAATGATCACTATTTACACATACCATTTCCTCACACCACTTTCCAAGCAAAGTATCTAATGATCACTATTTACACATACCATTTCCTCACACCACTTTCCAAGCAAAGTATCTAACGATCACTGTTTACACATACCATTTCCTCACACCACTTTCCAAGCAAAGTATCTAATGATCACTATTTACACATACCATTTCCTCACACCACTTTCCAAGCAAAGTATCTAATGATCACTATTTACACATACCATTTCCTCACACCACTTTCCAAGCAAAGTATCTAATGATCACTATTTACACATACCATTTCCTCACACCACTTTCCAAGCGAAGTATCTAACGATCACTATTTACACATACCATTTTGTCATACCGCTACCACTGATGTGAATTTTGAACTTTCCAAGCAAAGTATCTAATGATCACTATTTACCATTTCACTAATTCTAAATTTGCATTTTCTGGAACTTAGTTTGAAGTTCTTTGCGACGTTTCTCTTGTAAAGAAGCCCAGGATATAGCAGAAGCCATACAACTTTTCTTATCATCTTTTAAATCCTTATCAAACTGCATTCTTTTGTATTCCATGAAATTTCTTTGTGTGTGTGATTTGTATGCATCGTAATATATGATTTCCACTTGCTTCTGATTCCCCTGAAGTTGGGATAACTATAATTACAGCAATCTAAAACAGATATTGAACTAAAGATATTGTGCAGAAACTATGCTTGTTCTTTGAGTCACTGGTTCCTAAACTTTAGATGTATCAAACCCAAAATCAACAGGTGTTTTTCCTGATCTCAAAATGCAAGCCAATCACAAAGATTGGTCAAGGCAACTGGAGTACAAGTCAAGTTACTGTGAGGATAGAGTGATGTTGACCTTGGAACGACAAATCAATAGGTTTCTTCCTTGTATCAAATACAAGCTACTTAAAAAGTCCTGTATTTGTAGATAATGGAAAACTCAAGTTAATGTTTAGAAATGAAATTGATAACTGGCAATGGACAGACAAACTGACAGATGAACAACACCTTAACATAATAACAATAATAATGAGGACTTTGTATAGCACCTAATCTTTAGAAGCTCTAAGCACTTTAAAACATTAGACAACACCTATAAGATAAAAAACATATAATAATATTATTACAAAAACAAACACCATGAAATTAGAACAACATTAAAAAATAAAAAACATGCTGAGAATATTTCAGGTAGGAAACATTATTAGGTCTTTAAGTTTGTTCTTGCAGTTGAAATAAATTTTGAGAGCCCTCTTGAATGTGATCACTGCGTCTTTGTGTCTAAGTTTAGTGGGCAATTCATTCCACATTGCTGGGCCCTGGTATGCAAAAGAATGCTGTCCATATGACTTTGTCACATTCAGCCTTAATGCAGGGTGTAAACTATTAAAGCCTTAGTGCATCTTATACCATGAACTTTGTGAAAAAACAAAGTTTAGAGGCTTTAAATTTTCAAAGTGAAAACATAATTTATTAAAGAGAGAATATTAAAATGTTTATATTTCAACCTAAGTAAACGAAAGTCATGTCTCTTTCCTTTAAACATAACTGCCCTTGTACTTACTGTTTCTGCAAATGAGCACCTTGCCATGGCACCCGTCTCCTGTCTTTTGATACCATGATGGTTGATGGCCATCAGGTGACCTTTGGCTGTCATACAGTCACACAGCAGTGCCAAGTGACGGTAGTTCACATAGGAACCATCAAATGAGATGACGTGATTCATTTCTTTCTCTATTGACTTCCGCACTGCCTCAATTCCCAGAGTCTAAAAAATGAACAGTTTCTATGAAACTAGTCTTGATAAAATGTTTGTTTCCTTTAAATTCTTTGAACTTGATAAGAAAGAAAACTGAGAATTAGATGCAGACTGGCATTGTTCAAGACACACCATCAATTAACTATAAAAAATCATCAATGATATTACAATTTATATTATATTCATATTCATTGGTTAAAGGGGTGCCCCATTTAATGTCATTTAATTGCAATATGGCCAGGAGGATTAACAGAATTAGCAAATTAAATAACAAGAGCTGCATATTATATACCCATCCCATGCTTACTATTAGGGCTTGGATTTTACTGACCATTACGTCTGAATGACCTGGATCTTTGATCAACATAACGATATATTCTTGAAGAAAATATACTGTGCAGAAAGCACTATTTTCATATCAATTTTATCACTGCCATGACCTCTAGACCCCAGAATTTAAAGACTGCTTAATTAAGCTAAGTGATAACAATTAACAAAGTCTGGTCAAGGGTTTACTCCAGAATAAAAGTCATTCTGCAAAACCCATTTTTACTAAGCCACAATGACAATATCACCTGACCTTTTGACTAAAGAAGCAATAAATTTCTTTCATACCTGAAGTGTAAGACATCTGTGAATATAAGCTATTATGCAAAAAACACAAATCTTCAGTCACAATGACCTCTGACCTTCTGACCTACTAATTAATAGCTTTCTTTCTCCATGTGCAAACTATCCACAAAATTTAGTCCCGGACAAGTATGTAGAACTTGTTAACTTGCAGAAACCATTTTTCTACTTTCATGTACAATTTGAACTTTGACCTTTTGACCATGTGAAACTAATGTAACTGAGCTGAAAGCATTTTTCTTCTTTCTGTCACTGTAATCTTGGGCCTGTTCAACCCAAGATCAACAAGCTTCTTTCTTACTCCAAGTGCAAGCTATCCTCAAAGTTTGGTTCAACTGTGTGACACGTAACTCAAGAGACCTCCAAATTATATCTTGATCAGTGACCCCTGAGTCCCCTAAATATTATCTTTATAGTGACTAATAACCCCTAATATTATCTTTATTGAGACCCCTAAAAATAATCTCTCTAGTATACAAACCACAAATATTTCCACGATATCATTGGTGGTGGTTCTAACTCTATCCACGTTCCTCTCACCAAGGACCTTAGTTAGGGCAGTACCATCGGTTTCCAGGATCCACTCTGCCACAGGCTTGAATTCTCCTTCCTTATCGATGGACATTCTCCTCATGTTATCTGTGTTTGACAGATGCATGTAGACCTATATGATTAAGCAGAAATAGTGGTCAACAGTTGTGATTCGGACAATTAAAAATCATTTTGAGACACGTCACCTAAACCAAGGGGGGTAACTCCGAGCTGCTATCCCTAGATAAAGATTGGAATAATAATGTTTAGAAATGAAGTCACCAGCAAGAGGAACAACTCATTTTGATAGATGATACAAAGATGAACATGACAATTCACAAGACCATTTATTTGCAGTCGCACTCAGTCCAATCAAACCAAAGCATCTCTCTGTAATCTACAACTCAAACATTATACCTTCACACCAAACAACAACAAAATACCACTGAAGCTCCACAAAGTAAAAGAGTGGTAAGATATGTTTGTCATAAGGATTGGCACACCATCTATTTGACAAAACAGAAAAACCCTTATACATATTACATACAGAAGTAATTCGACATCAATATGACAATCCTAAAGAAAAAAATTCAAAAAAACAAAACATACATGGGGAAAATTATGTGTGCACACTAGAGAAGGACTGGTTTATCATACTAGAGAAGGACTGGGTTATCACACTAGAGAAGGACTGGGTTATCACACTAGAGAAGGACTGGGTTATCACACTAGAGAAGGACTGGGTTATCACATACATGTCTCTGAATAGTTATCAAAAGTTTTTCACATTTTCAACTGACAACAAAAGAATCACAAAAGTAGTCACTGGTTTTTCGTTGTATCTCAGGTGATGTCAGAGCCTTGCTGAGTGGCTGACTGAGGATGAAAGGCAACTTTACCTAATTCATACACTTTAGGCTTCTCATAGTTTTCACTGCTCTGTTGACATTAGAGAGAAGATGATTTCTCTGTACAAATATAGACTGATGTTGTACATAAACTACGTTCTCTGTACACCATTGGTAAAGCTAGCAAGCATCACCTGTCATTTAGAATCATTCTCCTTCCATTCACCTCATTCTCCCACTGCTACAGAATATTCTCCTTATCTGTTAAGATGTTTATTTTAGTCTTTCCAAAATATAAATGTTTGGCAACTCTTGAACTCTCCACACTGTCGTTGATTCAAATAACTTTAACATTTTCATCTAAAGTCATAATTTCCTGTTTACATGATGACATATTCAAGTTTTGTGACCCCTTTGCTGTTAATTGTACAGTGCTGCAATTTAATCACGCAGATGAAACTTTCATAGAGTTGACAAAATGCCTTCTTCATAAATGAAGTTATACATGTAATGTCATCTGATTCTCTGGTCTTCATGTGGTACCTTGTTCGATTCAAGGTTTATTTCTCTTCATGTGTGAATCCATAAAATCTATACTTAGCCTATGCTGACCATGATATTATTTTGACAATTATGTCTGTACATAATCATCAAAGAGAAGAACTCAAAGAGCTGTGTGTCCATTCGGCCCATTTCCCATCTGCATATATAGATATAACATACCCTGCTGTATCTGTCTGAGGTCTGGCAATCAAGAATGTAACAGATTCCTGCCCCAACAGGTTATTGCCATTCCTGGATTCTTCTCACTGCCTGGTCACCATCTAGATCATAGATCCTCAATTAGTCATGTTCTGAGACATCAACTGGGTCATCTTTTGAGACATCAACTGGGTCATCTTCTTGATCAAAGTTTTAGATGTCTTCAGGATCACCTACTTGGTTGTAATCTGTGTCATTGAGTCATCTTCAGGACTGCCGATTATGTTGTAGCCTGCATTGTCAACTGAGTCATTGTTGCTGGTAGTCACTCACTGATGACTGACAGAGAGAGATGAATAGGGGCAAAGAGAAGAAAGATCTTCAGTCACTATCTGTATTCTCATAAGGTCATGATAGCGAGGTTTTCATGCTTCTTGAACAAGACTATTCCGGTCAATGAGAGACCTAGTCCCTATTACGGTCAATGAGAGACCTAGTCCCTATTCCGGTCAATGAGAGACCTAGTCCCTATTCCGGTCAATGAGAGACCTAGTCCCTATTCCGGTCAATGAGAGACCTAGTCCCTATTCCGGTCAATGAAAGACCTAGTCCCTATTCCGGTCAATGAGAGACCTAGTCCCTATTCCGGTCAATGAGAGACATAGTCCCTATTCCAGTCAATGAGAGACCTAGTCCCTATTCCGGTCAATGAGAGACCTAGTCCCTATTCCGGTCAATGAGAGACATAGTCCCTATTCCGGTCAATGAGAGACCTAGTCCCTATTCCGGTCAATGAGAGACCTAGTCCCTATTCCGGTCAATGAGAGACCTAGTCCCTATTCCAGTCAATGAGAGACCTAGTCCCTATTCCGGTCAATGAAAGACCTAGTCCCTATTCTGGTCAATGAGAGACATAGTCCCTATTCTGGTCAATGAGAGACCTAGTCCCTATTCCGGTCAATGAGAGACCTAGTCCCTATTCTGGTCAATGAAAGACCTAGTCCCTATTCTGGTCAATGAGAGACCTAGTCCCTATTCCGGTCAATGAGAGACATAGTCCCTATTCCGGTCAATGAGAGACCTAGTCCCTATTCCGGTCAATGAGAGACCTAGTCCCTATTCCAGTCAATGAGAGACCTAGTCCCTATTCCGGTCAATGAGAGACCTAGTCCCTATTCCGGTCAATGAAAGACCTAGTCCCTATTCTGGTCAATGAGAGACCTAGTCCCTATTCTGGTCAATGAGAGACCTAGTCCCTATTCTGGTCAATGAGAGACCTAGTCCCTATTCTGGTCAATGAAAGACCTAGTCCCTATTCTGGTCAATGAAAGACCTAGTCCCTATTCTGGTCAATGAGAGACCTAGTCCCTATTCTGGTCAATGAGAGACCTAGTCCCTATTCTGGTCAATGAAAGACCTAGTCCCTATTCTGGTCAATGAGAGACCTAGTCCCTATTCTTTTCCAGATTACAAAGTCTTGTCTTTTTCTGTTCACTGAACTATGGCCTTCACACCATAACAAATCATACCACAAAACCAATGCAACCACTGATGGACCATACATATAATCAACACGCAGAATCTTGTGACCACAGCTAAGAACCTTGACAGTACTACAAAGCAAACTAAAATTTAAAATCAAAACATAAACTTTAATGGAATAAAAATTACCGTTGATGTGTTTTCTCATTACAGTACCTTAGCCAACACTTCATACAAAACCTGATATCGGGAAACAGACATCCGTAAAGGTAATCAGATTACTTACCTTACCGTATCAATTAAATGTTGGTTGTGAACACAGATTAGATAAAATGTGGCCACTTGTAATGGGTAAATTTGACATTTTTGGCCTAAACTACTGTCTGCATGCTGAATCAGATGGGTAGCCATCCACAAGGGTCACTTTTGTACACAAATGCATTGGTGCTGAGAAAACTAGCTGTGTATAAAAGGTGATCGCTGCTGATGGGGACTGTACAAGAAGAGGACCGCTGTATATGGACACAGGGCATACAAAAATCTTAACAAAATATCTTACTAACCTTGGTGATGGACTCAATGCCCTGCAAAGACATGTTTAACAGCAGATGGTCCTTAATACTTCGGAAAAAGTCATAATCTTCCATCTTGTCCACTATCTCATCCTCCTGCAGTAAAAGAGTCATCCTCTCATTGTACAATTTTTGACAATTATTTGTGCAATTGTAGTAATCTGACCCTTGAACCTTAAACAAAAAAATGCTACCTGTACTGGTGACAAGTGCAAGTTTATTATTTACCATTTTTAGTGAATATAAGCCAATATGTATGGTCTTATGTTGGCCAGCTTTTTAACATCTAATTTACCACATATATCATGCACTGGTAAGCTTTTTAACATCTACCTTACCAGACATACATATATCATGTACTGGTCAGTTTTTTAACATCAAATTTACCATATATGTCATGTACTGGCCACCTTTTGAACATCTACTTTACCATACATACATGTATCATGTACTGGCCAACTTTTGAACATCTACTGTACCAAACTTACATGTATCATGTACTGGCCAACTTTTGAACATCTACTTTACCATACATACATGTATCATGTACTGGCCAGCTTTTTAACATCTACTGTACCAAACTTACATGTATCATGTACTGGCCACCTTTTGAACATCTACTTTACCATACATACATGTATCATGTACTGGCCAGCTTTTTAACATCTACTGTACCAAACTTACATGTATCATGTACTGGCCAGCTTTTTAACATCTACTGTACCAAACTTACATGTATCATGTACTGGCCAACTTTTTAACATCTACTTTACCATACATGTCATGTACTGGCCAACTTTTTAACATCTACTTTGCCATATATGTCATGTACTGGCCAACTGTTTAACATATACTTTACCATACATGTCATGTACTGGCCAACTTTTTAACATCTACTTTACCATATATGTCATGTACTGGCCAACTTTTTAACATCTACTTTACGATATATGTTATTACTGGCCAGCTTTTTAACATCTACTTTACCATTTATGTCATGTACTGGCCAGCTTTTAAACATCTACTTTACAATATATGTTATTACTGGCCAACTTTTTAACACCTACTTCACCATTTATGTCATGTACTGGCCAGCTTTTAAACATCTACTTTACGATATATGTTATTACTGGCCAGCTTTCTAACATCTGCTTTACCATATATATCACATGATATATAGGGCATCAAAACTCACATTGTATACATGGCATTGTTGTTGTTGTTGTTGTTGTATGGTTTAACACCATTTTTTAGCACAATATAGGCTATACATGGTGGCCAGTATAATCGGTGGAGGAAGAACCCTGGAAAACCCCGTGAAGAACCATCGACCCACGAGAAGCTACTGGCAGGTTTTTTCACATACCAACGTTAGCCGAGGCTGAGACTCGAACTCACGCAGAAAGAGTACAGGGCATTAAAACTCACATGGTATATATGGTATTTAAAACTCACATGGTATATATGGCATTTAAAACTCACATGGTATATGTGGCATTTAAAACTCACATGGTATATATGGCATTTAAAACTCACATGGTATATATGGTATTTAAAACTCACATGGTATATAGTACATTAAAACTCACATGGCATATATATGGCATTTAAAACTCACATGGTATATATGGTATTTAAAACTCACATGGTATATATGGCATTTAAAACTCACATGGTATGTTTGGTGTTTAAAACTCACATTATATATTAGATTGTAAAACACACATGGTATATAGGGCATTTAAACTCACATGGTATGTATATGGTATTTAAAACTGACATGCTATATATGGTATTGAAATTCACATTATATATTAGATTGTAAAACACACATGGTATATAGGGCATTTAAACTCACATGGTATGTATATGGTATTTAAAACTGACATGCTATATATGGTACTGAAATTCACATTATATATTAGATTGTAAAACATACATGGTAAATATGGTATTTAATACTCACATGGAATATAGGGCATTAAAACTCATATGGTATATATGGTATTTAAAACTCACATGGTATGTAGGGCATTTAAACTCACATGGTATATATATGGCATTTAAAACTCACATTATATATATTAGATTGAAAATCTCACACAGTATATAGGACATTTAAACTCACATGGTATATATGGCATTTAAAACTCACATGGTATATATGGCATTTAAAACTCACATGGTATGTTTGGTGTTTAGAACTCACATTGTATATATTAGATTGTAAAACACATATGGTATATAGGGCATTTAAACTCACATGGTATATATGGCATTTAAAAGCCACTTGATATATATTACCCCACCTCCGATTAGTATTTTGAGGTTTACAATTTTAAAAAAACATGATCCCAATCTGATAACTGAATCCTCTTCCTGAAATCAGAATATCTTCCATATTTGACATGGACAAAGACTAAAAGACATCAGAGCTGGGAGGGAGATTTAAATTGTTCCATTATAGCAGGTAACTATTGTATACTTAAAGTAGTTTTACCCCACCCCACAACCTCTGAAAAAACTGCACTTTAATATCAGTAATACGTGACCTGCCATTACTGAATTTCTGAATGTGTTAGCCTAGTGGGAGGCTGATGATCTACGATACAGTGTTGAGTGAGCTTACCAATTTTGTCAGCAGGATGTTCTACTGCCAACTGGAAGATGACATAACAACATGATGGGCTGATACATTTGTACAACAGCATAAATATCCTCATTCTGGTGTGACAATGAATGAAGGCAAAATGAGAAGGTGGAGTGCGAACACCAAATGGTGGCTTTCAAAACATTGTCCAAAAATGAACGATTCAAACAGGACCATGATGCAGCAACAGCCATGGTCTCAAGGACTTTGATTGTCATGAAACAGAAATATCTTTCTACTCTTTTAATAGTCCAAATAGTCAACCTCAAGATGCTGTCAAAATATCAGAAGTAATATTCTTTGAAATGAAGCGAAAAGATAGTTGTAACCCTTTCTTTTCCCTCTTTGATGTACCTAGATGATACCATAAAGGTCTATCTTCATCATCCCCCAGCAGATAGGACACGGAACTTCAACAGGATTAACTCTCTGTTAACTCTTGTTCTCACTGAAATTCCATGTCGTATATGTAGCCAATTGTTGGGGAGAAACCCTCGTTGAAAAAGAAGTGAGTCTAAGTCACTGTGAGTTACCATCAGAATGTGACCCTTTTCCACTGATAAAGCATGAATTTCATGGCTGATGTTAGGAAGTGGAGGAGATTTTCTATTTAGTACGATTCTGAAAGAAAGCTTTACTTAACGGTTGATAAGGAGGTTTAGATAGGAACCAAATAACACATTGGCAACTAAATAACACAACACAACACAAAATGAATGAGGTACAAGTCTTAGGAGCTTAAAGTAGCTGATCAGCTCTTAAAGATGTGGGTCCAAATACATGGTGGAGCTAACAATAAATTTATTGCTAGAGAGGGCTGCTCTATAACTCTTGATGGTAGATGCTGACCAATCATTTTCTTCCAAGAGAACAACATGCTCTATAACTCTGTCATGTTTACCCCCACCCAGAGTAACCCCGGTTTGAAACATGTATAAGCAAGGTAATTCTGACAAGCCATTGTTTGACGTTAAACATTGCCACAGGCTAGCACTAATCCCTTATGTAATATTGCCGTGGCTAGAAGTGGAGAGCCAGACCTAGGAGCTGCGAGGCCGCCAGATAGTCAATTATCACCTAGATGTGGAAACATTTGTCCAGATCAAAAGAAGTTGCCAGAAGAAGTGGGAGTGTCTTAACTTCTTTTCCCTGCAGACAGACAGCCAGGTTGAACTGGCCACTAAGATGATTGGACAGGGTCACAGCGCCACCCAATCAGAATCGAGATAGGGGAGAGACCCTGATTTGGCTAGAATGATATCTCCGCGTCTTCTGGCAAGAATTAGTTCACTAGAGAGATTGCCCAGAGGAGGATAGAGTAACTCCGAACATCCATTCGCTATTGGCGGGAATATCTTAGAACAAGAAATTCTAAGTACAGACAGCTTCAAATAAGGTCAGTGAGCTAGTTGTTCGGTCTTTGCGGAATGCGACTGCATTTTTAATTGTAGGTCGTATGTATACTTTATTATTACTAGAATCGTAGTTCGAAGAATTACTTTGTGGTGTTAATATGTTTGCATATTTTGAAGAAATGAGTTGATATTTGTAAAGAATTATATAGCTTGCAAGCCATTGTAAGAGTTAATATTGTAATTCGCTATGTGGGTATTTTATAGTAGACTAGCACATGTGTTCATGTGATTATAGATTTTGCCATTGTTGAATATTTGTGTATGCTTGTGGGAGTGTAATGTACAGACATGCATCTGATTGTTGTCATATTGTAGTACAATGAGATTAAATATATATGTGTATATACTGATGTGACGCAATGTATTGATGTCTGTAAGACAATTCGCTGATACCGTGTTATTACGCCATTGTTTACCCTGCAAGAAGTGTGTGGGAATTTTGATGTGTATGCATGCGTGACGGAAACCGTAATAGCCTTATCTGATGATTAATTGTTGATCCAGTGTGAGGTGAGATTCGATAAAGCATATGTTAACACCTTGTGGTTTTTCACAGGAAGCTTTGAGGGACAGACCAGTTACAGTTTGGTCCTGTAGTCTCAGACAGAGAGACGGAGGAAAGGAGAAGAAAGGAGAGAAGTCAGGAGAAGCTGAAGTCTAGAAGGAAATGGGGAGAGAAGGGAGGAAGAGGAAATTGGGAGTGAAATTGGAGGAGGAGATAGTCGAGAGGGAAACAGAGTCGAAGGAGGTGTTGGAGGAATGGAAGGAAGGAAGGAATTCGTGGGAAAGAAAGAGATGAGTAGACGCAAGGACAGGGGGACAATCGAACTCACACTGTAAATCACGGGATGAATTAGGCTGTCACTTGGTCGAGGAAAAGACGGGTGATTGAGAGTTTATCGTTTTAAATTATCGAATTTATTAAATTGTTATTAATTGAATTTCATCTTCGTGTTCTCCATAACTTAACCGTCGGCATTGCTGACTGGGGGCTCAGAGCTGTAAATCTACCTCGTCACTAATTTAACTTTCTAACCCCATGAGCACGGGTGGAACTTTCATCATAATTTAATTAATATATATCGGAAGAACCCCACCCTAATGTATGCAACCATCACAAACTCTTGATGGTAGATACTGACCAATCATTTTCTTCCAAGAGAACAACATGCTCTATAACTCTTGATGGTAGATACTGACCAATCATTTTCTTCCAAGAGAACAACAAAATCTACAACTGCAGTTAAAGAGAGGCAGAGAGGATCAATCCATGTTCTGCTGCTCCATTTATAGAAAATTCTTAGATTTCAACATAAATATTGGAGTTTAATGGCTGACTAATGCATATGGCAACCCTGCTAGAAAACTGGTTTTGGTGGAATCGACCCTTTGATATGAGCCAAGTGTGAAGGTGGAAAATCTGAGGAATGATGTGCACAAGGGAATCTCTGTACTGCAACAGCAGGTCCATTTCTGGTGCCAATTCCTTGAGATCTTTGACCAAAAGGTCATGCAAATCACTCAACATTAATCTCTGGGGCCACAAAGAAACTATCATGATATGCCATGGAGGTCCTAATTCTGTGAAGAACCTGAGGGACTATAATGAAAGGGATCCTTGTGAGATCTCCAGTTCACTTGAAGCAAGAACCTGAGGGACTATAATGGAAGGGATCCTTGTGAGATCTCCAGTTCACTTGAAGCAAGAACCTGAGGGACTATAATGAAAGTGATCCTTGTGAGATCTCCAGTTCACTTGAAGCAAGAACCTGAGGGACTATAATGGAAGAGATCCTTGTGAGATCTCCAGTTCACTTGAAGCAAGAACCTGAGGGACTATAATGAAAGGGATCCTTGTGAGATGTCCAGTTCACTTGAAGCAAGAACCTGAGGGACTATAATGGAAGGGATCCTTGTGAGATCTCCAGTTCACTTGAAGCAAGAACCTGGTAGGCCACATATGAAGCCTTCCTAGGGGAACTAATTCCACTGTTGTGTTCCATGTCCATAGGAAAGTCAGTTAAAGATGAGCCAAGAAAACAATATGAATGTTTCCAGACAATTTGTTCACCCCCTTGTTATTATCTCTTGGTAAGAGAGCAACTATCCATGAGATTTTGTTGGAAGGACTGTTCCTTGACAGGTGAGAAAAAACTCATTCTGTTGGAAGGACTGTTCCTTGACAGGTGAGAAAAAAATCATTCTGTTGGAAGGACAGTTCCTTGACAGGTGAGAAAAAAATCATTGTGTTGGAAGGACTGTTCCTTGACAGGTGAGAAAAAAATCATTGCGTGTGAACAAAATTAAAAAAAATGGATAAGATCTGACTTCTCCTTACATCTTGTCAAATCACTGTCTTCCAACTGAGAGACAGATTCCGCTGGAGGAGGTGCTGTCATTGATGCATGTGACTTTCATACACTGGGAAGTACTGTCATTGATGCATGTGACTTTCATACACTGGGAAGTACTGTCATTGATGCATGTGACTTTCATACACTGGGAAGTACTGTCATTGATGCATGTGACTTTCATACACTGGGAAGTACTGTCATTGATACAGGTGAATTTCATACACTGGCAAGTACTGTCATTGATGCATGTGACTTTCATACACTGGGAAGTACTGTCATTGATGCATGTGACTTTCATACACTGGGAAGTACTGTCATTGATGCATGTGACTTTCATACACTGGGAAGTACTGTCATTGATACAGGTGACTTTCATACACTGGGAAGTACTGTCATTGATGCATGTGACTTTCATACACTGGGAAGTACTGTCATTGATGCATGTGATTTTCATACACTGGGAAGTACTGTCATTGATGCATGTGACTTTCATACACTGGGAAGTACTGTCATTGATACAGGTGAATTTCATACACTGGCAAGTACTGTCATTGATGCATGTGACTTTCATACACTGGGAAGTACTGTCATTGATGCATGTGACTTTCATACACTGGGAAGTACTGTCATTGATACAGGTGACTTTCATACACTGGGAAGTACTGTCATTGATGCATGTGACTTTCATACACTGGGAAGTACTGTCATTGATGCATGTGACTTTCATACATTGGGAAGTACTGTCATTGATGCATGTGACTTTCATACACTGGGAAGTACTGTCATTGATGCATGTGACTTTCATACACTGGGAAGTACTGTCATTGATACAGGTGAATTTCATACACTGGCAAGTACTGTCATTGATGCATGTGACTTTCATACACTGGCAAGTACTGTCATTGATGCATGTGACTTTCATACACTGGGAAGTACTGTCATTGATGCATGTGACTTTCATACACTGGGAAGTACTGTCATTGATGCATGTGACTTTCATACACTGGGAAGTACTGTCATTGATGCATGTGACTTTCATACACTGGGAAGTACTGTCATTGATGCATGTGACTTTCATACACTGGGAAGTACTGTCATTGATGCATGTGACTTTCATACACTGGGAAGTACTGTCATTGATACAGGTGAATTTCATACACTGGGAAGTACTGTCATTGATACACTGGGAAGTACTGTCATTGATGCATGTGACTTTCATACACTGGGAAGTACTGTCATTGATGCATGTGACTTTCATACACTGGGAAGTACTGTCATTGATACATGTGACTTTCATACACTGGGAAGTACTGTCATTGATGCATGTGACTTTCATACACTGGGAAGTACTGTCATTGATACAGGTGAATTTCATACACTGGGAAGTACTGTCATTGATGCATGTGACTTTCATACACTGGGAAGTACTGTCATTGATGCATGTGACTTTCATACACTGGGAAGTACTGTCATTGATGCATGTGACTTTCATACACTGGGAAGTACTGTCATTGATGCATGTGACTTTCATACACTGGGAAGTACTGTCATTGATACATGTGACTTTCATACACTGGGAAGTACTGTCATTGATACAGGTGAATTTCATACACTGGGAAGTACTGTCATTGATGCATGTGACTTTCATACACTGGGAAGTACTGTCATTGATGCATGTGACTTTCACACACTGGGAAGTACTGTCATTGATGCATGTGACTTTCATATACTGGGAAGTACTGTCATTGATGCATGTGACTTTCATACACTGGGAAGTACTGTCATTGATGCATGTCACTTTCATACACTGGGAAGTACTGTCATTGATGCATGTGACTTTCATACACTGGGAAGTACTGTCATTGATACAGGTGAATTTCATACACTGGGAAGTACTGTCATTGATGCATGTGACTTTCACACACTGGGAAGTACTGTCATTGATGCATGTGACTTTCATACACTGGGAAGTACTGTCATTGATACAGGTGAATTTCATACACTGGGAAGTACTGTCATTGATGCATGTGACTTTCACACACTGGGAAGTACTGTCATTGATGCATGTGACTTTCATACACTGGGAAGTACTGTCATTGATGCATGTGACTTTCATACACTGGGAAGTACTGTCATTGATGCATGTGACTTTCATACACTGGGAAGTACTGTCATTGATGCATGTGACTTTCATACACTGGGAAGTACTGTCATTGATGCATGTGACTTTCACACACTGGGAAGTACTGTCATTGATGCATGTGACTTTCATACACTGGGAAGTACTGTCATTGATGCATGTGACTTTCATACACTGGGAAGTACTGTCATTGATACAGGTGAATTTCATACACTGGGAAGTACTGTCATTGATGCATGTGACTTTCATACACTGGGAAGTACTGTCATTGATGCATGTGACTTTCATACACTGGGAAGTACTGTCATTGATGCATGTCACTTTCATACACTGGGAAGTACTGTCATTGATGCATGTGACTTTCATACACTGGGAAGTACTGTCATTGATACAGGTGAATTTCATACACTGGGAAGTACTGTCATTGATGCATGTGACTTTCACACACTGGGAAGTACTGTCATTGATGCATGTGACTTTCATACACTGGGAAGTACTGTCATTGATACAGGTGAATTTCATACACTGGGAAGTACTGTCATTGATGCATGTGACTTTCATACACTGGGAAGTACTGTCATTGATACAGGTGAATTTCATACACTGGGAAGTACTGTCATTGATGCATGTGACTTTCATACACTGGGAAGTACTGTCATTGATACAGGTGACTTTCATACACTGGGAAGTACTGTCATTGATACATGTGACTTTCATACACTGGGAAGTACTGTCATTGACACAGGTGAATTTCATACACTGGGAAGTACTGTCATTGATGCATGTGACTTTCATACACTGGGAAGTACTGTCATTGATGCATGTGACTTTCATACACTGGGAAGTACTGTCATTGATGCATGTGACTTTCATACACTGGGAAGTACTGTCATTGATGCATGTGACTTTCATACACTGGGAAGTACTGTCATTGATGCATGTGACTTTCATACACTGGGAAGTACTGTCATTGATGCATGTGACTTTCATACACTGGGAAGTACTGTCATTGATACAGGTGAATTTCATACACTGGGAAGTACTGTCATTGATGCATGTGACTTTCATACACTGGGAAGTACTGTCATTGATGCATGTGACTTTCATACACTGGGAAGTACTGTCATTGATACAGGTGAATTTCATACACTGGGAAGTAGAGTCATTGATGCATGTGACTTTCATACACTGGGAAGTACTGTCATTGATACAGGTGAATTTCATACACTGGGAAGTACTGTCATTGATGCATGTGACTTTCATACACTGGGAAGTACTGTCATTGATGCATGTGACTTTCATACACTGGGAAGTACTGTCATTGATACAGGTGAATTTCATACACTGGGAAGTACTGTCATTGATGCATGTGACTTTCATACACTGGGAAGTACTGTCATTGATGCATGTGACTTTCATACACTGGGAAGTACTGTCATTGATACAGGTGAATTTCATACACTGGGAAGTACTGTCATTGATGCATGTGACTTTCATACACTGGGAAGTACTGTCATTGATGCATGTGACTTTCATACACTGGGAAGTACTGTCATTGATGCATGTGACTTTCATACACTGGGAAGTACTGTCATTGATACAGGTGAATTTCATACACTGGGAAGTACTGTCATTGATGCATGTGACTTTCATACACTGGGAAGTACTGTCATTGATGCATGTGACTTTCATACACTGGGAAGTACTGTCATTGATGCATGTGACTTTCATACACTGGGAAGTACTGTCATTGATACATGTGACTTTCATACACTGGGAAGTACTGTCATTGATACATGTGACTTTCATACACTGGGAAGTACTGTCATTGATACATCTGACTTTCATATACTGGGAAGTACTGTCATTGATGCATGTGACTTTCATACACTGGGAAGTACTGTCATTGATGCATGTGACTTTCATACACTGGGAAGTACTGTCATTGATACATGTGACTTTCATACACTGGGAAGTACTGTCATTGATGCATATGACTTTCATATACTGGGAAGTACTGTCATTGATGCATGTGACTTTCATACACTGGGAAGTACTGTCATTGATGCATGTGACTTTCATACACTGGGAAGTACTGTCATTGATGCATGTGACTTTCATACACTGGGAAGTACTGTCATTGATGCATGTGACTTTCATACACTGGGAAGTACTGTCATTGATACATATGACTTTCATATACTGGGAAGTACTGTCATTGATGCATGTGACTTTCATATACTGGGAAGTACTGTCATTGATGCATGTGACTTTCATACACTGGGAAGTACTGTCATTGATGCATGTGACTTTCATACACTGGGAAGAACTGTCATTGATGCATGTGACTTTCATACACTGGGAAGTACTGTCATTGATGCATGTGACTTTCATACACTGGGAAGTACTGTCATTGATGCATGTGACTTTCATACACTGGGAAGTACTGTCATTGATGCATGTGACTTTCATACACTGGGAAGTACTGTCATTGATGCATGTGACTTTCATACACTGGGAAGTACTGTCATTGATGCATGTGACTTTCATACACTGGGAAGTACTGTCATTGATGCATGTGACTTTCATATACTGGAAAGTACTGTCATTGATGCATGTGACTTTCATACACTGGGAAGTACTGTCATTGATGCATGTGACTTTCATACACTGGGAAGTACTGTCATTGATGCATGTGACTTTCATACACTGGGAAGTACTGTCATTGATGCATGTGACTTTCATAGACTGGGAAGTACTGTCATTGATACAGGTGAATTTCATAGACTGGGAAGTACTGTCATTGATGCATGTGACTTTCATACACTGGGAAGTACTGTCATTGATGCATGTGACTTTCATACACTGGGAAGTACTGTCATTGATACAGGTGAATTTCATACACTGGGAAGTACTGTCATTGATGCATGTGACTTTCATACACTGGGAAGTACTGTCATTGATGCATGTGACTTTCATACACTGGGAAGTACTGTCATTGATACAGGTGAATTTCATACACTGGGAAGTACTGTCATTGATGCATGTGACTTTCATACACTGGGAAGTACTGTCATTGATGCATGTGACTTTCATACACTGGGAAGTACTGTCATTGATGCATGTGACTTTCATACACTGGGAAGTACTGTCATTGATACAGGTGAATTTCATACACTGGGAAGTACTGTCATTGATGCATGTGACTTTCATACACTGGGAAGTACTGTCATTGATGCATGTGACTTTCATACACTGGGAAGTACTGTCATTGATACATGTGACTTTCATACACTGGGAAGTACTGTCATTGATACATCTGACTTTCATATACTGGGAAGTACTGTCATTGATGCATGTGACTTTCATACACTGGGAAGTACTGTCATTGATGCATGTGACTTTCATACACTGGGAAGTACTGTCATTGATGCATGTGACTTTCATACACTGGGAAGTACTGTCATTGATACATGTGACTTTCATACACTGGGAAGTACTGTCATTGATACATATGACTTTCATATACTGGGAAGTACTGTCATTGATGCATGTGACTTTCATACACTGGGAAGTACTGTCATTGATGCATGTGACTTTCATACACTGGGAAGTACTGTCATTGATGCATGTGACTTTCATACACTGGGAAGTACTGTCATTGATGCATGTGACTTTCATACACTGGGAAGTACTGTCATTGATGCATGTGACTCTCATACACTGGGAAGTACTGTCATTGATACATATGACTTTCATATACTGGGAAGTACTGTCATTGATGCATGTGACTTTCATACACTGGGAAGTACTGTCATTGATGCATGTGACTTTCATACACTGGGAAGTACTGTCATTGATGCATGTGACTTTCATACACTGGGAAGTACTGTCATTGATGCATGTGACTTTCATACACTGGGAAGTACTGTCATTGATGCATGTGACTTTCATACACTGGGAAGTACTGTCATTGATGCAGGTGACTTTCATACACTGGGAAGTACTGTCATTGATACATGTGACTTTCATACACTGGGAAGTACTGTCATTGATACATCTGACTTTCATATACTGGGAAGTACTGTCATTGATGCATGTGACTTTCATACACTGGGAAGTACTGTCATTGATGCATGTGACTTTCATACACTGGGAAGTACTGTCATTGATGCATGTGACTTTCATACACTGGGAAGTACTGTCATTGATGCATGTGACTTTCATACACTGGGAAGTACTGTCATTGATGCATGTGACTTTCATACACTGGGAAGTACTGTCATTGATGCATGTGACTTTCATACACTGGGAAGTACTGTCATTGATGCATGTGACTTTCATACACTGGGAAGTACTGTCATTGATGCATGTGACTTTCATACACTGGGAAGTACTGTCATTGATGCATGTGACTTTCATAGACTGGGAAGTACTGTCATTGATACAGGTGAATTTCATACACTGGGAAGTACTGTCATTGATGCATGTGACTTTCACACACTGGGAAGTACTGTCATTGATACAGGTGAATTTCACACACTGGGAAGTAGTGTCATTGATACATGTGACTTTCATACACTGGGAAGTACTGTCATTGATACAGGTGACTTTCATACACTGGGAAGTACTGTCATTGATGCATGTGACTTTCATATACTGGGAAGTACTGTCATTGATGCATGTGACTTTCACACACTGGGAAGTACTGTCATTGATACAGGTGAATTTCATACACTGGGAAGTACTGTCATTGATGCATGTGACTTTCATACACTGGGAAGTACTGTCATTGATACATGTGACTTTCATACACTGGGAAGTACTGTCATTGATACAGGTGAATTTCATACACTGGGAAGTACTGTCATTGATGCATGTGACTTTCACACACTGGGAAGTACTGTCATTGATACAGGTGAATTTCATGCACTGGTAAGTACTGTCATTGATACATGTGACTTTCATACACTGGGAAGTACTGTCATTGATACAGGTGACTTTCATACACTGGGAAGTACTGTCATTGATACAGGTGACTTTCATACACTGGGAAGTACTGTCATTGATGCATGTGACTTTCACACACTGGGAAGTACTGTCATTGATGCGTGTGACTTTCACACACTGGGAAGTACTGTCATTGATGCATGTGACTTTCACACACTGGGAAGTACTGTCATTGATGCATGTGACTTTCATACACTGGGAAGTACTGTCATTGATGCATGTGACTTTCATACACTGGGAAGTACTGTCATTGATGCATGTGACTTTCACACACTGGGAAGTACTGTCATCGATGCATGTGACTTTCACACACTGGGAAGTACTGTCATTGATGCATGTGACTTTCATACACTGGGAAGTACTGTCATTGATGCATGTGACTTTCACACACTGGGAAGTACTGTCATTGATGCATGTGACTTTCACACACTGGGAAGTACTGTCATTGATGCATGTGACTTTCACACACTGGGAAGTACTGTCATTGATACAGGTGACTTTCACACACTGGGAAGTACTGTCATTGATACAGGTGAATTTCATACACTGGGAAGTACTGTCATTGATACAGGTGAATTTCATACACTGGGAAGTACTGGCATTGATGCATGTGACTTTCACACACTGGGAAGTACTGTCATTGATGCATGTGACTTTCACACAATGGGAAGTACTGTCATTGATGCATGTGACTTTCATACACTGGGAAGTACTGTCATTGATACAGGTGAATTTCATACACTGGGAAGTACTGTCATTGATACAGGTGAATTTCATACACTGGGAAGTACTGTCATTGATGCATGTGACTTTCACACACTGGGAAGTACTGTCATTGATGCATGTGACTTTCACACACTGGGAAGTACTGTCATTGATGCATGTGACTTTCACACACTGGGAAGTACTGTCATTGATGCATGTGACTTTCATACACTGGGAAGTACTGTCATTGATGCATGTGACTTTCATACACTGGGAAGTACTGTCATTGATGCATGTGACTTTCATACACTGGGAAGTACTGTCATTGATGCAGGTGACTTTCATACACTGGGAAGTACTGTCATTGATGCATGTGACTTTCATACACTGGAAAGTACTGTTATTGATGCATGTGACTTTCACACACTGGGAAGTACTGTCATTGATGCATGTGACTTTCACACACTGGGAAGTACTGTCATTGATGCATGTGACTTTCACACACTGGGAAGTACTGTCATTGATGCATGTGACTTTCACACACTGGGAAGTACTGTCATTGATGCATGTGACTTTCACACACTGGGAAGTACTGTCATTGATGCATGTGACTTTCATACACTGGGAAGTACTGTCATTGATGCATGTGACTTTCACACACTGGGAAGTACTGTCATTGATGCATGTGACTTTCACATACTGGGAAGTACTGTCATTGATGCATGTGACTTTCACACACTGGGAAGTACTGTCATTGATGCATGTGACTTTCACACACTGGGAAGTACTGTCATTGATACAGGTGAATTTCATACACTGGGAAGTACTGTCATTGATACAGGTGAATTTCATACACTGGTAAGTACTGTCATTGATGCATGTGACTTTCACACACTGGGAAGTACTGTCATTGATGCCTGTGACTTTCACACACTGGGAAGTACTGTCATTGATGCATGTGACTTTCACACACTGGGAAGTACTGTCATTGATACAGGTGAATTTCATACACTGGGAAGTACTGTCATTGATGCATGTGACTTTCATACACTGGGAAGTACTGTCATTGATACAGGTGAATTTCATACACTGGGAAGTACTGTCATTGATACATGTGACTTTCACACACTTGGAAGTACTGTCATTGATACAGGTGAATTTCACACACTGGGAAGTACTGTCATTGATGCATGTGACTTTCACACACTGGGAAGTACTGTCATTGATGCATGTGACTTTCACACACTGGGAAGTACTGTTATTGATACAGGTGAATTTCATACACTGGGAAGTACTGTCATTGATGCATGTGACTTTCATACACTGGGAAGTACTGTCATTGATGCATGTGACTTTCATACACTGGGAAGTACTGTCATTGATGCATGTGACTTTCATACACTGGGAAGTACTGTCATTGATGCATGTGACTTTCATACACTGGGAAGTACTGTCATTGATGCATGTGACTTTCATACACTGGGAAGTACTGTCATTGATGCATGTGACTTTCATACACTGGGAAGTACTGTCATTGATGCATGTGACTTTCATACACTGGGAAGTACTGTCATTGATGCATGTGACTTTCATACACTGGGAAGTACTGTCATTGATGCATGTGACTTTCATACACTGGGAAGTACTGTCATTGATACAGGTGAATTTCATACACTGGGAAGTACTGTCATTGATGCATGTGACTTTCACACACTGGGAAGTACTGTCATTGATACAGGTGAATTTCATACACTGGGAAGTACTGTCATTGATACAGGTGACTTTCATACACTGGGAAGTACTGTCATTGATGCATGTGACTTTCATACACTGGGAAGTACTGTCATTGATGCATGTGACTTTCATACACTGGGAAGTACTGTCATTGATGCATGTGACTTTCATACACTGGGAAGTACTGTCATTGATGCATGTGACTTTCACAGACTGGGAAGTACTGTCATTGATACAGGTGAATTTCATACACTGGGAAGTACTGTCATTGATACAGGTGAATTTCATACACTGGGAAGTACTGTCATTGATACAGGTGAATTTCATACACTGGGAAGTACTGTCATTGATACAGGTGACTTTCATACACTGGGAAGTACTGTCATTGATGCATGTGACTTTCATACACTGGGAAGTACTGTCATTGATGCATGTGACTTTCATACACTGGGAAGTACTGTCATTGATGCATGTGACTTTCACACACTGGGAAGTACTGTCATTGATACAGGTGAATTTCATACACTGGGAAGTACTGTCATTGATGCATGTGACTTTCACACACTGGGAATTACTGTCATTGATACAGGTGAATTTCATACACTGGGAAGTACTGTCATTGATGCATGTGACTTTCACACACTGGGAAGTACTGTCATTGATACAGGTGGATTTCATACACTGGGAAGTACTGTCATTGATGCATGTGACTTTCATACACTGGGAAGTACTGTCATTGATACAGGTGAATTTCACACACTGGGAAGTACTGTCATTGATACAGGTGAATTTCATACACTGGGAAGTACTGTCATTGATGCATGTGACTTTCATACACTGGGAAGTACTGTCATTGATGCATGTGACTTTCATACACTGGGAAGTACTGTCATTGATACAGGTGAATTTCATACACTGGGAAGTACTGTCATTGATGCATGTGACTTTCATACACTGGGAAGTACTGTCATTGATGCATGTGACTTTCATACACTGGGAAGTACTGTCATTGATGCATGTGACTTTCATACACTGGGAAGTACTGTCATTGATGCATGTGACTTTCGTACACTGGGAAGTACTGTCATTGATGCATGTGACTTTCATACACTGGGAAGTACTGTCATTGATACAGGTGACTTTCATACACTGGGAAGTACTGTCATTGATGCATGTGACTTTCATACACTGGGAAGTACTGTCATTGATGCATGTGACTTTCATACACTGGGAAGTACTGTCATTGATGCATGTGAATTTCATACACTGGGAAGTACTGTCATTAATACAGGTGAATTTCATACACTGGGAAGTACTGTCATTGATGCATGTGACTTTCATACACTGGGAAGTACTGTCATTGATGCATGTGACTTTCATACACTGGAAAGTACTGTCATTGATACATGTGACTTTCATACACTGGGAAGTACTGTCATTGATGCATGTGACTTTCATACACTGGGAAGTACTGTCATTGATACAGGTGAATTTCATACACTGGGAAGTACTGTCATTGATGCATGTGACTTTCATACACTGGGAAGTACTGTCATTGATGCATGTGACTTTCACACACTGGGAAGTACTGTCATTGATGCATGTGACTTTCACACACTGGGAAGTACTGTCATTGATGCATGTGACTTTCATACACTGGGAAGTACTGTCATTGATGCATGTGACTTTCATACACTGGGAAGTACTGTCATTGATGCATGTGACTTTCATACACTGGGAAGTACTGTCATTGATGCATGTGACTTTCATACACTGGGAAGTACTGTCATTGATGCATGTGACTTTCACACACTGGGAAGTACTGTCATTGATGCATGTGACTTTCACACACTGGGAAGTACTGTCATTGATGCATGTGACTTTCATACACTGGGAAGTACTGTCATTGATGCATGTGACTTTCACACACTGGGAAGTACTGTCATTGATGCATGTGACTTTCACACACTGGGAAGTACTGTCATTGATGCATGTGACTTTCACACACTGGGAAGTACTGTCATTGATGCATGTGACTTTCATACACTGGGAAGTACTGTCATTGATACAGGTGAATTTCATACACTGGGAAGTACTGTCATTGATGCATGTGACTTTCATACACTGGGAAGTACTGTCATTGATGCATGTGACTTTCACACACTGGGAAGTACTGTCATTGATGCATGTGACTTTCACACACTGGGAAGTACTGTCATTGATGCATGTGACTTTCATACACTGGGAAGTACTGTCATTGATGCATGTGACTTTCATACACTGGGAAGTACTGTCATTGATGCATGTGACTTTCATACACTGGGAAGTACTGTCATTGATGCATGTGACTTTCATACACTGGGAAGTACTGTCATTGATGCATGTGACTTTCATACACTGGGAAGTACTGTCATTGATGCATGTGACTTTCATACACTGGGAAGTACTGTCATTGATGCATGTGACTTTCATACACTGGGAAGTACTGTCATTGATACAGGTGAATTTCATACACTGGGAAGTACTGTCATTGATGCATGTGACTTTCATACACTGGGAAGTACTGTCATTGATACAGGTGAATTTCATACACTGGGAAGTACTGTCATTGATACAGGTGACTTTCATACACTGGGAAGTACTGTCATTGAGACAGGTGACTTTCATACACTGGGAAGTACTGTCATTGATGCATGTGACTTTCATACACTGGGAAGTACTGTCATTGATGCATGTGACTTTCATACACTGGGAAGTACTGTCATTGATGCATGTGACTTTCACACACTGGGAAGTACTGTCATTGATACAGGTGAATTTCATACACTGGGAAGTACTGTCATTGATGCATGTGACTTTCACACACTGGGAAGTACTGTCATTGATACAGGTGAATTTCATACACTGGGAAGTACTGTCATTGATGCATGTGACTTTCACACACTGGGAAGTACTGTCATTGATACAGGTGAATTTCATACACTGGGAAGTACTGTCATTGATGCATGTGACTTTCATACACTGGGAAGTACTGTCATTGATACAGGTGAATTTCACACACTGGGAAGTACTGTCATTGATACAGGTGAATTTCATACACTGGCAAGTACTGTCATTGATGCATGTGACTTTCATACACTGGGAAGTACTGTCATTGATGCATGTGACTTTCATACACTGGGAAGTACTGTCATTGATACAGGTGAATTTCATACACTGGGAAGTACTGTCATTGATGCATGTGACTTTCATACACTGGGAAGTACTGTCATTGATGCATGTGACTTTCATACACTGGGAAGTACTGTCATTGATGCATGTGACTTTCATACACTGGGAAGTACTGTCATTGATGCATGTGACTTTCGTACACTGGGAAGTACTGTCATTGATGCATGTGACTTTCATACACTGGGAAGTACTGTCATTGATACAGGTGACTTTCATACACTGGGAAGTACTGTCATTGATGCATGTGACTTTCATACACTGGGAAGTACTGTCATTGATGCATGTGACTTTCATACACTGGGAAGTACTGTCATTGATGCATGTGACTTTCATACACTGGGAAGTACTGTCATTGATGCATGTGACTTTCATACACTGGGAAGTACTGTCATTGATACAGGTGAATTTCATACACTGGGAAGTACTGTCATTGATGCATGTGACTTTCATACACTGGGAAGTACTGTCATTGATGCATGTGACTTTCATACACTGGAAAGTACTGTCATTGATACATGTGACTTTCATACACTGGGAAGTACTGTCATTGATGCATGTGACTTTCATACACTGGGAAGTACTGTCATTGATACATGTGACTTTCATATACTGGGAAGTACTGTCATTGATACAGGTGAATTTCATACACTGGGAAGTACTGTCATTGATGCATGTGACTTTCATACACTGGGAAGTACTGTCATTGATGCATGTGACTTTCACACACTGGGAAGTACTGTCATTGATGCATGTGACTTTCATACACTGGGAAGTACTGTCATTGATGCATGTGACTTTCATACACTGGGAAGTACTGTCATTGATGCATGTGACTTTCATACACTGGGAAGTACTGTCATTGATGCATGTGACTTTCATACACTGGGAAGTACTGTCATTGATGCATGTGACTTTCATACACTGGGAAGTACTGTCATTGATGCATGTGACTTTCATACACTGGGAAGTACTGTCATTGATACATGTGACTTTCATACACTGGGAAGTACTGTCATTGATGCATGTGACTTTCATACACTGGGAAGTACTGTCATTGATGCATGTGACTTTCATATACTGGGAAGTACTGTCATTGATACAGGTGAATTTCATACACTGGGAAGTACTGTCATTGATGCATGTGACTTTCATACACTGGGAAGTACTGTCATTGATGCATGTGACTTTCACACACTGGGAAGTACTGTCATTGATGCATGTGACTTTCATACACTGGGAAGTACTGTCATTGATGCATGTGACTTTCATACACTGGGAAGTACTGTCATTGATGCATGTGACTTTCATACACTGGGAAGTACTGTCATTGATGCATGTGACTTTCATACACTGGGAAGTACTGTCATTGATGCATGTGACTTTCATACACTGGGAAGTACTGTCATTGATGCATGTGACTTTCATACACTGGGAAGTACTGTCATTGATACATGTGACTTTCATACACTGGGAAGTACTGTCATTGATGCATGTGACTTTCATACACTGGGAAGTACTGTCATTGATGCATGTGACTTTCATACACTGGGAAGTACTGTCATTGATACAGGTGAATTTCATATACTGGGAAGTGATATAGCTGCAGGCTATTTCCAGCAACCAGGAATTCCATAGCAACCACTATCTTTGAGACAAATGACTTCCATATACCGAGAAGTGCCACAGCAATCTCTCATTAAATCTGGTACATGCCTGTCTGAAAATGCAAGACTAATGGTACATGCCTGTCTGGGAATGTTTTACTTCAGGGAACAGCCCAGAATACATTAGCATACTGGGATCAGCCTAGTACATAGTCTACTTAGGCTGGGATCAGCCGAGAATACACTTGAATGCTGGGATCAGCCTAGCACAGATTTTACTTGAGCTGGGATCAGCCTAGCACCAATTTTACTTAAGCTGGGATCAGCCCAGAATACACTGTAATGCTGGGATCAACCTTGTACTGATTGAAAATCAGTCTTTTACACTGGGCTGGGATCAGTCATGCACCAATTCTACTTGAGCCGGGATCAGCCCAGAATACACTGTAATGCTGTGATCAGACTAGCACAGACTGGGAATCAGTCTTTTACATTCAGGTTCTAGCCCGAGAGTAGCCCCCACAGAGAGCCAAATATTTTTAAATATTTAAATTAGGTATTGATGTTATTTTATGTATGAATTTGATGTTGTAGAATATTGGTAATAATGAATAGTGGCATGTTTCAGAGAAAGGGAGAGAGTGAGTTAGAGAGAGACGAATGCATATACTCATGTATCTTATATCTTTTACAATGCATGTATTATTTCATTTCTCATAAAATTCAGTAATGTTTAACTGTGCATAAAAAATAAATTCTGTGAGCAGATTGGAAAGCTACGTTTTACTTACATCTTGGTACTTATTCTCATCAGAATTCATGATTCTTATTCTCAACACCAACTTCTCTGCATTGTCATCATTGAAGATGCAGTTCAAGCTGTCTCCAAAGCCTTGAAAGAGACACAAAAAAATGTTGATAGTTGATATAATTATCAGCTATGTAAACTTGGATGTATCAGCATCTATTTTTCATAGACAGAGTGATATTAAAGATATTCATTAGTGTGTAACTGTTTTCATGCCAATATTTTTGCAATCTCAGTTTGTTCCCAAGCAAATCAAAGTCAGTGAAACAGTTCTCTCAGTTTGTTCCCAAGCAAATCAAAGTCAGTGAAACAGTTCTCTCAGTGTGTTCCCAAGCAAATCAAAGTCAGTGAAACAGTTCTCTCAGTTTGTTCCCAAGCAAATCAAAGTCAGTGAAACAGTTCTCTCAGTTTGTTCCCAAACAAATCAAAGTCAGTGAAACAGTTCTCTCAGTTTGTTCCCAAACAAATCAAAGTCAGTGAAACAGTTCTCTCAGTTCGTTCCCAAGCAAATCAAAGTCAGTGAAACAGTTCTCTCAGTTTGTTCCCAAGCAAATCAAAGTAAGTGAAACAGTTCTCTCAGTTTGTTCCCAAGCAAATCAAAGTCAGTGAAACAGTTCTCTCAGCCAGTGAAATCAATTGGGTTATGCTTCTTGAGCGATCAACACATTGCATTCAGTAAGTCAGCTTGGGAACAAGTCTAAAATCAACCATTACAATCTTCTGTTTTTTCTAGGGTCATTTTTGTGCAACGTAGGTGCCATTGAGGCAACTCTTTTATGCCAAAAGATGACAAATATGGGTCACTGGTGTCAGAGCACTGCTTAAAATAAATGCTGCAACAAAATCATAAATACCTGTGGCCAATTAACTTTGCTTTTTCCCAGGTAATAAATATGCAAATAACAAAAGAAATGGTATTGTCATAAAGGTAAACAGTGTGACTCCACAACATTTTATCCCCACATATACTCCCAAATAATGAAATTTTGTCCCTGGTAATATTTCTGGCCTTATTTTAAAAATCTTTGGAGTGCTAAAATCAAACTCAAAACTCACAAGATCAAATTTGATACTAAGAGCATACCTATGTATTTTAAATTTAGCATGCTAATTGTTTAACAAAGTTCTATAGTTCTAACTTTACTGTAATCAAAGTGATAGAGTTTCGAGGCTTTGAACTTCAGCTCAAGTTTTGTGCTCTTAGAAGTATGAACTCTTTGTTTTTTGGGTAATTCTAAAAGACACATAGGAAACTTTGTTTTCAAAAACATTCTATCTTGAATATTTAGAAATCATCAACATTTTCTGCCAATGCAAAGATCCTCAACATTTTCAACCAATAAAAAGAAATCTGTTTTTTCACTTTATATGAGATGTGCATGATTCTGAGTGAAGTTTTAAATTGTTTAATTTTTTTTAATATGAAGCTGAGAAATGGTGAAGGCAGTTTATGTCAGTTCTGATAATTTTAACTAGCTTCAAAAATAATTTTCGGTGTCCAGCTTTTCGTCTATTCTTTATAAAATAAGTATAGTTTTATAGATTATAAAGCTTTTCTATTTGCTACTGAACCATGTTGTATTTTACATTATCAAATTATAATATTACATTTTATGACATTTTGTTATATATATCAATATTTTCTTTTACTTTTGTTGCATGTCTGTATCTTGCAAGGAATTTATAAATAAGTTTTGACAAGTTTTAAAATCAACTGTTAAAATGAATGTGCTTACAGATTTGGGGTGATTTCCCTCTGGATGGTTCGGTCAGGTAGGTTCTGTTGTGACGAGGATGATTGTGACACAAGTCACATAGGAAATATTTCAACATGGATCAAATAGGAAAATTTTGTGAGATAGAGCTCTAAAGATGCATATAAGGAGGAGGGTTGATCAATTAGTTCATTCTTATTCTCCATCTTTTTGTTTTAATATCAGTCTGCAGATGGTTTTAATGTTGTGTTTAGATATAATTTGTGAGGAAACATTTGGGTTATTCATTGGAATTGCAAAGTGCTCATCGACTCTAGCAGAAAACTATATTCTGAGATTATTGAAACTTTATTTAAATGATTTCTGGACAATGCCATTGTGATACATCAAGAATTTTGGCACATGAGCACATTCAAGGATCAGGAGTTCACTTGGAACACTATTTTTTTACTTATGTAGAATGTTTTAGGATTATTTGGGAGTTAATTCATATTACTGTAAGTTCCTCTTAAACTTTCATTTTATAACTTAAACAATTAAATTATTTGTTGCTTTTGCTTCTTTCTGTAGCTTAGTTTAGTACCATAGGGTCATAACACTTGAGTTACAGTGAACTGTAAATTTTCATTTGCCACATGCATTCATTTGTCACATAATATTATTGATTTGAAAAATGACACAATGAATAGAAAAAGCCAATGGTATCAATGCTAGTAATTTGTTTACATGCATGACAAAAACATGTCATTTTGGTGGGGCCATTTTTTCAAGTGGAATGTATTTTCGTTTTTCAT
Organism: Sinohyriopsis cumingii; assembly: GCA_028554795.2. Classification (NCBI taxonomy): domain Eukaryota; kingdom Metazoa; phylum Mollusca; class Bivalvia; order Unionida; family Unionidae; genus Sinohyriopsis; species Sinohyriopsis cumingii. Next base: position 154,970,484 of record CM068828.1, on the reverse strand, counting down.
TTTAGCTTTTTTGAAGACCCCACAAACACACTAAAACTTTTAAGTGAAGTTAAGTAATTTAGGGTTAAGTTCTAATTTAATGTTAAATGGAATTAACATTACAGATAGGGTTAAGTTATAACGTACAGTTAAGTGGAATTAACATAATATTTAGGGTTAAGTATGGTTAAGTTAGAATTTAGGGTTAAGAACAGTTAATCTAAGATTTGGTGTTAAATTAGAGTCGAGTAGGATTAAGTTAAGATTTAGGGTTAAAAAGAGGTAAGATTTAGGGTTAACATGTTAAGTAGGAATACATTTTAGGGTTATGTATGTATGGTCAAGTTAGTGCTAAATAGTTAAGATTTATAATTAAGTAGGGTAAAGTAGTGTTAAGTTAAAATTTACAGCTAAGACTGAGAGATACATTGGGTTATGAGTAAAAAAGTCAATAAAATCAGGATAGAGGGTTAAATAGTCAAGTTACGGAGTTAAAAAGTTACAGGGTTAAATAGAATCAAGTTACAGGGTTAAATAGAGTTAAGTTAAGATATAGAGTTAAGTAAGGTTAAATTAATATGCCTACATTTGCAGTGTTCATAAACAAATGTTTTATCTGCAAAAAGGAAACTTTCATGGCACAATAAACGTGTTTGAGTTACTTTGCAAAATGTAACAATCCATCAGATTCCATTGCTGTTATTTAAGTTTGGTGCAGATTTCCTTTGATCAAAGGTTCTTCGTTTTATTGAAGACTGTACTGGACGTTCCTTTTTACAAAAGGTGCATGTGTTAATGAAGGCACTGCCAAAGGACAACTTTGGAGGACCAAACAAATGCCCATTTGTTATTGCGACAGCAACATTGTAGAAGAATTATTGAGACTGACATTTTTTCAACTGCTTAGTATTAATACAGAATGATAAGTGTTTCAAAGATAATCAGTTTTCTTTGAAGTTTTAGCAAAACTATTTTTGCTGGGTACATTAAAAAACAAGATTAGCCTTCAGTTGGTTGATTGTAGCAGTTACTGCTCCTGCCTTCAAAAGTAGGTCAGTTGTAGCTAGTCCAGTAGCATGACTATTGGAGTATATCACAGCATACAGTACTCAGACTATTGGAGTGTATCACAGCATACAGTACTCAGACTATTATAGTGTATCACAGCATACAGTACTCAGACTATTGGAGTGTATCACAGCATACAGTACTCAGACTATTAGAGTGTATCACAGCATACAGTACTCAGGCCAGATGTCAGCAAAAGTGGATTATGATACAACAATACACTGCTATGATGGTTTGTCAATATGAAGAAAGGATTTGTTTATGTAACAATAGATTGTAGTGTATGTTATATCCATGTCTGTGGCTTCCATGTATGGTGTCTTTGAACCTCTCCACACAAGACCAAGACTGTATTAACAAGTTCAAACAGCCAACAATGTTGTCACCAATAAATCGCCAGATGCTATATTTTATCGCCGGTATAAACAAAAACATTGCACTTTCTGATATTGATGAAGCCCAGTGCAATCCCTCAATAAACATTTTACATGTCATTTTTCATACTTTTAAGAAAAAGAAGAAAAAAATTGTTGTGTACAAGTCACTATCATCTTATATTATAATGTATATGTGATCTATTCCCCAAACTGATAATAAACTTTTCACATGTTATTTATTTGTGATCTATTCCCCAAACTGATAATAAACTTTTCACATGTTATTTATTTGTGATCTATTCCCCAAACTGATAATAAACTTTTCACATGTTATTTATTTGTGATCTATTCCCCAAACTGATAATAAACTTTTCACATGTTATTTATTTGTGATCTATTCCCCAAACTGATAATAAACTTTTCACATGTTATTTATTTGTGATCTATTCCCCAAACTGATAATAAACTTTTCACATGTTATTTATTTGTGATCTATTCCCCAAACTGATAATAAACTTTTCACATGTTATTTATATGTGATCTATTCCCCAAACTGATAATAAACTTTTCACATGTTATTTATTTGTGATCTATTCCCCAAACTGATAATAAACTTTTCACATGTTATTCATTTGTGATCAATTCCCCAAACTGATAATAAACTTTTCACATGTTATTTATTTGTGATCTATTCCCCAAACTGATAATAAACTTTTCACATGTTATTCATTTGTGATCTATTCCCCAAACTGATAATAAACTTTTCACATGTTTTTTATTTGTGATCTATTCCCCAAACTGATAATAAACTTTTCACATGTTATTTATTTGTGATCTATTCCCCAAACTGATAATAAACTTTTCACATGTTATTTATTTGTGGTCTATTCCCCAAACTGATAATAAACTTTTCACATGTTATTTATTTGTGATCTATTCCCCAAACTGATAATAAACTTTTCACATGTTATTTATTTGTGGTCTATTCCCCAAACTGATAATAAACTTTTCACATGTTATTTATTTGTGATCTATTCCCCAAACTGATAATAAACTTTTTACATGTTATTTATTTGTGATCTATTCCCCAAACTGATAATAAACTTTTCACATGTTATTTATTTGTGGTCTATTCCCCAAACTGATAATAAACTTTTCACATGTTATTTATTTGTGATCTATTCCCCAAACTGATAATAAACTTTTCACATGTTATTTATTTGTGATCTATTCCCCAAACTGATAATAAACTTTTCACATGTTATTTATTTGTGATCTATTCCCCAAACTGATAATAAACTTTTCACATGTTATTTATTTGTGATCTATTCCCCAAACTGATAATAAACTTTTCACATGTTATTTATTTGTGATCTATTCCCCAAACTGATAATAAACTTTTCACATGTTATTTATATGTGATCTATTCCCCAAACTGATAATAAACTTTTCACATGTTATTTATTTGTGATCTATTCCCCAAACTGATAATAAACTTTTCACATGTTATTCATTTGTGATCAATTCCCCAAACTGATAATAAACTTTTCACATGTTATTTATTTGTGATCTATTCCCCAAACTGATAATAAACTTTTCACATGTTATTCATTTGTGATCTATTCCCCAAACTGATAATAAACTTTTCACATGTTTTTTATTTGTGATCTATTCCCCAAACTGATAATAAACTTTTCACATGTTATTTATTTGTGATCTATTCCCCAAACTGATAATAAACTTTTCACATGTTATTTATTTGTGGTCTATTCCCCAAACTGATAATAAACTTTTCACATGTTATTTATTTGTGATCTATTCCCCAAACTGATAATAAACTTTTCACATGTTATTTATTTGTGGTCTATTCCCCAAACTGATAATAAACTTTTCACATGTTATTTATTTGTGATCTATTCCCCAAACTGATAATAAACTTTTCACATGTTATTTATTTGTGATCTATTCCCCAAACTGATAATAAACTTTTCACATGTTATTTATTTGTGGTCTATTCCCCAAACTGATAATAAACTTTTCACATGTTATTTATTTGTGATCTATTCCCCAAACTGATAATAAACTTTTCACATGTTATTTATTTGTGATCTATTCCCCAAACTGATAATAAACTTTTCACATGTTTTTTATTTGTGATCTATTCCCCAAACTGATAATAAACTTTTCACATGTTATTTATTTGTGGTCTATTCCCCAAACTGATAATAAACTTTTCACATGTTATTTATTTGTGATCTATTCCCCAAACTGATAATAAACTTTTCACATGTTATTTATTTGTGATCTATTCCCCAAACTGATAATAAACTTTTCACATGTTATTTATTTGTGATCTATTCCCCAAACTGATAATAAACTTTTCACATGTTATTCATTTGTGATCTATTCCCCAAACTGATAATAAACTTTTCACATGTTATTCATTTGTGATCTATTCCCCAAACTGATAATAAACTTTTCACATGTTATTTATTTGTGATATATTCCCCAAACTGATAACAAACTTTTCACATGTTATTTATTTGTGATCTATTCCCCAAACTGATAATAAACTTTTCACATGTTATTTATATGTGATATATTCCCCAAACTGATAATAAACTTTTCACATGTTTTTTATTTGTGATCTATTCCCCAAACTGATAATAAACTTTTCACATGTTATTTATTTGTGATCTATTCCCCAAACTGATAATAAACTTTTCACATGTTATTTATTTGTGATCTATTCCCCAAACTGATAATAAACTTTTCACATGTTATTTATTTGTGATCTATTCCCCAAACTGATAATAAACTTTTCACATGTTATTCATTTGTGATCTATTCCCCAAACTGATAATAAACTTTTCACATGTTATTTATTTGTGATATATTCCCCAAACTGATAACAAACTTTTCACATGTTATTTATTTGTGATCTATTCCCCAAACTGATAATAAACTTTTCACATGTTATTTATATGTGATATATTCCCCAAACTGATAATAAACTTTTCACATGTTTTTTATTTGTGATCTATTCCCCAAACTGATAATAAACTTTTCACATGTTATTTATTTGTGATCTATTCCCCAAACTGATAATAAACTTTTCACATGTTATTTATATGTGATATATTCCCCAAACTGATAATAAACTTTTCACATGTTATTTATTTGTGATCTATTCCTCAAACTGATAATAAACTTTTCACATGTTATTTATATGTGATATATTCCCCAAACTGATAATAAACTTTTCACATGTTTTTTATTTGTGATCTATTCCCCAAACTGATAATAAACTTTTCACATGTTTTTTATTTGTGATCTATTCCCCAAACTGATAATAAACTTTTCACATGTTATTTATTTGTGATATATTCCCCAAACTGATAAAACTTTTCACATGTTATTTATTTGTGATCTATTCCCCAAACTGATAATAAACTTTTCAGATGTTATTTATTTGTGATCTATTCCCCAAACTGATAATAAACTTTTCACATGTTATTTATTTGTGATCTATTCCCCAAACTGATAATAAACTTTTCACATGTTATTTATTTGTGATCTATTCCCCAAACGGATAATAAACTTTTCACATGTTATTTATTTGTGATCTATTCCCCAAACGGATAATAAACTTTTCACATGTTATTTATTTGTGATCTATTCCCCAAACGGATAATAAACTTTTCACATGTTATTTATTTGTGATCTATTCCCCAAACTGATAATAAACTTTTCACATGTTATTTATTTGTGATCTATTCCCCAAACTGATAATAAACTTTTCACATGTTATTTATTTGTGGTCTATTCCCCAAACTGATAATAAACTTTTCACATGTTATTTATTTGTGGTCTATTCCCCAAACTGATAATAAACTTTTCACATGTTATTTATTTGTGGTCTATTCCCCAAACTGATAATAAACTTTTCACATGTTATTTATTTGTGATCTATTCCCCAAACTGATAATAAACTTTTCACATGTTATTTATTTGTGTTATATTCCCCAAACTGATAATAAACTTTTCACATGTTATTTATTTGTGATCTATTCCCCAAACTGATAATAAACTTTTCACATGTTATTTATATGTGATATATTCCCCAAACTGATAATAAACTTTTCACATGTTATTTATTTGTGATCTATTCCCCAAACTGATAATAAACTTTTCACATGTTATTTATTTGTGATCTATTCCCCAAACTGATAATAAACTTTTCACATGTTATTTATTTGTGATCTATTCCCCAAACTGATAATAAACTTTTCACATGTTATTTATTTGTGGTCTATTCCCCAAACTGATAACAAACTTTTCACATGTTATTTATTTGTGATCTATTCCCCAAACTGATAATAAACTTTTCACATGTTATTTATTTGTGATCTATTCCCCAAACTGATAATAAACTTTGCACATGTTATTTATTTGTGGTCTATTCCCCAAACTGATAACAAACTTTTCACATGTTATTTATTTGTGGTCTATTCCCCAAACTGATAATAAACTTTTCACATGTTATTTATTTGTGATCTATTCCCCAAACTGATAATAAACTTTTCACATGTTATTTATTTGTGATCTATTCCCCAAACTGATAATAAACTTTTCACATGTTATTTATTTGTGATCTATTCCCCAAACTGATAATAAACTTTTCACATGTTATTTATTTGTGATCTATTCCCCAAACTGATAATAAACTTTTCACATGTTATTTATTTGTGATCTATTCCCCAAACTGATAACAAACTTTTCACATGTTGTTTATTTGTGATCTATTCCCCAAACTGATAACAAACTTTTCACATGTTGTTTATTTGTGATCTATTCCCCAAACTGATAATAAACTTTTCACATGTTATTTATTTGTGATCTATTCCCCAAACTGATAATAAACTTTTCACATGTTATTTATTTGTGATCTATTCCCCAAACTGATAATAAACTTTTCACATGTTATTTATATGTGATATATTCCCCAAACTGATAATAAACTTTTCACATGTTATTTATTTGTGGTCTATTCCCCAAACTGATAATAAACTTTTCACATGTTATTTATTTGTGATCTATTCCCCAAACGGATAATAAACTTTTCACATGTTATTTATTTGTGATCTATTCCTCAAACTGATAATAAACTTTTCACATGTTATTTATTTGTGATCTATTCCCCAAACTGATAATAAACTTTTCACATGTTATTCATTTGTGATCTATTCCCCAAACTGATAATAAACTTTTCACATGTTATTTATTTGTGATATATTCCCCAAACTGATAACAAACTTTTCACATGTTATTTATTTGTGATCTATTCCCCAAACTGATAATAAACTTTTCACATGTTATTTATATGTGATATATTCCCCAAACTGATAATAAACTTTTCACATGTTTTTTATTTGTGATCTATTCCCCAAACTGATAATAAACTTTTCACATGTTATTTATTTGTGATCTATTCCCCAAACTGATAATAAACTTTTCACATGTTATTTATATGTGATATATTCCCCAAACTGATAATAAACTTTTCACATGTTATTTATTTGTGATCTATTCCTCAAACTGATAATAAACTTTTCACATGTTATTTATATGTGATATATTCCCCAAACTGATAATAAACTTTTCACATGTTTTTTATTTGTGATCTATTCCCCAAACTGATAATAAACTTTTCACATGTTTTTTATTTGTGATCTATTCCCCAAACTGATAATAAACTTTTCACATGTTATTTATTTGTGATATATTCCCCAAACTGATAAAACTTTTCACATGTTATTTATTTGTGATCTATTCCCCAAACTGATAATAAACTTTTCACATGTTATTTATTTGTGATCTATTCCCCAAACTGATAATAAACTTTTCACATGTTATTTATTTGTGATCTATTCCCCAAACTGATAATAAACTTTTCACATGTTATTTATTTGTGATCTATTCCCCAAACTGATAATAAACTTTTCACATGTTATTTATTTGTGATCTATTCCCCAAACTGATAATAAACTTTTCACATGTTATTTATTTGTGATCTATTCCCCAAACGGATAATAAACTTTTCACATGTTATTTATTTGTGATCTATTCCCCAAACGGATAATAAACTTTTCACATGTTATTTATTTGTGATCTATTCCCCAAACTGATAATAAACTTTTCACATGTTATTTATTTGTGATCTATTCCCCAAACTGATAATAAACTTTTCACATGTTATTTATTTGTGGTCTATTCCCCAAACTGATAATAAACTTTTCACATGTTATTTATTTGTGGTCTATTCCCCAAACTGATAATAAACTTTTCACATGTTATTTATTTGTGGTCTATTCCCCAAACTGATAATAAACTTTTCACATGTTATTTATTTGTGGTCTATTCCCCAAACTGATAATAAACTTTTCACATGTTATTTATTTGTGATCTATTCCCCAAACTGATAATAAACTTTTCACATGTTATTTATTTGTGTTATATTCCCCAAACTGATAATAAACTTTTCACATGTTATTTATTTCTGATCTATTCCCCAAACTGATAATAAACTTTTCACATGTTATTTATATGTGATATATTCCCCAAACTGATAATAAACTTTTCACGTTATTTATTTGTGATCTATTCCCCAAACTGATAATAAACTTTTCACATGTTATTTATTTGTGATCTATTCCCCAAACTGATAATAAACTTTTCACATGTTATTTATTTGTGATCTATTCCCCAAACTGATAATAAACTTTTCACATGTTATTTATTTGTGGTCTATTCCCCAAACTGATAACAAACTTTTCACATGTTATTTATTTGTGATCTATTCCCCAAACTGATAATAAACTTTTCACATGTTATTTATTTGTGATCTATTCCCCAAACTGATAATAAACTTTGCACATGTTATTTATTTGTGGTCTATTCCCCAAACTGATAACAAACTTTTCACATGTTATTTATTTGTGGTCTATTCCCCAAACTGATAATAAACTTTTCACATGTTATTTATTTGTGATCTATTCCCCAAACTGATAATAAACTTTTCACATGTTATTTATTTGTGATCTATTCCCCAAACTGATAATAAACTTTTCACATGTTATTTATTTGTGATCTATTCCCCAAACTGATAATAAACTTTTCACATGTTATTTATTTGTGATCTATTCCCCAAACTGATAATAAACTTTTCACATGTTATTTATTTGTGATCTATTCCCCAAACTGATAACAAACTTTTCACATGTTGTTTATTTGTGATCTATTCCCCAAACTGATAACAAACTTTTCACATGTTGTTTATTTGTGATCTATTCCCCAAACTGATAATAAACTTTTCACATGTTATTTATTTGTGATCTATTCCCCAAACTGATAATAAACTTTTCACATGTTATTTATTTGTGATCTATTCCCCAAACTGATAATAAACTTTTCACATGTTATTTATATGTGATATATTCCCCAAACTGATAATAAACTTTTCACATGTTATTTATTTGTGGTCTATTCCCCAAACTGATAATAAACTTTTCACATGTTATTTATTTGTGATCTATTCCCCAAACTGATAATAAACTTTTCACATGTTATTTATTTGTGATCTATTCCCCAAACTGATAATAAACTTTTCACATGTTATTTATTTGTGGTCTATTCCCCAAACTGATAATAAACTTTTCACATGTTATTTATTTGTGATCTATTCCTCAAACTGATAATAAACTTTTCACATGTTATTTATTTGTGGTCTATTCCCCAAACTGATAATAAACTTTTCACATGTTATTTATTTGTGATCTATTCCCCAAACTGATAATAAACTTTTCACATGTTATTTATTTGTGATCTATTCCCCAAACTGATAATAAACTTTTCACATGTTATTTATTTGTGATCTATTCCCCAAACTGATAATAAACTTTTCACATGTTATTTATTTGTGATCTATTCCCCAAACTGATAATAAACTTTTCACATGTTATTTATTTGTGATCTATTCCCCAAACTGATAATAAACTTTTCACATGTTATTTATTTGTAATCTATTCCCCAAACTGATAATAAACTTTTCACATGTTATTTATTTGTGATCTATTCCCCAAACTGATAATAAACTTTTCACATGTTATTTATTTGTGATCTATTCCCCAAACTGATAATAAACTTTTCACATGTTATTTATTTGTGATCTATTCCCCAAACTGATAATAAACTTTTCACATGTTATTTATTTGTGATCTATTCCCCAAACTGATAATAAACTTTTCACATGTTATTTATTTGTGATCTATTCCCCAAACTGATAATAAACTTTTCACATGTTATTTATTTGTGATCTATTCCCCAAACTGATAATAAACTTTTCACATGTTATTTATTTGTGATCTATTCCCCAAACTGATAATAAACTTTTCACATGTTATTTATTTGTGATCTATTCCCCAAACTGATAATAAACTTTTCACATGTTATTTATTAGTGATCTATTCCCCAAACTGATAATAAACTTTTCACATGTTATTTATTTGTGATCTATTCCCCAAACTGATAATAAACTTTTCACATGTTATTTATTTGTGGTCTATTCCCCAAACTGATAATAAACTTTTCACATGTTATTTATTTGTGATCTATTCCCCAAACTGATAATAAACTTTTCACATGTTATTTATTTGTGATCTATTCCCCAAACTGATAATAAACTTTTCACATGTTATTTATTTGTGATCTATTCCCCAAACTGATAACAAACTTTTCACATGTTATTTATTTGTGGTCTATTCCCCAAACTGATAACAAACTTTTCACATGTTATTTATTTGTGGTCTATTCCCCAAACTGATAACAAACTTTTAACATGTTATTTATTTGTGATCTATTCCCCAAACTGATAATAAACTTTTCACATGTTATTTATATGTGATATATTCCCCAAACTGATAATAAACTTTTCACATGTTATTTATTTGTGATCTATTCCCCAAACTGATAATAAACTTTTCACATGTTATTTATTTGTGATCTATTCCCCAAACTGATAACAAACTTTTCACATGTTATTTATTTGTGATCTATTCCCCAAACTGATAATAAACTTTTCACATGTTATTTATTTGTGATCTATTCCCCAAACTGATAATAAACTTTTCACATGTTATTTATATGTGACATATTCCCCAAACTGATAATAAACTTTTCACATGTTATTTATTTGTGGTCTATTCCCCAAACTGATAATAAACTTTTCACATGTTATTTATTTGTGATCTATTCCCCAAACTGATAATAAACTTTTCACATGTTATTTATTTGTGATCTATTCCCCAAACTGATAATAAACTTTTCACATGTTATTTATTTGTGGTCTATTCCCCAAACTGATAATAAACTTTTCACATGTTATTTATCTGTGATCTATTCCCCAAACTGATAATAAACTTTTCACATGTTATTTATTTGTGATCTATTCCCCAAACTGATAATAAACTTTTCACATGTTATTTATTTGTGATCTATTCCTCAAACTGATAATAAACTTTTCACATGTTATTTATTTGTGATCTATTCCCCAAACTGATAATAAACTTTTCACATGTTATTTATTTGTGGTCTATTCCCCAAACTGATAATAAACTTTTCACATGTTATTTATTTGTGATCTATTCCCCAAACTGATAATAAACTTTTCACATGTTATTTATTTGTGATCTATTCCCCAAACTGATAATAAACTTTTCACATGTTATTTATTTGTGATCTATTCCCCAAACTGATAATAAACTTTTCACATGTTATTTATTTGTGATCTATTCCCCAAACTGATAATAAACTTTTCACATGTTATTTATTTGTGATCTATTCCCCAAACTGATAATAAACTTTTCACATGTTATTTATTTGTGATCTATTCCCCAAACTGATAATAAACTTTTCACATGTTATTTATTTGTGATCTATTCCCCAAACTGATAATAAACTTTTCACATGTTATTTATTTGTGATCTATTCCCCAAACTGATAATAAACTTTTCACATGTTATTTATTTGTGATCTATTCCCCAAACTGATAATAAACTTTTCACATGTTATTTATTTGTGGTCTATTCCCCAAACTGATAATAAACTTTTCACATGTTATTTATTTGTGGTCTATTCCCCAAACTGATAATAAACTTTTCACATGTTATTTATTTGTGGTCTATTCCCCAAACTGATAATAAACTTTTCACATGTTATTTATTTGTGGTCTATTCCCCAAACTGATAATAAACTTTTCACATGTTATTTATTTGTGATCTATTCCCCAAACTGATAATAAACTTTTCACATGTTATTTATTTGTGATCTATTCCCCAAACTGATAATAAACTTTTCACATGTTATTTATTTGTGATCTATTCCCCAAACTGATAATAAACTTTTCACATGTTATTCATTTGTGATCTATTCCCCAAACTGATAATAAACTTTTCACATGTTATTCATTTGTGATCTATTCCTCAAACTGATAATAAACTTTTCACATGTTATTTATTTGTGATATATTCCCCAAACTGATAACAAACTTTTCACATGTTATTTATTTGTGATCTATTCCCCAAACTGATAATAAACTTTTCACATGTTATTTATATGTGATATATTCCCCAAACTGATAATAAACTTTTCACATGTTATTTATTTGTGATCTATTCCCCAAACTGATAATAAACTTTTCACATGTTATTCATTTGTGATCTATTCCCCAAACTGATAATAAACTTTTCACATGTTATTCATTTGTGATCTATTCCCCAAACTGATAATAAACTTTTCACATGTTATTTATTTGTGATATATTCCCCAAACTGATAACAAACTTTTCACATGTTATTTATTTGTGATCTATTCCCCAAACTGATAATAAACTTTTCACATGTTATTTATATGTGATATATTCCCCAAACTGATAATAAACTTTTCACATGTTTTTTATTTGTGATCTATTCCCCAAACTGATAATAAACTTTTCACATGTTATTTATTTGTGATCTATTCCCCAAACTGATAATAAACTTTTCACATGTTATTTATTTGTGATCTATTCCCCAAACTGATAATAAACTTTTCACATGTTATTTATTTGTGATCTATTCCCCAAACTGATAATAAACTTTTCACATGTTATTCATTTGTGATCTATTCCCCAAACTGATAATAAACTTTTCACATGTTATTTATTTGTGATATATTCCCCAAACTGATAACAAACTTTTCACATGTTATTTATTTGTGATCTATTCCCCAAACTGATAATAAACTTTTCACATGTTATTTATATGTGATATATTCCCCAAACTGATAATAAACTTTTCACATGTTTTTTATTTGTGATCTATTCCCCAAACTGATAATAAACTTTTCACATGTTATTTATTTGTGATCTATTCCCCAAACTGATAATAAACTTTTCACATGTTATTTATATGTGATATATTCCCCAAACTGATAATAAACTTTTCACATGTTATTTATTTGTGATCTATTCCTCAAACTGATAATAAACTTTTCACATGTTATTTATATGTGATATATTCCCCAAACTGATAATAAACTTTTCACATGTTTTTTATTTGTGATCTATTCCCCAAACTGATAATAAACTTTTCAGATGTTATTTATTTGTGATCTATTCCCCAAACTGATAATAAACTTTTCACATGTTATTTATTTGTGATATATTCCCCAAACTGATAAAACTTTTCACATGTTATTTATTTGTGATCTATTCCCCAAACTGATAATAAACTTTTCAGATGTTATTTATTTGTGATCTATTCCCCAAACTGATAATAAACTTTTCACATGTTATTTATTTGTGATCTATTCCCCAAACTGATAATAAACTTTTCACATGTTATTTATTTGTGATCTATTCCCCAAACTGATAATAAACTTTTCACATGTTATTTATTTGTGATCTATTCCCCAAACGGATAATAAACTTTTCACATGTTATTTATTTGTGATCTATTCCCCAAACGGATAATAAACTTTTCACATGTTATTTATTTGTGATCTATTCCCCAAACGGATAATAAACTTTTCACATGTTATTTATTTGTGATCTATTCCCCAAACTGATAATAAACTTTTCACATGTTATTTATTTGTGATCTATTCCCCAAACTGATAATAAACTTTTCACATGTTATTTATTTGTGGTCTATTCCCCAAACTGATAATAAACTTTTCACATGTTATTTATTTGTGGTCTATTCCCCAAACTGATAATAAACTTTGCACATGTTATTTATTTGTGGTCTATTCCCCAAACTGATAATAAACTTTTCACATGTTATTTATTTGTGATCTATTCCCCAAACTGATAATAAACTTTTCACATGTTATTTATTTGTGTTATATTCCCCAAACTGATAATAAACTTTTCACATGTTATTTATTTGTGATCTATTCCCCAAACTGATAATAAACTTTTCACATGTTATTTATATGTGATATATTCCCCAAACTGATAATAAACTTTTCACATGTTATTTATTTGTGATCTATTCCCCAAACTGATAATAAACTTTTCACATGTTATTTATTTGTGATCTATTCCCCAAACTGATAATAAACTTTTCACATGTTATTTATTTGTGATCTATTCCCCAAACTGATAATAAACTTTTCACATGTTATTTATTTGTGGTCTATTCCCCAAACTGATAACAAACTTTTCACATGTTATTTATTTGTGATCTATTCCCCAAACTGATAATAAACTTTTCACATGTTATTTATTTGTGATCTATTCCCCAAACTGATAATAAACTTTGCACATGTTATTTATTTGTGGTCTATTCCCCAAACTGATAACAAACTTTTCACATGTTATTTATTTGTGGTCTATTCCCCAAACTGATAATAAACTTTTCACATGTTATTTATTTGTGATCTATTCCCCAAACTGATAATAAACTTTTCACATGTTATTTATTTGTGATCTATTCCCCAAACTGATAATAAACTTTTCACATGTTATTTATTTGTGATCTATTCCCCAAACTGATAATAAACTTTTCACATGTTATTTATTTGTGATCTATTCCCCAAACTGATAATAAACTTTTCACATGTTATTTATTTGTGATCTATTCCCCAAACTGATAACAAACTTTTCACATGTTGTTTATTTGTGATCTATTCCCCAAACTGATAATAAACTTTTCACATGTTATTTATTTGTGATCTATTCCCCAAACTGATAATAAACTTTTCACATGTTATTTATTTGTGATCTATTCCCCAAACTGATAATAAACTTTTCACATGTTATTTATATGTGATATATTCCCCAAACTGATAATAAACTTTTCACATGTTATTTATTTGTGGTCTATTCCCCAAACTGATAATAAACTTTTCACATGTTATTTATTTGTGGTCTATTCCCCAAACTGATAATAAACTTTTCACATGTTATTTATTTGTGATCTATTCCCCAAACGGATAATAAACTTTTCACATGTTATTTATTTGTGATCTATTCCTCAAACTGATAATAAACTTTTCACATGTTATTTATTTGTGATCTATTCCCCAAACTGATAATAAACTTTTCACATGTTATTCATTTGTGATCTATTCCCCAAACTGATAATAAACTTTTCACATGTTATTTATTTGTGATATATTCCCCAAACTGATAACAAACTTTTCACATGTTATTTATTTGTGATCTATTCCCCAAACTGATAATAAACTTTTCACATGTTATTTATATGTGATATATTCCCCAAACTGATAATAAACTTTTCACATGTTTTTTATTTGTGATCTATTCCCCAAACTGATAATAAACTTTTCACATGTTATTTATTTGTGATCTATTCCCCAAACTGATAATAAACTTTTCACATGTTATTTATATGTGATATATTCCCCAAACTGATAATAAACTTTTCACATGTTATTTATTTGTGATCTATTCCTCAAACTGATAATAAACTTTTCACATGTTATTTATATGTGATATATTCCCCAAACTGATAATAAACTTTTCACATGTTTTTTATTTGTGATCTATTCCCCAAACTGATAATAAACTTTTCACATGTTTTTTATTTGTGATCTATTCCCCAAACTGATAATAAACTTTTCACATGTTATTTATTTGTGATATATTCCCCAAACTGATAAAACTTTTCACATGTTATTTATTTGTGATCTATTCCCCAAACTGATAATAAACTTTTCACATGTTATTTATTTGTGATCTATTCCCCAAACTGATAATAAACTTTTCACATGTTATTTATTTGTGATCTATTCCCCAAACTGATAATAAACTTTTCACATGTTATTTATTTGTGATCTATTCCCCAAACTGATAATAAACTTTTCACATGTTATTTATTTGTGATCTATTCCCCAAACTGATAATAAACTTTTCACATGTTATTTATTTGTGATCTATTCCCCAAACGGATAATAAACTTTTCACATGTTATTTATTTGTGATCTATTCCCCAAACGGATAATAAACTTTTCACATGTTATTTATTTGTGATCTATTCCCCAAACTGATAATAAACTTTTCACATGTTATTTATTTGTGATCTATTCCCCAAACTGATAATAAACTTTTCACATGTTATTTATTTGTGATCTATTCCCCAAACTGATAATAAACTTTTCACATGTTATTTATTTGTGGTCTATTCCCCAAACTGATAATAAACTTTTCACATGTTATTTATTTGTGGTCTAGTCCCCAAACTGATAATAAACTTTTCACATGTTATTTATTTGTGGTCTATTCCCCAAACTGATAATAAACTTTTCACATGTTATTTATTTGTGATCTATTCCCCAAACTGATAATAAACTTTTCACATGTTATTTATTTGTGATCTATTCCCCAAACTGATAATAAACTTTGCACATGTTATTTATTTGTGGTCTATTCCCCAAACTGATAACAAACTTTTCACATGTTATTTATTTGTGGTCTATTCCCCAAACTGATAATAAACTTTTCACATGTTATTTATTTGTGATCTATTCCCCAAACTGATAATAAACTTTTCACATGTTATTTATTTGTGATCTATTCCCCAAACTGATAATAAACTTTTCACATGTTATTTATTTGTGATCTATTCCCCAAACTGATAATAAACTTTTCACATGTTATTTATTTGTGATCTATTCCCCAAACTGAAAACAAACTTTTCACATGTTGTTTATTTGTGATCTATTCCCCAAACTGATAATAAACTTTTCACATGTTATTTATTTGTGATCTATTCCCCAAACTGATAATAAACTTTTCACATGTTATTTATTTGTGATCTATTCCCCAAACTGATAATAAACTTTTCACATGTTATTTATATGTGATATATTCCCCAAACTGATAATAAACTTTTCACATGTTATTTATTTGTGGTCTATTCCCCAAACTGATAATAAACTTTTCACATGTTATTTATTTGTGATCTATTCCCCAAACTGATAATAAACTTTTCACATGTTATTTATTTGTGATCTATTCCCCAAACTGATAATAAACTTTTCACATGTTATTTATTTGTGGTCTATTCCCCAAACTGATAATAAACTTTTCACATGTTATTTATTTGTGATCTATTCCCCAAACTGATAATAAACTTTTCACATGTTATTTATTTGTGGTCTATTCCCCAAACTGATAATAAACTTTTCACATGTTATTTATTTGTGATCTATTCCCCAAACTGATAATAAACTTTTCACATGTTATTTATTTGTGATCTATTCCCCAAACTGATAATAAACTTTTCACATGTTATTTATTTGTGATCTATTCCCCAAACTGATAATAAACTTTTCACATGTTATTTATTTGTGATCTATTCCCCAAACTGATAATAAACTTTTCACATGTTATTTATTTGTGATCTATTCCCCAAACTGATAATAAACTTTTCACATGTTATTTATTTGTAATCTATTCCCCAAACTGATAATAAACTTTTCACATGTTATTTATTTGTGATCTATTCCCCAAACTGATAATAAACTTTTCACATGTTATTTATTTGTGATCTATTCCCCAAACTGATAATAAACTTTTCACATGTTATTTATTTGTGGTCTATTCCCCAAACTGATAATAAACTTTTCACATGTTATTTATTTGTGGTCTATTCCCCAAACTGATAATAAACTTTTCACATGTTATTTATTTGTGATCTATTCCCCAAACTGATAATAAACTTTTCACATGTTATTTATTTGTGATCTATTCCCCAAACTGATAATAAACTTTTCACATGTTATTTATTTGTGATCTATTCCCCAAACTGATAATAAACTTTTCACATGTTATTTATTTGTGATCTATTCCCCAAACTGATAATAAACTTTTCACATGTTATTTATTTGTGATCTATTCCCCAAACTGATAATAAACTTTTCACATGTTATTTATTTGTGATCTATTCCCCAAACTGATAATAAACTTTTCACATGTTATTTATTTGTGATCTATTCCCCAAACTGATAATAAACTTTTCACATGTTATTTATTTGTGATCTATTCCCCAAACTGATAATAAACCTTTCACATGTTATTTATTTGTGGTCTATTCCCCAAACTGATAATAAACTTTTCACATGTTATTTATTTGTGATCTATTCCCCAAACTGATAATAAACTTTTCACATGTTATTTATTTGTGATCTATTCCCCAAACTGATAATAAACTTTTCACATGTTATTTATTTGTGATCTATTCCCCAAACTGATAACAAACTTTTCACATGTTATTTATTTGTGGTCTATTCCCCAAACTGATAACAAACTTTTCACATGTTATTTATTTGTGGTCTATTCCCCAAACTGATAACAAACTTTTAACATGTTATTTATTTGTGATCTATTCCCCAAACTGATAATAAACTTTTCACATGTTATTTATATGTGATATATTCCCCAAACTGATAATAAACTTTTCACATGTTATTTATTTGTGATCTATTCCCCAAACTGATAATAAACTTTTCACATGTTATTTATTTGTGATCTATTCCCCAAACTGATAACAAACTTTTCACATGTTATTTATTTGTGATCTATTCCCCAAACTGATAATAAACTTTTCACATGTTATTTATTTGTGATCTATTCCCCAAACTGATAATAAACTTTTCACATGTTATTTATATGTGACATATTCCCCAAACTGATAATAAACTTTTCACATGTTATTTATTTGTGGTCTATTCCCCAAACTGATAATAAACTTTTCACATGTTATTTATTTGTGATCTATTCCCCAAACTGATAATAAACTTTTCACATGTTATTTATTTGTGATCTATTCCCCAAACTGATAATAAACTTTTCACATGTTATTTATTTGTGGTCTATTCCCCAAACTGATAATAAACTTTTCACATGTTATTTATCTGTGATCTATTCCCCAAACTGATAATAAACTTTTCACATGTTATTTATTTGTGATCTATTCCCCAAACTGATAATAAACTTTTCACATGTTATTTATTTGTGATCTATTCCTCAAACTGATAATAAACTTTTCACATGTTATTTATTTGTGATCTATTCCCCAAACTGATAATAAACTTTTCACATGTTATTTATTTGTGGTCTATTCCCCAAACTGATAATAAACTTTTCACATGTTATTTATTTGTGATATATTCCCCAAACTGATAATAAACTTTTCACATGTTATTTATTTGTGATCTATTCCCCAAACTGATAATAAACTTTTCACATGTTATTTATTTGTTATCTATTCCCCAAACTGATAATAAACTTTTCACATGTTATTTATTTGTGATCTATTCCCCAAACTGATAATAAACTTTTCACATGTTATTTATTTGTGATCTATTCCCCAAACTGATAATAAACTTTTCACATGTTATTTATTTGTGATCTATTCCCCAAACTGATAATAAACTTTTCACATGTTATTTATTTGTGATCTATTCCCCAAACTGATAATAAACTTTTCACATGTTATTTATTTGTGATCTATTCCCCAAACTGATAATAAACTTTTCACATGTTATTTATTTGTGATCTATTCCCCAAACTGATAATAAACTTTTCACATGTTATTTATTTGTGATCTATTCCCCAAACTGATAATAAACTTTTCACATGTTATTTATTTGTGGTCTATTCCCCAAACTGATAATAAACTTTTCACATGTTATTTATTTGTGGTCTATTCCCCAAACTGATAATAAACTTTTCACATGTTATTTATTTGTGGTCTATTCCCCAAACTGATAATAAACTTTTCACATGTTATTTATTTGTGATCTATTCCCCAAACTGATAATAAACTTTACACATGTTATTTATTTGTGGTCTATTCCCCAAACTGATAATAAACTTTTCACATGTTATTTATTTGTGATCTATTCCCCAAACTGATAACAAACTTTTCACATGTTATTTATTTGTGATCTATTCCCCAAACTGATAACAAACTTTTCACATGTTATTTATTTGTGGTCTATTCCCCAAACTGATAATAAACTTTTCACATGTTACTTATTTGTGATCTATTCCCCAAACTGATAATAAACTTTTCACATGTTATTTATATGTGATATATTCCCCAAACTGATAATAAACTTTTCACATGTTATTTATTTGTGATCTATTCCCCAAACTGATAATAAACTTTTCACATGTTATTTATTTGTGATCTATTCCCCAAACTGATAATAAACTTTTCACATGTTATTTATTTGTGATCTATTCCCCAAACTGATAATAAACTTTTCACATGTTATTTATTTGTGATCTATTCCCCAAACTGATATCAAACTTTTCACATGTTATTTATTTGTGATCTATTCCCCAAACTGATAATAAACTTTTCACATGTTATTTATTTGTGGTCTATTCCCCAAACTGATAACAAACTTTTCACATGTTATTTATTTGTGATCTATTCCCCAAACTGATAATAAACTTTTCACATGTTATTTATATGTGATATATTCCCCAAACTGATAATAAACTTTTCACATGTTATTTATTTGTGATCTATTCCCCAAACTGATAATAAACTTTTCACATGTTATTTATTTGTGATCTATTCCCCAAACTGATAATAAACTTTTCACATGTTATTTATTTGTGATCTATTCCCCAAACTGATAATAAACTTTTCACATGTTATTTATTTGTGGTCTATTCCCCAAACTGATAATAAACTTTTCACATGTTATTTATTTGTGATCTATTCCCCAAACTGATAATAAACTTTTCACATGTTATTTATTTGTGGTCTATTCCCCAAACTGATAACAAACTTTTGACATGTTATTTATTTGTGGTCTATTCCCCAAACTGATAATAAACTTTTCACATGTTATTTATTTGTGATCTATTCCCCAAACTGATAATAAACTTTTCACATGTTATTTATTTGTGATCTATTCCCCAAACTGATAATAAACTTTTCACATGTTATTTATTTGTGGTCTATTCCCCAAACTGATAACAAACTTTTCACATGTTATTTATTTGTGATCTATTCCCCAAACTGATAACAAACTTTTCACATGTTATTTATTTGTGATCTATTCCCCAAACTGATAATAAACTTTTCACATGTTATTTATTTGTGATCTATTCCCCAAACTGATAATAAACTTTTCACATGTTATTTATTTGTGGTCTATTCCCCAAACTGATAACAAACTTTTCACATGTTATTTATTTGTGGTCTATTCCCCAAACTGATAATAAACTTTTCACATGTTATTTATTTGTGATCTATTCCCCAAACTGATAATAAACTTTTCACATGTTATTTATTTGTGATCTATTCCCCAAACTGATAATAAACTTTTCACATGTTATTTATTTGTGATCTATTCCCCAAACTGATAATAAACTTTTCACATGTTATTTATTTGTGGTCTATTCCCCAAACTGATAATAAACTTTTCACATGTTATTTATTTGTGGTCTATTCCCCAAACTGATAATAAACTTTTCACATGTTATTTATTTGTGGTCTATTCCCCAAACTGATAATAAACTTTTCACATGTTATTTATTTGTGGTCTATTCCCCAAACTGATAATAAACTTTTCACATGTTATTTATTTGTGATATATTCCCCAAACTGATAATAAACTTTTCACATGTTATTTATTTGTGGTCTATTCCCCAAACTGATAACAAACTTTTCACATGTTATTTATTTGTGGTCTATTCCCCAAACTGATAATAAACTTTTCACATGTTATTTATTTGTGATCTATTCCCCAAACTGATAATAAACTTTTCACATGTTATTTATTTGTGATCTATTCCCCAAACTGATAATAAACTTTTCACATGTTATTTATTTGTGGTCTATTCCCCAAACTGATAATAAACTTTTCACATGTTATTTATTTGTGATCTATTCCCCAAACTGATAATAAACTTTTCACATGTTATTTATTTGTGGTCTATTCCCCAAACTGATAACAAACTTTTCACATGTTATTTATTTGTGGTCTATTCCCCAAACTGATAATAAACTTTTCACATGTTATTTATTTGTGATCTATTCCCCAAACTGATAATAAACTTTTCACATGTTATTTATTTGTGATCTATTCCCCAAACTGATAATAAACTTTTCACATGTTATTTATTTGTGATCTATTCCCCAAACTGATAATAAACTTTTCACATGTTATTTATTTGTGGTCTATTCCCCAAACTGATAATAAACTTTTCACATGTTATTTATATGTGATATATTCCCCAAACTGATAATAAACTTTTCACATGTTATTTATTTGTGATCTATTCCCCAAACTGATAATAAACTTTTCACATGTTATTTATTTGTGATCTATTCCTCAAACTGATAATAAACTTTTCACATGTTATTTATTTGTGATCTATTCCCCAAACTGATAACAAACTTTTCACATGTTATTTATTTGTGAACTATTCCCCAAACTGATAACAAACTTTTCACATGTTTTTTATTTGTGATCTATTCCCCAAACTGATAATAAACTTTTCACATGTTATTTATATGTGATCTATTCCCCAAACTGATAATAAACTTTACACATGTTATTTATTTGTGATCTATTCCCCAAACTGATAATAAACTTTTCACATGTTATTTATTTGTGATATATTCCCCAAACTGATAATAAACTTTTCACGTTATTTATTTGTGATATATTCCCCAAACTGATAATAAACTTTTCACATGTTATTTATTTGTGATATATTCCCCAAACTTCCATTTACATAAATTTTTTGGGCCATGTAGTCATAAAAATTACTTCATCTGATTTATTCCATGTATAATTGTGTATCATGCTGCCACAGAGAAATATGCTAACAACTTTTGACTGAATACTTAAAATTAAACTGTTCTGCATACTTCTGAAATGTATTTCTCAAATGATATACTAATGCAATGTATTTCCTTTATGATATACTAATGCAATTATTTCCCTTAGGATATACTAATGCAATTATTTCCCTTAGGATATACTAATGCAATGAATTTCCCTTAGGATATACTAATGCAATGTATTTTCCTTATGATATACTAATGCAATTATTTCCCTTATGATATACTAATGCAATGAATTTCCCTTAGGATATACTAATGCAATTTACTTCCCTAATGATATACTAATGCAATTTACTTCCCTTATGATATACTAATGCAATTATTTCCCTTAGGATATACTAATGCAATGTATTTCCCTAATGATATACTAATGCAATGTATTTCCCTTAGGATATACTAATGCAATGTATTTCCTTAATGATATACTAATGCAATTTACTTCCCTTATGATATACTAATGCAATGTATTTCCCTTAGGATATACTAATGCAATGTATTTCCCTTAGGATATACTAATGCAATGTATTTCCTTAATGATATACTAATGCAATTTACTTCCCTTATGATATACTAATGCAATGTATTTCCCTTAGGATATACTAATGCAATGTATTTCCCTAATGATAAACTATTTCCCTTATGATATACTAATGCAATGTATTTCCTTTAGGATATACTAATGCAATGTATTTCCCTTAGGATATATTAATGCAATGTATTTCCCTTATGATATACTAATGCAATGTATTTCCCTTAGGATATACTAATGCAATGTATTTCCCTTAGGATATACTAATGCAATTTACTTCCCTTATGATATAGTAATGCAATTATTTCCCTTATGATATACTAATGCAATGAATTTCCCTTAGGATATACTAATACAATTTACTTCCCTAATGATATACTAATGCAATTTACTTCCCTTATGAAATACTAATGCAATGTATTTCCCTTAGGATATACTAATGCAATGTATTTCCCTAATGATAAACTATTTCCCTTAGGATATACTAATGCAATGAATTTCCCTTAGGATATACTAATGCAATTTACTTCTCTAATGATATACTAATGCAATTTACTTCCCTTATGATATACTAATGCAATGTATTTCCCTTAGGATATTCTAATGCAATGTATTTCCCTAATGATATACTAATGCAATGTATTTCCCTAATGATAAACTATTTCCCTTAGGATATACTAATGCAATGAATTTCCCTTAGGATATACTAATGCAATTTACTTCCCTAATGATATACTAATGTAATTTACTTCCCTTATGATATACTAATGCAATGTATTTCCCTTAGGATATACTAATGCAATGTATTTCCCTAATGATAAACTATTTCCCTTATGATATACTAATGCAATGTATTTCCCTTAGGTTATACTAATGCAATGTATTTCCCTAATGATATACTAATGCAATGTATTTCCCTTATGATATACTAATGCAATGTATTTCCCTAATGATAAACTATTTCCCTTATGATATACTAATGCAATGTATTTCCCTTAGGATATACTAATGCAATGTATTTCCCTAATGATATACTAATGCAATGTATTTTCCTTATGATATACTAATGCACTAAGTAACACAAGCCATTTTTGAGAAACCTGTTGAAGCCAGTAGATATCCCAAAATAAGTTCAACCCAACTTTTGGTAAAGGGGTGAACAAATTGTCTGGAAACATTCATATTGTTTTGTAACATAAAACACAAAAGAGTCAACAAATATTTTCTTACTGAGTTTACAGATAATATGGTACATTGCATCAAATGGAATTTAAAAAAAAAATATTATGACATTCCTTTAACTACAATGTACTATATAATAAAGGAACACAGCCTACAAAAGTTCCAGATTAGTTTTTAATTTTGCATGAGAAATAAACATACCTGCATAAATCTTTCTGAGATACAGATTCAAGAAATGTTCTGTGGTACTTGGCATCTCAAACATAACAACATAAAATACCAGAAATTTTACACTTAATCCTCACCATGATGCTGCAAATGTGTTGGCCAGAAAAGAGATACCTATCTCTGACCAATGTAATAAAGAAGTGTCTGTCAGAATTTTCACACCTATGTCTCACCATGTCTCCCTCAGACGTGTCTCACAGAAATATGACACCTACTTCTCACCCATGCGATAAAGAAATCTGGCTGTTTTGCTAACCTTACTTTTCTTATCTCAGTCTAGTCATCTCAGACCAGTCATCTCAGTCAAGGTGTACATGTGCTCAGAACTACTTTTAAAAAAGAAACCTTGTTGTCTTCTGCTGTGCCTGATGTAGTTGTACTAAAATCAAGCAACAACAACAACAGCAACAAATATATAACAAAAACATAGAAACTTAAGGGAAATCCATATTTGGGAACACACCATGCAAAAACATTTCGAGAAAGACAAAGACACAAACGCATACGATGTCGAGCTTTTTTGGTATAATGCTAGTTCGTTCCACACAGCATGGTCAATTTTATCCTCTATGCAGACCTAGCTCAGTATATTTTCCAGTCAGCATCATTAAATGTAGCTAAAGTTACCTAACTAGTTTTAAATACTTTGTATAACACAAATTATATACTGTTTACTACATTTAATCATGCTGACCTGATAAATGGCTGCTACAGATAGGATAAAATTCTCAATGCTGTGTGAAATGAACTATAACAGAAAACACTGATCCATGCACATAGACTATAGACCTATACTATTTCATTGCCTCCCAACTCTCTTAACAAACATGGAACACTTAGTACCAGCCAGAAATGTGTTATATAAAACATGCTTTATTCTAATTTTGTTAATCATCTCCATTGTGCCCCGGTTAAATAAAAAATATAACTACAATATTTAAAGACAAATAATGCACTTACCAGCCAGAAGGAATCATTTATCCATCAACACCTTAATCCATAAGCAAATTTCACTGTAGCACTTGCCATATTTCCAGGACAGAAAAATAAATGTTCAAAGAATCCATGAACTTGAAAGTTTTGCAAATGGTTATCCACTTGAGTCCGTTTTTGGAGGGTATATTATACAAGGGGTAATTTCACAATCAGTATTAAAAACAACACAAGTATGTCACAAACAGTTTCACTTCCTCCAAAGAAAAGAATAGTTATATACGATGGTGACTCAGATCTCTAATTACCCATGAATAATCAAAAGCAAGATGTTACTCTTCATTACAGCTTGTACTAAGTATAACTACAGTAGAGCTGAGGAATATTTAAATAAAACTTTTCAGAATTGGAACTGATGAAAATAAAACAATTTCTTGTAATAAATATTAATTATTTATTGTCAATTTCATATAACATCCATTTATTAAATGTGATAATACCTCATTACTATGCGACATTTTATGCTGTTATATTTCTTTGCTCACACATATAAACTGTGTACTTTGGATGCAACAGTCACACCACAGCCCTCATTAACATATATATATTCATGCACCACATGTAAACATTGGATGTGAACACTAAGTAAAGAATTCTTTTTACTTTAAAGGAAAATACTGGGTGAGAAAAATAATCAACATTGGGGTTTGGACCGAGACAAGAAAATCCCAGTTGCGGGGTTATATTATATGTCTCCCCACTCGGGCAAGCCTCGTGGGGAGACAAATAATACAAACCCTTGACTGGGATTTCCTTATCTTGATCCAAACCCCAACATAGATTCTATATGTCTCACCATGCTAATGCATATGTGTCAGTCAAAAGTGTGACACTTATGTTTCTCTATGCTAATGCAGGTGTGTCTGTGAGAAATATGATACCTATGCTTCACCAGCTATCCCAATTAAAATATGTAAAAATGAACTTGAAAATTGTAACAAGCTCAGCGAATCAGATGTAAGATTACATCATTAATATGCATGCTTCTTGCTCATTATCAAACTTGTCCAAGATATTTATGACACAAGCATATATTTGAAGTTTGATAAAAGTTGAATCAGAAATATGGCCACCAAGTGGTAACTTGCTCAACCAATCAGATGCAAGATAACATTATTCTCGTGCTTGAATCTTGCTCATTATTGAACTCATCTGAGATCTTTGTGATACAAGTATATATTCCACATTACTGAACTCATCTGAGATCTTTGTGATACAAGTATATATTCCACATTTGATCATATCCAATAACACCCAATGGTATGCACTAATATCACTCATTATAGACCTTCTCTAAGACTTTGAGGATTAACCAACTGAAATTGAATTAGAACTATGGACTCCATGGAGGTAAGAAGCAACTACTGACAGACAGGTGCATGCTGAATGCAGTACAATACCTCAAACTCACTTGGCCTTATGGCTGATAGATGCATGTTGAATACAGGGCAATACCTCGAACTCACTTGGCCTTATGGCTGAAAATAGATGCATGCTGAATACAGGGCAATACCTCAGACTCACTTGGCCTTATGGCTGAAAATAGATGCATGCTGAATGCAGGGCAATACCTCAAACTCACTTGGCCTTATGGCTGAAAATAGAATCATGCTGAATGCAGGCCAATACCTCAAACTCACTTGGCCTTATGGCTGAAAATAGATGCATGCTGAATGCAGGGCAATACCTCAAACTCACTTGGTCTTATGGCTGAAAATAGATGCATGTTGAATGCAGGGCAATACCTCAAACTCACCTGGCCTTATGGTTGATAGATGCATGTTGAATGCAGGCCAAAACCTCAAACTCACTTGGCCTTATGGTTGATAGATGCATGTTGAATACAGGCCAATACCTCAGACTCACTTGGCCTTATGGCTGAAAATAGATGCATGCTGAATGCAGGCCAATACCTCAGACTCACTTGGCCTTATGGCTGAAAATAGATGCATGCTGAATGCAGGCCAATACCTCAAACTCACTTGGCCTTATGGCTGAAAATAGATGCACGCTGAATGCAGGGCAATACCTCAAACTCACTTGGTCTTATGGCTGAAAATAGTTGCATGTTGAATGCAGGGCAATACCTCAAACTCACTTGGCCTTATGGTTGATAGATGCATGTTGAATGCAGGCCAAAACTTCAAACTCACTTGGCCTTATGGTTGATAGATGCATGTTGAATACAGGCCAATACCTCAAACTCACTTGGCCTTATGGCTGAAAATAGATGCATGCTGAATGCAGGCCAATACCTCAAACTCACTTGGCCTTATGGCTGAAAATAGATGCATGCTGAATGCAGGCCAATACCTCAAACTCACTTGGCCTTATGGCTGAAAATAGATGCATGCTGAATACAGGCCAATATCTCAAACTCACTTGGCCTTATGGCTGAAAATAGGTGCATGCTGAATGCAGGCCAATACCTCAAACTCACTTGGCCTTATGGCTGAAAATAGGTGCATGCTGAATGCAGGCCAATACCTCAAACTCACTTGGCCTTATGGCTGAAAATAGGTGCACGCTGAATGCAGGCCAATACCTCAAACTCACTTGGCCTTATGGCTGAAAATAGATGTATGCTGAATGCAGGCCAATACCTCAAACTCACTTGGCCTTATGGCTGAAAATAGATGCATGCTGAATTCTGGGCAATACCTCAAGCACAGCTGCCTCATGGTAATATTTTTAACTTACCAGCTAAATCTTTCTTGCTTTCTTTCTGGATTGATATTAGCCCTAATGCTCTTTTATGAAGATGTGCTAGCTTTGCTATGTTTTTATCATTTGAATTACCCCATACTGTATTACAGTAGTCTAAATAGGGTTGTATGTAACTGTTATAAAACAGTTTTCTGTGCCTTTCAGGGACAAAATGTCTATCCTACTGAGAAGCCACAAACTTGAATTGACTTTTTTACTGATGTTTGATATGTTCAGTCCATGATAGGCTATTATCTACCAAAACACCAAGTAGTCTATCATGACAGACCATTTGCAAATTTTTATCCTTCCATGTCAGACATAGTTCATCACTATCAAGATTTGTCCTTTTTTGCCATGTTGAGATAAGTAATATTTTAGTTTTACCAGTATTTACCACCATGCCATTGCATGTGCACCACTTTTCCAGTTTGTTTAGTGCATTCTGTAAAGAAATTTAGAGTTCATGCTTTGTGTTTTGGATGTCTGACAATGTTGTGCCATCTGCATAGAGATCTGTAGATGATATTGAGTCTCTCAGTAAAAGCAGTAGGTCATTAATAAATAAAATGAATAGTAGTGGACCTAGAATTGCGCCTCGTGGTTACCTCTATATCTAATTGTTCCAGGTTCAGACAGAACATTATTGATGTAAACATGTTGTGTTCTCTCACTTAAGTAAGAAGTAAACCATCTAATTGTTCTTTCATTACATTGGTAGATTTTCAGTTTCTTCAAAATGATTTCATGATGCACCAGTCAAAAGCTTTCCTGAAATCTACAAATACAAATCCTATTATTCTACCTTGGTCAAGTGCTTGAAACCATTTATCAGTTAGGGAGATCAAGGGAGTCTCACAGGAATATTTCTGTCTAAAGCCTGATTGATTAGGGTGTAACAGCAAGTGTTTGGTTAAATATGACAAGAATGAGTCATGGACATGTTTTTTAATCAATTCTGACAAGTTTGGTAGTATTGAGATTTGGTTGGTAGTTATCAGCGTCATCCTTAAAACCAGATTTGTGAATAGGAGTTACTTTTGCAGTTTTCCATATTTTGGGGACAGATGAGGTTGCAATACTTAAATTAATTATGAATGTTATGCTATCTACAATAGCAGAGGCAGAAGATTTAATGAGTCGTGGACCAATCTGATCAAGTCCTGTAGCTTTCTTGGTATCAAGTTCACTGAGACATTTTTTAACAAAGTTTTTTGATAGTGGTGGGACAGAGAAACATATCTCCTAGGAGACTTTGCTGCTACAGAACTTTTTCAGTTCATTAAAATTGTTTTCTATCACTGGTTCTTTTAACTTTGTGGTACTGTTGGTGAAAAAATCACTGAACACTTTGCAATGTTAGTGTCATCAGTGACTATGGTGTCATTTACCAGAAGCGAGTAAATTTTATTTGTCTGATCTTTGTGTGTTCCTCCAGTTAGTTCATTGAAGACTTTCCAAATGGAGTTTGTGTTGCTCTTTTTGTTTTCAAGCAATGATTGATAATAATTTTTTTAGCTTTTTTAATCATGCTTGTTATTTTTATTTTATTTCTCCATACTTTATATTGTGCATGGTTTCCCATAGCCTTGAATTGGTCTCATGTTTTCATAGCATCTAGGATTTCAGTAGTAAGCCAATTAGGTTGAATTTCGGTCTTTACTCGTATTTTCAGTGGTGCATTTTGGCTGATAGATGCATGCTGAATGCAGGGCAATACCTCAAACTCACTTGGCCTTATGGCTGACAGATGCATGTTGGATGCAGGGCAATACCTCAAACTCACTTGGCCTTATGGCTAACAGATGCATGCTGAATGCAGGGCAATACC
This sequence comes from Sinohyriopsis cumingii, assembly GCA_028554795.2. Taxonomy (NCBI): domain Eukaryota; kingdom Metazoa; phylum Mollusca; class Bivalvia; order Unionida; family Unionidae; genus Sinohyriopsis; species Sinohyriopsis cumingii. The sequence goes on along the minus strand of CM068828.1, from coordinate 154,940,151 downwards.
TCAAACTCACTTGGCCTTATGGCTGACAGATGCATGCTGAATGCAGGGCAATACCTCAAACTCACTTTGCCTTATGGCTGACAGATGCATGCTGAATGCAGGGCAATACCTCAAACTCACTTGGCCTTATGGCTGACAGATGCATGCTAGATACAGGATAATACCTTAATCTCCTTTGGCCTCATTGGCAGATGAACTCAATATGTAAAATGTGGTAATGGCATTAGGTCCTGATATATTAATGCAAAGATAGATATAAAATTTTCATCAGTCTACCATAATTACAATTTGGAAAATTACGCTAACAAGATTGGTTAAAAAAAGTGAAAAAATCTGACAAATTGTTACGATGATCTGAAAACTAATCAGGCCATTAACTTTTCAGCATAATATAGTGGCAAAATTGTATGGCACTACATTTTGAATGAATGAATATATGTAAAGCGAAATGCCCCTTTCTGCTGCTGCAGCAGGAGCATAAAAGGGATTGGTTAAGATTTCTATCAAAAATCAATATTAAGATACATGGAACCAGAAATAAGTTCATATAATATAAATGTTCCATCCAAATAACTTTTGGATAATGGTGTTGTTCTCACAAAGACAGACACACATTGAGTTGCATGGCTTTGCATTCAACACCACCTGACGCAATGACCTAAATGATAAGGTGTTACACACACACACACACACAAACACACATAAATAAAGAATACAACCTTGACCATACACAGTACTGCATCTCTCGAATTCCAAAACATAGCATTGTCTTGTATGTTTCTGACATAAATAATTGCATTTCAAAGCTAAATCTTCAATAATGTAATATTTAGACTCTGCTTTCAAAGAACTGTGTATTTCCCTGAATATAACTGTGCCCAATGGTTCAGGTAAAGAGACAATCTGATAAAGTGGTACAGCAATGTCTGCAATTATTTCCCCATGACAGGTTAACTTAAAGTTCCTCTAAAAAGTCACAGGGCGAAGTCATTTTTGGCTTCCTAACAGAAGAATGCAAAGTCTACATTTTTTAAGGCGATTTCGTTGCCCATGTCGCCTGGTAGCGTGACCCCTGATATATAGAGATGGATGGAAAGACAAGAGAAACGTTACATTTATGTACCCTTAACATTACATGTGTGTGCCCTTTAACATGTCATTTATGTGCCCTTTAACATTACATGTGTGTGCCCTTTAACATGTCATTTATGTGCCCTTTAACATTACATGTGTGTGCCCTTTAACATGTCATTTATGTACCCTTAACATTACATGTGTGTGCCCTTTAACATGTCATTTATGTGCCCTTTAACATTACATGTGTGTGCCCTTTAACATGTCATTTATGTACCCTTTAACATTACATGTGTGTGCCCTTTAACATGTCATTTATGTACCCTTAACATTACATGTGTGTGCCCTTTAACATGTCATTTATGTGCCCTTTAACATTACATGTGTGTGCCCTTTAACATGTCATTTATGTACCCTTAACATTACATGTGTGTGCCCTTTAACATGTCATTTATGTGCCCTTTAACATTACATGTGTGTGCCCTTTAACATGTCATTTATGTGCCCTTTAACATTATATGTAGGTGCCCTCTGACAATAAATTTGTGTGTCCTTTAACATTACATATATGTTCGCTATTACATTAATGGGATATAACTCACCAGCCATGATCTTCTCAGAAATCTGTTCCATGGTAAGTTTCTGGTTTGTCATCGTCTTTCTATCAAGCTCAATTCTATGTAGCCAAGGAGAGATTCGTTTTATATCAAAGTCAGGCATTTTATAGTATACACTGACCCATTCCTGATCTTCAGAAATCACAGTGTTTAGTGGGTCTGGGTCATAGTAAATGGCTGTGTTACTGGTCACCTTTCTAAGGGTTGTATGCTCCAGTCGACACAGGACATCCTACAAAACATGAAGAGTCCATGTTGATCAAATCCATTGCTGAAAACAACTAGACTTAAAAGAAAATATCTATTAGAAAAATGCATACGTGTAACAGAACAGAAACATCAGCTTAGGACGAATCAGGAGATTTGCAAAATTTTATCAGGCATTCTGACATTAGGCATTCTGACATTAGGCATTTTGACATTAGGCATTCTGACATTATGCATTCTGACATCAGGCATTCTGACATTAGGCATTCTGACATTAGGCATTCTGACATCAGGCATTCTGACATTAGGCATTCTGACATCAGGCATTCTGACATTAGGCTTTCTGACATCAGGCATTCTGACATTAGGCATTCTGACATCAGGCATTCTGACATTAGGCATTCTGACATCAGGCATTCTGACATTAGGCATTCTGACATCAGGCGTTCTGACATCAGGCATTCTAACATCAAAAGAGGGAGGATTTTCAATAAGAATGTGATGTTTTCATTGTGGTTCATATCTTCAACTCTGCTACCCTAATGAGGACCCAAAGGTCGCTAGGTCACCAGGTCACTAGGTCACCAGGTGAGTAGTTTTCATCAATCTGTATGAGAATTTTTGTAAGCTTTCTGAGTCTGGGAATATTATTTTGATTCAATATGAAAATGGTCTCCTACATTAGACAGCAGATTATGTTTGGCTATAAAAAGTTGGCAAATAATGTCTCAGCATGAATATCTTTTTTATCATATTTGCAGTCGTATTCAATATACTTTCATGATAGAGTGTCTACATGATACATAATGCCATTCTTTAAAACAGAATGGGTAAAAAGCATATTCATGTCCTTTGATTCCAAAAACTGAAATATCCATTTCTATTCATCACTGAATTTTTGGTACAATATTTTGGTTGCTCTGATTTTGGTATTTTAGCACTGGGAGACAAAGCATGCTTAGACATCTTGACAGACTTTATTCACCTATGCCTAAGAGACCTTGTTTTAAAGAGCTCTTTAGCAGTCCAGACATAATTAATTAACATCTTTAATCTAGTCCAAATTACATTTGATGACACATACTGTAGATTATATTCCATCTCGACAAATTCAAGCACCAAAACAGAACCAAATCTGCTGATGGAGCACTTTAGTAATCCAGCCATAATTAACATTTGTAATCTAGTCCAAATTACTTTTCATCACACGTTATAGACTATATTCTGTCTTGACAAATTTAAGAACTGAAGCAGCCCTGAAAAAAGAATCAAACTATAAATTGTTCTATACTGATTAAGCTATTGGAATTACCTCTTATCACACATAGTCTAATCTATGATGACAAACTTCAAAAACAAAACCCAACTGACCTTGGTGATAGAATAAACGAGGTATTATTTTATGGTGCTTGAAATTTTCCACTAAACTGACTTGCCCAGCTGAAGCTGGTCACATGATTGCAGTCAGTGTTACCATAAATATACTACACTGGAAGCAAGATGTGAAAAACAAAATGGGAAAAACTTAAATTTCCCATAATCACAGTACACCCACCCATACAGGATGTATCATGTATCACTCTGGTTCCATGCTCACAGTATGCACAACCATACATGATGTATCATGTATCACCTGGTTCCATGTTTATTGTACACACACACATGATGTATCATGTATCACACTTGTTCCATGCCCATTGTACACACACACACATAAAATGCATCATGTATCAACCTTGTTCTATGCTCATAGCACACCCACCCACACAGGATGTATCATGTATCACCCTTGTTCTATGCTCTCTGTACACACACACACACACACACATTCTTGTATTTGGTGGATATAGAGGACGTGTATGGAACTGCGTACCGAGGACATTTGTTCTGGTGATGTTAGAGCAAAATCAAATACTGCTTGAGGCAGTACATTAACAAGAAATGGTGATGTATCAAGGAGGGAACTGTATTAATCACTTCTAAGAAATATGAAATTTAGCAGTGCAAGCGAGGACGCACATGTTTACACAAATTTTCTGTATCATCCATACAAACTAAGGATGCACACTATTTGACAAAATCACAGAGGCCATGGGCATTCGTACATTATAACCAACAAGGATATATTTGCACATCTAATCCAGTCTTAACAATCAGTACGACCGCTCAGGTGGCCTAGTGGTTTGAGCGTCCGCCTCGGATGCAGGAGGTTGCGGGTTAGAACCCAGGCAGACCCATAACAAAGACATGACAATGGTACTAACAGCTGCCTCGCTAGTCGCTCAGCATTACGAGGTTAGTGTTATGACTTAGTCAGCCTGGTGTAAAAATAATGTGACTGCGTGTGACATCATGCTACATGTATGTGGCATAATGCCCCAATGATAGACATCACTATAAATTGCCACACTGTAGACACTGTAGCGATATGATTGAAAGATTGTTAAAGCTACGTTAAAATCAAATCGAAATCACATACTAGTATTAAGTAACTGTAACCTCTTTAATAGTTTCAACTACAACTGGTCTTTAGAGCAATTACATTATTTTTTGAATATATATCTTGTTGTTATCGACGGACTGATGAATTTATTGATTGAATGATTGTCCTGCAATTAGACTTTGGTACGACATAATACGCTTCGGACTAATCCATCACGTTGGAGATCATCTCGTAACAAATTTGGAATATGTGCATTTGGTTGTAGCACCCCGTTTTAAAGAATTCTTAGATTTGTGTGATTACTTGTTTGATTGTTGGAACTCGATGCAATGGACACATTCCTTAGCCTAAATTATTAGCCACTGAGTAGGAGCAAATGTCACGGAGTGATGTATTAGTGAGTTTCCATGATGCCATGGTTGACTTTTAGTGAATTCAGGTCAAAACGGCAAGCGTGTCCCTGGAGTAATATAGTCCCTATTAAAACCTAATGGTGTACATTGGTTGTGTGACTGCAGTGGCAGTATTTATGGCATGAAACCGGTAAATTACACAAAAGAATAAACAAGAAGGGACTTGGCCGATACCGTTTATGTTGCCATGGTGGAAATGTGATGTAGTTGTACTGGCGAAATGTGCCTTGAAACCATAAATTGACTGGCCAAAGGTGGCACAGGAAAAATAGTTCCCTGTGTTAGAGGATAGTTGTATAGTTTCTATGGCGTGAACTGCTGACAGTACGGAAAGTTGATGAAGAGAAACCATGCAGATGTGTGGTTGATAGATATTTGTCAAATTTTGAGATATGTGGTCTTGCATTGATTAGCGAAAAATGTATGTATAGAATGGACACGTCAGGCTTTCTAATTTATAATCGAAGTTGTAGAGAAGTCTTTCGAAATTTGGGGTAAACTTATGACTTCTAGTGAAATCGTGCCAGGGATTGATACTGCTCCGTCAAGCAAATACCCCTGGATTATAGCAATACTATTTGGCTGGATTAGATCATTTATGGAAGGAAACTCGCCTTATTGGCAATGACTATTCGCTTTTTGATAAAATATAGTAATATCGTTGTTGCATAATACGCGTACAAATCTTCTCTCTTTCTTTCTTTATCTCTCTCTCTCTCTCTCTCGCATGTGCAGATGTAAAGTTGATAATAAGAATGAAAGTTTGTGTTAGCCATATTGTGTATTTCACGAGACTTTTTATTTTTCAAGTAACTTTGGTTGAATAAATCGATGATGCATACAACATTATTTCTGTTGTAATCTGTATAATGTTTTATCTCAACCTCACGGCAAAGAATAATGATAGACTAAAACATCGACAACAACAACAACAACAACAGCAACAACTTATCTATGTTAACTGAATCGAAACCTCTTAAAATGCTTTAAAGTTCAGTAATTGCAGAGGCAAAGAACAGAGTTCTATGAAAGTAGATGTATGCATAAGTTTAGTGGATGGAAATACTTGTCTAATACCTTTTTACAAACAGTTTATCCTGTTTTATTGTTTTGGAGCCATGAATGAACAAGAATATACTTTAATGATATAAGACTCTCTTGGTTCACCTTCAGAATCATTTAGTTTATACATTTGCTAATTCAAGGTACCACGTAAAGGTGTTTTGCATCGCTGATTGGAAGTTTTAAAGTTTTTTCGTCTTGTATTTACATGTTGTGTGTTGTTTTAATAAGACTTCATTTACAACAGAAATAGTGATACAGTAATTTATGATAAGTTCAGCAAATTTATCCAATCACCAATGGAAGCAAGTAAATACATTTAAAAGAACATTTAATGTATTCAAGAGTGTATGACTGCTTGCACGTTTAGTCACAGGTCTTAAGAGTGTAATAATGAAAACCATATTCGTGTAATTAAATGTTTCATTTTGGGACTGATCGTCTTGATGATAAATGTTTGACCTCTGTATAATATATTTATCTTTCTATATATTTACTGAAGTTCTGTGCATGTAACTTCCAAATTCAGTTAGTGATAATTCGATCTCACCGTGACGGGATTTTTCACTTGAATCACAAATGTTCTATCCTGTTTGAATACTAAATAGGCATATTATGAAATGGGGAGGATATAGCTCATTTAATAATCACAAAATAAATTTTCAAATCAAGGATGTCTTTTCAATATCTTAACGTGTGTAAAATCTCGCCGCACACAGGACGTTTTAACTTTACAGATGGGTCAGATAATTAGCAATTTCATTCCAACTCTACAATGAATTCATGTGTATTTCCAATAGCATTTTGATGTACTTCTTTCGTACATGGTCGTAGATTGGACATGTATGGTATGAATGTATCGCGAGTTTCCCAACACTATTGTCTCACATGTATGAAATATTAATAAAAATGGCAGGGACTGTTATATGCACCAGCTTATCTTCTTATAGTTTAGCTTAGTAGTTGGCATATGATGTTTGGATCTAAAGGGAGATAATACGTTTTTGCAACATGTAATTTGACAGTGGAGATCTCTCTACAAGTTTTCCACCGGGCAATCAAGGACATTATTTTGGGCATGTGTATCACCAACTTAGGAGGAAAGATACACTCCAAAATCATGAACAAGTACCAAGCATGTAAACAGGGACCTTCCTACAAATCATGATTTTACGTTATTCTAGGCTAAAATAGTTGGGAGAAGCAAGATATTACCATTTTTCCAACCAAGGACATCCTCGGTAGGAGGTGTGTCCTCGGTACGTTGGTATGTAATCTCATTAATGTCCTCGGTTTACACCAAATACAAATGCACACACACACAGAGGATGTATCATGTATCACCCTTGTTCCGTGCTCAAAGTACACACACACACACACACAGAGGATGCATTATGTATCACCCTTATTCCATGCTCATAGCACACCTGCCCACACAGGATGTATCATGTATCACCCTTGTTCCATACTCACTGTACACACACATAGGATGTATCATGTATCAGCCTTGTTCTATACTCATAGCACACCCACCCACACAGGATGTATCATGTATCACCCTTGTTCCATGCTCACTGTACACACACATAGGATGTATCAGTATCACCCTTGTTCCATGTTCATAGCACACCCACCCACACAGGATGTATCATGTATCACACTTGTTCCATGCTCACTGTACACACACATAGGATGTATCAGTATCAGCCTTGTTCTATGCTCATAGCACACCCACCCACACAGGATGTATCATGTATCACCCTTGTTCTATGCTCACTGTACACACACACACACACACACACACAGATGATGTATCATGTATCACCCTTGTTCCATGCTCACTGTGCACACACACACACACACATACACACACACACAGATGATGTATCATGTATCACCCTTGTTTCATGCTCACTGTGCACACACACACACACACACACACACACACAGAAGATGTATCATGTATCACCCTTGTTCCGTGCTCAAAGTACACACACACACACACACAGAAGATGCATCATGTATCACCCTTGTTCCATGCTCATAGCACACCCACCCACACAGGATGTATCATGTATCACCCTTGTTCCATGCTCACTGTACACACACATAGGATGTATCAGTATCAGCCTTGTTCTATACTCATAGCACACCCACCCACACAGGATGTATCATGTATCACCCTTGTTCTATGCTCACTGTACACACACACACACACACACAGATGATGTATCATGTATCACCCTTGTTCCATGCTCACTGTACACACACACACATACACACACACACAGATGATGTATCATGTATCACCCTTGTTTCATGCTCACTGTGCACACACACACACACACACACACAGATGATGTATCATGTATCACCCTTGTTCCATGCTCATAGTACACACTCACAATGGACAATATATGTGATATCAATATTGTCTGCTCATGTATCACATACTGAAGGCAGTAGACTGTTGTTGATGTATGTCCAATTACAAATGTATTAAGGCTTATTTCTTGTTTCTTGTTTACATTTCAAGTTAAATCTAAGGTCTGAAACTACTAATGATTAAATTTTAGCCCTATTGTAATAGAAAATAACTATATTTTAATAAAAAATAACTATATTGTAATAAAAAATAACTACATTGTAATAGAAAATAACTACATTGTAATAAAGACAATGACTATAAAGCTGAAAAACCAACATTACAAGAATATGCATTACCAACTCTGCTCATGAGAACATTTCTCCAAGTCAAATGTTTCTCATGACAGACATATAAATAATAGTTGTGAACACATTCTGAAATCATGAAACAAAACAAAACAAAAATATACACATCTTTAACTACCATTCAGCACAGCTCACCACTCCCCTCACTTGAATTTCCTCACATAGTAGGCATCACCAGTATAAAGAATTTAAATTATACCTTCGCTTTCTCAGCATCACGAGCAGCCTGGCCAACAAGAAACACAGTAAGGGAAGGTGTTTTGGGCTTCTTTGAAATGTTGATAATCTCCTTTAACCTGGGTACACCTAGAGTCACGTTCTTTGCTGACACACCAGCATAGTGGAATGCACTGATTGTCATTTGGGAGCCTGGTTCTCCAAATGATTGAGCAGCAAGGACTCCCACCATTTCACCTGGATGTACCTGAGGCAGATTATTGAGTTCTAAGGTACCTTTTAAGTAAAATATTGTTTAACGAAGTGCTTAAAAATTTAACAAGCATACTATATATAGTATATTGTCTTCCTACCCCATATTAAGTCTTCCATGTAGGCATTAGAAGGTCATGATTAACTCTGAAACTAACTGACCAATCAAACTCAATGACTCTGACGTGTAAAGGTATTTGGTCTTGAATGAAACCATTAGTTTATTATTAGGCTTACAATGACCCTGACCTTTGGCCTTTAGACATGAAAATCTAAAAGCAAGCCATCCACAAATTTTGGCTAAATACCTTACTGTTGAACAGAAGTTACTGTGCAAAACCCATTTTCCTTTGAGTCATAATGACCTTGAACTTTAACTCTTCATAAGGCATCTTCCTTACCTATAGTAAAAACCCTTCACCAGCTCTGGTCAAGGTATGTAGTTTAGTGACCTTGGTCTTTGACCTTTTAACTCCAAAAATCAATAGGCTTTGTACCCAAAATGTAAGACAACCATCAACTTTGTTACATGGTTGACAATTGAAATGTTTCTGCAGAAATCACTTTTTATTTTTAGCCACAGTGATCTTGAACTTTTGACACCAAATGGATAAAAAGGCTTCTTCCTTACTCTGAGTTTAGTCTGAGACTGAAGCAAAAATAAAGATTTTGTACAGAAACCATTTTCATCTTCCAGTCACACTGAACATTGACTTTTACCTTTCATTCTAGTCACACTGAACTTGGCCATTGACATTTTTTCCAGTCACATCGAACTTGGCTCTTGACCTTTTATTCCAGTCACATTGAACTTGGCACTTGACCTTTCATTCCAGTCACAATGAACATGGCACTTGATCTTTCATTCCAGTCATACTGAACTTGGCCCTTTACCTTTCATTCCAGTCACACTGAACTTGGCCCTTTGCCTTTCATTCCAGTCACACTGAACATGGCCCTTTGCCTTTCATTCCAGTCACACTGAACATGGCCCTTTGCCTTTCAATCCAGACACACTCAACTTGGTCCTTTACCTTTCATTCCAGTCACACTTAACTTGGCCCTTTACCTTTCATTCCAGTTACACTGAACTTGGCCCTTTACCTTTCATTCCAGTTACACTGAACTTGGCCCTTTACCTTTCATTCCCTAAACTGGTAGACTTCTTTCAAACTCCAAGCACAAACCATCTCAAAAGTTTTGGTTAGTGCAATAAACAAGACTGCTAATGGGGGTGTGAAAAGTGTATTGCTTTTGAAATTTGACAGAAATGTTTGTACATTTAATTATGCCTCAAATATTGAAATGAATCAACTGGAAGAAGAAAAAAACACAGGGACTTCAAATATATCAACTGGATGAGACATAAGGACTTCAAATGTATCAACTGGAAAAAAAGCACAGGGACTTCAAATATATCAATTGGAAAAGACACTGGGACTTCAGATGCATCAACTTCAACAGACATATGGACTTCCAATGCATCAACTGGAAAAGATACAGGGACTTCAAATGTATCAACTGGAAATGACACATGGACTTCAAATGCATCAACTGGAAAAGACAGTAACTTCAAATGCATTACCTGGAATAGACAAATGGACGTCAAATGAATCAACTGGAAATGACAGTGACTTCAAATGCATCAACTAGAAATGACACATGGACTTCAAATGCATCAACTGGAAAAGATATAGAGACTTCAAATGCATCAGCTGGAAGAGACACAAGGACATCAAATGTGTCAACTGGAAAATAAGGTGATATAAAATGCATCAACTGGAAAGACACATGGACTTCAAATGCATCAAATGGAAAAGACACATGGACTTCAAATACTTCAAATGGAAAAAAGCACAAGGACTTTAAATATATCAACTGGAAAAGACATGGGACTTCAGATGCATCAACTTCAACAGACACATGGGACTTCCAATGCATCAACTGGAAATGATACAGGGACTTCAAATGCATCAACTGCATGAGACACATGGACTTCAAAAGCATCAACTGGAAATGACACATGGACTTCAAATGCATCAACTGGAAATGACACATGGATTTCAAATGCATCAACTGGAAAAGATAGTAACTTCAAATGCATTACCTGGAACAGACACGTGGACTTCAAATGAATCAACTGGAAATGACACATGTACTTCAAATGCATCAACTGGAAAAGATATAGAGACTTCAAATGCATCAACTGGAAAAGACACAAGGACATCAAATGTGTCAGCTGGAAAATAAGGTGATATAAAATGCATCAACTGGAAAGACACATGTACTTTAAATGCTTCAAATGGGAAATAGCACAAGGACTTTAAATATATCAACTTCAACAGATACATGGACTTCAAATGCATCCACTGGAAAAGATAGTAACTTCAAATGCATTACCTGGAATAGACACATGCACTTCAAATGCATCAACTGGAAAAGATATAGAGACTTCAAATGCATCAGCTGGAAGAGACACAAGGACATCAAATGTGTCAACTGGAAAATATGGTGATATAAAATGCATCAACTGGAAAGACACATGGACTTTAAATGCATCAAATGGAAAAGACACATGGACTTCAAATGCTTCAAATGGAAAAAAGCACAAGGACTTTAAATATATCAAATGGAAAAGACATGGGAGTTCAGATGTATCAACTTCAACAGACACATGGGACTTCCAATGCATCAACTGGAAATGATACAGGGACTTCAAATGCATCAACTGTGTGAGACACATGGACTTCAAAAGCATCAACTGGAAATGACACATGGACTTCAAATGCATCAACTGCATGAGACACATGGACTTCAAATGCATCAACTGGAAATGACACATGGACTTCAAATGCATCAACTGGAAAAGACAGCAACTTCAAATGCATCAACTGGAATAGACACATGGACTTCAAATGCATCAACTGGAATAGACACATGGACTTCAAATGCATCAACTGGAAAAGACAGCAGCTTCAAATGCATTACCAGAATAGACACTTGCACTTCAAATGAACCAGTTGCAAGAGAGACAGTGATTTCAAATGCATCAACTGAAAGAGATACATGGACTTCAAATGGATCAACCAGAAAAGACACAGGGACTTCAAATATATCAAACTGAAATTCCAGTGTACTTCAACTGGAAAGGATGTAGAGACTTACAAAATATCAACAAAATATCCAAAACAAGTGTACCATATATGCTCACTTATAAGATGTGTTGGAATACAAACAATAAAGACCTTGTCCTGCCACTGCACTACACTGCAGATAAGTGTCATTGGCACTCGAATACTGATTAGTCCAAATAAACTGCATAGACCCAGATCTGCCAGCACAGTATGTTGCAATTGAACTTGACAAGTACATATGGTATTTTATAGTCCATTGAAAACAATAATCCCACATTTTAAATTTGAATTAATCATCTGTCCTCTTCACTGCATTGTATCTATGAAGTGATATAAGGTATGAAAAATGATATCTGTCATGCTGCGATTCAGTCCAACATATTTTTACAAAACAAATTTCACCTCTGTCTGCATGGGTTCGAGCTGTATGCTATATGAAAATGAAGACAAATAATGAGACCTCACACCCTCGTCAGTATGCTGTATGCTATATGAAAATGACAACAAATAATGAGACCTCACACCCTTGTCAGTATGCTGTATGCTATATGAAAATGAAGACAAATAATGAGACCTCACACCCTCGTCAGTATGCTGTATGCTATATGAAAATGAAGACAAATAATGAGACCTCACACCCTCGTCAGTATGCTTTATGCTATATGAAAATGAAGACAAATAATGAGACCTCACACCCTCGTCAGTATGCTGTATGCTATATGAAAATGGAGGCAAATAATGAGACCTCACACCCTCATCAGAAAAAAAATAACAGTACAAAGTCTTATTTACAGAATGACATCCAAGTCTGTGACGTAAACCATTTTTCTCCATTCAGTCACAGTGACCAACTCTCCATCCTCAGGCTGGCTCTAGGATTTTCCCAGTAAAATGCATAGAGTTTGTTGACAAGTGATAAGTCCTTAAAAAAGCTGTATCCATGACCAATCTCAACCTTAATAACAAATATCACTCATGCTCAACATGGCTTCATTTTGACAATCCTGCTACATAAAAAAATTAATTGAATAAAACTGTACAATCACAAAAATTGAACATGCCATGAAAATTTAACAATCCAGAAATTTTCTCACATTCAATTTTTAACTCATTCATGAATATAATTTTTTAAGTCTAATGATCAAAACAAAATTAAACATTACAGAAGATAACAATTACACAGCAGGCATTCTCTCCAGCTAAGTCTGTACCTGAGCTTGCTGGAACCTTGTTTCTATTTCTCCCAACAACCATTCAAATGACTTGGCAGACAAACGGAACTCTTCTATGACTCTCTTGGAACACAGGGTAGAGCGAATGAGGATCTTCATTAAAAGGGTTGCATTTTCATTGGCCTGGATACTAAGCCTGTCTTCTCCTGGTACCACCACCAATTTTTTGCACAGCTCCTTGACACCTCCAGAAAATAGTTTAAACTGCAGTAATATCATTATTTGGGATAATTATGTGAGATTTAGCCAAAGCTGAGAGATAATTATATGGGATTTAACCAAAGTTGGGAGATTATTTTATGGAATTTAGCAAAGGTGGGAGATAATTATGGGGGAGTTAGCTAAAGCTGAGAGATAATTATGTGGAATTTAGGCAAAGATGGGAGATAATTATGTGGAATTTAGGCAAAGATGGGAGATAATTATGCTGGATTTAGCCAAATATGGGAGATAATTATGTGGGATTAGCCAAAGCTGGGAGATAATTATGTGGAATTTATACTAAGCTGGGAGATAATTGTTTGGGATTTGGCCAAAGCTGAGAGAAAAGCTGGGAGATAATTATGTGGATTTAACCAAAGATGGGAGATAAAATCTTAATAATACGGCATTCATAAGAATTTAGTTACATGCATTCCACAGACTCAACTAAAACAATTCTTAATCTGAATACCTTTTTTCCAAACCAAACTCTAATTGTACAAGTAAATCCAGTACAATCCAATTCATTACAGTACGTAGGTCATAAAATAGCTGCAATTTCAAAGGCATTTTCATCTCTAAGAAGTTGATTGAGTTTGAAAGAGAAACACAAAGTTTTTACTTCTATCAAAATGGATTGATATTGTATAACTGTAACAAAAAGTACTGATATTTTAGGATTTTAAAAAACATAAATATTTTATAATTGCAAAACCTACAGATTTTTCTCTAACTGTAACAAAATCAATAGATATTTCATAACTGTAACAAAATGGATAGATATTTTAGGAGTTAACAAATTTATTGTATGCAATTCAGTTTTATAGCCAAAAGCATCATGTAAGTGGTGTACTTGATCTTAAAATGTTTGACAGACAAGAAAACAGGCAACATGACTAAACTCACAAACTTGGGAACCATTATATACAAGACACTTTTTCAGCCAAAAATAAAACCAGGAAGAACTCAGTAACCGACATCTTACCTTCCACAATCTTGAGTGGATGGATATCAGTTGGCTTATATCTGTCAATCCTGAAGATCTTCCTTGCATTCCAGATCATCCTCTGCAAGTTGCAGGGCAGCACAATCTTGCTGTCACCAGATGGGAAGATCTGACGTAAGGCTTCTCGATCATCCTTCAGCTGATCCCATTCCTTCTCCAGTTCTTGTAATGTGTGATGATCTCCAAGCATGTCCTTGATGATGTCCTCTGTCAGGCATTTCCTTAGTTGTCTAAATTAAAATAATGTATACACTTGAAACTGTATTCCTCAAAATAAAGACTTTTTTCTTTTCTGATTCTATCATAACTATAATACTATTGATACTGATGGGCACAAATAATAATATTTGTACACCCTGGCACAAAACTAGTTCATAATAATAATATTTGTACACCCTGGCATAATACTAGTTCATTATAATAATATTTGTTCACCCTGGCATAATACTAGTTCATTATAGTAATATGTGTACACCCTGGTTTAATACTAGTTCATTACAGTAATATTTGTACACCCTGGCATAATATTAGTCCATTATAGTAATATTTGTACACCCTGGCATAATACTAGTTGATTATAGTAATATTTGTACTCCTGGGCATAATACTATTGCATAATAATACTATTTGTATTCCTGGGCACAATAGTTCATTTCAGTACTATTTGTACTCAGGGTACAGTAATAGCTCATTACTGTAATATTTTCACACATGGGTACAATACTAGTTCATTTCAGTATTATGTTTAATCATGGGCACAATAGTTCATTTCAGTACTATTTGTACTCAGGGTACAGTAATAGCTCATTACTGTAATATTTTCACACCTGGGTACAATACTAGTTCAACAGAGATTAAAAATGGCCGCCATGGTATGAGACTCTTAACCAGCTCCTGAAACATTCAGAAATACAGCTAAACAGAAGAAAATATACTAGCTATAAGTGCTACCAGCAACTAATTTAGGCAGTGCAAAAAGTGTCAGGGTAACTTAGTAAACTCAGTCTGTGGATATAAGTACAGATTTGCATTTTTGCATATTCAGACAAAAAGAACAGTAAAACAAATATGGCCACTTCTTCACTGTCTCAGTGGATCTACTCATATTTCAAATCAGATTCATCAGATTCATTTTCAGGATTTACCCAAGATGATCTCTTAAATGATACAAAGGATACAGACACACTCAATACTGAAGAGAAATATTCACTTGAAATAGATTCAACCTACCAAGATTGTGTAACACCAAAATCCAACATGGCTGACTCCTCTGACTCCTCTTCAGTTCAAAGCTTTCTTAAAATCCAACATAATATGCAGTGTATAACAATCACAGCTGACTCCAACAAAATTCCAACAATCAAGAAATTCTTGGATGAGAATCTACACTTTCAGCAGGGACACTCACACACGATGGACTGATCTATAAATCCATGGATACAGATTCTGCCACAGTAACTCTATACATAACAACTGGTAAAATTCATGTACAAGGGCCAGGCTACACAGAATGGTAAATTATTTTATCAACACTTGTCAGCAAATGGTAGACAGCACCACATTGAAATCAATTACCTCTCAGCCAAGGGCTTCAACACCCATCCCTGAAGCCCACAGATTTCCAAATCCAGTCAACAGTAACACAGCTTTACATGAAATAAGCCAGATTGCTATCAATGTGGAGGAAACTCCAGGACCCCAGTTTATGATAGGTGCAACAAATTCCTTTGAGTTCCATGGAACCCATAACCAGCCTTGTACCTCCATACAGTGCTTAGTAGTGATAGGTATTCTCCAGGCCCAAGTAGAAAGGTTAGAACAGGAACTCTCTGCACTAAAATCAAAGAGTCTACACAGTGTTCAAATGAATAAACCAGGTGCCAAAAAAGTGTGCCAGAAAACCCAGACAACACAATACACAAACATGTCAAAGGACCAGAAAGCATGTCAGGGCACTCAGACCATACCAAAACCAGCTATTAGAAAAAAATCATTATACACACAAACAGATGCAACCACACCAATTAAACAAGATGAGTCTCTTATACAGGTATTAGATGGGCAGAGCCAAAAGTTAGCTAAAGCACATGCTGTAAACACTGACCATCATGTGTCTCACTCAACATCAAATCCAGGTACTGAAGAAACTGTTCTAAAGACAACCTCGAATCACCCACAGCAAGAAGCTAAATTAAATACAAATACTAAATACAGCAGTCACCAAACTCTCAGTCAGTCTAGTCATGGAAAACAAGAAGTTCAAACAATGCATCTGAACCCCCCACTTGTCAAAATCAACAACATAGTTAAAGACAGATCTCTTCTCATAGGATCATCAATAATCAAAGGAGTAAGAACAAGAGGGTTATATAAAACTGACGTAAAAACTCATAGAGTTGCTACTATTAACACTATTACAGAAAAAATATTGGAAATGGATATATCACCATATCATACTGTAATTCTTCTCACTGGTGGCAATAATTACAGTAATGGCCAATCTCTGAAGGGCACCGAGGATGATTATGAAAGTTTTTTGTATGCCATCAGGTTTAAAAACGCAGAGTGTAAAATAATCATCTCAGGTCTACCGCCAAGAAGGGATGCACTTATGACTCAACTAAATGACACCCTAAGTATGTTGTGTGAAAATTTCCAAATACTCTTTGTTCCGCAATACTGGACCTTCTTCAAAGACAATCGAGTGAAACAACAATTATACCAGCGAGACCAAATCCACTTGTCCAACACAGGTACTGCCATGCTCCTTAGGAATATAGACCAGTACATAAGACTTATAAAAGGGGTTAGTCACGAGTCAGACAACTGCTTGTATTGTGGAGAGCACGGTCATGTAACACAGAGCAGCAGGGAAGTTCTACAGACCAGACGTTCCAGACCAAATAAAGCCTCCTACGAGAACTTTCTCCGTAGAAGCCTCAGATTTCAAAAATAAGCCTTCCCACGAAAATTAATTTGCGTAAATTCAACCCCGATTGCAATTTTTTGTGTGCAAATTCAATGATTCTAGACAAGGAAAAAAGGGGGGGGGGAATTTATTCTGGTGTCGATGAAGTTTACGAAGTTTGGCTGCAAGTTTCATGAATAAAATTGATCAAGACCGATTCGATATCTACTACGCGGATCATGAAGATTAATCGTGATAAAACCATGCGGTGTTGCCTGGGCGTGGCTGAAGAAAATTTTGAATTTGTTTATGTCCATATCGCCGTTGCACCAAGTCTGATGAATATTTCTCAGCGTGTGAGTATCTACGCCATTGAAAACCGACAAAATGTTACAATTGTCCCTAATTACCTTTGGAATTTGCGTATATCGCTGCGTCACGTAAATCACATCGGTGTTCTTGTGTCGGCCACGTGAGAATATCCTAGCCGGATTAGTTTGCTTATCCAGCATTACATCATCGAATACGACAAGATTATTAACATCGCCGTCTAAATTTTCCACGGATGGGGTTTCATTGATGTCTGTGATGAATTCTATTGTGCCTTCGTCGGTATTGTCGCTAAATTCTTTTAGTACTTGATAGCAACGCTGATCATCAACGGACGGCGCAACCAAATACAACTTATCCCATTTTAGCCATCGCATTATCAAATTTAGCAACAACTGCGTCTTTCCAGAGCCGGATGGACCAATAATTATCATCCTAATCGAATTTGGTAATACCGCGTTGTGTTTCGCTTGCTCGCGTTTCTTCGTGGCGGAAAAATCAATTACATTCATGTTACTAGAATATTATGGATCTATATTGTGTTAAGTGTCGCACTCGCACAGCTACGATAAATCCAACCGAAATCGTCACACGCAACAACAGAAACGCAATTGCAGGAGAATGCGAAGTTTGTAATACACGTAAATTCAAATTTGTAAAAAAAAAGGTAGAAAAATCGGAGGAGACATCGCATCCCTCTTGTCAAAATTACCCAGAACTCCCTGGGCAAAATATCCCGGAGAAAAACATCTGCCAGGATACAATTACTGCGGACCCGGCACAAGGCTAGATATAAGACTCAACGATAATAATCAACCAAATCCCGGCGAGGATCCAATAAACGCCATCGATAACGCGTGTTACTATCACGATCTTGCGTATCGCAGTGGGGATTTACAACAACGGCATCTCGCCGATGTCAGGTTAATTCATGCAATAGACGCAATTCCTAACAAAAATTTCAAAGAAAAATTGGCAACCTGGCTGGTAAAAGGCGCAATGAAAGGTAAATTAGTATTCGGCGCTGGTAAATAATAATGGAGCAAATATATTATTCTCCGCGAGGATTCTGGCAAGGAAAATCAGCAATAGCCAAACTCGCCAAGGCAGCAAAAGTAAAACAATCCACCGCTGAATCGTGGCTATCGAAACAGGCAATTTGGCAAATTTATCTTCCTCCGCCTAAGAAAATACCATATGCGAGTTTCTCTGTCAGTGTCCCTAATGAAGTTCATCAGGCTGATTTAATGTTTCTTCCTCATGATACCGTCAACGGAGTCACATACAAATACGTATTAACGGTTGTTGATATCGCAAGCAGATACAAGGAGGCCGAACCGTTATCAAATAAAACAGCAACAGAAATTTCAAGAGCGTTTGAGAAAATTTACTCACGATCTCCGCTGACTTGGCCGAAGCTTCTTCAAATTGATCCAGGACGAGAATTCCTCGGTGCGGTTACTACATTGATGAAGAAGAATAATGTTAAAATCCGACGCGGCATAGTTGGTGTTCATCGCAATCAAGCTATCGTCGAAAGATTCAACAAAACACTAGCGGAAAGATTATTCAGATATCAGTACGCGCGTGAATTTATTCAAGATAGTCGATCTCATGATTGGGTAACAAGATTACCTCACGTGATTGATGCGTTAAATAACGAGACAACGAGAACAATAGCAATGAAACCCGCAATTGCGATTACAAGATCGAATATACCCCTAAAGCGAGATTCCACAATTTCACCTGTGTTAGGTAGTGTCATTGTCAGGTATTTATATAAAGAAGGCGAGGCAGAGGGAGGCAGAAAAAGAGCAACCGATCCAAATTGGAGCGTAACAACACACAAAATATCAGCCGTAACAAGATCGTCAGGAAGACCAGCAATTTATTTTCTAGATTCACTAGCGCCACAACGCGGATTTACCAAAGAAGAATTACAAATAATACCGAAAGATACTCAACTACCGCCAGCGTCATTAATGTGAAACCGAATTCTACCTAACTGAGATAATTTTCTTACTCTTGACACGGCTAAATACACTAAATTTGACCAGGAAATTCTATCATCGACAATCCAAACTTGACCATCGACGGTCAATCCCTGCGACGAGTGTATCGTTGTTGCGTAGCCTAATTTCCATGGTGATCTTTCTGCGTTTATCGCGTCATTAACAAAATTAATATCAACAAGAATAATATCATTCAAAACTAAGATTTTTTCCTCTCCGCAGGGTAAAGTAACACTGATATTTTGTTTCCTGGTATCAGCGGGCCTGTAACACAATGGTACCTGTAATGTTGGAAATTTCTCGCAATGAAGCTTGAATAACATTTCCTGAATAACATCGCGAACAATTTTCCTACTAGCAACGATCAGATGATCGGGACGCCACAAATTAAGAAAAATATCTATCGGAGTCTCGTCGATTATTCTTCTCATTATATCGCATTGAATTTTATTCGGTTGTAATCGAATTAATTTCTTAAATTCAGTCAGTAAAATATCATTGGATCTGTAATCAGCGTCGATTTCCTCATAATAGTCAACGAAATTCCTGAGCCATTCGTGAGGAGATTCACCATCAATCGGATCAGGCTGGCCATGATCTCCGCACATTACCACGGCGGTATTTTTTCCCTCCAGCCAGATCAGGAATGATTGTAATACAACTAAATTTACTGTGCAAATTTCATCAAATATTATAATTTTGTTGATATATTTGTTTCCCATGCGAGCCGAATCCCATAATCCACCGCTGTATTTGAAATAACTATGATACGTGCAAGAATCAACGCCGCGTTGCCTTATTTCTCGCGCTAATCTGTGAGTTGGAGTCAACACTATCATATCAGATTTCGCAAATAAATTTATCGCTCGCGTTGTTTTCCCGCTACCACCAGGACCATTTAGGTAAACGAATTTACTACGTGAAATTGGGTCAAATGCGGATGCAGCCGTCGATATTTCCTCAAATTTATCTCGATGAAATTTATCGCAATCTTCGACATCGGCGTCCTCACAGTAATCTAGGATATCTTCGTTTTTTATCCTCCAAGTGCCCCAAGAACCATCGGAGATTAAATTTTCTAGCCTATACTGATATTTCTTATCGATATAAAACGAATCCGTTGCGACCCTTACCGCGATATCAGAAAATTTATTTATCATCGACAGTAAATTTATACTCACATAAGCGAGCATCGATGATCTCAAATGCGTATACTGTGCTGATTCTCCGTCAAGGTAACTAATTACGGTACCTAACTTTACTCCGTCAATGATAATATTCTCTCTGTTGCAGAATATTCCTCGCGATACCGTATCGGCAATAATAAAGTCCATTTCGGCGTCATTGATAAATAACCTAGCGTGTCGGTGTTTATGATCAACGGATCCTCCTTGAGTAAATTTGCCAATTATTTTTCTTCCGATATCTTTCGCGTTTTCACAGTCCGTCGGCAACCACACTTCAGTTTGTTTTCTATACGATATAATCGCCTCGCTAACCGTCAACGATATTAACATTGACGAATCCAGCATATACCTCAACAACACCGTAGGGACCCAACGACGCTGCGATAAATGCCGACCAAACCAAATATAACAAATTTTATGTAAATTTTCAGCAAACTCGAATGAAGTAACACAAGCGAATCCGGTCATGACAAAATCAGGTAACGGCCCGTTAATTGCTACCCTTGTCATTTCGTTGGTGGAATGGCCGAATTTAGCAAAATAATCCGCACAATCTCCGTATCCGAGGAAACTTCCAGGATAGCACGCGCTCATGTCAACGGATATCATATCTTCGAAATAATACTTGGTATTCCACAATCCGCCATGGCCGTATTCGATACAACTAAGTTGAATATCAGTGAGAAATTCATTCCTTGTAGGTTTCCACGAATTTCTTTCTCTGGCAGCGTGAGCAGCAACAGACGAACAGTAAAGCAGTTCGTTAATAACTGATCAGGATTTGACGAATATTTCACCGCGATATTTCTCATCGATTCATGCAATTTTTCATCTCGGTAAATATCTCCGCGCGGCAATATAAATTGATCGTATTTTTCTTCGCTCGAGAATAACCAAACTGATATTGGATCAGATGCGGCTAATATTTTGATATATCGGAACATGGCATCGGAATTGTCTTTTGCGCCTTCCACGGGAAATTTAACAACCCGATCTCGCGGGAATATCATTACCGACTGCGACCACGCATGTGAATTATGATCAATAATTTCGATTGGTACTCCTCGAGATTTATACGGCGACGAATATAATATTTCTCCCGATAGTGTTTTCACCGTAATAGGAAATTTAAGTTTCTTGCTCAACACAGCAACATCGTCAATCGATGCGCCATCAACAACTGTCTTCGCCCACGCGTTAATTTTATTCAACCTCAACTGAGTCAGACCAGATCCACGACGAGCGTTTTTCATATGCTCGATAACGCGCTCGGCAACGCAATTTATCATCGGTGATTCTTTCATCGCAGGTAGATTTTTCATGTCAGGATTATTATTTAGCCGATAAATTCCATAAACAACAGCGCTAGATGGATATGCCCTGGTATAATAAGGACCGTCAATTCCCAATAATAATCCTGGCTTCGAATTTTTATCAAGAACGACGTTTTTCTTACCGCCACGTATTGGATCTCGTTTATCGCGAATAATCCAAGTGTCGTCAGGCATTTGTGCGATGAATTTTATTCCAAAGATAAATCGCTCCTCGGAATGCGAGTTTTTTATATGCTCGATTATCTTCTTGGCCCGTTCCAGATTCATCGTAGCATCAACAGCGTTAGTTTTCCATGTCGACCAAACATGAATCCCCCCATCATCGAAAAATTCTTTTTTGGCGCGATCGACCTCAGGAATGATATATTCTGCCTCATCAAGATCAAAAATATCCATTATTATATTTTAGACAAATGTTTAAATTATAATGAATAAATGTTCGTGGATACCAATCGGATCAACAAAATCATGTGACAAATCCTGCAGAGGCGAATATTGTGGCGCTCACATATATGCGATTCGACGAGGCAGTAAAGGACCACAACGGTGTTTAGTTTGCCAAGTTGGTACGCGAGGAAAGACCCGATTGTGTTTGTCCTGTGGAGGGAAAAATTATCGGGAATTACGGCGATATTATGAAAAGAGATCCTCGTCGGTGATAACATGCGAAGAGGATTACATTAATCGATTCAAGGCAAATTATGATTTAGACAGATAATTATTATATAATGGAAATGAAATCAACGATTCCTGCAATGACAATCACATACGAGTATAAATCTCATCCTACGATCATGGGATACGAGGCATCATCGGATGGTGTTGTCAGAAACGCTAGAACGAAGAATCTTGTTGGTAGAGTTGATAACAGTGGATATCTTAAATTTTCAGTCGGCGAGAATAAAAAAAGGAGAAAAACGAGTTATTACAATCACAGGTTTGTATACGAGTGCTATCACGGACCAATAGAAATTGGACTTGTTATCGATCACATCGACGGAAACAAACTCAATAATAAACTATCCAATCTACGCGCAGTGTCTCAGAGTGAAAATTTAAGATCCGGCAATACCGGCGGCGCACGATCAGCTAAGGCCGTCAAATCGATAAATCAGGCAACAGGCGAGGAGATGATATTCACGTCGATGAGCGCAGCTGCGAAATATTATAAAATTAATTCAGCATCGGTACGACATGCAGCAGAAAAAAAATACAGGGCGACGTTTTCATATGACCTCGGTGAATGGATCGAATTTTACTATATCCCAATAATATTCGACGAAGAATAATTGAATATTACAAAATTAATATAACATGAATGAACAAACCATAAGCAATATTATCAAAGCTATCGATGATCTAAGGAAAAAAATAAATCTTCCATCGGATCTAGACACGAATAAAATCCGATCCGAATTTGAAACAATTATCCAAGGAAAACTCGAATATAAATACACGCTACCATCCGAATACAAATTAATAAAGAAAATCCAAATCGCGATGTATCAATCACTTGCGACAGTCAGCGATGATCGCATCGAGGATTTTGTTAAATTATCGACGCTAGTGGAGAAAGCTAGATTGATTTTATCAGAAGCATACGAGTCAAAAAAAATTACAAGTTCACGCATCAGACAACTGAAAAAGCTTGTCGATGAGAGCAAGGCCAAGGAAATATCTTCCTGAAGAAATTCCACAAAAAAAAAACAAAAATTAAAAAAATATATTAATTTTGAAAATTTCCCTGGATTTTATTTATTTTTTTTATTATTTTACTGAAATTGTACAATTTTCTATAATTTTGACGGGTATTTACCCCACCAAAAAACATAAAATTATATAAATTGCACAATTTGACGGGTATTTACCCCAGCAGATTCACGAAATTATATAAATTACTCGATTTGACGGGTATTTACCCCATCAAAAACATAAAATTACGCAATTTTCTTAATTTTTCTGATTTTTATTAATTTTTTTTTATTATTTACCAAAATAATTTATTTACTGAAATTATGCAATTTTCTTAATTTTGACGGGTATTTACCCCAGCAGATTCACGAAATTATATAAATTTCACAATCTGACGGGTATTTACCCCAGCAGATTCACGAAATTATATAAATTGCACAATTTGACGGGTATTTACCCCCATCAAAATTAAAAATTTTTAATTTCCCTGGATTTTATTTATTTTTTTGGCCCGTTTTCCCCCGTGGACAGATTTACGATTTTACCAGTAAATTAATACTAACAGTTTCTCCGCGGATATCAAGCAAATTTCCTTTCTGGTCCGTCAGTTTGAAATTTATCCTTGACAACAATCGATTATGACATCGCAGATAAAACGGATTCACCGGCTCCTTTATTATCAAATAACCCGGAGATGCGCTAGGTGAAAACGAATACAAGATAAATCCCTGCTGCGCTTGATTTGACTCTGACGAATCAACATTGTAGCTGCCTTCGACAACATCCGCGTGAAGATAAATCGCGATAACTTCCGTTATATTAACGATACCTGGCGAGATATGCCGCCCTTGCCCGGCGGGATCGTTATTGTGTTTGAGAATTAATTCCAATTGTACTTTTTTAGTCCACGCGGCATGTAACTTCGGAAATAAATCATCGATGGTATCAGTGACGGATTTTCTCATTTTATCAACATCATAATCGGGAAATTTGAAATTTGGTAGCGTTTCCTTGGTTAAACCAAATACTCTCATGAATTTTTGTTTTTCTCCTGAATTTCTGATCAACTCGAATTTGCTAATAGGAAGAACATAATCGGCAATTGATATATCGTCGACTATCGCCTGAATAAACATGTCGTGATAATATTCAACATCATTCGCGAGTTGATTTAAAATTTTCACGCGTTTGATAATTTCGCTACATGAGCCTGATTTATTTAAGATGCATTCATGAAAGGATTCCCGCAATAAATTTAATTGTATTGTATGTTCTTGAATAAATTCGTCGAGGGTTCTTCTTACCAAGATACCGTCTATGGGGGCTATTATCTTAATGTGGGTAGCGTCGAAGATTTTCACACCGGGGGGAATTTTAGGAAGAGGCAACCACGAGAGAATTCTTTCGTTAATAAAAGTAAAAGCGAATATTACCAGGTTAATTTTGTGGTTATTCATGAGGTTGATGGCGCTATCGATCAGAGGCTTGTGTTTGATATCTCCGTACCATCCTTCGTCGGTGGTAAAATTTTCTTTTTTTGGTTCCGGTAGTTCTGGAGGAGCTTCCTCGTACCAACCTGGAATAATAAAATCTGATTTTTTTGGTTTTGCTAGAGGTGCGATTTCAGGCCAACCTAATATGGTCCTAATCGATGATTGGTAAATATCTACCATGTACGGCGATTTCACTTCTATCATCGATGACAGTGTTGGTTCATGCGCAGATATTTTTATTCCCGGAGTAGCATCGCCAGTTATATTTGATATTCTACTGGTAAATTCCTTATCCAGCTGATCAATTTCGTAACTGCCTGTTGGTATGCCAACGACGATCCAATCAGGTGTTCCATCGGGTTTGTTTTTGTTGGCAAAAACAAGTGAATTGTTTGATAATAATCTGCCAAATGATTTCGATCTAACATTAGGCCAGCTGTTGTAGACACGCAATTGTGTTAACGCAATTTCTTTGACGCTGATTGGTGTTGGAAAATTGATGCTGAATTCTGGCTTAGTTGAGCTTAACGATATTAACGTTGTTGTCGGCGGTGTCGTGTTTGTCACGATCTGGGCTAGTTCGGACATTATTAATATTCATTTGTTCAATCTCCGAGTAAATACCGATCATTACCGAAAATTCTGGATCGGAGATAACGCCATCGTTGAGACTCTCCGAAAGCAGCGATGATAATTTTGAATACGCGTCGTTGATCTTGGTTAGTTTGTTTTTGTACAACGATAATTTCTCACTCGTGCATGAAGAGATTTTTTTCGCTACGATATTGAGAACACCAGCGATTGTCGTTGTTGACGAGATTATTATCGTTGCTACGATCGGCGCGATTGTTGTTACCGCGGATAAAATTATTCCAGCACCAGCGACTACCGCGGATACCGCGTACACGGCGACGTCAATGGTAACTAATCTACGCTGGTATTTTTTTATTTTTGTTTGATATTCGTCGAGGAGTTTTTTTAGCGAATCCTGCCATGATCGCGCCTGATTATAACGGTAATCCGATGCGGTCATTATTATTAATTTATCTAGCCAATTCTTGGTAAAATCGAGGTTTTCCGTTTTAAACTGACTCGTGATTCTCTTCCTCGTCAACTGCGACCGGCTTGGGTTGACCGATTGTACCCCCAGTCGGTAAATATTCGAAAATTACAAAATAATACTCTGGTCCCATGTTGGTTCTGTCTAGCGGTTCTAGTGTGAAATTTGCGATGTTACCATCATCTAACATAATAAAGAAAATTCCCGGGTAAAATTCATAAATTTCATAAAAAGTCGATTTTATATTGAATTTTATCTTGGATATAACATAAACTCGATATATACCAGACACTGACGCGGTAAATTTAAAAGAATCATTATCGGGGGTCCAAATGGGATTTAATGATCTAGCAAGAAATATCACAGGGCAGTATAAATTATTTGTTACCGCCTCATCCGGTATCAAAATACGCGTCAACGCAGGAATATCCAATGGTGATATTTTTGTGTTAATATCGTTAATTTTTGTAGTTGCGTCAAGAAGTTTCGCGTTGATTTCTTGAATTTTTCCATCGTTCGCTGATGTATCAACCTTTTGACGCGCTAATTCACGTACCGCGTTAATTTCATCGTTAATTTTAGTAATATCCTCGTCGATTTTTCTTGTTTTCTCATCTGTCGATTCACGTATCGCGTTAAACCCCTTGGTAAATTCGGGAACAACAAGATCGTTGAGTTTATTAATTTCCTCGCTGATTTTTTTGTTGAGATCGTCGATTGTTGCTCTCTGACCTAACGAGATATTTATTTTGGTAATTTCCTCGTTAATGGATTTTACTCTCTCGCTGAGATCGTTATGTGATGTTCTATCGGTTTTTTGAAATATTAGTGCACGTGCCGATTCAATATCTTTGTTGATTTGGGCGATATCTTCGTTGATTTTTCTTGTTTTCTCGGTAAGATCGTTATGTGATGTTCTATCGGTTTTTTGAAATATTAATGCACGTGCCGATTCAATATCTTTGTTGATTTGGGCGATATCTTCGTTTATTTTCTTTGTTTTCTCGATGAGATCGTTATGTGATGTTCTATCGATTTTCTGACCCATCGCGGTATTTATTTTGGTAATTTCCTCGTTGATGGATTTTACTTTCTCGCTGAGATCGTTATGTGATGTTCTATCGGTTTTTTGAAATATTAATGCACGTGCCGATTCAATCTCTCTGTTGATTTGGGCGATATCTTCGTTTATTTTCTTTGTTTTCTCGATGAGATCGCCGTGTGTAATTGAGGAAGTTTCGATGAATTTTTTTATATCCTCGTCGAGTTTTTTACTGAGATTTTTTGATGTATCGTCTAGTTTTTTAAGATCGTTAGTTAGCTTGGTAAATCTTTTTGTCACTCTGTCCTGAAGATCGTCGTGTAATGCTTTATCAGCCTTCAGAAGCAACGTTGCTGATAACTCCTTGTCGGATTTTTCCACATCCGCGATATTGGCCTTTAGTGGTAATACCGCGATAATATCGGTAATATCAGCAATAGATTTTAATACCATCTCCGATTGGCGAGTAAACTGACTGATATGATCGCGGTATTCGTCTCGCTTGATTATATCAGTTATTTTCACGTTGCTGGTTTGTAATCTTCCTTCGGTATTTTGAAAAACAGCAACTTCGCCAGGGTCCACCTCTGACAGCGATAGAAGATTGTTAATATCGCTCTTGGTTGCGAACTTTGATAGATCGACGTCAGTCACTTCTGCCTTTTCCTTCCTGTAGATAAATCTACCGTAAATATCAACCATGATATTTATCTACGGCGTATTCAAATACAATTTTGTGATACGGACCGGATGATTTTGAAATTGCGTCAAGAATATTAATTGACTCTGGACCGCATATCGGTGGATCCGCTAATGTCTGCGTTGGAAGTGTCGAATACCAAACCGGAAGATTTAGTTTTGACACATAGCTGATAAATTCATTTGGCGGTGCTAATCCGTACGAATCAAAATAAACGACTTCGCGAGGATTAATTGCGTAGGCAACCCAGTGCGTGCCAGGGCCGGTATTTTTATCGAGATTTATTATTCCTGTCTCGGTAGGGTTTGGTTTTTCTGGTAGTTGATCTCGCATAAATACACCTCTGAAAAATTTTATTTTTTTATTCTTTGCTTCGCTGATCAAATCTAAATTTGAGGCTGGTAGACTCGTCTTAGGCCGGATCCGTATGGGGGGCATCTTAGATAAAGGCCTGATCCTTTTTGTTGTTTTTGCAACATTTTCGCGATTAGGGGAGAGAAGGCGGGAAATAATCCTCCCTTTTTTTTACGGTATCTTCCTCCGGTAATTTTTCTTGTTATTGTGGAACCTATTTGGGAACCTACACCTGAGAGCGCGCCTAATCCTACTGTTTTTGCTACTGTCGGAAGAATCCCAGCTAGCAGTCCCGGAAGAGCAGCTAACGGGAAAATGCCGCCCGTTTTGACCATGTCTCTGATGGCGCCTATGGAGAGACTCACATGAACACCGGAATTCGCTGATTTGGCCTTGGAAAATCGTTCACGCTGACCTCTAGTTAGCGATAGTTTGTTAGGTCCACCGTGAATTTGATCATTTTTCAAAGTTAATTTCATACCGCATCGCTTTGATATCGCTGATTGGAGCTTTTTCATCTGACCTGGGGTCAGAGTTACACTGACGTGTTCGTATGGCATATTAATAATCGCTTAATCTAAATTTGGAATTTGTCACATGTTCTCGACAGGAGCATCGATGACTCTCATTCTGCCGCTGATTCCTTCCAAGATCATTGTTCTATCACTGAGGATTACCGCGATGGCTCTTGCAGGTCCGTTTGTGTTAATTCTGGCTTTGAAATGGATATCGACGACGGATTGTTTTACCAAATCGAGATGCTCCAGGGAAAAGTAATAGATAGGATAGCGAATATTAAAATCTAGCTGTGATATTTGCAATCCGGTATCGATATTTTGATCGCGGCCCATGAAACTTAGCAATCGATGATACGCGCGGGCAGTCGAATAGTTGTCAAAATCGATGGCTATTTCCTCTGATGGTTCCTGCTGGCCGTTTATTCTCAGTGAAACGTTTGTTGCTGCAAATTTGTCGAATATCATATGACTGTGTTCTTGATCGTATCTGTTTGCGGCTTGAAGAGCAACAAAGATGTGCCTAGGTGCCGAAGCGCCTTGTTGTGACGCAATTCTCCAGGTAAATATTCCGTTGATATTAACATCGCAGGAGTCGGTCATCGTTGTCAACCAGGACATGACGGATTTTCCGCCTTGATTCATGAATGATAATAATTTTTCTTCCTCGAGCATCGATGGAACTATCGCTGGCATCCACAAGGTAAATTTTTCAAGGACAACTTTACCGACATTAGCGGCATCCGCACTAGCTTCTCGCCAGATGGCTTTGTTACTGCCAGCAGCGTCTCGAACGAAAGTTATCGTGTGTTTTGCTCCGTAAATAACTTTTCGGAAATGCCTGCAAAATCCAAAAATGTGAGATAGCGGAATTGCACAGGAAAATCTTCGATCATTCTTAGTCAACATAGCTCTTCTCGTGGCAAATCCAAGATTGTAATTGTCATTTGTTTTTATCATCACACTTTCGACGTCGGCGTCATCGGCACCGACAGTATGTTTTTTCGGTCTCCTGGCTTCATACTGGACATGATCAGCAGTATCAGAGTTATCTTTGGCGAACATCATACTAGGACCGGCCGATCTGGTAAAATCATCCGAGTATCTCGCTAGGCCTATAATCGTCGTTGCTATATCAACGTTGTCCGTAATCGATTCGATCTCTCTTCCATCGATCATGTAAGTGGCGCTCTTGAATAATGCCATAATGCCGTTATTGACGAATCCGACTTTAAAATGTTCGCCAAAGTTGGTATCGTTTGTCCTAATAATTCTCCCAACAACCTCGATATATGCCTCAGATGGAAGAAAATATCTTGTTGTATCGTGGACTTGAATTTCCAAGCGATTATTTGTATTTGGGTCAACTGCATCGTACGAGAAATACTGGAAATCTCGCACGGATGTATCCCTGCCTACAGGCTCGTCCATGTCAAACACTTCATTTGACACTTGTGCGAACATTTATTATTAAGAATATCATCTAAAACGAAGACCGCTACCTGAAATGAAGCTTGTATTTGCTAGATTTGTCTTAGCAATTTCCTTTGCTAGATTTGTGTTAGCGACTTCCTGCGCTAAATTTGTCTTAGCGACTTCCTGCGCTAAATTTGTCTTAGCAACTTCCTGCGCTAGATCGTTTATTTTTTTATTTGCCGCGTCGTTTATGACTTTGCTGATTTCGGGTGGCATTTCTCTGGTGATAGGCAATTTGACGGGTTGTTTTTTGCGCATTAAATTTAATATTTTATTTTTGACAACATTGAAGCCTTTACTAGCCAAATTACTGATACCAGAAATGGCAGTCTCGCCGATTTTTCCTATTGCTTTTAACCCGAGCTGTTTGATCACGGGTCCAATTTTAGGTATTACTCGCGTAAAGAGACTTCCAATGATATCACCGAATCCATTGCCGTGTATATATCTGTATACGGGCAATCGAGAGTTTACTACGCGGACCTGTTTGGGTCTGCGCTGATGTTTGTGAACAATCATGTTATTTCAATTGTGTTGTTTTAATCGATGAGTTCATCGACAAGTTCCTTGTAAATGTGAGAGTCGATGACACCGCCGCGGAATAATCGCTGACAAATATCTGAGGCTTCGTTGATTACTTCGCGAGAGTTATTTCCGGCTCGTTTTCCTCCGATTAATACCTCAAGGCGAGATACATCGTTGACAACACTGTCAGGGCAAACAGTATATCCGCTTCCTGTCTTTGGTTTTGGTTTTGATGGTTCGCTAAACCACTCCGTTAACACGTCCTTCTCTTCCTTTTCTTTTTCTTTTTCTTTTACTTTTTCCATAAATTTAAAATATTCGTCATCACGTTTGTAAGGTGGTTTTTTACTAGCAAAATATATCCAGTCGATATATTTGCTTTTTTCAAGAGGTTTTCCACGAACATCGGGGTTAAAATATTTATCCCTATCATCATAATCCGCGGCGATATCTACTAAATTTTCCCCCCTTGCGATTTGTTCATGTATATCACGGGTAAAAACATTTCCGATAGCTTTATGAAGATTTTCATAGTCGGACTTCGCAGTTTCTTTCTCTTGTTGAGTTATTTCTTGTGATTTATCCGAAGTTTTTTTTTCCTCCTTCCTTGCATCTGCGATATCCAGAAATGTACTATACAGGGCACTGGTTTTTCTCGCCTCAGATAAATTAAATCTAACTCGAAATAAATTATTATACCAAACATCCCGCGATTTAATTTTTTTAAATCCGTCTTCAGTTAAAAACGCCTTTCTATTGTCAAAGGAATCTTCAGCAAAAATAGCAAATAATCTAATATCATCTCCAAATACCTCAAATTGTTTTTCCATTGTTTCCCAACCACTCTTGGTAAATTTTTCTATTATTATATCTCGAGGTTCTTTTTTTTTAACACCCTCCTTCCTTTCTTCTTCTTCTTCCTCTTGAGCTTGTTCTTCTTCTTGCGCTTGTTCTTGTTCTTGTTGTGCTCGTGCTTGTGCTTGTGCTAGTGCTTGTGCTTGTGCTAGTGCTTGTGCTCGTGCTCGTGTTTGTGTTTGTACTATTCGCTCCGGCAATAATCGAGTGTGTTGCTCGATATCTCTCGTCATAGGAATAAGACCGCGCTTCCTAAGTTCCTTATCTTCCTTTTTATCGCCGTATGCGACTTGCTCGATTGCTCCAGTGACTGGACTCAACAACTTTGACGATATCTCAGTAATTCCATATTGAGAATCTTCGTAATCACGAACTTTTTTCTTAAATAATTGTTTTGCCGGGATAAGTTTCCTTACTGCCGCTAACTCTTCTCGCGCTAATCTGGCAGAATGAGGCTCTCCAACTCTACTAGCTTTCCGACTCATATTATTTTCAACTATATTGTTTTAATGTGAGGTAAAATTAGGATCAGCAGCCAAACTTCGTAAACTTCATCGACACCAGAATAAATTCCCCCCCCCCTTTTTTCCTTGTCTAGAATCATTGAATTTGCACACAAAAAATTGCAATCGGGGTTGAATTTACGCAAATTAATTTTCGTGGGAAGGCTTATTTTTGAAATCTGAGGCTTCTACGGAGAAAGTTCTCGTAGGAGGCTTTATTTGGTCTGGAACGTCTGGTCTGTAGAACTTCCCTGCTGCTAACACAGCGGTGTCTGCATGGAAAACAGATTCGCTCTCATCTTTGTAACGAACTAGGACATAAACAAAAGTTGTGCACATACCAATAGGTAGAAGGCTATGATGTACAGGTCTATGCAACACATATCCTGCAACAAAATGCATTAGAATATGTGTATACTTTTCAATGCAATAATTATAATTCTATAAACAGGTTTCAGGCACTATCTGATCTGTGTACAAAGTGCAACTTGTTAACATGTAAACAACTATGTGATACTGTTCAAGTTACTTCTCCCTCTGAGGCCCCCCAAGTGTCTAATATGTCAATGTCTTCTTGTATGTAATGTAAATCAGTCTCATATTGAACATTCTGAAATATCCACTACATGTGGTCATGGTACAACAGATGGATCTTGTATGTTATCTTCTTCATGTGTTTATGTAAATAATCAAGGCAATGTAAAGAAATCTGTCAAGTCTAAAAACAATACATTGCATACTGCCTTGTCTGAAGATCAATCCTCTGATCAAAATTGTCATGTATTTGGCCTCCTCAAAAGAAGTCTGCAAGTAATCAACCTAAATATTCAACACATCATCCCGAAACTGAATGAGATAAAGTTAATATTACAGCAAACTCGATAGTCAATATTCTAGGTCTATGTGAAACCTTTCTTTCTGATGATACTGATGATTTGGCTCTCCAAATACAGGGGTTCAACTTTGAAAGAAAAGATAGGGAATCCATAGGGGGTGGGGGTATTCTTCTCTATGTAAACAGTTCCATTAGTTATAACAGACATGTTGATCTAGAGACTATTGGGGTACAGAGTATCTGGATCGAAGTAACCCTTGCCCAATCAAAGCCAATACTCTTATGTTCGGTTTACAGGCCACCTAGTTCCACAGCTGATTGGATTGATAGATTTGAGGTTCAAATTCAAAAAGCATTACTTAAGGAAGATTTAGAAATTATCATATTAGGTGATTTTAACATTGACTACATGAAAACTCCACCTACATGGATAAGTAGCTTTGAAACTTACAACTTTACTCAATTAATTAACACCCCAACTAGAGTAACGGATAAAAGTGCTACTATTATTGATCATGTCTATACTAATAAACCTGAAAACATAAGTGAAATTAAGGTACCAGTGTATGCACTGAGTGACCACTACCCAGTCTGTATAACTAGACATGTTCCGAAATCATCTAAAAATGGCCAACACATTGAAATTCAATACAGGGACTTCAAACAATTTGATGAGGAAATGTTCTTAAATGATTTAGTTTGCAAACCTTTCCAATCAGTCTGCACTATAGCTGATGTCAACACTGCCTTGGACAAATGGTATCAGATGTTCAATGCAGCCTTAGACAAGCATGCCCCAATTAAAACAAAAAGGGCTAAACACCAAATTACACCCAAGTGGATCACCCCTGAGATCAATGAGGCTAGGCACCTAAGAGATAATTTCCACAAGAAAAAAGACATGAAAAGCTATAGAAAGTGGAGAAATCAAATTAAGTACCTGATAGATAAGGCAAAAGAGAACTACTATAAACAGGCTATTAATGAAAGTAAGAGTACCAAAACATTGTGGAAGCATCTAAAAGAGCTGAACCCACCCAAGAACAGTTGTCTTCCCCCTAGACTTAAGCAAAATGATGATATAGCAACATCTGTACAAGACATTGTGGAAATGTTCAACAATTTCTTCATAAGTATCTCCAGTAAGAGTATTCAGAACCAGACTAACATCCCAATTGAACTTGATGCTCTTCTATTATTTATAAGAGCTAAAATTCCTGATGATAATTATTTTTCAATAGCTAATGTTAGTGAAGCTGATGTTTTTGATATGCTAATTAAGGTTAATATTAATAAATCCTCTGGATTGGATGGTATTGGTCCACGAATTCTTAAAATTGCTGCACCAGTAATAACAAAGTCACTAACGCATATCATAAATTTAAGTATAATGAGTGGTAATTTTCCAGAAACATTGAAATGTGCAAAGGTTACACCCATCTTTAAGAAAGGAGAAAAGGAGGATCCAGGAAATTACAGACCAATATCAATTCTACCTGTATTGTCAAAACTATTTGAAAAGCATGTAGCTATTCAGGTCTATAAATTTTTCGAAACATACTCTCTATTTCATAAAGCTCAATCAGGATTTAGAAAGTATGACTCGTGCCAAACTGAACTTACCAAATTAATTGATCTTTGGCTGAAGGAAATGGATAATGGACATATGACTGGGATTGTTTTCCTTGACTTAAAGAAAGCTTTTAATCTTGTTGAGCATGAAATTCTGCTGCAAAAGTTGAACTGTTACAGGTTTGACAATCCTTCTTTAAACTGGTTTAGATCATACCTAAACCAAAGGTCTCAACAAGTAAGCATTGGCAATATTAGCTCTCAAACTCACACTATTCATTCAGGAGTCCCTCAAGGCTCAGTTGTGGGCCCTCTCCTCTTCCTTATCTATATCAATGATCTACCATTAAATAATGAATCCACGAATACAGATTTGTTTGCAGATGATGCAACCTTGTATACATCAAGTTCTGATACTGAAGTTATCCAAAAGAAATTAAACTCAGACCTTATCAGAGTCCAAAACTGGGCACAACAAAATAGGATGGTAATTAATGAAGGTAAAACAAAATGTATGATTTTGGGGACATCACAAAAGCTACACAAGTCAGGGAACCCAAAACTGTCTCTTGCAATATATAATCATCCATTAGAAAATGTCAAACATGAAAGGCTTGTAGGTGTGTCTGTAGATAATAATTTATTATGGAATGACCACATTGATAAGCTTTGTAAAACACTGTCATCCAAAATTGCCCTTCTCAGCAGAATCAAGAAATATTTACCTATGGAAACTCGCAATCTATACTACAAGTCATATATTCTTCCAACAATGGATTATTGTTCTAATGTATGGGGAAACTGTGCCAAATCTGAGCTTGACAGGATTTATAAACTTCAGAAATGAGCAGCACATGTAATTTTAGATGCATCTATTGATCATCCCTCAAAGGCATTATTTACAGAACTCAAATGGTTCACAATATATGACAGGATAGATTTTCACAAGGCAGTTCTTTTATATAAATGTCTACATGGAACTGCACCAGAGTATCTTCAAGACTTATTCAGGCCTTTTTCAACACAATACCAGTTGAGATCAATATAACATGAAAACCTTCTAATACCAAAACCAAGAACAGAACAATTTAAAAAGAGTTTTCAATACTCTGGTACAGTTCTGTGGAATAAGCTTCCACTACATGTAAAATCTGCTGAAAATATTAGAGTATTTAAGAAAAGATATCATGAGCATGTATGTGTTTCTAACAGATAATGGAATTTAGTATTTTAATACTAAACATGTTAAAATAAACAATAATTATTGCCATCTTCATATAATGTGCATTGTTATACTCTCCTTAAGAGGGCCTCAAGGGAGAATAGTCCTTGACTAATGAGACACCCTCTATAAATAAAGCATTATTATTATTATTATTATTATTATTATTATTATTTTCAGTATTATGTGTACTCCTGGGGATAATATTAGATTATTATAGTCCTATTTGCACCCCTTGGTACAGTACTAGTTCATCACAGTACTATTTATACCCTTGGTACAGTCCTAGTTCATCACAGTACTATTTATACCCTTGGTACAGTCCTAGTTCATCACAGTACTATTTATACCCTTGGTACAGTACTAGTTCATCACAGTACTATTTATACCCTTGGTACAGTACTAGTTCATCACAGTACTATTGATACCCTTGGTACAGTACTAGTTCATCACAGTACTATTTATACCTCTGGTACATTACTAGATCATTACAGTAATATTAATACTCCTGGGAATAATAACTAGATCATTACAATACTATTTATACTCCTGGTACATTACTAGATCATTACAGTAATATTAATACTCCTGGGAATAATAACTAGATCATTACAGTACTATTTATACTCCTGGTACATTACTAGATCATTACAGTACTATTTATACTCCTAGGAATAATAAACTAGATCAATACAGTACTATTTATACTCCTAGGAATAATAACTAGATCATTACAATACTATTTATACTCCTGGTACATTACTAGATCATTATAGTACTATTTATACTCATGGTATATTACTATATCATTAAACTACTATTTCTACTCCTGAGCATAATACAAGTTCACTATGCAATATTTGTACTCCTGGGAATAATAACTAGTTCATTACAGTACTATTTATACTCCTGGGAATAATAACTAGTTCATTACAGTACTATTTATACCCCTGGTACATTACTAGATCATTACAGTACTATTTATACCCCTGGTACATTACTAGTTCATTACAGTACTATTTATACCCCTGGTACATTACTAGATCATTACAGTACTATTCATACCCCAGGTACATTACTAGTTAATTACAGTACTATTAACACTCCTGGTACATTACTATATCATGACAGTACTATTTATACCCCTAGTACATTACTAGATCATTACATTACTATTTATACCCCTGGTACATTACTAGTTCATTATAGTACTATGTGTACTCCTAGGAATAATAACTAGTTCATTACAGTACTGTTTATACCCCTGGTACATTACCAGTTTATTACAGTACTATTTATACCCCTGGTACATTACTAGTTCATTCAGTACTATTTATACCTCTTGGACATTACTAGATCATTACAGTACTATTTATTCTCCTGGTACATTACTAGTTCATTACAGTACTAGGTATACCCCTGGTACATTACTAGATCATTAAATACTATTTGTACTCCTACTCCTGAGAATAATACTACTTCATTTCAGTACTATTTGTACTCCTGGAAATAATAATAGGGTTAAACTACTGTTACAGTTTCAGTTCATTAGAGTAATATTAGTACCCATGAACACAAGACTAGCTCATTACAGTACTAATTGTAGCCATGGGAATAATATTAGTTCATTACATAAATATTTGTACTCCTGGGCACAATACTATTACCTTACAGTCCTGGGTACAATACCAGTTCATTATGGTACTATTTGGACTCCTGGGCATAATACTGGTTCATTACAGTGGTTTGTTAATTTCTGTGACAGTTTGAACTGTAAGCTGACTTTAACACAGAAAACAGCTAGGTATGAATGGAAAATCAAAGTAAATAATATCAAAATAATATCAAAATTCACAATTTCAATTTTAAGGGCAACTTTGGAACCAAAGGCTACATGTTTTAATAAAATTATTATATTTCTTTTCTTCTTTATTCAAGCCATAGTACTGATACTGTTTATTTATTGGGATGAAAATTCCTTTGGATTCAGCTGTTTATGCATGTATCAAATATTTTAAGCTCTATTAAGTAATAAACCTCAATACTTTTGGTCAAGCAAATGATTTTGTTACACTGAAAAATCTTAAGTTCTTATTCATGATGTTTGAGTGCTTTAAAATAAAACTTCCAGAAGGAATTATTTTTCCATTACCCTTACTCCTTAATTTATTTAAAATGATTTTGTTCATACTTTCTCAAACAGGTCAACTCACAACTATCACCTGTCATTACTGGCATCAAATTTGAAGTTTTTCTCGAAAGCCCGGTT
Source organism: Sinohyriopsis cumingii (assembly GCA_028554795.2). Classification (NCBI taxonomy): domain Eukaryota; kingdom Metazoa; phylum Mollusca; class Bivalvia; order Unionida; family Unionidae; genus Sinohyriopsis; species Sinohyriopsis cumingii. The sequence continues at coordinate 154,901,716 of CM068828.1, read as the reverse complement.
GGAAGGCTTGAGTGTGGGCATGGTCTGGAACTCTACTAGGACTGCATCAAGCCCATCCTCCCCATATCGCAGCTGAATCAGCTGCTCTGCCTGGTTCCTCACTGTCCCATCGTACTTAACCATTACACTCTCCATAGCTTTGATTAGACAATGCCGAATGTAACCTGTAAGAGGGTGCCAATATGCAGGTATAAAGAACTTTCAAAAGGACAACAATGAGTTTTCTTTTCTAAATAAAGTTTTAATTCAGCATCTCATTTTACAAAAGGATCAAATAAACTGACTTTTACATTAACTTCATTTTATTTTAAAACTCTTGGAAATCTGGTTTGGAAAAAATTCAAATTCCATTGGCAAGATGAGCTTATTTTTGGTGAGCAGAAACTGATAAAACAAGAGAGTTCCATCCACAATGGATTTGTAAATACTTCCCTTTTAAGTGATAGCATCTGGAATCAAACCTGATACTGCAGAAGTGCAAAGCAAATTAACTTTTTGCAGCATATCTTGTACAAGGCATGAAGTCTGTCCTTTGAGTATAAATTTGGATTCTGTACCATATTTTCTGCAAAATGATGTTTTTAGAAATTGACAAATAAAAAAACTGGATGTTGGCAACTGAACAAGAGAAACCCTACTAACTGTTACATGAAACACACATAGCTGTACCTGTTTCTGCAGTCTTCATGTAAGTATTAATCAAATCATCTCTGCTTGCCATGGTATGGAAGAAGAACTCGCTGGGAGTAAGACCAGCAAGAAAGGAATTCTCTACAAATCCCCTGGACGATGGACCGTAATCATCCTTGATGAAGTGTGGGAGAGTTCGGTGATGGAACCCGAAAGGAATACGATTCCCTTCCACAGTTTGTTGACCTACGCAGGCCATAACCTAGGGGAAGGAAAAAAAATCAACGTCTTCCTATTCTAAATACCTCTGCCATCTTCAATTTTTTGTTATTTTCTCTACCAAACCTACTTGATCAAATATATATTACTACTCCAGTAATAATTTCTCACAAATACCCAATCTGCTTTAATTTAAGTACTCCAAGCAACAAGAACACCAAGTGGGGCTGATATTGCTTGAATGGAAGATAAGTTAGCAATGGACCATTTTACTCAACAGTATTATGTAGTCATGTATGAACTCAAGCCAATGTAAACTATCTTTTTCTGACCTCCATACCATGTCAATTTTTACCTATTTTACTGTAGTTTGATATGAATTCTTACCAAAGGTAAAAGCATAACTAATATCCTTAAACCTTTCTCATAACTGAACTTATCCAACCTATTTACCAAGTTTTTTTAAAATCAAAATTGGATTAGAAATAACAAACCTAGCCAAAGGAAACCAGCTCATCAATAAGTATACATCTCACTTATTACAGAACCTGCCAAAGGCCAGTATGATATAAACCTTACATAAAAAACTGGAGCAAAATTTGATTGGAATTCTGTTTCCATTGTAACAAATAAAAGATTACCTCATAAATATGCATAGATCCAAGATATATTCAAATTCAACTATTATATTGATGATACAATCCAACTTGGATTAAAAAAACTCCCATAGTGGAAAAAGCACTAGTCCACTTGTCCATCACAGGAAACATAAGTCTGGAGACATTGCAGATGATAAGTATACACTTTGATGAAACGTAACATCGTTATAGATAAATATTTTTGTCTCATACTGTTCATTTCTTCAACATGATGCTATTTGTTTTAAAGAATATTAACAGCAGAAGAGTAAGTACCTAGGTAACAATGATCGATGTAAATGCTGTACTAAAATACAATAAGCATCAAGATAACATTGATCTATATAATTACTGTGCTAAAATATGATTAAGCACCTAGGTAACATTGATGTAAATACTGAACTAAAATGTAATTAAGCATCTAGATAACATTGAACAATATAAATACTGTACTAAATATGATTAACCATCTAGGTAACATTGATCTATATAAATATGATACTAAAATGTGGCAGCAAATGATGATCTTTTGAGGCAAACAGGACTGCCATTCTTTACTTGAGTCAAAAATTTCTCACAAAAGACTGAACAAAATTATGTTTACACAAACATTTTGAACTGAACAGTTTCATTTTGATCATTTCAACAACCACATATATGATAAATAATTCCTGTGATTGTACAATGCTGGAAACAGAGAAAGCAAATGGTCCAGCAAACAGCCCAATTCAAATAACGATGGTCAACAGGCCAAAATCCAGTCAGTACCATCAAAAGATGATAAAAAGCTGACCCACCAAAACAAACTTAAAATCAAAATTTGAAATTTTAACTCAGACTGGGTAAAAGAGTTCTCAGGGGTTACTTATGACTATGAGAAAGGGTAAGGTAAAGCTTGTATAGAATATTTCATGGCAGCAAACTGTGAAAGCCTGCGTTTCAAAGTCTGCATTTTATCGCCTGCATTTCAAAACCTAAATTTCAAAAACTATATTTCAAAGTCTGTATTTTATAGCCTGCATTTCAAAGTCTAAATTTCAAAACTATATTTCAAAGCCTGCATTTTAAAGCTGCATTAAAAAGCCTGTATTTCAAAGTTGCAAGGATAAAAGGAAAGCTTAGTAAGGAACAAATACAAACTGCACTGACAGAAAGACACAAGTTTAGAGTGCCAAATGTAACATAAAAAAATAATATTCACATACTTGCAAAATCTAATTGAAGTACATATTTTATGTAGCATTGTTCTGTCCTGTGTCAGGTAGAGAAATTATATGACTGTGTTCTGTCCATTGTCAGGTAGAGAAATTATATGACTGTGTTCTGTCTGTTCCTCACCATCTCCAGTATGTATTTGGCATTCATGATACAGCCTTACTGTGGTTCAAGTCCTATTTGGTCAACAGGGCACAAATTGTGTCTGTGTAGATGGAATACTCTCCAGCCCAGTTGATCCACAGGGGTCTGTTCTTAGACCTGTTCTCTTCATTCTATACACTCAGCCGCTCTCAAGTGTCATAGATCATCATCCAGTCTCTCACCAATTGTACAATGAGGACACCCAAATATACAAATCTAGCCACCCAACTGAAGGTGATGCTACCATCCAAGGTGTAGAGAGGTGCATTTCTGATGTGAAATCATGGATGACATTTAACAAGCTGCAGATGAATGATGATAAAACTGAGGCCATTCTGATCACAACACAAAGACTTTCTCATTCACATCCTTTACCTCAAACAATAAATATCAGCAACATCAACATTAAATTCACACAATCAGTATGAAAGCTAGGTGTTACTCTGGACAGTACTCTCACACTGCACCAACATGTCCTGAACATATGCAATGATGCATATCTTGAGCTGAGACGCATCAGCTCAATTCACAAATATCTTTCAGTGGATGCCACTAAAACACTTGTGTGTTCATTAGTACTTTCAAGACTGGACTATTGTAACTCAATTCTGTCTGGTTCATCTCAATATCTACTCCAGAAACTTCAAAAAGTTCAAAACATAGCTGCTCGGATCATACTTAGCGTACCACGATCACAGCACACCTCCCTGCTGCTCTGTACCCTACACTGGCTATCCATTCGATCCAGAATCAAACACAAAATTTGTTCTCTGTGCTGTGTTTCACTCATGGGCTCCAGTCCAACATACTATCTGACCTCACCCATGTATACACACCAGCAAGATACTTACGCTCCTCTTCTGACAATCGTATACTCATTATTCCCACTATGAAAAGAAAGTCATATGGATAGCGTTCTTTTGTATACCAGGGCCCAGCAACATGGAATGAATTGCCCACTAAACTTAGACACAAAGACACAGTGATCCCATTCAAGAGGGCTCTTGAAACTTACTTATTTTGACTGCAAGAACAAACTTAAAGGCCTAATAATGTTTCCTACCTTAAATATTTTCAGCATGTTTTTTATGTTTTCTAATTTCATGGCGTTTGTTTTTATAATCATATCATTACACATGTTTTTTATCTTATAGGTGTTGTCTAATGTTGTAAAGCGCTTAGAGCTTCTAAAGATTAGGCACTATACAAAGTCCTCATTGTTATTATTTTTATTCTCAGGTAGATAAATTAAATGACTGTTCTGTCTATTGTCAGGTAGAGAAATTATATGACTATTCTGTCCTGTGTCAGGAAAAGAAAGTATATGACTGTTCTGTCCTGTGTCAGGTAGAGAAATCATATGACAGTGTTCTGTCCATTGTCAGGTAGAGAAATTGCAGGACGTTTCATGCATGCAGTCCCGTGTCAGGTAGAGAAATTATATGATTGTGTTCTGTCCATTGTCAAGTAGAGAAATTATATGACTGTCTTCTGTCCTGTGTCAGGTAGAGAAATTATATGACTGTGTTCTGTCCATTGTCAGGTGGAGAAATTATATGACTGTTCTATCCTTTGTCAGGTAGAGAAATTACATGACTGTTCTGTCCTGTGTCGGGTAGAGAAATTATATGCCTGTGCTCTGTCTGTTGTCCTCATAATAAGTTTTCCTATGGGTTTAATTTATCATTCGATTTTCCTCCAATCTCACAGCCTACTATACAGTAATCATGGTATTATTAAACAATTCATTATCAAAATATTTATATACATGTCTTGTTGTATCAGGGGACAAACATATTCAACAGTTTTTTCTCACCCTGATAACAGTCTCAATGGGACAAATATATTCAACATTTTTTTCTCAACCTGATAACAATCTCAATGAGACAAACATATTCAACAGTTTTTCTCACATTGATAACAATCTCAAAAGGACAAACATATTCAAGTTCTTTCTCACCCTGATAACAATCTCAATGGGTCAAGCATATCCAACAGGTTTTTCTCACCCTGATAACAATCTCAATGGGATAAGCATATTCTATAGTCTTTTTCTCTCACCCTGATAACAATCTCAAAGGGACAAGCATATTCAATAATTTTTCTCTCCATGGTAACAATCTCAATGGGACAAATATATTCAACACTTTTTTCTCACCCTGATAACAGTCTGAATGGGACAAGCATATTTGTTATGTTTATCAACATTTTTGTAACTCCTACATGAGTTTGTCTAATTTCTCTAAGTTTTATTCATGACTGTAAATTGCAGTGATAATCTTCAGTTGATAATTTGTATGCAAAGACATCCTATTTTAAGATATAAAAGAACATAACATTGCAAAAGATCTGTAAATGGATGCTTAAGTATGTGATGACAGTTACTAATAATAAAATTATTAGTAACTATGTTGATAAGATTCTGCCTTTTCCCACTGGACAGGTCAAACACGTGGTATCTTACAAGAATTAAGTTAATTCTTATCGGATGGTCTGAATCATGTGAGTTCTTCTACGATGTTGGAAATTTGCAATTTGTCACAGAGGTAGTAGTGATAATATGCATGTTTTAGCTTTGCACCTATATATCAGTAGCTCAGAATGGGCAGTTTTCTTATATCGTGTGTTTGTTGTCTGCAGATGTGTTTTATGTTGTACTTAGATATTATTTGAGATGAAAAGCATTTTTTTTATCATTCAGTGGAAACGGAAAGTGGTCATTGGACTAAAGTATTATTTTGGAACTATTGTGAATTATTCAAAGACATTCAGGACAATGCCATTTTGACAACTTCACAATTCATGGTGGACCAGGACATTTCCAGTTCTGAAATTTATATGGAACTTTTCAAACTTTTGGACTTCAATAGAACCTTTTCAGGATTATTTTGGATTCACTTCATAATAATGTAAGTTCATCGCACATTTTAATTTTTAACTTTGACAATGAAATTACTTGTTAAGCTTTATAAAACTTGTTGGTATTGCTTTTTTCTGTTACTTAGTTTATGACATAACACAAAATAATTTCACTCATCATGATAACAATCTCACTCTAACAAGCACATTCAATACTTTTTTCTCACCCTGATAACAAACTCTGTAGTGGTAAATGACTCAGCAGATCACCTCATTAACACGCAGATGACCTCATTAATATGCAGATCACCTCATTAGCATGCAGATCACCTCATTAACATGCAGATCACCTCATTAACATGCAGATCATCTCATTAACATGCAGATCACCTCATTAACATGCAGATGACCTCACTAACATGCAGATCACCTCATTAACACACATACCACCTCATTAACATCCAGATCACCTCATTAACATTCAGATCACCCCATTAACTTGCAGATCACCTCATTAACATGCAGATCACCTCGTTAACACACAGAGCACCTCATTAACACACAGATCACTTCATTAACATGCTGATCACCTCATTAACATGCAGATCACCTCATTAACACACAGATCACCTCATTAACACTCAGATCACCTCAATAACATGCAGATCACCTCATTAACATGCAGATCACCTCAGTAACACACTGATCACCTCATTAACATGCAGATCACCTCATTAACACACAGATCACCTCATTAACATGCAGATCACCTCATTAACATGCAGAACTCTCACTAATGATACAGATCACCCAACATCTTGATGATATTAGCTTATTTACCAAGTATGATTGATTTAGGGGAGAAATGCTGTCTTCCAAGTGGTAAGAAGCTGATTCAAAGTAAAGGTCAGGCCATCAATATGCATAGATCTCCTTCATAATTGCCATCATCTGACATAATGCCAATATATACCAATTAACCCAATTTGATCAACTTTGGATCAGAAAAAGTTCTGAGAATGTTACTAAGCTTAGCCAATCAGATGCAGGATCACCTCATTAATATGTTTGCCTCTCTCATGTAACTATACTCACTTAAGATATGAACAATAAAAACTTATTTATGAAATCTCAACAAAATCAATTAAGAAATAAAGTCTCCATAGTAACACATAAGATAAACCAATCTGATACATGATCACCTGATAAAGATTCATAGATCTTGCTCATTATCAATTTTATTTGAGATATTATTGATATAATTCTCAAAATTTGATTAAAATCAGATTGGAAATATGGCATCCAGAGTGGTAACAAGGTTAGCCAATTAGATCCAAGATTTATGATGAACATGCATGGATCTCACTCATTTTCAAACACATCCATATCTTAATAATGTAAACCAATGCTACAAGTATTATCAAAATTCAATAGGAAATGTGGCTTCCAGAGTGGTAACAACTATGACCTAAGTTCAATAGGAAACATAACTTCCAGAGTGGTAACAGGACAGGCAATTAGATGCAACAGAGATCACCTTATTATTGCAGTATGCATGCATCTCACTCATTATCAAACTCATCTGAAATCTTGATAAAAATCAATATTTAAAATCTAATCACAACTGAATTCGAAGCTACCAGAATGCAACTGTTAAAGGACAAGCTACCAGAATGCAACTGTTAAAGGACAAGCTACAAGAATGCAGCTGTTAAAGGACAAGCTACCAGAATGCAACTGTTAACGGACAAGCTACCAGAATGCAGCTGTTAAAGGACAAGCTACCAGAATGCAACTGTTAAAGGACAAGCTACCAGAATGCAACTGTTAAAGGACAAGCTACCAGAGTGTACATTTTGAAGGACAAGCTACCAGAGTGTACCTATTAAAGGACAAGCTCTCAGAGTGTAACCTGATGAAGGACAAGCTACCTGAGTGTACATTTTGAAGGACAAGCTACCTGAGTGTAACCTGTTGAAGGACAAGCTACCAGAGTGTACCTATTGAAGGACAAGCTACCAGAGTGTACCTACCAAAGGACAAGCTACCAGAGTGTAACATGTTGAAGGACAAGCTACCAGAGTGTACCTATTGAAGGACAAGCTACCAGAGTGTACATTTTGAAGGACAAGCTACCAGAGTGTAGCCTGTTGAAGGACAAGCTACATGAGTGTACATATTGAAGGACAAGCTACCAGAGTGTAACCTGTTGAAAGACAAGCTACCAGAGTGTACCCATTCAAGGACAAGCTAACAGAGTGTACATTTTGAAGGACAAGCTACCAGAGTGTACCTGTTGAAGGACAAGCTACCAGTGTGTAACCTGTTGAAGGACAAGCTACCAGAGTGTACCTGTTGAAGGACAAGTTACCAGAGTGTGCCTTTTGAAGGACAAGCTACAAGAGTGTACCTGTTGAAGGACAAGCTACCAGAGTGTAACCTGTTGAAGGACAAGCTACCAGAGTGTACCTGTTGAAGGACAAGCTATCAGAGTGTACTTGTTGAAGGAGAGATAATGGACAACAAATGATGCACACAGATCCTTAGCATAAACTTACTTGTTTTTTTTATGACCTTGTGATCAAACAAAAGGGATTACAATCTTGAACAACTTATACATTTGCATTATTTCTCTGGACCTGTGTTTTCATCAACCACAAGCAGTAAGAGTTACTGGACTTTCTAGTTAAATCAAAACTGTAAGAGTTAACAGATTTTCTAATGAGCTCCAAACAGTAAGAGTTACTGGACTTTCTAATTAAATCCAAGCAGTAAAAGTTAACAGACTTACTAATTAAACCCAAGCAGTAAGAATTATTGGACTGCAAGCAAATCTTTAACTACATTTCATTTTCTGATTAAATTTTTTTATACAGCACTCTCCCCATGACCAGTAGCTACCCCCGTTTTATGACCAGAATCTCTTGGCACTGACACTGTGTTCAAATGTACTCAGTAATGGAGATACCCCTTTACTGCAGCCAGCATATATTTTAAACACACCTGTCACAGCAAGCATATATTTTAAACATATCTGACACAGCCAGCATATTTTAAAAACACCTGTCACAGCCAGCATATATTTTAAACATACCTGTCACAAGCAGATACATGTTTTTAAAAATGGATATCTCACAAATACTTGAATCCATTTACATTTACATTAATTTTTCTTCACATATGCTGAAAAAGTATGTAATTTTAATCCATACAAAGATGTAATTAATCTGACTATATTTACTGTTGTGTTCCTTGTGTCATTTTTGTTACTATGATACTTACTGTTGTGTTCCTTGTGTCATTTTTATTACTATGATACTTACTGTTGTGTTCCTGGAATTATTTTTGTTACTATGATACTGTTGTGTGTTCCTTGTGTCATTTTTGTTTTTGATACTTATTAGCTATTATTACCATTAGTAACTATCAAGATAACAAAAGCTAACAGCTGAGTAGCACAGTGTTGTTGTTTAGCTCAATTTTGCATGATGTCTGGTTGCAATGTAGTAGAAATGGTACATAAGCCATATAGTCTTCTCTCTCTTTGATTATGAGATGCAACTGACAGGGTAGACTACAACCTGATGATCAAGTGACCAGCTTACATCACTGGTGAACACATAGTATTTCATGCAATCACAGAAGCTTGTGGAAGTGCCATGTTGTAATAGCTATAAATTAGTTTGACAGTGGTAGAGCCAATTCATTTGACAGTGATAGAGCCTTGTTGTAATAGCTATAAATTAGTTTGACAGTGGTAGAACCAATTAGTTTGACAGTGATAGAGCCTTGTTGTAATAGCTATAAATTAGTCTGACATTGGATGAGCCATGTTGTATTAGATATAAATTAGTTTAACAGTGATAAAGCCATGTTGTAATAGCTATAAATTAGTCTGACATTGGTAGAGCCATGTTGTAATAGCTATAAATTAGTCTGACAGTGGTAGAGCCATGTTGTAATAGCTACAAAGTAGTCTGACATTGGTAGAGCCATGTTGTAATAGCTATAAATTAGTTTGACATTGGTAGAGACATGTTGTAATGGCTACAAAGTAGTCTGACAGTGGTAGAGCCATGTTGTAATAGCTATAAATTAGACTGACAGTTATACAGCCAGATTGTAATAGCTACAATTTAGTTTGACAGTGGTAGAGCCATGTTGTAATAGCTATAAATTAGTCTGACAGTGGCAGAGCCATGTTGTAATAACTATAAATTAGTCTGACAGTTATACAGCCAGATTGTAATAGCTACAATTTAGTTTGACAGTGGTAGAGCCATGTTGTAATAGCTATAAATTAGTTTGACAGTGGTAGAGCCATGCTATAATAGCCATAAATTAGTTTGACATTGGTAGAGACATGTTGTAATAGCTACAAAGTAGTCTGACAGTGGTAGAGCCATGTTGTAATAGCTATAAATTAGTTTGACAGTGGTAGAGCCATGTTGTAATAGCTATAAATTAGTCTGACAGTGGTAAAGCCATGTTGTAATAGCTATAAATTAGTCTGACAGTGGCAGAGCCATGTTGTAATAGCTAAAAATTAGTCTGACAGTGGTAGAGGCAATTCATGTGACAGTGATAGAGCCTTGTTGTAATAGCTATAAATTAGTCTGACAGTGGTAGAGCCATGTTTTAATAGCTATAAATTAGTCTGACAGTGGCAGAGCCATGTTGTAATAGATATAAATTAGTCTGACAGTGGCAGAGCCATGTTGTAATAGCTATAAATTAGTCTGACAGTGGTAGAGCCATGTTGTAATAGCTACAAAATAGTCTGACAGTGGTAGAGCCATGTTGTAATAGCTACAAAATAGTCTGACAGTGGTACAGCCATGTTGTAATAGCTATAAATTAGTATGACAGTGGTAGAGCCATGTTGTAATAGCTATAAATTAGTCTGACAGTGGTAGAGCCATGTTGTAATAGCTATAAATTAGTTTGACATTGGTAGAGACATGTTGTAATAGCTACAAAGTAGTCTGACAGTGGTATAGTTGTCAGTGAAGTAATAAGTTGTTGCATAACATACAAATGTCATTAGACATTCTCTGTTAGAACGAAAAGTGAAAGCAATGTAAGTGAAAAGAGGGATAGCTCTATGATCACTGCTGTGAATTTTTTTATCTCTGAAAAATTAAATTACACAATGTAAATACTATATTTTGCAGCAGTACAAATAGGAATTGATTAAAATAGTTAAAATATTTTGGCATAGACAATTGAAATAGTTAAAATATTTTGGCATAGACAATTAAAATAGTTAAAATATTCTGGCATAGAAAATTAAAACAGTTAAAATATTTTGGCATAGACAATTAAAATAGTTAAAATATTTTGGCATAGACAATTAAAATAGTTAAAATATTCTGGCATAGACAATTAAAATAGTTAAAATATTCTGGCATAGACAATTAAAATAGTTAAAATATTCTGGCATAGACAATTAAAATAGTTAAAATATTTTGGCATAGACAATTAAAATAGTCAAAATATTTTGGCATAGACAAAGTTGGCAGGATACTAATGTTAGTCCTAGCATTGTGAATGATAGTTACAGCCATATTTGTGTACCGTGATTTTACTGAGAAAGTTTGCAAAATAGTTTTGCTGGTCATTCCTGAGCATTTTAAAATAATATTAACATAAGCCTAATAACATTAATTCAATAACACATTATTTTTAGAAGAAATATATCAAATATTTAAAAAAGTTAATATGCATTTCATATTTCATGTATATCTTTGACCTACACCTCTCCCTTGATAACTCATGCACAATAGGATCCACAAACATTGACCACACTTTAAGCGAGGGCACAAGTTACTGAGGGACCTCCCAACTTTTTTTTAAAAATCCCTTTAAAAATCGAGAAAACAGTGAAGGGGGAGTTAAGGGATTGGGCTGTTTAATGACTGAATCCTCCATTTACAATCATGTCAATAATAATTGTTAATAACGCACTTTTTCTAATGAAGTTGTTCATTATTCTGTATAAATAACATTTATTTTAAAAATGTCCAACATGTAAAAGATCATTCCAACTATTTTGAACAACCATCATGTGTACATGAAAACATCTTTGTATTACATCATTGCTTTTTGTTTTGTTTACAAGTCTGGTTCCCGGTGTGGTATTTAATTGTATCCTTCCAGATTGGGAGTCTGTTAGCAGTGGACAAGACTGACTGTCAATACATCACCAAACAAGATTTCTTTTTTTTTCAAGCAACATTTATTTCGTGAGACAATCGTCTATGTCGAAACTGAATTTTTGATTTGTTCAATTAGTACATTATTGATGTCGTGATTTCATTGAAAGTAATAGTGAAACTTCTTATCATCCTTGAGGATATCTCTAAGTGCCAGTTCAGGAATTCTCTGAAACTCACTTGCCCACAATGGTCCAAATCTGTGAAACCAAGCTCTTTATTTTACAAAGTATTCATTTCCCTTGGCTGCCTTGCTACCTTTCATCACAGTTATGAATGAGTCAGTTAATTTAAGGTAGTTTATGTTACATACACAATAATATTTTTAACAGTGTTCGATTGATCCATGAAGTGAGTTCACCCAACATATGACCGGTGCCGCTAGATTTTAAGTTTGTAAGATTTGTTTGCCTCTCAATGTTTCTTTTAATCCACCTCCTTTATTTGATTCAAAAGACAAAAATGAATGTGATAATACAAAGGAGGCCAGCTTTTAATTTAGTGCAACATTAAAACAAATACTTCCACAAGTCAGTTATCAAAACATTGACTGAAATTTCCTTGAATATTTTTAATTAAGGTGTACTAAGAATGTCGTCTGGAAAGAGAATGTAACCACTTATGTGACTTCTTATTAAAAGTTGATAATTTCAAAATGTTGATTATAATTTCCAGGTTCCATCTACCATTTTCGACTATAAAATGAGCGATATATCAACGTTCCAGTTACCAATTTTGATCGCAATTTTCTTCAAGTTTTATGAAACAGAGATCATTTTTTTGGTATTTACTGGTTTAAAAAATGGGATCCATGCCTGACTCCATATAATAAGAGGGTTTGTGAGTTATAAGGGCACGAGTTATTAAAGGAGTGGTGCACATCTATGTAATTCCCTTCTAGAAGGGCCACCCCTTTAGGGCCACCCCACTTATAAGGACAAATTCTTGCTGTAGAAGGGAGGCTGAATAAAAAGGGGACCATTGTATTTTACACAAGTTCTAGAAAATGGGTTAAAAAAATTAAATGTGTTAATTGATCTATCAATAATTAATATGTGTTTTCCTGAAAAGACTGGGCTATAAAACAATTTATGCAAACTGAAGATCAAAGCAAAGCAGGTGGTTAGGGGCAAAGATTAGTAATTATTCAAACTTTTTAACTGATATTTTTTCTAAAATCTTATAAACTGATTAATCACCTGCGAAATGTTAATTCTTGACACTTTGGACCCTGCCACTATCATACTTTTGAAGTTGTTGAACTCGGACAGAGACCTAAGAGCCACACTACCCGTCTTCTCAAGGGCAATATTTAGTATTCTGTTCACCTGTATAAAGAATTGTATGTGCTTATTAGCATTCTGTTCACCTGTAGAAAGAATTGTATGTGCTTATTAGCATTCTGTTCACCTGTAGAAAGAACTGTATGTACTTATTAGCATTCTGTTCACCTGTAGAAAGAAATGTATGTACTTATGAGCATTCTGTTCACCTGTAGAAAGAATTGTATGTACTTATTAGCATCTAAATGCATGTCAGCACAATAATGGCTATATGATGCCAAATAAAAGAGAGAGGTTCTAAAAACGTAAAAAGTGAAGAATTTCAGAAACACTAAATGATATACCCATCCAAATAAATGTAAACATAAAATAATAAAAGATATGTCCTTCCAAATAAATGTAAACATGAAATACTAAAAGATATGCCCTTCCAAATAAATGTAAGTATCAAATACTAAAAGATATGACCTTCCAAATAAATGTAAAGAATGAAACATTAAAAGATATACCCTTCCAAATAATAAATGTAATACTGAAACATTAAAAGATATACCCTACCAAATAAATGTAAAGAATGAGGCATTAAAAGATAAACCCTTCCAAATAAATGTAAACATGAAATACTAAAAGATATGCACTTCCAAATAAATGTAAACATGAAATATTAAAAGATATGCCCCTTCAAATAAACATAAACATGAAATACTAAAAGATAAACCCTTACAAATAAATGTGTGTATATTGTGTGTTTCTGGACTTTTAACATAGCTTTAACCATTTGAGTCATATCAGTATGAAGTCTGTCTGCAATGTGGCAGTTTATAGTGATGTCTAGCACCGAGGCATCATGCCACAGACATGAAACATCATGTCCCACCAAGTTACATTATTCAGACAACAGGCTGACCAGTTCTAACACTAACTTCTTAAGCAGTGTACCAAGCAAGGAAGCTGTTAGTACCATTTTTATAAGTCTTTTGGATGATTAAGCCAGGGTTCAAACCCATGACCTCCCGCATATATGGTGGATGTTCTAACCACTTAGGCCACTGGATCAGTCTTCAAAAAAATGTAAAAATGAAATAGTGAAAGAAAAGCCCTTCTCAATAAATGTAAAAATGAAATACTAGAAGATAACCCTTCCAAGTAAATGTAAAAATGAAATACTAGAAGATAAACCCTTCCCAATAAATGTAAAAATGAAATAACAGAGATAAGCCCTCCCAAATAAATGTAAAAATGAAATGCGAGAAGGTAAACCCTTCAAAATAAATGTAAAAATGAAATACTAGAAGATAAACCCTTCCAAATAAATGTAAACATAAAATAATAAAAGATATGTCCTTCCAAATAAATGTAAAAATGAAATGCTAAAAGATAAACCCTTCCAAATAAATGTAAAAATGAAATACTAGAAGATAAACCCTTTTGAATAAATGTAAAAATGAACTACTAGAAAAAAAAACTTCCAAACAAATGTAAAAATGAAATACTAGAAGACAAACACTTCCAAATAAATGTAAAAATGAAATAGTAGAGATAAACCCTTCCAAATAAATGTAAAAATGAAATTCTAGAAGATAAACCCTTCCAAATAAATGTAAAAGTGAAATACTAGAGATAAAAACCTTCCAAATAAATGTAAAAATGAAATACTAGAAGATAAACCCTTCCAAATAAATGTAAAAGTGAAATACTAGAAGATACCCCTTACAAACAAATGTAAAAATGAAATACTAGAAGATACCCCTTACAAACAAATGTAAAAATGAGATACTAAAAGAAAACTCTTCGTAATAATTGTAAAAATGAAATACTTGAGATAAACAGTTCCAAATAAATGTAAAAATGAAACACTAGAAGTTAACCCTTCCAAATAAATGTAAAAATGAAATACTAGAGATAAAAACCTTCCAAATAAATGTAAAAATGAAATTCTAGAAGATAAACCCTTCCAAATAAATGTAAAAATGAAATACTAGAAGATAAACCCTTCCAAATAAATGTAAAAGTGGAATACTAGAGATAAAAACCTTCCAAATAAATGTAAAAATGCAATACTAGAAGATAACCCTTCCAAATAAATGTAAAAATGAAATACTAGAGATAAAAACCTTCCAAATAAATGTAAAAATGAAATACTAGAAGATAACCCTTCCAAATAAATGTAAAAGTGAAATACTAGAAGATACCCCTTACAAACAAATGTAAAAATGAAATACTAGAAGATACCCCTTACAAACAAATGTAAAAATGAGATACTAAAAGAACACTCTTCGTAATAATTGTAAAAATGAAATACTTGAGATAAACAGTTCCAAATAAATGTAAAAATGAAACACTAGAAGTTAACCCTTCCAAATAAATGTAAAAATGAAATACTAGAGATAAAAACCTTCCAAATAAATGTAAAAATGAAATTCTAGAAGATAAACCCTTCCAAATAAATGTAAAAATGAAATACTAGAAGATAAACCCTTCCAAATAAATGTAAAAGTGGAATACTAGAGATAAAAACCTTCCAAATAAATGTAAAAATGCAATACTAGAAGATAACCCTTCCAAATAAATGTAAAAATGAAATACTAGAGATAAAAACCTTCCAAATAAATGTAAAAATGAAATACTAGAAGATAACCCTTCCAAATAAATGTAAAAATGAAATACTAGAGATAAAATATAAAAGGTTAAGATCTTACTATTCTGTATTTAAAACAAACTATAATGCCAATAGATATAAATTTTTCAAAATACATGATTAAACTTGTTATATAAATTGCATTCCCTTCTGAAGTCCAACCTGTAAACATTTACCTTTTCGTATGCAGTTTACTTTTCTGCTTAAAAGTAAATGCTAGCCATAATATCTTAACTTGTATGGAATTCTTAGGTTAAGTTACTTACATTATGCACATGTATTGAAATCAATGAAATGTTAGTCTGGATAACCCTTTACCTCACAGAGCATAGTTACAAAGTGCAGCGCACTATAAATAGAACACGTTACCTAGTCGACTCCATACACATAGGCCTGCCTGTGAACTGTTAAGCAATGTAGTGTATGTACGTTTAACAGCAATTTTAACCATTTTACATTTCTAGTACACATCTATTGTGTGTGGAAAAATTTAAGAGTAAAGTCTGATTGTTATAGCTGTGTAATTATTTTTTACAGAAGAATTTTTTATGTGCTTTAAAATCTTGAGAGAACTCGTTCACCATCATGTCAGTGAGGCCACGTGACCAACCGTAGCTGCCATTTCTCATACTCAAAATTTACAAGTTTTTCGTCTGCATCTACGTCACTAAGTCATCTGAATTTGATAATTTATAAAAACTAATTGCTGCCTACATTAGTATCAGAGCCTTTACCTAAGTTATTGAATCTTTCATAGTTGTGATTCTAATCATGAAAACTTCGTAAGTACTGAATGAAATCCGCGACCGCCATTTTGGAGAGTGGAGATTACGACCCAGTTGCTTTAAATAGCAGATATTGACCAGTGCATAAACAGTGACCACGTGATCTGATGCAATTGTAATTCGCAGAAATGAATGTAGTATCTAATAGGTGGGCTTTCCCCGAAGGTGGCGCTATGAAAACCAGCTCAAAATGGCTGATGTTTACAGCAGGCATCAAAAGGCGCTTCCATGTGAATGGAGTAGAGGCGTCAAAAGGCGCTTCCATGCGAATGGAGTAGAGGCATCCAAAGATGCTTGCGTGAGGTAAATTGATAAGTGAAAACAATACTGATCCATGCCTTGCCTACATTTCACTTATAAGTTATTTACCAGTCATTATTTGTAGCATATACCTTTATCATTTGTGTTATGTATATCTATCTATATTGTCTGTTTAATTTTTTTACATGATTATATATTGTAATGATCATTTATAATTAAGATATTATATAGCTAATATTTGTCCATGAGTGTAGATTCTATCTGAAGATAATGAGCTAAAAATAGGTGTTTATTTTGGGTTTGGGTTCCATATCATGAACCTGTTTACAGTTTGGGGTAATTTTCCATTGAATGATTAAGTCAGGTGGAGTGTATTATGACACAAGTCAGGTAGGCTGTGTTGTGACACAAGTCAGGTGGGTTGTGTTGTGACACAAGTCAGATGGGTTTTGTTTTGACACAAGTCAGGTCGGCTGTGTTGTGACACAAGTCTGGTAGGCTATGTTGTGACACAAGTCAGGTAGGCTATGTTGTGACTCAAGTCAGATGGGTTGTGTTATGACACGTTATGTGGGCTATGTTGTGACACAAGTCAGATGGGTTGTGTTATCACACATGTCATGTTGGCTGTGTTGTGACACAAGTCAGATGGGTTGTTATGACACATGTCATGTTGGCTATGTAGTGACACAAGTCAGATGGGTTGTTATGACGCATGTCATGTGAGCTATGTTGTGACTCAAGTCAGATGGGTTGTGTTATGACACATGTCATGTGGGCTATGTTGTGACACAAGTCAGATGGGTTATGTTATGACAAACACAAACATGCATTGCAGACACACCTTGTAAACAAGGAGTTTTTGCAGTATCCAACAATAATAATTTTGTATAAAACTGCATTGATTAGTACAAAGCAATTAACCATGTGAATCCTAATGAAATCATAGAAAATAATTACTGGTGGATATGACAAAATTATTTTACAGCACTATGTGTCAACAGTAAACAAACAGCGCCATAGAGATTTTCTGGACAAACACTGTCATAATTTAAACATAGCCAGGCTTCCTTTTCCATTTCCATAATTTAAACCATTGGTTTGCATCAGTGAAATTAAGTTACACTGAATTGTTCCCTATAGTTAGTATTGTTTTGTTGGCTCTTTTTTCATTCTAGTATCAAGCAGTATATACAAATATCCTACGGCTCATATTCATACAGTATATATAAATATCCTAGGGTTCACATTCAAACAGTATATATAAATATCCTAGGGTTCACATTCAAACAGTATATATAAATATCCAAGGGTTCACATTCATACAATATATACAAATATCCTTGGGTTCACATTTATACAGTATATACAAATATCTTAAGGCTCACAGTTATACAGTATATACAAATATCCTAGGCTCACATTTATACAGTATATATAAATATCCTAGGCCTCACATTCATACAAATATCCTAGGGTTCACATTCATACAGTATATACACATATCCTAGGGCTCAAATTTATATCATGTATACAAATATCCTAGGGCTCACATTTATACAGTATATACAAATATCCTAGGGCTCAAATTCATACAAATATCCTAGGGCTCACATTCATACAAATATCCGACGGTTCACATTCATAAAGTATATACAAATATCCTAGGGCTCACATTTATACAGTATATACAAATATCCTAGGGCTCACATTTATACAGTATATACAAATATCCTAGGGCTCACAGTTACACAGTATATACAAATATCTTAGGGCTCACATTCATACAAATATCCGAGGGTTCACATTCATTAAGTATATACAAATATCCTAGGGCTCACATTTATACAGTATATACAAATATCCTAGGGCTCACATTTATACAGTATATACAAATATCCTAGGGCTCACATTTATACAGTATATACAAATATCTTAGGGCTCACAGTTATATAGTATATACAAATATTCTAGGGTTCACATTTATACACTATATACAACTATATCAAAGGGTTCACATTCATACAGTATAGATAAATATCCTAGGGTTCACATTTATACAGTATATACAAATATCCAAGGAATAACATTTATATAGTATATACAAATATCCTAGGGCTCACTGTCATAAAGTGCATACAAATACCCTAGGGTTCACATTTATACAGTATATACAAATATCCTACAGTTCATATTTACACAGTATATATAAATATCTATGAGTTCAGAGTCATAAAGTGTATACAAATATCCTAGGGTTCACATTCATACAGTATATACAAAAATCCTAGAGTTCACAGTCATGATGATAACTCAGTTTGGGACAACACTCATTTATATTGAAGTACCATCTGATCCTCAAACTAAACTGTGCTGTCACCTGTCAGCTAAAACCTGCTTTCAAATTTGGATAAAGGGGCCTACTTGATAATGATTGTTGTTGTTGTTGTTGTTGTTGTAGGGTTTAACGCCATTTTTCAGCACAATATAGGCTATACATGGCGGCCAGTATAATTGGTGGAGGAAGAACCCTGGAAAACCCCGGGAAGAACCACCGACCCACGAGAAGCTACTGGCAGGCTTTCTCATGTACCTACGTTAGCCAAGGCTGAGACTCGAACTCACGCAGACAGAGGTGAGATGGCAGTGATCTGTAATGGCGAGCGCTTTAGACCACTCGGCCACTCGGGGCCCCACTAGATAATGATGGATTCTGCCCAAAACATATGCATGAAACAACAACTGTATTTATTACTTGGGAAATAAATTATGTTATGGTAATCACCTTTTTTCTCTTATTTTTGCTAACAAGTTGCTACTGGGCAGTTAGGCAAGCTGTTTTCAATGCGATGATTCAAAGCATCAAGAGAAATGTTGGAATCATTTCATAAATTGTTATTTCATTGGAAATACATGTATCATAAGGTAAAAACTGAACCATTCAAATGTAAACATTTTATCAAACTGATCACTTGTGTTTATATTGCTGCACATTTTCCACACCATGAGGGGTTGACTATTTAAAGCTCAAATTCATTGAATTTAGATTTTGTTCCTGTCTCTCATATAATTGTACTAACTGAATGTCTCACACTTCATTTATAAGCCATGTATAATTTATTTACAAGTGAAACGCTGTACATATATGACTGATAAGTGATCTAAAATTGTATTAAGTGAATGACCCACATTTTAAACTGAAATGCCTAATTTGCATATTCATGCATAAGTGAAATGCCTAATTTGCACAAAAATTCCTAATCCTTCACCTAGAAAGCACTGATAAAACTGAGTCTAGAGATTTCAATTAATTCTTGGCCAGAAAACTGGATTGGCATAGGAAGACTGAGTTGATAGATTTCAAAAATGGAACAAAAAGGTATCTCATGTCCAGTTGATGACCATGATGTATTTTCAGTTCCACAGCTCATGATAAATGATTAAGGAGTAACCTGCTCCTACCAACCTGCTGAAGGATCCCTTGAGAGCCTCCTTACTGCTTGTAGACCTGTTGGTCCCATGGCATCGGTCTCTCACTGCTAGTAAACTAATACCGTTCTCCCTGCCAATGTCGTCAGTGACAGCAACATCCAGGTGACACAAAACCCAACAGAGTTCTAATGCTTCCCTGTGAAACAGTTCTACAGTTGTTGTTGTTGTTGTTGTAGAGTCTAACGCCATTTTTCAGCACATGATAGGCTATGCATGGTGTACAGTATTAATGGTGGAGGAAGAACCCGGGAAAACCCCAGAAAGAACCACCGACCCACGAGAAGCTACTGGTAAAGCTTTCTCACATACCACATTGGCCGAATCTAGACTCTTGAACCCACGCAGACAGAGGTGAGATGGCAGTGATCCATAATGTAGAGCGGTTTAGACCACTTGGCCACTCAGGGCTCCCAGTTCTACAGTAGAAGATTGCTTCATTAACGTGGACTCCCACACCAAACTGCCTACCCTTCTGCACATGAGATTCTCATGTGAGATCTAACTCAGGTTAGTCTCATGTGCAATTTAACATGCAAATTAGGTAGAACTCACATGAGCAAATAGATTCTAATAAGAAAATCACATGTGCAGGAATTGTTAACAAGAGCAATATCTTGCTCACGTGAGCCACACCTTGCTCACATGAGCCACACCTAACTCACAAGAGCAAGATCTGCTCACGTGAGCCACACCTTGCTCATGTGAGCAAGATTTTGCTCATGTGAGCAGCATCTTGCTCACATGAGCAAAAACAACAAAAAACAACTATAGTATTTAGTTTTTATTGAATACAAGAATTAAACAGAATAAGATCAATATTCAAATCTAGTAATCATAAGCATATAATTTGAGTTCGATTAGTGATCTTTTAGTAAGGTAAGACAACTAGAGTACGTATGTATGTATGTATGTATGTCTGTATGTATGTACCTGTTATATTAATACATCACATTTATTCTAAACACTTTAAGGTCATAATGAAAGATACTGCTGGAAATTTGCTTCACATGAAGACCATTCTTCACTGTTCCAGAAAATTCGAAGCAAACAAAACGTGTAATTGACATTCCTGTTTCTGAATTTCATCACTTGCCAGTCTGCAACAATATTTTCACTTGGAGATTGTTCTCTTTGAATCAATGCACTTCCTGTTGACCACTGAATTTAAGTTAGCAGGCTCAGTTTTGAACTGCTGAAAAATGAAACCTGAAATGGAAATGAAAAAGTTGGTAGAAGTTTTTTCTTCTGATCACAGCATTTGAGACATTATGTAAGGTTGATTTTTAAAGATTCACTTTACAAGGTAAAGGCAAAATACATAATTGTAGTTTGGATTAGATGGCACTTTATCACACTGTGAAAATAGGAGCCAACTGTTTTCCCAAGGACACACTTATGCAGCCAACCCAGTCTGAAAATGCATCCTTTGGACTTTGAGTCAAATAGCTCTACCAATAGAATTACCATAGTTCAGTAGCAAACATATAAACTGCACTGTTGATGAGATACCTGCAAGTCATGTTGCATATTCCAAATTTGACTACTTCTGGATAAAGATGCCAATGTGTACCCGGGTATTCTCCCATAGATAATAACCTGGGTAATAAAACGAACAATTGGGTACCTGTTAAAAAAAAAGTGTTCACAGGGGCTCATATGGTTGCTTACAATTTACTTGTCATACGTGGTCTGTATAATAATACAATCCTTTCTCAAGTAACCTATTTAAGAATCAATGCTGATATTTCAAACCTGACCATCCTAACTTCATGCCTGTCCATGGTTCATGTGCCAATTTTCTCACGACTTAAAACACTCTTGTTTTCAGATCCTGGTGACATTATCTGGGTCAAATAAAATTAAGCACAATATGAATGTCTGGTTTAACTTGGCTACTGTAACATGCACTTCTTATACCACCATGTTAAGACAAAAAGTGTTGTTGTTGTTGTTGTAGGGTTTAACGCCATTTTTCAGCACTAGATAGGCTATACATGGCAGCCAGTATAACTGGTGGAGAAAGAACCCTGGAAAACCCAGGGAAGAACCACCGATCCACGAGAAGCTACTGGCAGGCTTTCCCACGTACCCACGCTAGGACAAAAAGTGAATGAAATGGACAACTATACAGACTGAAATATAAAGATAAAAATAAGTTTGCTACTTAATAACAGTTTTGAAAAAATCAAATAAAAATTAATGCATTTGTAACTTCTGCATGAATTTTACATCAAACAGTTCCAAGAAAACAGACAGGTTCTTGAATGTGAAACCATTTGCCCTAGATTCATTCTATTATGATACTACACACATAGCAGTCCAGCTTAAATAGAAAATAAATGGCACCAGATATCATTTAAAAAAAAAAAGAAGAAAAAACAACAACAGAAATAACCCGGGATGTATCAATGCAACTAATGGATGTTATGTAACTGAAAAATGTTTGAGAAAAGAGATTCTGTTAAACTTAAAAACATGTTGCACTGGACCGTCATTATGGGATGAACCAAGGCAGGTTGAGGATAATACAACAATCAACATTTATGGACTTTATGACGATTCGCGAAAGTTACTGTAGACATGTACACTAATTGAAATGACTGTTATGCACAAATAATTTATCAATTTCTTTTGTGTCTATTCTCATTCATACTACTAATTCACATGAGTTCAGCTGATTTGTGACAAAAATTATAACTGCATATACATTTTTCATACAGTTTTCTGTAATAATGGCATGTAATTTACACTCGTTGTGCTCAGATTATGATTTTTGCCACTTATATTAGTAATAATTATGCTTACAGCTCTTTTTGGGGTTGGAACATGTGAACCTACAACAAAGCAGTTCAGCTTCACATTTAATACAATTTCCTTTTGATTGTATACTCTGGTAACCAATCGTTAGGAATGATGGGTACACATTAGAAATTTCCAAAAAATTGACATCTCTACTTCTGGAACAGTCCTCTGGAAGATTTCTCCAAAACTTTCAGGATACATTTTTCCAAAATATGTACATTTGCAATATATAAAGAAATTCAAAATCTGGTTTCCAATTTTTATATTTAAAAAAAAAATGTATTGGGGGTCAAATTTTAGAGTCTGAAATGCATATGTTATCATGTGTATTACATCAAAAGATTTGAAGCGTCTTATACATACCCTTTACTTGAGTTGGAATTTCCTCTAGCATGGTAATGCAGTTTTGTCTGACTTCTTCCTGTTGCTGTCAATGTTTTGCACTTCTTTCAAATGATTGCTAACTTTGCTGTGTTCATTAAATTTTGTGACCTTCATGAAATTTAATCTGTAAAAAGATAAAAATTAGTATAATTGATCTTTTTTTTTAATCAATGCAGAACAGAAAGAATGCACTGAAATGAGAAAACGATTTGGTTGGCAAAAGAGTCCTAGTCTATAAGTGTATATAAGTATTAAGAAAAGCTGTAATCCTTATCCAATTAAATCTCTATTTTAAATTTACCAATCAAAATATTTGACAGACAGGGCAAATGTCTTTTATGAATAAAATCATGAATTAAGCTACTGCATTTGGTTCTCAATCGTGTATGCTTATCTTGATCCACCCAATCAGCAATAAAATAATACGAAGAACATTTATGTTTGTACATATTGTTTCAATCAGTAACACAAGTGCTCCTCACTGAGGCGCCCGCATTATTATTGGGGGTGGGGGTAAGATCCAGACATGGTTGCACAGTTGAATTGTGGAAGGCATAAATATTCGATGATGGTGTGGTGTAGATATCATTTTTAGAAACAGGAGGTTGAATTATTATCTTTAAGTAAAATCTGAAGCAAACCCTTGGTTCAATTTTAAACGACCGAATTTATGCTTATACTTATAATGTTGATGATTCAGGCTGTCCACTTTGAGCATTCCATATGCAAAAATTGTAAAAAGAAATGAGTAAAAGTAACTTACCTCTTTCTCGGCAAAGAACCAGTCTTTCATAATCCTTGAATCTTCCCTAACAACACGTTGACATCTTCTGTTTCGTACTGGACATTAACATCAGTACCGACGTGGACATCACTAGATGTTGGTATTGGTTTCTATTGTTAATAATGTCCACACTCTTGCTGTCAGAAATTTGTAAAAGCAAACATGTTGCAGGAGAATATTAAATAACTTTCTTCCTAAACAGTGTGGTCCTTGCTAAGAGAACATGGCCCGCGTGCAAATTTCTGTCTGTTCGGTTTAAAAGTGCTATTCTACATGTACACTGTAGGTCAGCATGCAGCATCAGCCAGAAGTTCAACTGAGGCGCCCTAAAGGGTAAGTTATCAGTAAACATTTTGTTGTACACATAGGGGCTTGTATGATTGATTACAATATAAATGTCAGTCATACATGTAGTATAAAAATAATACTTTTATTATTTTATACTACTGGATGACTGACATTTAAATGTAAGCATCAATACGAGCCCTTGTGGTTTTACACTCCTTTGTACATATGTACTCAGGTATTTCTTAATGTTATATTTTATATATCAAATAAATGATATTTTATTATCTGATGTTTCATAAAAACTGAGCTATAAGTAAATTCATATCATTAATAAGTTAATTATTATAGACGTAGTTAATTTTGATGTTTTTACAGTAGCTTGTGCCGAGCCATGCCCCATAGGACACTCTAATGGTTCTAACAAGCCGATTCTTCCACCGTGTACTCTGATAACCTGGGTCACAGAAAAGTTAAAGGAAACGTCAGTGATTTGTTTTGTGATTATTTCAATAGGAAACTTCTTTTATAAACTTTTAAATGACATTATCAGAACATTTAAAAGGCTGCAAATAAGCAAGATTTTCCATTGCCAAGAATATACACATGCAAAACAGTGTGAAACAGCAACAAACATGGCTGGATTAGGCAGTTTCTTACAGATTTATTAAATTTTATGTACAGTACATATCATTCAATGGCAATGATAATTTAGTGTTAGCATTAGTGAATCCACTGACAGCTAATAGAGAAGCTGGATTCCCATTTCCATACAATAATGTCACTGAAAAATAGACTAACGGAGCACATCGTTGCCAGTAATAAGGGGCCGTCCATTTAACATGTACACATGGAGTGGGACGGGGGTAATCCAAATGCATACGTTTGCGTATGTTTTTTGTTTTTTTACTGATAATGTACATACGCATAGGAAACGGGGTTGGGTGAAACCTCAATAATTTGTCTAATACGTAACCTGTTCAACTGTTCAGTCAGCATTTGAATTTTAGTGGACACTAGACAAACTGTTTAATGTTATGCAGTGTATATTTTCTTTGATGCCAGACATTCAACGTTGGTGGACAATGTTTTATTAAACACATTAATATTATTAATCCTTTATGGTTTCTATGTGGATTAAATATAGGCCATTCTATAGAATTAGGGGAGGGGGCATCAAGGTGGATTAAATATAGGCCGTTCTGTAGAATTAGGGGAGGGGGCATCAAGCGTACATACGTGGGGGGGGGGCACTTAAAAAGTATGCATGCGTACGGGGCGGGGCAAGCTTTGCCATATTTTCTCGTACGTACTAAATGGATGTCCCCTAAGCCGAAGGACACAATTCAATAAGTAGCCGAATTGTATTGCCTTTCGTGCGAACATTAGGCATGGTAGAAAATGACGTAGTTTATGTAATTCTCCAAATTTTCTGGAAAATGACTTGAGAGTTTATTAGGCCAAAAGGACTGTGCATCAGTGTTTATTTTTTTTACAGATATGTGGTAATGTATTTGTTTTACAATTTTATAGTGGGGTTTGAGAAGTTTGTGAATAAAGGGGTTGCATCATATGTTTATGGTACATAGCATACATCTTAGGGCAAAAGTTTTATTTCCTTTTTATATCTGTAAACTGCGTATTCTGGGGAGAGAAACATTTCACCTTTTTATGGATTACTTTATTAAACATCAACTACGATCAGTATGCATGTTATTAACTTGACAGCTGTTAAAGTTTAATGGGTAGTATGGTTATACAAGACCTTAATTCTGAATTGTTTCATTTTATGAACAGTGAAATGAACCTTAATATGTTCAAATACAAGTAGCCTGTTGGGTCAAAATAAGATTAAAAACTCACTTGAGAAAATAAGTTGAAGATGTTTTAAAATTTAAAAAATACAACAAAGCAACAGCAAGTGCAAAATAGAAATTATGTCTATTTGACAATAATGGAGATGCTTGACATTCAACATTTACACAAAATATTTAAGTCCAAATTGCTCATGTGATAACTCACATGAGAAAATCCAACTTTGAATAAATTTGAAATAAGTGTTTAATCACAATCAAAGTCCAAGTTTCTTACGTGATAACTCACGTGAGAAATACGTGAGAAATTAGAACTCTGCCTTATTTTCAAACATGGCTGTATGTAATGGAAAAGAATGTTTTCTAAGTTCTACTTTCTCATGAAAAAATTTAGATTCTCACGTGAGCAAAATCTGCACACATGAGAATCAGGTTAGTTTTTCCTTGGCTCACAAGATCTAACAAACTGCACACATGAGCCTGCAAAATCTACCCAATTTGCATACATTTCTAACAAGGTTCTCATGTGCAGCTTAAGAGCAGCTCATGTGAATTGGTGAGATTTTTCTGTACAGGCCCAGCCAAATAATGCTGAACATGGCAACAAAACCTGAGTAAATTTCCATTTATTTATAGCACAATGACATTCAGTACACACAATTTATAGACACTGGTGACTTCTTTAAATAAGGAAGTGACTATGATCCACTTCACACATGAAGAGGAGGTGGGGTAGGTACCCCAAGATCACATCTGCCAGCTTCTTGTGGTATTTTAAAAGAAAAATACAAAACCAAAGAAATTAGTGAAACAAAATTGTTGAGGGTAATATCCGCTCTAACAATGGTATCAATGATAAAACTCTGGGATTGCAGCTTAAATAACAGGTTCACAAAATTCACAAATAAAAAAATGAAAACAAAAGTTAATGCGAAAAAAACAAAAGGACTGTGAAAAATATCAATTGCAATAAAAAATGGATATGATTTAAGGAAATGATTGCAAATGCACTTGAAACTGAAAATCGTTCAGCAAAATAAGTACAGGAAAAGAAGGACAACATTTTAAAATGATGTGACTAACTAGTGACAGGAAAAGTTAATCAACATGACAACACTTTAAAATGATGTGACTAACTAGTGACAGGAAAAGTTAATCAACATGACAACACTTTAAAATGATGTGACTAACTAGTGACAGGAAAAGTTAATCAACATGACAACACTTTAAAATGATGTGACTAACTAGTGACAGGAAAAGTTAATCAACATGACAACACTTTAAAATGATGTGACTAACTAGTGACAGGAAAAGTTAATCAACAGGACAACATTTTAAAATGATGTGACTAACTAGTGACAGGAAAAGTTAATCAACAGGACAACATTTTAAAATGATGTGACTAACTAGTGACAGGAAAAGTTAATCAACAGGACAACACTTTAAAATGATGTGACTAACTAGTGACAGGAAAAGTTAATCAACAGGACAACATTTTAAAATGATGTGACTAACTAGTGACAGGAAAAGTTAATCAACAGGACAACATTTTAAAATGATGTGACTAACTAGTGACAGGAAAAGTTAATCAACAGGACAACATTTTAAAATGATGTGACTAACTAGTGACAGGAAAAGTTAATCAACAGGACAACATTTTAAAATGATGTGACTAACTAGTGACAGGAAAAGTTAATCAACAGGACAACATTTTAAAATGATGTGACTAACTAGTGACAGGAAAAGTTAATCAACAGGACAACATTTTAAAATGATGTGATTAACTAGTGACAGGAAAAGTTAATCAACAGGACAACACTTTAAAATGATGTGACTAACTAGTGACAGGAAAAGTTAATCAACAGGACAACATTTTAAAATGATGTGACTAACTAGTGACAGGAAAAGTTAATCAACAGGACAACATTTTAAAATGATGTGACTAACTAGTGACAGGAAAAGTTAATCAACAGGACAACATTTTAAAATGATGTGACTAACTAGTGACAGGAAAAGTTAATCAACAGGACAACATTTTAAAATGATGTGACTAACTAGTGACAGGAAAAGTTAATCAACAGGACAACATTTTAAAATGATGTGACTAACTAGTGACAGGAAAAGTTAATCAACAGGACAACATTTTAAAATGATGTGACTAACTAGTGACAGGAAAAGTTAATCAACAGGACAACATTTTAAAATGATGTGACTAACTAGTGACAGGAAAAGTTAATCAACAGGACAACACTTTAAAATGATGTGACTAACTAGTGACAGGAAAAGTTAATCAACAGGACAACATTTTAAAATGATGTGACTAACTAGTGACAGGAAAAGTTAATCAACATGACAACACTTTAAAATGATGTGACTAACTAGTGACAGGAAAAGTTAATCAACAGGACAACACTTTAAAATGATGTGACTAACTAGTGACAGGAAAAGTTAATCAACAGGACAACATTTTAAAATGATGTGACTAACTAGTGACAGGAAAAGTTAATCAACAGGACAACATTTTAAAATGATGTGACTAACTAGTGACAGGAAAAGTTAATCAACATGACAACATTTTAAAATGATGTGACTAACTAGTGACAGGAAAAGTTAATCAACATGACAACATTTTAAAATGATGTGACTAACTAGTGACAGGAAAAGTTAATCAACAGGACAACATTTTAAAATGATGTGACTAACTAGTGACAGGAAAAGTTAATCAACAGGACAACATTTTAAAATGATGTGACTAACTAGTGACAGGAAAAGTTAATCAACAGGACAACATTTTAAAATGATGTGACTAACTAGTGACAGGAAAAGTTAATCAACAGGACAACACTTTAAAATGATGTGACTAACTAGTGACAGGAAAAGTTAATCAACAGGACAACATTTTAAAATGATGTGACTAACTAGTGACAGGAAAAGTTAATCAACAGGACAACATTTTAAAATGATGTGACTAACTAGTGACAGGAAAAGTTAATCAACATGACAACATTTTAAAATGATGTGACTAACTAGTGACAGGAAAAGTTAATCAACATGACAAGTTGTACATATAAATCATGTTTTTCATGTAATGTACCTAGACATGGCAGGAATGGCCTTATCTCTTTCTGTAGTGAAGCTTAAAGCAAGTTATGATGTATACCAATATAAATATTATTATTTTTAAGGATAGGAATGTTCCTGAATACCTAATCCAGAATACAGAATGCCTAATCAAGAATCTTTTCCAAATTTGAATTCGTATGGAGTCCTTACTTACAAACAGAGCAATTAGTACCATTATTATTAAGTTTTGCACTAGGAAGCATGGCCTGCATCATGATTTCATCTTTATCTTACACTACAGCAATAGTATAATGGAAAGGGAAGTAACTCTATGTATTTCCACTGATAACATTGAAGCATGTTCCAGAATCATTTGATTTCAAAATCTTGGATCTATTTGTCAAACATTTGTGCAAGATAAGATTCATAAGAATATTATAACACTAAACCTTTGAGAGAAATAAATTTTATATTAATTTTTAAAAGTCAGCCTTACCTGATTTTCAAAAGTCTGCCTGAGTGTGTTTCCAGGGGTAGGTTCCAATTCATCACTGTGGGCCTTCTCAATGACATCAATCACATCAAGCTGGAAAATGTTATACATATTTGTTGTCTTTAATCAGGTAAAATGTCCATATGAACATTAAGTCATCACTTTCCAAATGTATACATTTTCATGGATATGTAAAATATGTCATTTTTGGCTGGAATGTAATTCCTGGATGGGGGATGGAGTTCACAATACTCCTTGCATGGCACTGATAATTGTTCTTGTGATAATGAAATGGTCTATTTGTGGATTGAGGAAAGGATTCAATTGCTTTGAGAAAGATCATTGTTCATTAGGTCTTGATATTCATAGTTTGTTACAAGCAAAAGTTCAACAAAAAGTAACAAAACAAGAATTCTGTCTATTAAGGATACATTCTTGCTTATATTGTGTGTGTGTGTGTGTGAACATATTATTATTAACTTGTATCTTATAGAAGTCTTCACATTCAGAAGCAACTATATCTCAATTTTCATGAATGTTGGTCAAAGATTTTGAAGATATTGAGGATGTAATGAACCGAATGCAACAAATTCAAAAGTCACTTACCAATTTTCATGATTGTAGGTAAAAATATTAAATCATTCAAGTGTGAAAATTGGGTCACACTGACCTAATTTTGTATCGCTGAGTTACTTTTTTTTAAAAAGTCACTCAAAGAAACAAATTGGGAAACGCCAACCAAGTTTTGGTATAAGTGATCTCGATACAAATAGTCAACATGTACAAATTTTCATGAGTGTAGGTAAAATAAGATGCATGGTGTAACAAGCAAACAGAAGAAAATATGAAAGCCACTTAAGTGTGCAAATGAAGCCATTGTGAACCAATTATCATAAGAGTATGTGAAATAGGGTAACATATATAGAGGGTGTAACTAACAAAAATACGAATAAGTGAAGGGCTACATTTTCTTCCAACTACATCGGTGAGAGGGACAGAACAATCACAGTAGTTTGTATAGGTGAATCAGTGGTATAGAACCAGTAATGTATGACAGATATTACAAAATACTTTATATTCAACCGAGCACCCTAGAAGGTTGGTTTATTCAGCATTAGTATTAAAACTGTGTTATCAATCTCAAAAGAAATCAAAATGTTTGGCATACCTTTGCCTTTTTAATTTTCTCCTGGATATCAATGTAGGTCTGTGGATCAACAATAGTGTCTCCAATACCTATGCTAGATCCCTCCAAGAGCAGCCAGTTGTTGACCACTGTCTGAATGTTACCATACAGTTCTCCAGCCACCTCATAACCCATTTCCATGTACACGACATGTGCAAGGGAACCTGTGGATGTACCTAGAGTCTTCTTACACAGAATGCCAGACAACAGCACACCATCTTCAATGAGCACCTTGAAAATAAGATCACATATTGGCATTAGTTTCAAAGAATCTAAGCAATCAATCACATCTGTGTCAAATATCTTAAGGAAAGATTACGTGTGACATAAACTTGGCAGAAATTTGTAATGTCCTCAGAACAACAAGAGCAATGACACTGCAAAATATTTTGAAAATCTGCAACTGCAATTACTTTTCTTTTAAAGCTTTAAAATAATTAATACAGATTTAAAATATGCAATTATGATTTCATCTTTCCCCGTGTCACTTTGCATTGTTAAAGTACCTAAATAAACAAGGCTGAAAATATCCTCAGAGTTTAATTTTAAAAATTAAACAATTCCAAGTTGAAGTTTGATGGTAATTTCATATACAAGATGTGAGACTGGTCAATCTATAGAGTGGTCACAGGATACAAGATGTGAGACTGGTCAGTATATAGAGTGGTCACAGGATACAAGATGTGAGACCGGTCAGTATATAGAGTGGTCACAGGATACAAGATGTGAGACTGGTGATCCATGCACATCTAGGATCCACCAGTGAACAAATTTGCATCCTTTGTCACTATGCATTAAGTACAGTCCTCCTCTGCGTCATGGGCTCTGTAGTACAGGGGCATGTATTGGAAACCTTATTTCTAAATAACCTAGCAAAATCCTGAATGGGAAAGGAAATTTCCTGCAGCAACTGCTGGCAGTCAGATACCAAGCTGTTGGCCTTTTCTTGTGTAAGACACGCACTCATTTCAACAGAATTAAGAATGAAGCCCACAATCACAACAACTTGAATAATGAATGCCAATTTATGCACTAAATGCAGTGTTTGCCAAAGTACATTCCTCAATGTACACTACATTACATGTACATCAGCCAACTTTGTACAGGAATACAAAAATAGACTTCAATGACTTTGTAAACGCATGAAGTGCAAAGGACAACCAATCTTGGAAGTCGAATGAATTCATCAATTTTATCTCGGCATAATCTTAAGTGAAGTCTGCAAGCATGAATGGGAATATATATATATATATATATATATATATATATATATATATATATATATATATATATATATATATATGCATTTTTAATTAATGGAGGCAAACCATCAGTCTATTTTACCTTCTTCATTAGATTGATGGCAGAAAGTAAAATTTCCATCTGAAAGTAACATTTTTATGCATTTTTTTCAAGTGTTAGGAGTTCAGTATAATCTATGTACCAGCTGTATTGGGTCTTAGAAATATGCCAAATGAAATATTTGTGTTGTCAAGTTGGAACATGGGTTGACAACTGTTTTCAAAATCAACTTCAAGCACTTCTTCAGTGTCACTGAAGTTATTTTGAAAGTGAAATGCTTACATTTGAAACTAGTCATATTTAATTGTAAATTCCAGTAAAGGTTTTAAAATCCTAGTGCCAGAGGTTACTCTTCTTTTCTTTTTTCTGTCTGGATATATGACACTGCTTTGCCAGCAATGAAATTGGTATGAAATTTAATGGGACTGGAGTGACAATGGAATTAGTTATAAAGGTATCCATACAAGTATGGAATTAGTTATAAAGGTATCCATACAAGTACTTACAGGAATTAGTTATTGTAACAAGATAACCGGGTGGGATATTTTGGATTGACAACAGAACATGTTTTGACGACACAGATATATATGGTTTAATGTGGTGATTTATATGAGCAGTAGATTATAAAGACGTATGCGTATTTATAATCCAAATATTGGATTTATTTAACATAAAATGCACAGATTCAAAGATGGAAAAAAAAAATACGAATAAATTAGTTCAGTAACACACAAAAAACACAGGATAAATGATTTCACAAATGATTCAGTAATGGAAAGATGAATATAGTTCACTCAAATAGTAAACGATGTAATCTTTTTACTCATAGTAAAAATGTATTCGCTCAGGTAGCAAAATTATGTTGCTAAACACAAGAACGGATATACCATCTATCTTTCCAGTCCTGAATGATACACTGGGTCTTACTAACCCAAAATTAGCCTACAGCTAATAAAATACACGTATGGAGATACACTCCGTTACCCATGCACCATATCTGCTCCACAGCTCCTACGAATCAATTTCACAACTGCTACAGACTCCGGACCCTCGGAATACTATGATCACTTGGAACATTAGACCCTCCGGACACCCTGGTCCTTTGACGGCTCTACAGCTGGGTCACCTTAGTCACTCTTGACATTAGACACTCCGGCACCTTAAACGCTCCGGACATACGGACGTTTCTACACTCAGACAACACCGGACACCCTGGATATTCCTACCCTCAGACCACACTGGACACCCCGGATATTCCTACCTTCAAACAACACCGGGCATCCCGGATATTCCTACCCTCAGACAACACCAGGCACCCCGGATATTCCTACCCTCAGACAGCCCTACAGATGGAGTTGTGTGAATCCTTTAGGCAGGCCGCTTGCTGACAAAACCATTAGTATTGTAAAGACCCTTTACATACAGTAAAGTATTTATACGTTTAGACTTTTCGTTTTGCCGTATCGAAAGCACCTTGCATGTGTGGCACAGGACGAATCGTACTCATGATTTCAAAATACAATAGACCATATACATAATCACCCTCGGGTATCGCTGTACAGCGAACAAATGAAACCCGAGTACATGTATTTAATGAATAACATTTACACCATTCCGTGACAATACCTCCCCCCTAAAAAAAAGTGGTATCACTTTTAGAACAATCATGGAATGTGAACAATGAATCATTATTAAAACTTCCAATTTGCAGACTGAACGAAATGATCTGCTAATTACACCCTACTTAAAAAATCAGCTCTCACATTTTCTGACCCTCGAATTGCCTCAATTTGGAAACTGTATGGCTGCAAAGACAGCGCCCAACGTATCAATCTTGCATTGGTGACCTTTGCTTTATTCAAGTATAAAAGCGGCTGATGGTCCGTTTGCAAGGTAAACTCCCTCCCAAAAAGATACATATGGAATTTTCCTATTCCCCATACTAAGCCTAGGCACTCCTTTTCAATCACAGAGTACTTTTTCTCTCTAGGGAGCAATTTCCTACTTGCATAAGCAATGGGCAATTTCATCCCCCCTTGCTCCTGTAGCAAAACAGCCCCAAGATCCATATTGGATGCATCAGTCCTCAGTACAAAAGGTTTATCTATTTCCGGCAACTTTAAAATTGGTGCACTTACCAGTTTGTGTTTTAGAGCGTTAAACGCTTTTTTGTTCAGTTGCCCCTTCCTAGTCAAATCCGTTAATGGGCTGGCAATAGCCGAAAAGTTGGGGACGAATTTCCTGTAAAACCCGATTAGACCTAGGAAAGAGCTTACGTGTTTTTTTGTCTCTGGTCTAGGGGCATCCCTGATTGCTCCTATTTTATCTGGATGAGGTTGCAACCGGCCTAGTCCACTTACCAGATGTCCCAAACATTCCAGACTGGAATACCCTATGCTACACTTAGTAGGCCTAACTGAAAGATTTGCAATGTGAAGTCTACAGAACAGATCCCGTAATACCTTAACATGTTCATCCCATGTATGCATGTAAACAAAGATGTCATCTATAAAGCTGTCGACGTTTTTCATCCCGTTTAACAGTTTGCGCATGAGACGAACGCACAACGCACCGGCGTTGACTAAACCGAAAGGCATAACTTTAAATTGAAAAAGTCCTTTGGGAGTCGCGAATGCCGTTAACTCGTGGGCATTATCGGCGATGGGTATCTGCCAATATCCCTTGCTTAGATCTAATTTGGAAATGTATTTATGCCCTGCCAATTTTGAAAATACACTTTCCATATCTGGCATTGGTTCTGCGTCAAATATGGTGATCTTGTTTAATTGCCGAAAGTCGATGTACAACCGGTTGGTCCCGTCTTTCTTTCTGACTAACACCACGGGGGACGAGTATGGGGAATTTGAAGGTTCGATCACTCCCTGGTCTAACATTTTCATCACTTCTTCGCTGATTGTCTCCCGTGCATTAAAGGGTATCGGATATCCTTTAATCCTGATAGGCTCAGTGGTATTCAATTTGATCTTGTGTCGAATTAGACCTGTATGGCCTGGTCTGTCCGTGAACACATCTGGGTATTTGGACAAAACGTCCATAATCTGTGTACGTTGACCCTCCGATAAATCAGGGCATACATTTATCTGGTCAATACTTTCTTTGCCTACGTCCATGGGGTATTCAAGGGGCATTTCTGTTCTGGAGACGAATTCCGCATCATCACCAGACCTATCCTCTATCACCGCTACACATACTACATTCAAAATCCCTTTATCAATCGTTTGTCCAGGTCTTGCTACGTAGAGTTTAAGCATATTGGCATGAAATGTCTTGAACTTCCCCTCCACATCAATGATATAATCCATTTCGCCTTTCACCTGTCTGACTTCATATGGCCCTTTCCATTCTACTAGCAGCTTGTTGTTATTCGTTGGGAGAAGCACCAACACTTGATCGCCTAAGTCAAACTTTTTACTCCGAGTTCCTCAGTTGTAGTACTTGGCGTACCTACGACTAGATTTCGTGAGTTCGTCTTGCGCCATTCGACAAGTACTTTCTAATCTTTCGCGCAAATCAACTATGTAATGGTGTGTGGTCTTAACTTCTTCATCCGCGACCTCGTCTGACCACAGTTAGCGAAGTATGCGCATAGGACCACGAACTGTCCTACCGTACAATAGTTCAAACGGGGAGAAACCCAAGCTTTCCTGAGGAACCTCACAATATGCGAACAGAAGGGCGTTCAGATATCTATCCCAATCCTTCGGTCTTTCCGCACACATCCTCCACAACATTTGCTTCAATGTCCCATTGAATTTCTCGACCAATCCATTGCACATAGGATGGTAAGGTGTTGTGCGTAACTGTTTAAGGGACAACAACCTACTAATTTCTGCCATGAGATCTGAGGTGAATTGCGCTCCACAATCCGTAAGAACCTCTTCGGGTACTCCGACCCTGCTGAACATGTCTATGAGCGCTTTGGCTACACGTTCGGTTTCAATTGATGGCAAAGCTATGGCTTCTGGATATCTGGTAGCGTAATCTACCAGTGTCAAGATGTATCAGTTTTTCCGATCTGTATGTGGAAATATTGGTCCTACAATGTCGATGGCTACTCTTTTGAACGGAGTATCTATCAAGGGCATCTGACCTAACGGTACTCTAGTTACCCTGCCCTTAGAGATCGTCTTCTGGCAAACGTCGCACGAGCGACAAAACCTCGCTATGTCGCTAAAGACGCCAGGCCAATAAAATTCTCCTCATACCCTATCCGTTGTTTTCTTTATGCCTAAATGACCTGCCATACTTGACTCATGCGCGACCTTTAGTATATGTGACCTGAATTTCTGGGGAACCACTAGTTGCAAGAACTTCCTATCCGATGTAGAGTATTCCCTGTACATTAAACCCTTTCTGAGTAAGGAATTTAGAGAAACCCCCGTTCTTATACTTTCTCACGGTACCCATTAATGCTTTCTCAGAAGTTGCACGTAAAGACGCGTCACGTTTTTGCTCATTTTGAAATTCTTCGCGGGATATATCAGTAATGTTTTCCGGTACTTTTAACTTACGCAAAGGTTTATTTTCCTCCTTTACCTGAGCCCTAGTTTGCACTGCTTGGATGATAGGGAATCGGAAATCTGCTATGGTTGGGAGTCTAGAACCCGGTACAATCGTAAGTTCATAGATCGGGTTGGCTATGCATAAAGCTTCCACAGTCCCGGTCAAAAAAGGTGTTTCTATCATTATCCTTGCAACAGGAACGTGGTCGATTGTCTGGTCAAGCAACATGCAAGGTGATTTAAACCCAAGCAATTGATCATCGCGGACTAGGCTCCGTTTCACGACTACAGTAGTGCATCCTGTGTCTCATAGAACGGTGACTTCTTGTCCGTTGACAGTGCCGTTTGCGGTTGGCACCCGTGCCTCTGGAAAAATACACGTGCCGATTGATTGGATCACATCGCGACTAGTCTCTGAACGCACCACCGGTTCACGCACCGCTTCTTGCTTAACTTGCTGGGAAACATTGAGTTTTCCATTTACTGATCTTCTGCCTCTAATGGCTACCGCGACTTTCTGGACTGGTCCCTTCTGCTTAGGACAATAGTGGGAGATATGACCAACTTCCTTGCAAATGAAACATTGCGTGTCACTCTGCTTCCCCTGGTTACTCCTACCAGATTTATCAGGTTCCCTGGGTTTTCTGTCTTTGACCTGATTCCCACCTTTGACATCTCGCGTGATGACATTCTGTGAACCTCCCCGAGCTTCGCGAACAAATCCGCCTGTGTGGCCATTTCATGTATATTTGTGAAGGACCTTTCCTTCAAGAATAAATATAACTCCTTGCCACAAGTTGTTAACAATTGGTCACGAAGCAAGAAATCGATAAGACCCTCAAATGTCTTGACGACTTCACCACATTCCACCCATTGCTGCAAATAATTGCAAGTCCTACTGACGAACTGGGTGAATGTTTCGCCTCTCTCGGGTTTGCTATACTTAAACTTCTTGCGAAACCCTTGCTCGGTTAGTTCATATTTCTTGAGAAGTGCCTCTTTCAACACGAGGTATTGAGCGAATCAGCCGTGGATAAACGCGAATACACGTCTAACGCTTTACCTTTCAATAACGCGCTAAGATGGAGCAGCCAATCGTCTTTCTTCGATTTTTGTACCATAGCATACCTCTCAAACCTATTTAGATAACTATCCATATTATCTTTATCGTCTTCAAATGGGGGCAATTTTGGACCTCTCAGTTTAACATCATGTTCCCCCTCTTTTTTAGCTTGCAATAGCTCAGAATTTCTTAGATATTCCCTCTGCCGATTTCTATCTTCCATCTCCAAAGTTTCCAACCTTACCTGTTTTTCCCTTTCTAACTTCTCCCTCTCTGCTTCCCTTTCCCATTCTATCCTTTCCCTCTCAGCCTGTTTCTCTAGTTCAATCTTACCCTTCTCTAATTCTATCATTTCCTTCTTGGTTTCCCTTTTTTCCCTTTCTATTTGTTGTTCCCTTTCAAATTTTTCCCTTTCTATTTGTTGTTCCCTTTCAATTTTTTCCCTTTCTAATTCCCTCTCCTTTAATCTTTGGTCCTTCTCCCGGGCTTGTTCTTCACGAACGAAATTTCTAAGGGACTCCCCCTCATAACCAAACTGTTTCCCCAGTTCTACCAGTTCTTTCATAGAAGACATTTCTAAAGTTTGGAGGTGACCAACCTTAAAGTGCAGTTTAAACAAAACATGTAATTACCACAAACCACATTTTCTTTCTCGAAATGCAACACAAATGTTAAATAAATACACAAAATAAAGCAATATTAGGTATCTACCTAACCTCGGTGCTTTGTCAAGCGCGCCTGAAATACACAAAAAGCATACAAATATAATAAAACAATTTCAGTGCTCTGTTATATCCAAAATGATCCCACTTCTGACACCATTTGTAACAAGATACATACGGACATACGGACGTTTCTACACTCAGACAACACCGGACACCCAGGATATTCCTACCCTCAGACCACACCGGACACCCCGGATATTCCTACCTTCACAACACCGGGCACCCCAGATATTCCTACCCTCAGACAACATTGGGCACCCTGGATATTCCTACCCTCAGACAGCCCTACAGCTGGAGTTGTGCGAATCCTTTAAGCAGGCCGCTTGCTGACAAAACCATTAGTATTGTAAAGACCCTTTACATACAGTAAAGTATTTATACGTTTAGACTTTTCATTTTGCCGTATCGAAAGCACCTTGCACGTGTGGCATAGGACGAATCGTACTCATGATTTCGAAATATAATAGACCATATACATAATCACCCTCGGGTATCGTTGTACAGTGAAAAAACGAAACCCGAGTACATGTATTTAATGAATAACATTTACACCATTCCGTGACAGTTATAGAGGTACCCATACAAGTACTTTCAGAAATTAGTTATAAAGGTATCCACACAAGTACTTACAGAAATTAGTTATAAAGGTATCCATACAAGTACTTACAGAAATTAGTTATAACGGTATCCATACAAGTACTTACAGGAATTAGTTATAACGTTATCCATACAAGTACTTACAGGAATTAGTTATAATGGTATCCATACAAGTATGGAATTAGTTATAAAGGTATCCATACAAGTACTTACAGAAATTAATTATAAAGGTATCCATACAAGTAGTTACAGAAATTAGTTATAAAGGTATCCATACAAGTACTTACAGAAAAGTTATCATTCATAGAAACTACCTACCTACTGCAAAGATGTGCCCTGTCCCCATTTGGTCTGCTTCTTCTTAGACCCTGGGACAACTTTTGCTGTTGTTGTTGTTTTAATGTAGATTTTATTGTTGGAGCATGAACTGGACAGAGTACATCCCAAAAAAGGCCTGTACATAAATTGTTGGTGAGAAGGCAAAATATGTAAATTGCCACTTTAGGACACCTCTGGAGATATGTTACTCCCTAATTCATGAAAAACGTGGGGGGTGGGGATGCTACGAGGGGAATGATGGCACTGCATATATTCCTAAACATTTTGCGCTTAGATGGTCAGATATATTTAACCAAATTTTCAAATTTACCTTCAGCAGTGTTAAATTCTTACATTCATTAATCCACATGATTCAGAACTGCTTTTAATAACTACTTCACTTGAGTGTGCATGGTAAAATTCAAGTCTGCTCATCCTGAATGGATGACATTTTGTTCCAATCTTACATGCAATCATACTGACTGCCACTGTCAGTAACAATATAGATCCAAAATCATACTAAGTGCCACTGTCAGTAACAATATAGATCCAAAATCATACTGAGTGCCACTGTCAGTAACAATATAGATCCAAAATCATACAAAGTGCCACTGTCAGTAACAATATAGATCCAAAATCATACTGAGTGCCACTGTCGGCAACAATATAGATCCAAAATCATACTGAGTGCCACTGTCAGTAACAATATAGATCCAAAATCATACTAAGTGCCACTGTCAGTAACAATATAGATCCAAAGTCATACTGAGTGCCACTGTCAGTAACAATATAGATCCAAAATCATACTGAGTGCCACTGTCAGTAACAATATAGATCCAAAATCATATTGAGTGCCACTGTCAGTAACAATATAGATCCAAAATCATACAAAGTGCCACTGTCAGTACAATATAGATCCAAAATCATACTGAGTGTCACTGTCAGTAACAACATAGATCAAAAATCATACTAAGTGCCACTGTCAGTAACAATATGAGCTACATACCTTAGTTTCTCTACCATACTGGTCTACCTGAACTGCAAATGTGTTGAACTACATAACTTTGCTCCTCTTTCTAACACTAACTGATTGTAAGAGGGCTTAACTATATACTTGGATGTTTCTATCATTCTGACTATTTGGGCATTGAAACAGTTTAACTACATAACTTGGTGTCGTCTGTCATTCTGACCTGTTTGGGCTGTAAGACTATTTAACTAAATACCTTGGTGTCTCTTTCATACTAGTCTATCTGAACTGCACACATGGTGAACTAAATAACTTAGCTCCTCTCTCTCTCATACCAATTGGGTTGTAAGAATGTTTTACTATACATGTTGATATCTCTGT
The DNA here is from genome assembly GCA_028554795.2 of Sinohyriopsis cumingii. Classification (NCBI taxonomy): domain Eukaryota; kingdom Metazoa; phylum Mollusca; class Bivalvia; order Unionida; family Unionidae; genus Sinohyriopsis; species Sinohyriopsis cumingii. The sequence goes on along the minus strand of CM068828.1, from coordinate 154,860,647 downwards.
CACTCTGACCTGATTGGGCTCTGAAACAGTTTAACTACATACCTTGGTGTCATCTGTCATTCTGACCTGTTTGGGCTGTAAGACTATTTAACTAAATACCTTGGTGTCTCTTTCATACTAGTCTATCTGAACTGCACACATGGTGAACTAAATAACTTAGCTCCTCTCTCTCTCATACCAATTGGATTGTAAGAATGTTTAACTATACATGTTGATATCTCTGTCACTCTGACCTGATTGGGCTCTGAAACAGTTTAACTACATACCTTGGTGTCTCTGTCATACTGTTCTGTTTGGATTGCAGAACAATGTAACTACATACCTTGGTGTCTCTGTCATTCTGACCTGTTTGAGTTGTAAGACTATTTAACTAAATACCTTGGTGTCTCCAGGTGAGATCCATTTGTATGGCCCCTTGTCCTCTTCATCAGGGTGAGTACTGTGAGTTCGGACACAGTTTACACGACCTGGGATGATCAGAGAGAAGAGCTGTTTTCCTGTCCAGAGAGCCTTGGGCTTCAAAATGGCTGGCCTAGGCATCCTACCATCCCATGATGGCAAAAACATCAGCAAGTTCATCATCTCACCCTAGTTGGAGCAAACTAAAATTCTTCAAGTTGATACAGTAGATATCTTTAGAGATCATAGTTTCTTAACACAGAATATTTGTGCCAAGCCATTTGTTAATTATTTTAATTGTTTTGGAAAAAGAAAATCTTTTATATTGTCATGTGATTTCTTTTAATTCATTGATTCAAGAATCCCTGCATCAGAAGAACATTTAAAGCCAGACATTTAATTTAAAACTGAAAAAAAATTCTGCTACTAAATGTTTTGTATCCCAAAATAATTCTGACTCTCAATTACTATCAAACAGATAAAAGATTCTTCAATTAACACTCAAAGGTGCCAGGGTTGAACAAATGTTTTCTTGATTAACTTGTCTTGGAACAGTGACTTGGAAAATCATTTGTCCTGTATCACTGGTCCGTGGATTTACTATAGTTAGTTATTTGTTTTCATTTAATATTTAAATGCATCAATGGAAGAAACACATAAATTTATATAAATATTCAATGATTTCTTTCTTCTACAGTTTATAATAACATCTAACATATTTTCTTAAGATAAATAATTAATATTAGCGTATAAAATTTTAATAAAATCTATTTAACATGTAAATCTTTCCATAGTAATACATGCTAAGCTCAATCTAAATGACTAGTTACGGTGATCTTGTATTTTTCTACTTGATCCTTACATCCTTCCGCTTCTACACTGTTAAGTGAAAGTTACTGTGTATTTGTATAAGCCAGGGGTACACAACCCCCAGCCCACAAACGTGTTCTGTCCAACCCTCTGGGCAAATTAAAACAACACAGAAATCTGGCCAATGAACAGTAATTATATTAAAAAACTAGTTATTTGTGGCCCTCGCATGGTCTTAGAAAATGGAATCTGGCCCTTGGGCGAAAAAGGTTGTACACCCCTGGTATAAGCTATGGCAGTATCATCACAGCCAGGAGCAAGTGTTTACACCTAATCAAATTATGGTCATGTGAGGCATAACAAAAAAGCTAAGTGATACCAGTGTCTCTCAAGGGCCATGTGACCTCTTTGGTCTTTATTACCAATTAAAGATTGCGAAATACACTACAGGTGACAACACACTGTAACCTGGGACTGTTCAATGTTTGATGCAAAAGGCAATACAAAGACCAGCTGTTAAATTTGATATTACTTCTACTGAAAGTATTGGTGCTTGAGAGGAACTGGTTTAAAACTCTGAATATACAAGCTGTGAATCAATGTAATGACACCAGCTTTCAGACTTGTTGGAAACACCCTCTTTGTACTCAAGTCACTTGACCAAAAACTTCATGCATATTAGATGTCAGGCTATGTGATTTTCAAAGCTCTGAAAGGGCTTTTTATTTATCATCCAACATAATTACCAATTCATGTAATGGTTATTTCTGAAGCACCATATTTGTTAGTAAATTATTTAATTTTTGTGTGTAAACTACTGCAGTCCATCATAAAAAACTTATTTTTTTTATACTAAAACCTAAATTTTACCATCAATCATAAGTCTCCTTTACCTGAAATGTAAAACAGTCTAGCTAGAAATATTTATCTTCTAGTTTTCCATGTCTGATCATAAAGAGATAAAAGATAATAAATAAATAGCCAATAGGCAAAGAAGGCTTACTCGTTCTAAAAAAGCATCTCTTTTGGTCATCTTCATAACAGCCGTCAATGCATCTTCCACGATACCCATAACAGGCCTGTTGCATTGAGGGCTAATAATCATTCTGGGAGCCAGGGCCAGGTTGGAAATTTCTGCCCTTGTCTCAAGAGATTGGGCCAGGTGAAGGTTCATCTCATTTCCATCAAAGGAAGCATTGTATGGAGTTGTCACACTGGAATCAGGAAATTATTACCATTATAATGCTTGTCTCTAATTTTTTTTTTTTTACCATCTATCAGTAAAAATCATAATTAATTAAATACATAGTGGGTTTTTTTCTTGACTGACCATTACTAAGTCCAACACTGTAATAAAGTACCACAGAATTTATATCTAATGCCTTCTGAAACATGAGTTTGGAAGACTATTCACATTTTCTTATCAAATAAACCTTTTATTGAGAATTAACCCTCATTCTTTGACCTATCCTTCTATTTTAATCTCCATTAGCAAAAACTGTGAATTAGTGGTGTGTGTAATTGCTTAACATTACAATATTGACTGCTGTCTGTAAAAACCAGGACTATGGCTTTTCATTTCCCTTTGGATAGCCTCATTACACTACTGACTCAATTCCCTATGGATAGCCTCATTCCCCTTTGGATAGCCTCATTATCATACTGACTCAATTTCCTTTGGATAGCCTCATTCCCTTTTGGATAGCCTCATTATCATACTAACTCAATTTCCTTTGGATAGCCTCATTTCCCTTTGGATAGCCTCATTATCATACTGACTCAATTCCCTTTGGATAGCCTCATTCCCCTTTGGATAGCCTCATTACCCTACTGACTGATTCATATCTGTACTAATAGACTAATTACCCTGTAGACAGACTGATTCCCCTATGGATAGCCTCATTACGCTACTGATTCAATAACTTGATCTAGGGAATCTGACATTATCCAGTCTTGAATAGAATTATCCCCACCCCTCACCCTAAACTCTGGGCATACTTAATTAGCATGTAGTAATTCTGCATACCCAAGTGTTTTTTTTGCATAATGTGTTCTTGGATATCATAATTAAAACAAGAATGAAATGTTAAGTGTCTATTCAGAGGTGTCTATTGCCAAAGGAATATAGTAGAGGTCTTGTACATGAGTAAGATCACAATCATCAGGTAACTGAACAAAACAGATTATACTCATCAAGTGTTCCTGTCTCTTTCCAAAAGTTGTTTCAACCCTCACTATTCTCTCACTCACATCCTCTAATAACATCAACAAAGTCTGTTTGAGTTCTTTTATTTTTTATTACAATTAGTTTCAGAAAGTTACTCTTGCCATAAGAACATAAATTCACATAACTTTAGACAGCTTAATTACATTTTGTCAAACTTGTCTGATAGAGTATCTGTCTACAATACAGATACTGACTGTTTTCTTATTAATCATTTACTATCTATTATTTATTACTCAGAAATATGTTGTCAAAACTTTCATTAGCATTTATCAGTGAAATAAGAAAACAAATGTACCAGTCTATTTTTTTACAAGTAGCACTGTTACAGCTGCAAGTACCGCAGGTCATGCAGATCTTTACTGAGTCTGATATATTTATTTTTTTGTACACAGTCAGTAATTCAACTCAATATCTATTGTTTTAGATATAATTATTTGTACTCTGAAAACAAATTTCATGTGCAAAAACATTCTGAATTAGAGTAGTTTTTAATGGGAAAATGAGAGTCTAAAAATATGTGGATTGTCTGTTTTATTCTTGTGCAGTTGTAAGTGCAGCTGAGAGCAGTCAAGTGATATGCTGGTGTATGGTGCAATAAAGTGTAATTAAGTGACATATGCTGGTGTAATATTCAGAATCTGTGTGACTTTCACCAGGTGGAAGTTAAACTTGTCTCCACAGGCACAAGTCTACCTGGCTAATGTATGGGTTACAGCTTCAGCTTGACTCCAGCTGTAACAAGTAGTGGGGTATAAAACAGTGGCAGCTACAAAGGCATGCATAGAAAATGGTCAATACGCTTTGTATTCCCATAGTCAAGGAAATGAAAAGGGTCAATACACTTTGTGTTTACTACAGTCATGGAAAGGAAAATGGTCAATACACTTTGTGTTTACTATATCAAGAAAAAAAAGGGTCCATACACTTTGTGTTTACTATAGTCATGAAAAAGAAAATGGTCAATACACTTTGTGTTTACCATAGTCAAGGAAAAGAAAATGGTCAATACACTTTGTGTTTACTATAGTCAAGGAAAAGAAAATGGTCAATACATTATGTGTTTACTATAGTCAAGGAAAAGAAAATGGTCAATACACTTTGTGTTTACTATAGTCAAGGAAAAGAAAATGGTCAATACACTTTGTGTTTACTATAGTCAAGGAAAAGAAAAAAGTCCATACACTTTGTGTTTACTATAGTCAAGGATGTGATGTGATGTGATTTTGATTTTTTAACGTAGCTTTAAAAAAATTTCAGTCATATCGCTACGATGTCTGCAATGTGGCAGTTTATAGTGATGTCTAGCACTGGGGCATCATGCCGCAGACATGTAGCATGATGTCCCACCCAGTCACATTATCCTGACACCAGGCCGACCAGTCCTAACACTAACCTCTTAATGCTGAACGCCAAGTGAGGCAGCTGTTAGTACCATTTTTTAAGTCTCTGGTATGACTCGGCCAGGGATCGAACCCACGACCTCCCGCATCCGAGGCGGACGCTCTAACCACTAGGCCACCAGAGCAGTATTATAGTCAAGGAAAAGAAAATTATCAATACATTATGTGTTTACTAAGTAAAGGAAAAATTAAAGATAATTATTGAATTACCTATGAATTCTATGGAAGTTAATTTAGGAACCTGGTACTAGACCTTTACAGCAGTGATAAAGCACAAAACACATGCTAATATCCATGCACACATGGAAATATTAGATTTACTTATTTAGCTGGTTATTATATTAAATACAATCATGGTAAATTCAAATATCTTAATGAATTATATTTCAGAGTTATAATATATATATTTACCTTGGGAAATAAAGATTACATCAATACCATGTGACAGAAGAGAACCTGGAATCAAATGTCACTGAAAGCACACAAACATATGCACATACACTTGCTCCCTCCCTACCATGTGACAGAAGACAGCCTGGGATCAAATTTCACCTAAGCAGAAACACACCTATAAACATTCTCTCCCTACCATGTGACAAAAGAGAGCCTGGGATCAAATCTCTCTGAAAACACAAACAAATATATATGCACACTCTCTCTCCCTATCACAAGCATGTGAACAAATTTCATTGAAAAAATGTAACACACACATACTTGCTCTTACTGCTACCTTAAAAAATAAAGGTGGATTTCATGTGGCATTCTCACACTTGAATGCTGTAAGTAAGTAAAGTAATTATGTATGATTCCCCTTATCCATCCTGGACATGTCCAACAGTAATGTTATTTCTGTAAAACACTCCTTTGGACATTCAGTTATAAATGTAATTATTAAATGTTTAGCTCTACATTAATTTCACAGCTGTAAAATATAATAATTTGTAGATCATCTGACAAAACAAGCATGGAATAACCAATCTTCATATGACATCGAACGACCAATTTTTTATGACACGGAATATCCAATCTTCATATGACATGGAATATCCAATCTTCATATGGCACGGAATATCCAATCTTCATATGACATGGAATATCAAATCTTCATATGGCACGGAATATACAATCTTCATATGACACTGAATGGCCAATCATCATGTGACATGGAATAGCCAATCTTCATATGACAAGGAACGGCCAATCTTTATATGACATGGAATATCCAATCTTCTTATGGCACAGAATATACAAAATCTTCATATGACATTGAATGACCAACCATCATGTGACATGGAATAGCCTTATCTTTATATGAATATGGAATAGCCAATCTTCATATGCCTTGGAATGGCCTATCTTCATATGACACAGAATATCCAATCTTCATATGATATGGAATGTCCAATTTTCATATGGCACGGAATGGACAATCTTCATATGACATGGAATAGCCAATCTTCATATGACGTGGAAAATCCAATCTTCATATGGCACAGAATGGACAATTTTCATAGGACATGGAATAGCCAATCTTCATATGACATAGAATAGCCAATCTTCATATGACATGGAATGGCCAATCTTCATATGACATGGAAAATCCAATCTTCATATGGCACGGAATGGCCAAACTTCATGTGACATGGAATGGACAATCTTCATGTGACATGGAATGGTCAATCTTCATATGCCTTGGAATGGGCAATCTTCATGTGACATGGAATGGACAATCTTCATATGACATGGAATGTCCAATCTTCATATGATATCCAATCTTCATATGGCAAGGAATATCCAATCTTCATGTGACATGGAATGGACAATCTTCATATTTCATGGAATGTCCAATCTTCATATGATATCCAATCTTCATATGACATGGAATAAACAGTCTTCATCTGACATGGAATGATCAATCTTCATATGACATTGAATATCCAATTTTCATATGACATTGAATATCCAATCTTCATCTGACATGGAATGGTCAATCTTCATATGACATTGAATATCCAATCTTCATATGACATGGAATATCCTATCTTCATATGACACGGAAAATCCAATCTTCATATGACATGGAATATCCTATCTTCATATGACATGGAAAATCCAATCTTCATATCACATGGAAAATCCAATCTGCGTATGATATGGAATGGTCAATCTTCATATGGTATGGAATGGTCAATCTTCATGTGACATGGAATGGACAATCTTCATATGACATGGAATGGACAATTTTCATGTGACATAGAAAGGCCAATATGACATGGAATGGTCAATATGACATAGAATGGCCTATATGACATGGAATGGCCAATATGACATAGAAAGGCCAATGTCATGGAATGGCCAATATGAAATAGAATGGCCAATGTCATGGAATGGCCAATATGAAATAGAATGGCCAATGTCATGGAATGACCAATATGACATGGAATGGCCTATATGACATGGAATGGTCAATATGACATAGAATGGCCTATATGACATGGAATGGCCAATATGACATAGAAAGGCCAATGTCATGGAATGGCCAATATGAAATAGAATGGCCAATGTCATGGAATGACCAATATGAAATAGAATGGCCAATGTCATGGAATGACCAATATGACATGGAATGGCCTATATGACATGGAATGGTCAATATGACATAGAATGGCCTATATGACATGGAATGGCCAATATGACACAGAATGACCAATATGACATAGAATGGCCATTATGACATAGAATGAACAATATGACAGAGAATGGCCAATATGACATAGAATGGCCACTATGACATAGAATGGCCATTATGACATAGAATGACCAATATGACATGGAATGTCCAATATGAAATGGAATGTCCAATATGACATAGAAAGGCCAATATGATATAGAATGGCCAATATGACAGAGAATGTCCAATATGATATAGAATGGCCAATATGACACAGAATGTCCAATATGATATAGAATGGCCAATATGACATGGAATGTCCAATATGAAATGGAATGGCCAAACTAACATAGAATGGCCAATATGACATGGAATGGCCTATATGACATGGAATGACTAATATGACATAGAAAGGCCAATGTCATGGAATGGCCAATATGACATGGAATGGCCAATATGACATGGAATGGCCTATATGACATGGAATGGCCAATATGACAGAGAATGGCCAATATGAAATGGAATGGCCAAACTAACATAGAATGGCCAATATGACATGGAATGGCCAATATGACATGGAATGACCAATATGACATGGAATGTCCAATATGACATGGAATGGCCAATATGACACAGAATGGCCAATTTGACACAGAATGGCCAATATGACAGAGAATGGCCAATATGATATGGAATGGCCAATATGACACAGAATGTCCAATATGATAAAGAATGGCCAATATGACACAGAATGTCCAATATGACATGGAATGGCCAATATGATATGGAATGAACAATATGACATGGAATGGCCAATATGACACAGAATGGCCAATATGATATGGAATGGCCAATATGGTATGGAATGGCCAATATGACACAGAACGTCCAATATGATAAAGAATGGCCAGTATGACAGAGAATGTCCAATATGATATAGAATGGCCAATATGACACAGAAAGGCCAGTATGACATCGAATGTCCATTATGATATAGAATGGCCAGTATTACATAGAATGGCTTGAAAAAACAATAACCATAATATAAAAAAAGTAAACAAGATGATTACACTGAAATCTGTAGTCACAAATAAGAAATAGGTTTCAGTAGTAAATATTTGGACTAGTTCTCATGGCTGCAATAGGACAAAACTGTATCTGATATTTTTTTTCTTATGTCCAAGCAGAAGCACAAATTTCTCAGTCCAGGTGTTTCAAAATTATGGAAGTCAGTCCATCAAGAATGCAGGATATAATAAACATATACTTTCAACAAAAGCTGAAAATGCAACAAAAAGCAACACTGTTGTTACTAGTTCAACAAAGTATCGGATTTAGATGAAAATATGACAATGCTATTTTGATATGCCTATTTTATTGATCAACAAGTATCAGTCCCTTTAATAAACTCAGTATCATGAATTGTAACTCAGTTCTTAGCATCAACAAGTATCAGTCCCTTTAATAAACTCAGCATCATGAATTGTAACTCAGTTCTTAGCATCAACAAGTATCAGTCCCTTTAATAAACTCAGTTAGCATCATGAATTGTAACTCAGTTCTTAGCATCAACAAGTATCAGTCCCTTTAATAAACTCAGCATCATGAATTGTAACTCAGTTCTTAGCATCAACAAGTATCAGTCCCTTTAATAAACTCAGTTAGCATCATGAATTGTAACTCAGTTCTCAGCATCAACAAGTATCAGTCCCTTTAATAAACTCAGCATCATGAATTGTAACTCAGTTCTTAGCATCAACAAGTATCAGTCCCTTTAATAAACTCAGCATCATGAATTGTAACTCAGTTCTTAGCATCAACAAGTATCAGTCCCTTTAATAAACTCAGCATCATGAATTGTAACTCAGTTCTTAAACTCAGTTAGCATCATGAATTGTAACTCAATTCTTAGCATCAACAAGTATCAGTCCCTTTAATAAACTCAGTTAGCATCATGAATTGTAACTCCATTCTGAGCATCAGCAAGTATCAGTCCCTTTAATAAACTCAGTTAGCATCATGAATTGTAACTCAGTTCTTAAACTCAGTTAGCATCATGAATTGTAACTCAATTCTTAGCATCAACAAGTATCAGTCCCTTTAATAAACTCAGTTAGCATCATGAATTGTAACTCAATTCTTAGCATCAACAAGTATCAGTCCCTTTAATAAACTCAGTTAGCATCATGAATTGTAACTCAGTTCTTAGCATCAACAAGTATCAGTCCCTTTAATAAACTCAGTCAGCATCATGAATTGTAACTCAGTTCTTAGCATCAACAAGTATCAGTCCCTTTAATAAACTCAGCATCATGAATTGTAACTCAGTTCTTAGCATTAACAAGTATCAGTCCCTTTAATAAACTCAGTTAGCATCATGAATTGTAACTCAATTCTTAGCATCAACAAGTATCAGTCCCTTTAATAAACTCAGTTAGCATCATGAATTGTAACTCAGTTCTTAAACTCAGTTAGCATCATGAATTGTAACTCAGTTCTTAAACTCAGTTAGCATCATGAATTGTAACTCAATTCTTAGCATATCAACAAGTATCAGTCCCTTTAATAAACTCAGTTAGCATCATGAATTGTAACTCAGTTCTTAGCATCAGCAACTATCAGTCCCTGAATGAATTCAGCTTCATGAATTGTGTTTAACTTTTGTAAATTATTATGTAGATTTATACTGTGTATTTAGCATTTGTCCATGGTTATAATTTGTAGATTGTTGTTGTTGTTGTTGTTGTTGTTGTTATAGGGTTTAACACCATTTTTCAGCACAAGATATGCTATACATGGCGTACAGTATAACTGGTGGAGGAAGAACCCCGGAAAATCCAGGGAAGAACCACCGACCCACGAGAAACTACTGGCAGGCTTTCAGTTTGTAGATTGTACTTTTATACAATGTAAACATGTTGACATGGCTTTTTGACCTTTGACCTTGTTTGTAAATAGGTTGTTTACTGATGTTTGAGTTCAAGGTCTTGTTTTTTTAATAGAAAACTTTTAATCTGCATCCTCGTCATTTTATTGTGTCTCAGATTCTTACATACACTTACTGTCATCAAAATGATTCATTCCTACTTTGAGTTCCTTTTAAATGTTCACTTTTTATTATGGAAATAAATCAGTCGTTGAATTTTATTAAACTTTTTGAGTTCATTCTTTCTGTTAGTTAGTGTCATACATTGTAAATCTATTAATAGGACTAATCTGACAAATCTTCTGTCAGTCTTGCTTGTAGAGCTTCGATCACCAACTTATCAGACACATGGAAGCATCAAAAATTTATTTTCTAAACTAAACCACCAAAAGATGTCGTGCAAACACTATAAAATCTAATTTGAGCCAGACATTTTTTTCTTACAATCCATCAATATATTTACATTATAATGCATCAATATATACAATGTATCCATATATATGTGCATTACAATGTATCAATAAATGGGAATTAAGATGTATCCATATATATATGCATTACACTGTATCAATACATGTCCGTTACAATGTATCAATATATGTGTATTAAAATGTAACCATACATGTGCATTACAATGTATCTATAAATGTGCATTACAATGTATCAATATATAAACATAGAAATGTATCCATATATATATATATATATATATATATATATATATATATATATATATATATATATATATATATATATATATATATATACACACATTACAATCTATCCACATGTGCATTACATTACAATGTATCAATATATATACATTACAATGTATTGATATATATGTATTACAATGTATCAATATATATGCATTACAACATATCAATATATGTGCATTTCAGTGTATCTATATATGCATTACATTGTATCCATATATATGCATTACAATGTATCCATATATATGCATTACAATGTATCCATATATATGCATTACAATGGATCAACATATGTGCATTACAATGTATCCATTATATGCATTACAACGTATCCATATATATGCATTTTCTGCATCAACTGTGCTAATTGTAAACTGCTTTTAATATCTGTGTGCTAGAAGTTCAAGGTTCTGCACAGAAAATGGTTCAAAAAGATGCAATGATTTCAATTTCCTGGTTTTTGAGTTGAAATACAAGAGATACTGACCTGTTGTCAATTAAAGATTAATGTCAGTAATGTTTAAATTTCATTGAATAATTACAAACTTGTTTACAGAATTATGTCAGCAATATTTAAATTTCATTGACCAATTACAAACTTGTTTACAGAATTATGTCAGCAATATTTAAATTTCATTGACCAATTACAAACTTGTTTACAGAATTATGTCAGTAATATTTAAATTTCATTGACCAATTACAAACTTGTTTACAGTAATATTTAAATTTCATTGACCAATTACAAACTTGTTTACAGTAATATTTAAATTTCATTGACCAATTACAAACTTGTTTACAGAATTATGTCAGTAATATTTAAATTTCATTGACCAATTACAAACTTGTTTACAGAATTATGTCAGTAATATTTAAATTTCATTGACCAATTACAAACTTGTTTACAGAATTATGTCAGTAATATTTAAATTTCATTGACCAATTACAAACTTGTTTACAGATTTATGTCATTAATATTTAAATTTCATTGACCAAATACAAACTTGTTTACAGAATTATGTTGGTAATATTTAAATTTCATTGACCAATTACAAACTTGTTTACAGATTTATGTCAGTAATATTTATATTTTGTTGACCAATTATATAGTTGTTCACAGAATTATGTCAGTAATATTTATATTTCATTGACCAATTACAAACTTGTTTACAGAAATATGTCAGTAATATTTAAATTTCGTTGATCAATTACAAACTTGTTCACAGAATTATGTCAGTAATATTTAAATATCATTGACCAATCATATAGTTGTTTATAGATTTATGTCAGTAATGTTTAAGATTCATTATGAACTGAAATGATTATAAGTATATAAAGAGTTGATAGAAACAACACATGGTCATGCTAGCACATGTATGCTGGTCATTCTACTACAAATGGCTTATCCAATGACCTGTATGCTGGTCATTCTGCCAGAGATATATAAGCAAACATTGACCCTGGTCAGACAACAAATTACAGAAAAGCCAATCAGGACCTGTATTCTGACTTTTTTGGTTATCATTATGCATCAGACTGTATTCTTACTTTTTTTGTTATCATTAAAATGGGCTTATGTGGTAAAGTTACCTCAAGTTTAGCCTGAATGTTGACCAGGGCAGGATTTTAACTCTGTGACACATCATGGACATCTTGTGAATGGCAGGCCGTCGGTCCAGCACTACAAAATCATTGTCTTGCATGTGTCTCTCCACCTTTTATTTGTTTAATGAAATATATTAGAAATTAAGTCCTTACAAACATTGGGAAGAAAAATCAACAACACCAAAAAAAAAATATATAAAGACAATGATTAAAATATGTAGGCTACTTATGTAGGCTGGTCTAGATAACAAAATAAATGATGCTGCATTTGGACAACAATATATATATATATATATATATATATATATATATATATATATATATATATATATATATATATATATATATATATATATATATGACTAAATAGAGATAAACAGTTTTATTAATATTTTTAATATGTATAATTCACTATTCTATACAAAAATAAATTTCATCAGAACTCAAATTATTAAATAAAAATGTATGGCATGCATAACACTTATAATCATAAAATAAATAAGTATTTTATAAATAATCACAATATACTGAAAATTAATTTTTAAATGCCCCTTCATTTTTAAAGAATTATTTAACTTATTTTTATGATATTAGATTGTACTTTCACATTTAAGTTATTTTGTAAATTAAAATAATATAGAAATATTCTTAACTAATTGTAAACAGGGGCCATAATTCAAATAATAATTAAAAAAAAGAAGGAATTAACAAATGTCTTATAGAGTTTTGGAATTTAGACAGTATCAACACAGTAAACCCAACAGGTTTCCTTTATCAGATATTCCATCTCAGAATTAGCTATAACAATAAGTTGAAAGGAAAAATCTTGCAAAGTATGGGAACTGTTGTCAAAATGTGTGGCAACATGAGCAGAAAATGATAAATTGATTTGAATTTTTATGTCTGATCTATGTTGGTTCATCAGTTTAGATATTTGTTGACTGGTTAGTCCAATATATTGGATTCCACATTTTTTGCATGTGATCAAATAAATAACACTTGATGTTGCACAATTAGTATCACAAAGCATATTAAATGTTTCTTTCATATTTTCTTTAATAAAAGAACAGTGTGCACATCCAGGTTTATTACATTTAGGTGATAATCCTTTTTATATAATTCTAAGTGTTGGTGTTGTTTATTTTATCATATATATATATATATATATATATATATATATATATATATATATATATATATATATATATATAAAATACTGCCCACCACACCATACCCACAGGTTATTCACTTGAAAATTTATTTTAAAACAAAACTTGGTATCTCAGTGATGAAAACACTGATAGACACATATAGCTTATCATCATCATTGGCGACTCGGTCTCGAAAGACCATGCGAATAGCGCCCTTAGCTTATACAGGTCCAACAAATCTACTACAAGGCTGAAGGTTGTCTGAGTTTATTAATATCAACATTGTCACCTACGATGATATCTATATCTCACTATGTACCTATTGATACCTATATCACACTACGTTGCTACGTATATCTAAACTGTGTGCTTAACTTTTGTACATAATTGAGGGATGGAGTTCTTGTCTACCTTACTTCTGTTATGAAACTAGGAAATAAACAACATGCTTACTTGAATTTGAGACGGCCTGACTTTTTTAGTGGGGTTTTTCTGTAGGAAATCTATTGTGTCATAGGTTATGTGGGTATTTGTATATATAGTGGATTTGGTAAAATTAATTTCATTCCTGTTTCATGCAAGTCTTTGGGATTCTATCATCAGAGTCTGCATTTGTGTTCAAATATAATTTTAGAGGAATTATTTATTTAAACTATTCGTTAGAATTAGAAAGTGCTCATTGAATTCTGGACTAAAACACTATTTTGGAATTATTGTGAACTCTTTCAAAAACATTCTGGATTGCATCATTGGGGTACATGATGACAATCAAGACATTTGGTACATCAGGACATTCAAGGCTATTGCAATTCGTCTGGAACATTCTATACGTTTGGATTTGTGACAGGATATTTAGGGTTTTTCATAATTTAATTCACAATACGTATTGAATGACACATTTGTCCATTACTGATAGACTAATAGGGCCTCTATGCCATCCATATTGAATGCAACATTTGCCCATTACTAATAGGCCTCTATGCAATCCATATTGAATGACACATTTGTCCATTACTAATAGGCCTCTATGCAATCCATATTGAATGATACATTTGTCCATTACTAATAGGCCTCTATGCAATCCATATTGAATGAAACATTTGTCCATTACTAATAGGCCTCTATGCAATCCATATTGAATGAAACATTTGTCCATTACTACTATGGCCTCTATGCCATCCATATTGAATGATACATTTGTCCATTACTAATAGACCTCTATGCCATCCATATTGAATGATACATTTGTCCATTACTAATAGGCCTCTATGCAATCCATATTGAATGATACATTTGCCCATTACTAATCAGTCCCCTATGTCATCCATACTGAATGAAACATTTGTCCATTACTAATAGGCCTCTATGCAATCCATATTGAATGATACATTTGTCCTTTACTAATAGGCCTCTATGCAATCCATATTGAATGAAACATTTGTCCATTACTACTATGGCCTCTATGCCATCCATATTGAATGATACATTTGTCCATTACTAATAGGCCTCTATGCCATCCATATTGAATGATACATTTGTCCATTACTAATAGGCCTCTATGCAATCCATATTGAATGATACATTTGTCCATTACTAATAGGCCCCTATGCCATCCATATTGAGCGACACATTTGTCCATTACTAATAGGCCCCTATGCCATCCATATTGAATGGCACATTTGTCCATTACTAATAGGGCCTCTATGCCATCCAAGTTAAATGACACATTTGTCCATTACTAATAGGCCCCTATGTCATCCATATTTAATGGCACATTTGCCCATTACTGATACGGCCTCTATGCCATCCATACTGAATGACACATTTGTCCATTACTAATAGGCCTCTGTGCCATCCATACTGAATGACACATTTGTCCATTACTAATAGGGCCTCTATGCCATCCAAGTTAAATGACACATTTGTCCTTTACTAATAGGGCCTCTATGCCATCTATACTGAATGACAAATATGCCTATTACTAATAGGCCTCTATGCCATCCATATGGAATGACATATTTGTCATTAATAATAGGCCCCTATGCCATCCATATTGACTAACACATTTGTCCATTACTAATAAGCATATATGCCATCCATATTGAATGACACATTTTTCCATAACTATTAGGGACTCTATGCCATCCATATTGAATTACACATTTGTCCATTACTAATAGGTCTCTATGCCATCCATATTGAGTGAAACATTTGCACAATACTAATAGGGTCCCTATGTCATCCATATTGAATGAAACATTTGTCCATTACTAGTAGGGCCTCTATGCCATCCATATTGCATGACAAATTTGTCCATTACTAATAGGGCCTTTATGCCATCCATACTGAATGACACATTTGCCCATTACTAATAGGGCCTCTATGCCATCTGTATTGAATGGCACATTTTTCCATTACTAATAGGGCCCCTATGCCATGCATATTGAATGCAACATTTGTCCATTACTAATAGGGCCTCTATGACATCCATATTGAATGATAAATTTGTCCATTGCTAATAGGCCCCTATGCCATCCATATTGAATGACACATCTGTCCATTACTAACAAGTCCATATGCAATCCATATTGAATGACACATTTATCCATTCCAAATAGATCCCTATACCATCCATATTGAATGACACATTGACCCGTTACTAATAGGCCCCTATGCCATTCAAATTGAATGACACATTGACCCGTTACTAATAGCCCCCTATGCCATCCATATTGAATGACACATTTGTCCATTACTTATAGGGATTATATGCCATCCATATTGAATGACACATTTGTCCATTATCAATACGCCTTTAAGCTAAGATTTTTTTCTGTCAAATTCTGGGTTTTTTACTCCAGAGAAAAGTTTTTCTATTTTCAGAAATGATGATCATATTTGATGACAGAATGGCCTCATTTGTGCAAATTTCAAAGTTCTTCAAGTTGGTATATTTTGTGTCAAATTTATTCAAATTATCTTGAGTTGTTTATTAGAAAAAATGTTCAAAGGATTTTCTACTTCTATCATTGTCATATTTGATGACAGATTTGTATCATTTATATAATCTTGACAGCCCTGAATGCTTTCTTTCAAATTTGGTTAAATGCTGAAGACCATTTTCTGACACGTTGTTGGTTAAAGATTTTTTCCAGGTTTAGTAATGGCAACCATTGCTGAAGCCAAATCACCATTTTTTATACAAAACTGAAAGACCTTAATGCCATGACACTTCATGTCCATTTTAGTCTAATTTTGTTGAGATGTTTTTGAGAAGTCAATTAAAGGTTTTCCAGATTTTTAGTGTCAGCAACCACATTTGACTGACATCATATATTTAGAAACAGGATGGCCAGATGAGCCAAAATACTAGCCCTGCCATCATGGAGTGATTTACAATTCTATACTAGCCCTGCCATCATGGAGTGGTTTACAATTCAATACTAGCCCTGCCATCATGGAGTGGTTTACAATTCTATACTAGCCCTGCCATCATGGAGTGGTTTACAATTCTATACTAGCCCTGCCATCATGGAGTGGTTTACAATTCTATACTAGCCCTGCCATCATGGAGTGGTTTACAATTCTATACTACCCCTGCCATCATGGAGTGGTTTACAATTCAATACTAGCCCTGCCATCATGGAGTGGTTTATAATTCAATACTAGCCCTGCCATCATGGAGTGGTTTACAATTCTATACTAGCCCTGCCATCATGGAGTGGTTTACAATTCTATACTAGCCCTGCCATCATGGAGTGGTTTACAATTCTATACTAGCCCTGCCATCATGGAGTGGTTTACAATTCTATACTAGCCCTGCCATCATGGAGTGGTTTACAATTCTATACTAGCCCTGCCATCATGGAGTGGTTTACAATTCTATACTAGCCCTGCCATCATGGAGTGGTTTACAATTCAATACTAGCCCTGCCATCATGGAGTGGTTTACAATTCAATACTAGCCCTGCCATCATGGAGTGGTTTATAATTCTATACTAGCCCTGCCATCATGGAGTGGTTTACAATTCTATACTAGCCCTGCCATCATGGAGTGGTTTACAATTCTATACTAGCCCTGCCACCATGGAGTGGTTTACAATTATATACTAGCCCTGCCACCATGGAGTGGTTTACAATTCTATACTAGCCCTTCCATCATGGATTGGTTTACAATAATGTAACAGCTCTGCCACCATTGAGTGGTTTACAATTCTGTAACAGCCCTGCCACCACTGACTGGTTTATAATTCTATAATTGCCCTGCCACCATTGATTGGTTTACAATTCTGTAACAGCCCTGCCACCATGGATTGGCTTGCAATTCTACAACCACAATGCATATTTTTAGATCACCCCTGAAGATCAGAAATCTCCACTTACATGTTCTCACAAGATGATACATGTACACACAATATGGGCATGATAACAGACTTTGTGCTACCTGTTAAAATATGGAGGGAAGAAAAAAGATTTTCAATTCCCTGAGAGGAATCGTACTGTCAATATTTTGGAATTTAGACAGCTTATCCAGAATGGAAGAAGTATTTATTAAAGTTTATAAACATCAACACAATCATACTGTCTCAATATAAACCTAAACATATCTGTACCCAGTTTGTAACTAATGCGATCCAATAAATGGCAAATATACATTTCCTCAAAATCCAGGATGTTGAATTCCTTCAAAGAGCCCTAGGTGACTGAGTAATCTAAAGCTCTTACCTTAACTAATCACTGCCATCTCACCTCTGTCCATGTGGGTTTAAGTTTTGAGCTAAGCTAATGTGGGTATGTGAGAAAGCTGGCCAGTAGCTTCCCATGAGTCAGTGGTTCTTTCCAGGGTTTTCCCAGGTTCTTCCTCAACCAGTTATACTGGCATCATGAAGAGCTTATCCATTATTAAAAAATGGACGTATTTTAAGAATGAGTAACATATTCATTTTCTTCTTTTTGCTGCCTGTTTGTCACAAAAGAGTTATGTTTTATTGTTCCAATCATCAAACATAAAACAAACTTCTTCTACTTAGTGCAAGTCCTCAGTCCCTTTCTCATCCCCCACTACCACCACACACATATGGCAGCCCCAGCCCCACGCACAAATGGAAGCCCCTTCTGCATCCCCCACTACCACCACACACATATGGCATCACCTTCCCCATCCCCACTACCACCACACTCATATGGCAGAGAGCATTTCTAGTCACTGACTAGAACTGCTGGGAAGGAGATCAAAAATAGTAAATATTGCCAAAAATGCCAGACAGAATGAAAATGGGAAATTTTGCCACAAGTGCCATACAGAAAGAAAATTTAGATTCTACAGGGTCTAATTTACCATAAGATTTTGTTACAGGGTCTAATTTACCATAAGATTTTGTTACAGGGTCTAATTTACCATAAGATTTTGTTACAGGGTCTAATTTACCATAAGATTTTGTTACAGGGTCTAATTTACCATAAGATTTTGTTACAGGGTCTAATTTACCATAAGATTTTGTTACAGGGTCTAATTTACCATAAGATTTTGTTACAGGGTCTAATTTACCATAAGATTTTGTTACAGGGTCTAATTTACCATAAGATTTTGTTACATCTGATAATATTCAAGACCAAATATCTTAGATTACTATGCCAATAGAGAAAATGGTGGCTGCATAGTACATTTTCAAATTGTATCAAAAACAAGAAATGCAATATGTTAAAGTAGAGCAGACTTTGGTGAACCTAACGTTTCTTTTTGTCAGCCACTTTTATGGATATTTGTGTTCTATATGCTCGCTGAATGTGACTATGAATTTTGCGTGTGTGATTTGGATTTTTAATGTTGCTTTGACCATTTTCCAGTCATATTGCTATGATGTCTGCAGTGTGACAGTTTATAGTGATGTCTAGCACTGGAGCCTCATGCCGGAGACATATAGCACGATGTCCCACCCAGTCACATTATCCTGGCACCAGGCCGACCAGTCCTAACACTAACCTCTTAATGCTGAACACCAAGCGAGGCAGCTGTTAGTACCATCTTTGTAAGTCTTTGGTATGACTTGGCTGGGGATCGAACCCATGACCTTCTGCTTCCGAGGCGAATGCTCTAACCACTAGGCCACCAGAGTGGTCTTGAATTTTGCAACAATATATATGTTAAGAGAATAAGTTGTAAAGAAATATAAATTTTATTATATAAAATCATATTTTGCTCCTCATAACCCAGACAAAATGACTGCAGAAGGCCTACGTTTTCTACAACAGTCTAAACTCAACATACAATTTTTGGTATACATGATACCATGACTAGGCAACAGTCCATGATCCGTCTGGACTTTGAACCCTTTAGAAAAAAAAAAAATTACTTAGACACAAGAATAATTTTTTTATACATCGCAAAACTGAAACAAAGATAAGAAGAAAATGTACATAAGAAGAAAATGTACATAGAAATTTGCAGGACTGAGCTGTCCACAAAATAAACCAAACAATTACAAACTCTGTGTATTTTATTTTTCTGCAATCATGATAAAAAATTCGTTTATTACCATCAAATGAGTGTGTCTTTTTCCAGAATTTGGAAAGTCAAATTTCAATCCACCATGCCTGCATGTAATTAAATACTGACTGTACAAACTCTGGAATGGTTAGAATCTCTCAAGGATTTGCATATACAGTGCAACAAAGAATTGAATGCACTAGTTGCCTACATTGCCAGTAACTAGTAAACTGTATAAATTCATTGCCTGTAATTAGTAAGCTGTATAAAGTCATTACCTGTAACTAGTAAACTGTAAAAATTCATTGCCTGTAGCAGGTAATCTGGTGACCTAGTAGTTAGAGAATCTGCCTCAGATGCGGGAGGTTGTGGGTTCAATCCCTGGCTGAGTCATACCAAAGACTTATAAAAATGGTACTAAAAGCTGCCTCACTTGGTCCTCAGCATTAAGAGGTTAGTGTTAGGACTGGTCGGCCTGGTGGCAGGATAATGTGACTGGGTGGGACATCATGCTACATGTCTGCAGCATGATGCCCCAGTGCTAGACATCACTATAAACTGCCACACTGCAGACATTGTAGCAACAATTGTTATAGCTACATTAAAAATTTAAACACACACACACACACACAGAGAGGTAAACTGTATAAATTCATTGCCTGTAACTAATAACTGTATAAATTTATTGTCTGCAACTGATAAACCGTTCCAATTCATTGCATTCAATTGGTAAACTATTAAGTTCATTTTACGTAACACAAATGAAAGTCCCTAACAATCATATTAACATATATTTTCTGATTCCAAAAACCTTATATTTGTTCAACATGAAGGGTACACTTTAAATAGATGTTTAAATAAGAATAAATTTAAAATCTTGGTGGTAACATGTGCCGAAAATGTTACCTTGTATCCAATTTGCAGATACAGATCACTTGGTTCAGAATGGAATCGCAGATCTATTCTCTCTCCGTTGCCTCGAACTATGCAATTTGCCCCTGGATACTGGTTGGGGCCTTTTTGTACCAATTGCTTCATTCTATAAAATATATACAAGTACAGAGGTCATTGTCTTCAAAGGCCCCTCATTTGCAAGGCTCTGACCAAAATCTCAGACCATCTCAACCAGTCAGACCAAAGTCAATCCATCGCAACAAGTCAGACCAAAGTCAATCCATCGTAACAAGTCAGACCAAAGTCAATCCATCGTAACAAGTCAGACCAAAGTCAATCCATCGTAACAAGTCAGACCAAAGTCAATCCATCGTAACAAGTCAGACCAAAGTCAATCCACTGGATAATACTTATTACAACATGAAAGCTTGAGACTGATTTAGAGAGCAGAATTACTTTATCAAAAATCTATTCTATACAGGGGTATAGGGAGCTCTAGATAGAGGTAGTACCTTTGTTGTCTGGCAGTTGAATTATCTGAGTGGATAGGCACACTGGTCCTTATCCATCTCCCAAATCTCTCATGTCCGCCTCCAAGAAGGAATTATTCCTGGCATACCCTGGTACACTGCTACAGCTGGAGGGCCAAACAACATTGAGGGGGTGATGTTAACACTGCATTACTAGGCGTATGAACTTCTACAGGGAAGTCACCGGCTAGGGCGGAAGGTCTCTACAGATCAACGGCCAAGTGTTCGGGACCAGGGCGCACCATATGTATTAGTGGATTGCGGCTGTGGCCGACCGGCTATGGTTTGAAATAGCAGGGAATGCAGATCTCTTCAGTCATGGTTGGCCATCTGCCTAGAAGAGGGAAACTGACATAAAACCTATGGCCTGCGGACCTCACTGTCACCATCCTGGTTTGCTGGGTCATGGCAGAAAAACCCTAGGTTTAAAGGGTGCAGACTGCACTCCACCTAAAAGCTCCATTGCACAGGCAAAAAGGAACTGTCTACTGTTTACGTTTGACTCTATCAAGCCCAGCAGCGATGGGAAAGGGGCAGAAATGTCAATGGAAGCTGCAGTCCCAATCCTGCATGCAAGTGACTCAGGCCTTTGGCCATCTGGTGTTGAACTGGAGACGACACAATCACCTGGCAGCAGCCTGAGTGACCAAGCAGCCTTTTCTAGGGACAGCACTGCTTGCTCTGCATAGAGATGGGCCTAGAAAAGGTGGCCTAACCAAAGCTCGTCTCCTTAACCCAACCCCCCCCCCAGCTGGCCTGCCTCAGCCAATGGGCATCTTCCAATGCAGTCGAAACTTAACAGAAAAAAGAAGGCATGCCCCACCTGATTTACATCGTGACAAAAGACTATAAAACTGGCTTGTTGGAACATCAGAACAATGCTAGACTCAACTGACAGCAACAGACCAGAACGAGGCTCTGCCTTAATTGCACACGAACTCTCTCGCCTTACTGTTGACATGCTGACATTGCTGCACTTAGTGAAGTCCGCCTTTCAGAGGAGGTAAGTTTGAGAGAACTCAGCATTGGATCCACCCTGTACTGGTTAGGAAAACCAAAAACTGAAAAACCACTTTCAGGAGCTGGTTTCATGGCCAAGGATTTATCAAGAGAATCCCAGAGAGCGATAAAATAATCATCCTCGGAGATTTCAATGCCAGAGTGGGCCGAGACTCAGAAGCCTGGAAAGCCGACCTTGGGAAACATGGTATGGGTGGCTGCTATGACAATGGGCGCCTGTTTCTTGAATTTTGCGCTGAATTACAGCTCACCATTACAAAAACAGTATTTCAGCAGAAAGACAGCCTGAAAACAACCTGGATGCATCCAAGATCAAAACAATGACATCCAATTGATTACATCATAGTACATCATAGGGTCTTATAAGATGTCCATCATACCAGAGTGATGCCCAGTGGAGAGTTCCACAAAGATCATTGTCTTGTTTGATGCAAGCTTGACTCCACTTCAAGCCCAGGCCCAGACAACAAGGAGGTACCCAGAAAAGAAGTTCCAGATCAAGACCTTTTGTGTGCAGATGTCAAGGCAGAATTTCAAGAGAGCCTGCAGTCTAGACTTGAAAAATTTAATTTTCTGCCAGACCTACCTCCAGAAGAGATGTGGAATCACATCAAGGCTGCCATTCTGCAAAACTCAGAAGAAATCCTTGGATTCACCACTAAGAAAAACAAAGGCCGATTTGATGAAAACAACCAAGAAATCCAAGAACTGCTTGCCAAAAAGAGATCAGCATACCAAGCCCATCTCGCACAACCATCCTGTCCACAGAATAAAGCAGCCTTCCACCTTACCTGCAGCTCCCTCCTGTGCGGTCTCTGAGACATTAAAAATGAATGGTGGACAAAGCTTGTAGAAAGAACCCAGCTGACACCAGTGACTACAAGGGGTTCTATGAAGCGCTGGAATCAGTGTATGGTCCTTCCTTCCAAATACAGAGCCCCCCAGAGATGGCGAAGAGCTACTCACTGACAGGGAATCTATCCTGAACCGCTCATCAGAGCACTTCCACACCCTCTTCAGCACTAGCGGTACAGTCCAGGAGGCAGCTACTGATTGCATCCCACAACAGCTACCAAAGATGGAACTTGATTAGGCACCCAGGCTGCAAGAGACTGTAAAAGCCATAGCGCAGATGAAGACAGGAAAGGCTGCAGGAAAAGATGGTATCCCACCAGAGATATGAAAGACAGGAGGCCTAGCATTGCACACCAAACTCCATGAGTTCTTCCTCTGCTGCTGGGAGTGAAGGAAACTTCCACAAGATGTCTGAGATGCAGTCATCATCACTTTGTACAAAAACAAGGGGGAAAAGTCTGACTGCTCAAACTATCATGGGATAACTCTGTTCTCCATTGCAGGCAGAATATTTGCTAGAGTTTTGCTGAACAGACTGGTGCCCACCATTGCAGAAGAACATGTTCCAGAGAGTCAATGTGGCTTCAGGGGCACAACTGACATGGTGTTTGTCCTGAGACAGATCCAGGAAAAATGCAAAGAACAAAACAAAGGACTGCACATCACATCTGTGGACCTGACGCAGGCATTTGATATGGTAAGCAGAAATGGACTGTGGAAAATCCTTGAAAAGATTGGCTGTTCTCCTAAATTCCTACCATGGTCATCCAACTACATGAAGACCAGCTTGGTCAGGTCAGAAACAATAACGACCTGTCACAGACCTTCTCCATTGCAAATGGCATGAAACAGGGCTGCGTTTTAGCCCCCACACTGTTCTTAATCTTCTTCAGCATGAAGCTCCAAAAAGCAACAGAAGACCTTGATGACAAAGATGGCATCTATATCCGATTTCGGACTGATGGCAACCTCTTGAACTTAAGGCGACTTCATGCCCACACCAAGACCTTGGAAAAACTGATCAGAGAACTTCTCTTTGCAGACGATGATGATCTTGCTGCCCACATGGAAGCTGCCTTACAACGTGTAATATCCTGTTTTGCAGAAGCTTGCCAGCTTTTTGGTCTTGAGGTCAACCTAAATAAAACTGAGGTACTTCACCAGCCTGCTCCCAAGAAAGAGTACCAACCACCAAGCATCTTCATTGACCAGGCAGAGCTGAACGTAGTCCACCAATTCACCTATCTTGACTATGTGATATCCTCTGATGCCAAGATCGACAAAGAAACAGACAACAGACTGGCCAAGGCAAACAGTGCCTTTGGCAGACTCTATAAATGAGTCTGGCACAACGCTAGTCTCAAGAGAGATACAAAGATCAGCGTCTACAGAGCTGTCGTACTGACCACCCTCCTAATCCTGGATCACCTACAGCCACCACCTCCGCCTCCTTGAACGCTTCCATCAGCGCTGCCTCAACACCATCATCAACATCCACTGGAGTGACATCATCACCAACACTTAAGTCCTCAAACAAGCAGGCATCACCAGCATTGAGGCCACGCTCATGAAGATACAGCTTCCCTGGGCAGGGCACATGTCCAGGACGGAGGATCATTGCCTGCCAAAGATTGCACTGTATGGTGAGCTGTCAACTGGCCACCGTGATAGAGGGGCACCTCGAAAGAGATATAAAGACACCTTGAAAAAGACCCTCACCACCTCTGGCATCGATCACTGCCAATGGGCATCACAAGCTGCTGACCGTGAAAGCTGGCGACGTACAGTTCACCAGGCCGCTGGCACTTTTGAACAAAACAGACAGGCCATCTTAGGGAAAAATGATGGCGAAGAAAAAAATGGGAACCATCGGCAGCATCCATGCAGTTCAGTTTGCCATGTAGTCCAATTTATGTTTCTCAGAGGGAAAAGGCTTTTGACCAAATAAATCACTGGACCCTATTCAGAAACCTAACTGAAAGCAATGCTACATTTTATCTGTTAGTTTGCTTTCTAATTGGTACATCAAAAAACAATTTGTGTAAATAGCCTTTGTGTTTTGTTTAGAAAGAGAGTGTATTCATTTCAAATTAAAATTGCTATTAGTAATAAAGAAATTTTGAAAGAAGTGTTTTGCATTCCATGCCATCAGAATTCATCAATTAACGGATTGCTGCATGCCATCATAATTAATCAATTAATGGATTGTTGCATGCCATCAGAATTCATCAATTAACAAACTGTTGCATGCCATCAGAATTCATCAATTAACAGACTGTTGCATGCCATCAGAATTCATCAATTAATGGAATGTTGCATGCTGTCAGAATTCATCAGTAAACCAATTGTTGCATGCCATCAGAATTCATCAATTAACAGACTGTTGCATGCCATCAGAATTCATCAATTAATGGAATGTTGCATGCTGTCAGAATTCGTCAGTAAACCAATTGTTGCATGCCATCAGAATTCATCAATTAACAGACTGTTGCATGCCATCAGAATTCATCAATTAATGGAATGTTGCATGCTGTCAGAATTCATCAGTAAACCAATTGTTGCATGCCATCAGAATTCATCAATTAACAGACTGTTGCATGCCATCAAAATTCATCAATTAACAGACTGTTGCATGCCATCAGAATTCATCAATTAATAGAATGTTGCATGCTGTCAGAATTCATCAGTAAACCAATTGTTGCATGCCATCAGAATTCATCAATTAACAGATTGTTGCATGCCATCAGAATTCATCAATTAACAGAATGTTGCATGCCATCAGAATTCATCAATTAATGAATTGTTGCATGCCATCAGAATTTATCAATTAACAGATTGTTGCATGCCATCAGAATTTATCAATTAACAGATTGTTGCATGCCATCAGAATTTATCAATTAACAGATTGTTGCATGCCATCAGAATTCATCAATTAACGAATTGTTGCATGCCATCAGAATTCATCAATTAACGAATTGTTGCATGCCATCAGAATTCATCAATTAACAGATTGTTGCATGCCATCATAATTCATCAATTAACAGATTGTTGCATGCCATCAGAATTTATCAATTAACAGATTGTTGCATGCCATCAGAATTCATCAATTAACAGATTGTTGCATGCCATCAGAATTCATCAATTAACAGATTGTTGCATGCCATCAGAATTCATCAATTAACAGATTGTTGGATGCCATCAGAATTCATCAATTAACGAATTGTTGCATGCCATCAGAATTCATCAATTAATGAATTGTTGCATGCCATCAGAATTCATCAATTAACAGATTGTTGCGTGCCATCAGAATTCATCAATTAACGAATTGTTGCATGCCATCAGAATTCATCAATTAACGAACTGTTGCATGCCATCAGAATTCATCAATTAACAGATTGTTGCATGCTGTCAGAATTCATCAATTAATGAACTGTTGCATGCCATCAGAATTCATCAATTAACGAATTGTTGCATGCCATCAGAATTCATCAATTAACAGATTGTTGCATGCCATCAGAATTCATCAATTAACAGATTGTTGCATGCTGTCAGAATTCATCAATTAATGAACTGTTGCATGCCATCAGAATTCATCAATTAACGAATTGTTGCATGCCATCAGAATTCATCAATTAACGAATTGTTGCATGCCATCAGAATTCATCAATTAACAGATTGTTGCATGCCATCAGAATTCATCAATTAACAGATTGTTGCATGCCATCAGAATTCATCAATTAACAGATTGTTGCATGCCATCAGAATTCATCAATTAACAGATTGTTGCATGCCATCAGAATTCATCAATTAACAGATTGTTGCATGCTGTCAGAATTCATCAATTAATGAACTGTTGCATGCCATCAGAATTCATCAATTAACGAATTGTTGCATGCCATCAGAATTCATCAATTAACAGATTGTTGCATGCCATCAGAATTCATCAATTAACAGATTGTTGCATGCCATCAGAATTCATCAATTAACGAATTGTTGCATGCCATCAGAATTCATCAATTAACAGATTGTTGCATGCCATCAGAATTCATCAATTAACAGACTGTTGCATGCCATCAGAATTCATCAATTAATAGAATGTTGCATGCTGTCAGAATTCATCAGTAAACCAATTGTTGCATGCCATCAGAATTCATCAATTAACAGATTGTTGCATGCCATCAGAATTAATCATTTAACAGATTGTTGCATGCCATCAGAATTCATCAATTAACAGATTGTTGCATGCCATCAGAATTCATCAATTAACGAATTGTTGCATGCCATCAGAATTTATCAATTAATGAATTGTTGCATGCCATCAGAATTCATCAATTAACAGATTGTTGCGTGCCATCAGAATTCATCAGTAAACCAATTGTTGCATGCCATCAGAATTAATCATTTAACAGATTGTTGCATGCCATCAGAATTCATCAATTAACAGATTGTTGCATGCCATCAGAATTCATCAATTAACGAATTGTTGCATGCCATCAGAATTTATCAATTAATGAATTGTTGCATGCCATCAGAATTCATCAATTAACAGATTGTTGCATGCCATCAGAATTCATCAATTAACAGATTGTTGCATGCCATCAGAATTCATCAATTAACAGATTGTTGGATGCCATCAGAATTCATCAATTAACGAATTGTTGCATGCCATCAGAATTCATCAATTAATGAATTGTTGCATGCCATCAGAATTCATCAATTAACAGATTGTTGCGTGCCATCAGAATTCATCAATTAACGAATTGTTGCATGCCATCAGAATTCATCAATTAACGAACTGTTGCATGCCATCAGAATTCATCAATTAACAGATTGTTGCATGCTGTCAGAATTCATCAATTAATGAACTGTTGCATGCCATCAGAATTCATCAATTAACGAATTGTTGCATGCCATCAGAATTCATCAGTTAACAGATTGTTGCATGCCATCAGAATTCATCAATTAACGAATTGTTGCATGCCATCAGAATTCATCAATTAACAGATTGTTGCATGCCATCAGAATTCATCAATTAACAGATTGTTGCATGCCATCAGAATTCATCAATTAACAGATTGTTGCATGCTGTCAGAATTCATCAATTAATGAACTGTTGCATGCCATCAGAATTCATCAATTAACGAATTGTTGCATGCCATCAGAATTCATCAATTAACAGATTGTTGCATGCCATCAGAATTCATCAATTAACAGATTGTTGCATGCCATCAGAATTCATCAATTAACGAATTGTTGCATGCCATCAGAATTCATCAATTAACAGATTGTTGCATGCCATCAGAATTCATCAATTAACAGACTGTTGCATGCCATCAGAATTCATCAATTAATAGAATGTTGCATGCTGTCAGAATTCATCAGTAAACCAATTGTTGCATGCCATCAGAATTCATCAATTAACAGATTGTTGCATGCCATCAGAATTAATCATTTAACAGATTGTTGCATGCCATCAGAATTCATCAATTAACAGATTGTTGCATGCCATCAGAATTCATCAATTAACGAATTGTTGCATGCCATCAGAATTTATCAATTAATGAATTGTTGCATGCCATCAGAATTCATCAATTAACAGATTGTTGCATGCCATCAGAATTCATCAATTAACGAATTGTTGCATGCCATCAGAATTCATCAATTAACAGATTGTTGCATGCCATCAGAATTCATCAATTAACAGATTGTTGCATGCCATCAGAATTCATCAATTAACAGATTGTTGGATGCCATCAGAATTCATCAATTAACAGATTGTTGTATGCCATAAGAATTCATCAATTAATGGATTGTTGTATTAGTATCCTTCTTCATTATATATTGCATGAACTGCTCATTTTTGTCAATGGATGTAAGTTTGAAAAAAAGTTATTTTTATTATTATTATTATTGTTATTATTTTATTATTATTATTATTGTTTGAATCAGTTATTATTATTATTATTATTATTATTATTATTATTATTATTATCATTGTTTGAAATAGATTTATTTGTACTATTATTATTATTCAAACAGCATAAAAAATTTAATATACCTGTCGATGTTAAATGGAGTCACCACCTCTGGAAATGTCATGTTCAGTGCAATAGATCTGGGCATACCAACTTGGTCAATCCTGAGGTTGGGATCTGGGGTGATGACAGTACGAGCACAGAAGTCCACTGTCTTTCCCATCAAGTTGCCTCGCACTCGCCCTTCTTTTCCCATGAGTCTCTCCTTGATGGAGCTGAAAGGCCTCCCAGACTTGAGCACAGCCTGTAGAGTAAGAAACCAAATGATTTTATTAAAAATGCTTGACCAAACTAAAGTGGACTGTAGCATGATGAAAGTAACCAGGTGTTACATAAATGACTGGTTATGTTCATGTTTTTATTATTTTCACATGTTGCAAAAAAAACCACAACACTTCAGCTTTATTGAATAACTTGATTTTAGATTCCTAAAGATCTGCTCTATTTATGTGTGATTTAGTCGACTGGTTTTTGCACTGGGTATTTAGATATTTACATATATATAATTTAGCCTCCCAGTTTTTGTAATGAGTGTTACTACCACTACTCTATTTAAATGTATGTGATTTAGTATTCTGGTGTTTGTACGAGGTGTTCTGGTTTTTGTACGAGGTGTTCCGGTTATTGTATGAGGTGTTCTGGTGTTTGTACGAGGTGTTCTGGTTTTTGTACAGAGTGTTTACAACCACTATTCAATTTAAATGTATCTGATTTAGTATTCTGGTGTTTGTACAGAGTGTTTACAACCACTATTCAATTTAAATGTATTTGATTTAGTATTCTGGTTTTTGTACGAGGTGTTCTGGTTTTTGTACGAGGTGTTCTGGTTTTTGTACAGAGTGTTTACAACCACTATTCAATTTAAATGTATCTGATTTAGTATTATCATGTTTGTACAGAGTGTTTACAACTACTATTCAATTTAAATGTATCTAATTTAGTATTCTGGTTTTTGTACAGAGTGTTTACAACCACTATTCAATTTAAATGTATCTGATTTAGTATTATCATGTTTGTACAGAGTGTTTACAACTACTATTCAATTTAAATGTATCTGATTTAGCATTCTGGTGTTTGTACAGAGTGTTTACAACCACTATTCAACTTAAATGTATCTGATTTAGTATTCTGGTTTTTGTACGAGGTGTTCTGGTTTTTGTACAAGGTGTTCTGGTTTTTGTACAGAGTGTTTACAACCACTATTCAATTTAAATGTATTTGATTTAGTATTCTGGTGTTTGTACAGAGTGTTTACAACCACTATTCAATTTAAATGTATCTGATTTAGTATTCTGGTTTTTGTACAGAGTGTTTACAACCACTATTCAATTTAAATGTATCTGTTTTAGTATTCTCGTGTTTGTACAGAGTGTTTACAACCCCTATTAAATTTAAATGTATCTGATTTAGTATTCTGGTGTTTGTACAGAGTGTTTTCAACCACTATTCAATTTAAATGTATCTGATTTAGTATTCTGGTTTTTGTACGAGGTGTTCTGGTTTTTGTACGAGGTGTTCTGGTTTTTGTACAGAGTGTTTACAACCACTATTCAATTTAAATGTATTTGATTTAGTATTCTGGTTTTTGTACAGAGGTGTTCTGGTTTTTGTAAGAGGTGTTCTGGTTTTTGTACAGAGTGTTTACAACCACTATTCAATTTAAATGTATTTGATTTAGTATTCTGGTGTTTGTACAGAGTGTTTACAACCACTATTCAATTTAAATATATCTGATTTAGTATTCTGGTTTTTGTACGAGGTGTTCTGGTTTTTGTACGGAGTGTTTACAACCACTATTCAATTTAAATGTATTTGATTTAGTATTCTGGTTTTTGTACAGAGGTGTTCTGGTTTTTGTACGAGGTGTTCTGGTTTTTGTACAGAGTGTTTACAACCACTATTCAATTTAAATGTATTTGATTTAGTATTCTGGTGTTTGTACAGAGTGTTTACAACCACTATTCAATTTAAATGTATCTGATTTAGTATTCTCCTGTTTGTACAGAGTGTTTACAACTACTATTCAATTTAAATGTATCTGATTTAGTATTTTGGTGTTTCTACAGAGCGTTTCAACCACTATTCAATTTAAATGTATCTGATTTAGTATTCTCATGTTTGTACAGAGTGTTTACAACCACTATTCAATTTAAATGTATCTGATTTAGTATTCTGGTGTTTGTACAGAGTGTTTACAACCACTATTCAATTTAAATGTATCTGATTTAGTATTCTCATGTTTGTACAGAGTGTTTACAACTACTATTCAATTTAAATGTATTTGATTTAGTATTCTGGTGTTTGTACAGAGTGTTTACAACCACTATTCAATTTAAATGTATCTGATTTAGTATTATCATGTTTGTACAGAGTGTTTACAACTACTATTCAATTTAAATGTATCTAATTTAGTATTCTCATGTTTGTACAGAGTGTTTACTACTACTATTCAATTTAAATGTATTTGATTTAGTGTTCTGGTGTTTGTACAGAGTGTTTACAACCACTATTCAATTTAAATGTACCTGATTTAGTATTCTGGTGTTTGTACAGAGTGTTTACAAACACTATTCAATTTAAATGTATTTGATTTAGTATTCTCCTGTTTGTACAGAGTGTTTACAACCACTATTCAATTTAAATGTATTTGATTTAGTATTCTGGTGTTTGTACAGAGTGTTTACAACCACTATTCAATTTAAATGTATCTGATTTAGTATTCTCGTGTTTGTACAGAGTGTTTACAACCACTATTCAATTTAAATGTATCTGATTTAGTATTCTGGTGTTTGTACAGAGTGTTTACAACCACTATTCAATTTAAATGTATTTGATTTAGTATTCTGGTGTTTGTACAGAGTGTTTACAACCACTATTCAATTTAAATGTATCTGATTTAGTATTCTGGTGTTTGTACAGAGTGTTTACAACCACTATTCAATTTAAATGTATTTGATTTAGTATTCTGGTGTTTGTACAGAGTGTTTACAACCACTATTCAATTTAAATGTATCTGATTTAGTATTCTCGTGTTTGTACAGAGTGTTTACAACCACTATTCAATTTAAATGTATCTGATTTAGTATTCTCGTGTTTGTACAGAGTGTTTACAACCACTACATTTACATGTATGTGATTTAGTATTCTGGTTTTGTACAGAGGTTTTGCTACACATGAAGATGATTTTAAAAAAATTCTCTGTGCAACGTTTCACTGATGGACTCCAGTCCAACATACCAGCAAGATACTTACGCTTCTCTTCTGACAATCGTATACTCATTATTCCCATTATGACAACAAAGTCATATGGACAGCGTTCTTTTGCATACCAGGGCCCAGCAACGTGGAATGAATTGCCCACTGAACTTAGACACAAAACACAGTGATCCCGTTCAAGAATGCTCTTGAAACTCACTTATTTCGACTGCAAGAACAAACTTAAAGACCTAATAATGTTTCCTACCTTAAATATTTTCAGCCTGTTTTTTTGTTTTCTAAATTTTATGGTGTTTGTTTTTGTAATCATATCATTATATATGTTTTTTATGATATAGGTATTGTCTAATGATGTAAAGCGCTTAGAGCTTCTAAAGATTAGGCGCTATACAAAGTTCTCATTATTATTATTATTATTTGCTACCAAATACCACAATATATTCATTTAGTCATTACAAGACATTCTTCTGACAGTGCGTCTCTGCCACTTGCACATTATTTCTTTGTCTGGCACTCATATTTGCCCTTCTGGCAGAGCATGGAATTACTCATTAAGTTTTAGAATCAACTGCTACTTTAATACAATACACACCTGAAATAATTCCATTTATTTCTAACAATTTACTAGTTCAGCCAGAAAGGTCATACAATTTTCCACTAATAAACAACATCACAGATTTCCATAATATAGGTCACTGATTTGTTTGCTTTGTGTCTGACATAAAAAGAGGCCCAAGTTGCCCTGATATCATTCACCTGACTTACATAACTTGGCAGGTTATATATATATATATATATATATATATATATATATATATATATATATATATATATATATATATATATATATATATATATAGTCTCTTATTCATAATAGCACATTCATCCAAGAATCCAAGATCAAAAAAAGATAAGTTTAAATATCATGGGACTTCCAGTCTGTCTACACAAGTGGATTGGAATGACTCAAACATATCCTCTTTTCATTAATTTAGCTTCATTTTCCTTCATGTTATTTAAGATGGTAAGAACAGTCTTTATGCTATTATACACTAAATGGGGAATATTTAAGAAACAGCAATTGAATTTTGTATTTCAAGCATAGTTGTTTATTTGAGAGCTGAATGAACTGCTGAACATTTAGCTGGAACAGGTACATGTATACATGTATCGACTAATGAGATGCAAAATGAACAAAGTAATGGATACTACTTCTAAATTTACTGGCATTCAGGATGTCGCAGGTTCAAACCCTGGCTGAGTCATACCAATTTACACTTATTAAGAGTGGTACTAGCAGCTGCCTCGTTAGGCACTCAGCATTAAGAGGATAGTGTTAGGACTGGTTGGCCTGATGTCAGGATAATGTGACTGGGTGGGACATGATGCTACATGTCTTTGGCATGAATACCCAGTGCTAGACATCACTATGAACTGCCACACTGCACACATCATAGTAATATGGGTGAAATATTGTTAAAGCTATGTTAAAAATCCAAATCACATCAAACACACACACACACTCATTTTATCTCTCCTTATCAGTTCAGGCAAAAGAGGAATAAAAATGACAAATCTTTGCGGATACTGGTATATGGTTTTCAACATTATATCCATCCTTGTTGCATTTCTGAAATGTCAAGGCTGAATTACAATCACACATTATATTGACAATACAGAGTCAAGACTTGATAAAAAAAAAAGACCAGACTTAAATAGAATCTACATAATTTGGAAGCTAAAATGACAGATGAGGCAAAGAATGATAGAAACACAAATATGAAAATGAAAATGAAATATTTTGATTTGTGGCATTCCCGCTCTGCAATTGAGGATGTGAATACCACAGAGGAAAAGGTCAACCAGTTTTTCAATAAGTCACTGAAATTTCATGGAGCCATCAACAACTTGTTTTACTAAACAGTATATCAGGTGAAATCAGGTAATGATTCAAACAGAATAACCAATGATTATTATATGGTTCCTAATACAAAAAGATTGAGACCTGGTATTAAGAAAGATGACTAAACTACCCAGAGGCTCTGGATTCAAAATAGTGCCAGGATCAACACTCAAAGCTGATGGACTCAGAGAAAACTCCTACAGCAACATTACTTCATGCCAAGGAGAAAACCTTTACAGCATTGTTATCTCACGCCAAGATGAAAACTCCTACTGCAATGTTATATCATGGCAAAGAGAGAAGTCCTACAGTAATGTTATCTCATATCAAGGAGAAAACTTCTACAGCAATGTTATCCCATGCCAAAGAGAAAACTCCTACAGTAATGTTACCTCATGCCAAAGTGAAATGTCATAAAACAACATAATCTCATGCCAAGGAATAAATTAATATAGCAATGTTGTCTCATGCCAAAGAATAAATTCATACCACAATGTTATCTCATGCCAAGGAATTAACTCCTATAACAATATTATCTCAAGCCAAGGAATAAAGTTCTGTAGCAATGTTACCTCATGCCAAAGAGAAAAGTCCTACATCAGGGTTATCTCATAAGAAGGAGAAAACAACTACAGCAATATAATCTTGTGCCAAAGAAAGAAGTCATATGGCAATTTTATCTCATGCCAAGGACTAAAATCCTACAGCAATTTTATTTCATGCCATGTACTAAACTCCTACAGCAATGTTATCTCCTGCCAAAGAAAAAACTCATACAGCAATCTTATCTCATGCTAAGGAGAAAACTCCTACAGCAATGTTATCTCATGCCAAAGAAAAAACTCCTACTGCAATGTTATCTCTACAAATATTCATATCAAGGAAACTAATATCCACCAATATGTGGAATATTCTTCATGTCATCCCATATCATGTAAAAACGGTATACCATATAGCCAAGCCAAAAGATACCAATGCATTATTTCAGATGAATTACAAAATTCTTTGTATTAATTACAAACATATTTTCAAAATAGAAATTATCCTACATATATAATTGATTCTGCGCTGAACAAAGCCTGTAATCTTACTCAACATGAGGCTTTAAACACAGCGGAATGTAAAATAAAGAGAGATGTAATTCCTTTCACAATACAATATAATCCTTTATACCTAATATAGGTCATATAATTAATAAATATTAAAGTCTCCTAAATTTATCAAATAAAACCAGCGTAAAATCACTTTACAAAAATAAACCAATTCTCGCTTATAGAAGACCCATGAATTTGCAAGATTTTTAATTAGAACTAAACAGACAGAAAATAAAATTAAAAAATACACTTTTTGTCATCTAAATGTAACAGACACCGGTGATCTCAATGTGCAAATATAAGAGAAAGTACTTCTTTCAGTAGTGCTAATACAAAAGATGTATTTACTCTACGTGATAACACTAACTGCATATCAACTGATGTGATTTATTTAATAACCTGTAAAAAATGTTGCATGCAATATGTTGGACAAACGCTTCAACAAGTTTCTAAAAGAATGAATAATCATCACTTTCATATAAAAAATTATAGAGATCCTCAGTTTTCCACTAATATTTAAACACACTTTAACTTTGTACCCTAGTGGACTTAATGTCAATGCATTATATAAAATTGTATAATTTAAACTGATATATTGTCTATTCTTTATAACAATATAGTTATATATATGACTGTTTGTCTCTATTTTATTTTATTATATTATGCCAAAGAGAAAACTCCTACTGCAATGTTATCTCATGCCAAAGAAAAAGTCCTACAACAAAAGTTATCTCATGCCAAAGAGAAAACTCCTACAGCAATGTTATCTTATGCCAAAGAGAATAAGTCCTATATTAATGTGATCTCATGGTAAGGAGAAAATTTCTACAGCAAAGATATCTCATGCCAAAGAGAAAAGTCCTACAGTAAAGTTATCTCAACCCAAAGAGACAAGTCCTACAGCAATGTTATCTAAAACCAAGTGAAAAGCAGATGATGTTGATCATGATGATAATGATTTATAAGGAAGCATCTTTTATTTTCTTGTGAGAAAAGAAATAAGAATCATTAGCAAATTCCAAACACAATGTCAATCAAACTTTAGACAATTATCTAGTAACCAAATGTTTGAACAATAACTAAACTTTAAGTGACTTTCATTTACTGATAAATTCATGTATTTATTCCTTTCCTAAGCTGATAATACACTCTAGCACATGTGTGGAGAATCTCTAACATTCTTTATACTGCAATACACAGTTTTCTTTCTTTCTTTTCATGTAATGACTCTAAATTTAAACAGGGATCAATACTGCATAAATCCAAAGTCAATGATAAAATTATGCAAGTCAAATTAACTTTCCTATTCATTTTTTTTGTCCCATTCCTCTTTCTTCCTTCCCATTTTTTTCTTTCAATTTGATAGCTTTTATTTTAGAATACTTGCTATTTTAAGATTACATTAGTATATTTAATACACTTTTACCTGATGATTTGATACATTCTAATTCACTATTTGAATCATAGGATTTTACATAATAGGAGTTACTTCCCTTTAAAAAAATCAATAACAATAATTTAATCAATGTTACTGAGATACTTCACTGCTTTCAACAGGATATTTAAGTGCTTTATCATCTCAGGACAAGTTTGCAGTGTGTATAAAAATCTGATACTATGATGGAGAGAAATGTAGTAACTTTAGTTTTAACTTAATATCTCGAGATTACTTGAGTTTCATAAAATAAGCCAAACAGTGCAAAACTAGGTTCTCACTAGCCCGAGTGCTTATGACTCCGTGTCTTTGTCAAAGGCAAAAAACACAAAACAGAGACAAGACAAACAATAAACACAAAAACATTGAAATTATAAAAGTTTACATAACTATTTCTACTGGAAGCATAGCTTGAAATTAATAGAATAAATATACAGTGTTTCAATTTTCTTTTTGCACAAGTCTATTTGGAACAGCGAAAACCACTTACCAAACAGTGTGGTCACAATAACCATATAATAACAGCTATTGTTAGCAATAACATCATGAATATTATTTTTCAAAAATCTGATCGTACTGCCAAGATAATGTTCCAAGAATAAGAATATTTATTCACAGCCACTCAATAGAGGCATAGTTACATATACTTGGTTGGGAGCCACTCAAATAAGGCCTCATTTTACTTACACTGGATTGGGAGCCACTCCAAAGAGATATAATGTTACTTATACTGGGTTGGGAGCCACTCAAAAGAGGCCTAGCTACATATACTTGGTTGGGAGCCAGCCAAATAAGGCCTCATTTTACTTACACTGGATTGGGAGCCACTCCAAAGAGGTATAATGTTACTTATACTGGGTTGGGAGCCACTCAAAAGAGGCCTAGCTACATATACTTGGTTGGGAGCCACTCAAAAGAGGCCTAATTTTACTTACACTGGGTTGGGAGCCACTCAAAAGAGGCCTAATTTTACTTACACTGGGTTGGGAGTCACTCAAAAAAGGCATAGTTGGATTTATTTGGTTAAGTTTTATTTCTCCAAATAAGATATTCTTTTTCAGAAAATAGGTAGGAATGGAGGCAACAATTAACTTACTGTATAGAATTAAGAATTTAGAACTTTGAAAATTTCAGAAGTGAATGGAATTTAAAGTGTAGCTGATTGTGGGAAGCAAACCAAATATGTTCTACACCATTTTTCCACATCAGAAATATATATACCCTAGTTATTCTAATAGTCACCGTGGAGGCAGTAAAATTTCTGGGGGGGGGCTGAATAACATTCATCACTGTTTGACTGAAAACGTTTTTAAATTAAGCTATTTTTTTCTTTAACAGCCATTGGGTTACTCATGTACTGTTTTAATTTTTTGGAAATACCTTAATGGATATATACAGATCAATAAGCCTCAATAAGGTAGGAATTGTTTTGGGGGGCAGAAGGGGGCATTTATGAAATTGGGGCTTCTAATAGAATAGCTATGGGATATTGTTGTTGTTGTAGGTTTTAACGCCATTTTTCAGCACAAGACAGGCTATACATGGTGGCCAGCATTAATGATGGAGGAAGAACCCGGGAAAACCCCGGAAAGAACCACCAACCCACAAAAAGCTACTGGCAAGGTTTCTCACATACACACATAGGCTGAACCCGCGACTCGAACCCACACAGACAGAGTTGAGATGGTAGTGATTCGTAATGGTGAGTGGTTTAGACCACTCGGCCACTTAGGGCCCCACTATGGGATGTATATTATTATATAGTTTGGCAACTTTCCTAACCATAAACTGAGCTGGAATATAGCATACAGAGAGACAGCTAATTTATGAAATTGTAAACAACACCTTATCAAAGATTCAAAGCCTGTACATTTTAACAAAAGGATATGATATGGTAGGACTCATTGACACAATCAGACCTTGACCTTATCAGACCTTGACCTTATCAGACCCTGACCCCATCTGACCTCAAGGCACTTTTTTAATAAATGTACCCTTCAGACAAGCTGTGAGGCTAAAACAGAGATCTAATAGCATGAAAACATGTAAGAAAGAGTAATAAAAATCTTGTATATTATTACATACAATCAAGTTGTTCTTGCTAAAGTACTCATGAAAGAAACAAATAATGTGTGTTAGCATTGATTGAAGCTATGTAGTGTGTATGTACAAAATATTGCACAGTATATAATACTGAAAATCATTACACAGTACATAATACTGAAAATCATTACACAGTACATAATACTGAAAATCATTACACAGTACATAATACTGAAAATCATTACACAGTACATAATACTGAAAATCATTACACAGTGCATAATACTGAAAATCATTACACAGTACATAATACTGAAAATCATTACACAGTACATAATACTGAAAATCATTACACAGTACATAATACTGAAAATCATTACACAGTACATAATACTGAAAATCATTACACAGTACATAATACTGAAAATCATTACACAGTACATAATACTGAAAATCATTACACAGTACATAATACTGAAAATCATTACACAGTACATAATACTGAAAATCATTACACAGTACATAATACTGAAAATCATTACACAGTACATAATCCTGAAAATCATTACACAGTACATAACACTGAACATCATTACACAGTACATAATACTGAAAATCATTACACAGTACATAATCCTGAAAATCATTACACAGTACATAACACTGAACATCATTACACAGTACATAATACTGAAAATCATTACACAGTACATAATCCTGAAAATCATTACACAGTACATAACACTGAACATCATTACACAGTACATAACACTGAAAATCATTACACAGTACATAATACTGAAAATCATTACACAGTACATAATCCTGAAAATCATTACACAGTACATAACACTGAACATCATTACACAGTACATAATACTAAAAATCATCACAAAATGAACATCAAACTTTCAAATGTGTAAAATAAGTTTGCAAGCATTAATCTAGCTGCAAATGAAATGCACAGTTTAAGGCAAGCACATTGACTCTAATTCTCCATCTCTTATCAACCTAACTCTTCAAAGCCATTGCAAACTGAAAATCATTTGTTCAACACACTCCTATCTGTATAGTCATCAGTTTATTTATTGTTTTTCATGTAAGACTGTTAACCAGAGTTGTTTTGCTTTGGAACCTTAATCTCCTCTCATATTCAGATTTGTTCTTTGTTTTTTTTTTAATCAAGGCAGAACCACTGCAACTTTGGCCAGCCTGACTAGATTTGGGAAATGGTCTTCTATATATTCCAACATAATTTTCAACAATTCATGCAGGTTGTTCCAAGAATATTTCTGTCCAAGGAACACATTTTTTACAATGCCTAAATGATTAAGTTCAGGCTAGTTCTGTATCCACCACTTTCTGCACTATGTTCAGTACATGTCAAACCATCAAAACCTTCCTGCTTCTATTAGTTTCATTGTGAACATGAAAGCCTTCATCTCACCAACATGCCTAATTATGTACATCTTTTTCATTCACTGTCAATCAAAGCTAGTGCACTGTACATATTTCCTTAATGGCATATCAATGGCTTAATTTGCTATACCCCTCGAGGAGATAGTTCAATCAGAAATCCTTGATAGTTTCTGCAATACGATGGTACATCTCATAAAAGAGTATGTATTTAAACAATGATCTCCACCAGATTATGATCAACTGAGATCATGGACCAAAGTGTATGTATTCATCTGAGATCATGGACAAAAGTGTATGTATTCAAACAATGATCTCCACCAGAGCAAGATCAACTGATATCATGGACAAAGTGTATGTATTCAAACAATGATCTCCACCAGAGCAAGATCAATTGAGATCATGGACAAAGTGTATGTATTCATCTGAAATCATGGACAAAAGTGTATGTATTCAAACAATGATCTCCACCAGAGCTAGATCAACTGAGATCATGGACAAATGGCATGTATTCAAACAATGATCTCCACCGGAGCAAGATGAATTGAGATCATTGACAAAAGGCATGTATTCAAAACAATGATCTCCACCGGAGCAAGACGAATTGAGATCATTGACAAAAGACAAAATATTGTTATGATCATCCTCAGTATCAAATTTTTAAAAATTCAACTGCTGTTCATTACAAATCATGAGAAATGTGGGTAATCTAAATGATCCTTTTGCAAGAAATCAAGCATTTCTGAGAAAGTTTTAAAGCACAAACTAACATAATGCTACATGACATCCACAACAAGGGGTGAATACAATGCTATTTGCCATAAACACCAAATTTTAAGCATGCACAATAAGACAGCACAAGAATTTCTGAATATATTTGAGTCAAAGCATACATGCCAAATGCATTCATGCCAAATCTGTACACACCATCATGTCCACACACACTTCAATTTACTGTATGTGCACACTTAAAGATATATACAGTTTTGTATGAATGCACACTAAATTCAAAGCAAGCAAAAAATGGACACTAAAAGATCACAAACTGGATAAATGACAAATTTAAACTGCTGTACCAAATTTTAAGCTTGAAACAATAATGTAGTTTAACTTACAATGTATATGATGCATTCTGTTCCATCTTCTGAAATAAATGAGGGTAGGTTACAGTAGGTTAATTTCCTGGCACTGGAGTTTTACGGTGGGAGGAGTGAGACTGGCACTGGAGTCTTATGGTGGGAGGAGTGAGACTGGCACTAGAGTCTTACGGTGGGAGGAGTGAGACTGGCACTAGAGTCTTACCATGGGAGGAGTGAGACGGGCACTGGAGTCTTAGTGTGGGAGAAGTGAGACTGGCACTGGAATCTTAGTGTGGGAGAAGTGAGACTGGCACTGGAGTCTTAGTGTGGGAGAAGTGAGACTGGCACTGGAGTCTTAGTGTGGGAGAAGTGAGACTGGCACTAGAGTCTTAGTGTGGGAGGAATGAGACTGGCACTGGAATCTTACTGCGGGACAAGTGAGACTGGCAAAAGAATCTTACCATGAGAGGAGTGAGACTGGCACTGAAGTCTTACTGCGGGACATATGAGACTGGCACAGGAGTCTTACCGTGGGAGGAGTGAGACTGGCACTGGAATCTTACTGCGGGACAAGTGAGACTGGCACTGGAGAATTATGGTGGGAGGAATGAGATTGTAGATAGGTCATGCAGTCTGACAATTTCCCAACCTATGGGATACATTCCAAAGGGTCTTGGATTTAGTGTTTCCCAAAAGGGAATAAATATGGATACCTGGAACAATCTCTAAGTCTCACCCCTATTCTATGAATAATTAAAGCTTTTGTATTTTCAAATTATTTAACAGAAATTTCTTAAGTCAAATTAGTCTATATTGTAGAATAGAATGACCAAAGACCAACTGCATCTATTTACAAGAGTATTATGAAAAAATATTGCATATGTATAAAAATTATTATATTCATATGCAGAGTATTTTTATGATGAGTTTAAAAGAGCACAATAAAAGCTATACATTATAATGAATTTTAACTGATAGGAATAACTAGATTACAGGATTGTAATTGCAAGATAGAAAAAAGGTTTAATCAACTAGTGCCCTTAAACAAGAATTTGTTTTACTTTATGAAACTTACTATAAACTAGCAGTTGAAAAAATTGATAAACTTGTTTGAAACAATACGTATAACAATTGTACATGAGGGCAAATACATGCGTGTCTTGATACCATACCGTTTGTCCCAATTTTTTGTTATTAATAAAAGTTTATCATAACTATTCATAGATAACACAGTGAAGCATTAAAGTTGATCTATGAATGAACTAAATGCTTATCTTTCCCACCAAATCAAAACACACCATTTGAGTGCAATAATTTCTGGTTTTCTCAATGCAACCTTACACATTCTAGTTTTCTTAATGCAACCTTACACATTCTAGCTTTCTTAATGCAACCTTACACATTCTAGCTTTCTTAATGCAACCTTACACATTCTAGTTTTCTTAATGCAACCTTACACATTCTAGCTTTCTTAATGCAACCTTACACATTCTAGCTTTCTTAATGCAACCTTACACATTCTAGTTTTCTTAATGCAACCTTACACATTCTAGTTTTCTTAATGCAACCTTACACATTCTAGTTTTCTCAATGCAACCTTACACATTCTAGCTTTCTTAATGCAACCTTACACATTCTAGTTTTCTTAATGCAACCTTACACATTCTAGTTTTCTCAATGCAACCTTACACATTCTAGCTTTCTTAATGCAACCTTACACATTCTAGTTTTCTTAATGCAACCTTACACATTCTAGTTTTCTTAATGCAACCTTACACATTCTAGTTTTCTTAATGCAACCTTACACATTCTAGTTTTCTTAATGCAACCTTACACATTCTAGTTTTCTTAATGCAACCTTACACATTCTAGCTTTGTTAATGCAACCTTACACATTCCAGCTTTGTTATAACAGTCCATTGATAGGATTTCAAATTTTGCTACATACATGTAGTAGCATCAGATATTGGTTAAATAGTATTTGCTACACTACTTTTTTCAGTATTTTCACAAATATCAGTGAAAATAACTTTGATGCTAAAATGCTTCTCAAAGTCTACAATATAGCATTGTCCCATAAATTTGCGACCTGCACATAATCACATTTTTATGCTAAATTTTAATAATACTTAGGCTTTCTTTCTTTGAATTGTATATTTTTCTCAATATATGCCCACTGGTTTACAAAACTAACAATCTAATAAGGTGTTACTTCCCAGACACACTGAATTTATGAAGAAAATAATGCAATTGAAGCAGTTAAAATCTTTGGATCACCAATTCTATTCTTACAACACAAATTTCTATTTACATACAACTGTTTTGAAATACAGGTTTGCATGTTTTTATCATCAAATGATAATCTGCTGAATTCTAACTTACCCTGGAATGGGTTAATGGTCAATCAGCTATCAAAACACATCACAGTGAATATGCAAGAGTTTGTATGTAACAATGGTACAACTGAAATCAACACCACAGCTATTTGACTACGTTTCATCACACATGTCTGAAGTGGACGCATTGAGTAAAGTAAACCATGTACATATTTGACCACAGTGGAAGCCATACAATAATATAAATGTGTTTTCTATAATAAACAAACCTGCAAATAAAAAAACACTGAAACATCATTATTGATACTTACAAAGTATATACTACAATATACATTGTAAGACAATGTTACCTGTCGGAAAGGCCCAATGACGTTCCACACAGTAAATCAGTAAAGTGTCACATACATAACTGTAAAGTGACACTAAGACAATGTTACCTGTCGGAAAGGCCCAATGACGTTCCATACAGTAAATCAGTAAAGTGACACTAAGACAATGTTACCTGTCGGAAAGGCCCAATGTCATTCCATACAGTAAATCAGTAAAGTGTCACATAAAGTGTGACACGAAGACAAACTAATTCAGAAAACCTACCTGCATTAGTATCCAAATGTAGCAGAAATAGTGCAGCAACATTAAATTAGTATTTTAAATCAGGCACCAGACCCACATTTGCTAATATAGTTATAGGGATGTGGAGGGACGCCACCAGGACCTGTGCAGGTATGTACCAATGGTACCTAA
Source organism: Sinohyriopsis cumingii (assembly GCA_028554795.2). Lineage (NCBI taxonomy): Eukaryota > Metazoa > Mollusca > Bivalvia > Unionida > Unionidae > Sinohyriopsis > Sinohyriopsis cumingii. The sequence goes on along the minus strand of CM068828.1, from coordinate 154,815,658 downwards.
GTGCGTGAAGATGGGAAAGTGATGACACTGAAAAGTTAGAAACTTTGTCATCCATGATAGAAAAAACAAAAAAGTTGGAAATTTATAGAAGGAGTTTATTTTCCTTCGAAGATGAACTACTCCAACTTGTTTTAAGGTAGAAAACTTCCAAAATGTTTGTATGGATTTTTGGAGGCCTCTTTGTAGACTGAATTTTACTTAGCTTGAGCAGAAGTAGCAAGTGCCAATTTCATGTAATTTGGTGTCAATCCCAGTATCAAGGGGAGATCATTCTAACTGCCATCTAGGTGGGCAGATAATATTTAGCCTTATAGCTAAAAGATTTTAATCTGGGAGAGCTGAATATGCAAGGTAGTAGTAGTTCTCCAAAGGTATTATGATTGGGTAATGTATTTGAAGAAGAAACCTATATCCCCCAATAAAAAGTGAAACAGAACTCAAAAAATTTTTCTACCCCAGAAAAAGCCAGAATTTTACCATCATTTCCTACAAGTAGGACAACGTTACTGTTGTTTCTTGATTCCATATTAATATACTTTCAAATGGTAACAATAACAGTATCCCTAGTGACAGTAACACTGACACTAGCAGTAAACAAAGCTATCAAAGCAAGATTCGTTAACAAAATCTTGTCTTACATGTAAAATATCCTAAATGTCAAAGGCATGATTTTGTCAATACAATAATAAAAGAACAGTTATTCATATTTTAAAGTTGATACCAGACAAAATGATTGTCTGAAACAAGATCATAGATAGAAACAGCGTACTTCATGTATTAAACATTGATAGAAACAGCGTACTTCATGTATTAAACATGGATGGAAACAGCGTACTTCATGTATTAATCATAGATAGAAACAGCATACTTCATGTATTAAACATAGATAGAAACAGCGTACTTCATGTATTAATCATAGATAGAAACAACCTACTTCATGTATTAAACATAGATAGAAACAGCGTACTTCTTGTATTAGACATAGATAGAAACAGCGTACTTCAAGTATTAAACATAACAGCAATCTTTTGTTCTTTAAACAACTTTATTTCAGACAATTATTTTTGGATAAAAGGGTCTATATTCTATTTATAGATAAAAGGTCTAATAATATATTCTGTTTATAGATAAAAGGTCTATATTCTATTTATAGATAAAAGGTCTACATTCTATTTATTTTACCTTTTTATGATTCAAATTAGTTTCATCCCCTTTATTTTAATTGTACCCATTATAGTAGTAGGTATCTAGCAAGTTGTACATGTACTGACTTCAATTTTTACCTGCACCAGTGCCCATGTCTCAAACCGTAGACTTGACTAATTAATCTTCTAAAATTAGAAATGAGTTAGCACTGCACATACACTAGATGACTGCATGTTTCCAAATTACAAATGTTTGTGCTTATGGAACATGCCATGGTTTGAAATTAGTAAGGTGTGAAGGGATTAAGTAACCATCAGCTAGGCTGCAAGTGTTCCAGGTAAATACTTTTGATGACATGTGGTGGGGAAAAATTCATAATGGACTGGAGGCAGACTGGAGTTAGGCTGCTTATTCTGAGTCAATTTTTTTTTTTACAACAGTAGAGTAGAATAAAATACTATTGTTGGATTAAGAATTTTAACTTTTAATAAAATACGAAGAAACCAATGAATCATGAAAGATAATACTAATAATAAAGCAGAAGTAAATCTGGAACCAAAAACATGACATTTTTCAGTACATTAAATTATTAGGTATATCTATGTTTTCCTGTCATAATTTATTATACCTGTTTTAAATGCTTTAACATTAAATTTCATAAATATATGGCCACCAGGTTAATTTTCAGAAAAAAAATGTCTATCAAGATTTTCAGGATCCCTGTTGCGAATAATATCTAAAATCTTTCTTTTGTGAGCAACTTGCATGGCTTTAGAATTGTCAAAAAATTGTCAGAGAATATCTATATACCTTGGGTAATCCTGGCATTTCATTATCTATAAGATTAGCAACATGGAACTGGAGCCATTTAACATCCAAAGCAACAACGTGTGCAGCAGCTCCATTCTGCTCATTCCACTTCAAGTGGTTATTAGCTCTAATGATGTCAGAGATCTTGTGTGTCAAATCATCCTGTGTGATAAAAATAAATAATACTGAAGCTCTGTAAACAAACAGATTATTCAATAAAAGGTCAACTGTCACAGAATCCAATTCTGAAGCAGTTTTGAAAACTTTGGAAAAAATTCTTGTACATACAAGGAAAAAGAAATATCTAGCCCAAGTAGCCCCAATAACTAAAAAGCACAGTTGAGTAATGAAATCTAAGTGGCCCAACTTTTGCTTTAAAATAAAAACATAAATTTATAGTTTAAGGCCGATTTTCCTTCATTATCCTTGCTCTGCTAATTGGTACAAATTGGAATCGTCATTCCCTGTTGATACAGGTTTGACCTAATATAATGAAATAAAACATGTTCAATAAATTCCATATAATGAACAACTAACTGTAATCAATGTTTTCATTGAGGGACCTCCCAAATCATGGTCACCCAAATATGAAAATTCATCTTTCTTTTCCATGTTATACAAAGTGCAATAACTCTTGCCCATTACCTCCCCCTGCCCCCTATAGGTAGCACTAGTTTTAAACAGAGTGGAACATCATGTGATGGGATGCTGGCAGGATGAGAAGGAATTAAAGTAATGTGAGCAAGTATTCAAGGAGAAACATAACTTACTGAAAATTTTCTTTCTCTTTCTAATATATTCACCAATCACATTAATATCAGGAGAATAGGTAATAGGAAGAAGGAATGTTTAGCATTCTACCCTTTTTTCGGTTAACCTCTAGGGAAGAAGACTGGATTCCCCGTATGAAGGTTAACCCACTATCATAACGTGTTAGCAGCACAACTGGAGTCAACGTGAAGAATGAGATCTTACCTCTGAGTGGATCCAGAGGTTGTGCTGATTTCAAATATGCCTGATAGCCACCTGTGCAAATGATATTGGGCCTACCAAATCCAAAATGTGTCACTGCAGGGCCAAGTCTTGTAAACAAAAGCTTGAGAAGGATGACTGTGCATGCCAAATGATGGCCTCGATGATATCTTTTTTAGATACATTACGGTCAAAGGCAAGGCTCAAAGATATTATTTCATAAGCAGAGATCTTCATTAGGGGACTCTGTTTTGACAAGATGTCTGAGTATGCAGTGTGTATTAACCACTTCAACCATGATGAGAGGGCTCCCTGGGGTTATGTCCTCTTTGCCAGGTTTAACTGGGAGAAAGAGACATCTACGAACTCCATCAATCCTTTCAGTCCACATCAGAAAAAGTCTAAGCTCACAGACTGGGTCCTGTTTGACGTCTTCTTGGGGTGTGTCAGTGCCTGAGAGGGGTATCTCATCACTCACTGATGGCAACCTGGCAACAAAATTGCGTTGTGACATGAGGATCACCAAGCCATCTGATTGAGACTTACAGTAGGCTGGGTCAACAGAGAGGGGATGTAATTCAATGACTCTGCATGTCAAAGTGAACATCATGAGGAAAAAGCTGTTGCATGAAGGGAGGTCCTGGCTAAAGGATTAGAATGCAGCCAAATCCAGGAAAGATTCTACAGTGTGAATGATTGAGTCGATTGCAAGTCAAAGTTGACCAACAAGTCCGATAGGTTATGTGCTATGACCACAATCCTTTCTGCCAAGATGATGGAATGAGTCCAGTATTATAAAATGGTAATCCTTAATAGAGTTGGAGTCAACTTTTTCTCTTCAAACAAGCAAATAAAAAAAAACAACTACATGGGAGACAGAGCCACTCAAAGGGGCAATGTTTTTAGACTTGTACAGTTCTTTCCACTTTTGGAGGGTTAAAATGTTTTTGGTGCAAGGCTCTCCAGACAAGAGCTAAGCATGAGGAGAAGATGATGTGGCAAGAATGGTACACATGATTCCACAGCTGTATGAGAACATTTGGCCTTGCTGGGATCTTCCTACTGCTAGATCGAGAAGATTGTTGATCCATGATTTGTCCCTGTGTAGAAGGGCAATCAAAATCATTCTGCATTTCTGGCAACTCAATTTCTGTATAATCTTTGGAACTAATATCATTGGGAGTAGACAAAGGCCCATAGACCTTCTAAACTGAGAGAAAAGGCATCAACAGAACCAATTCTCAGGATCCAGTACTTGGGAAATGAAGGTAGACAGTTTGTGATTTCATCTCGTTGCAAAAAAGATTGATAATCAGACAGCCACCATGGCTGGCAAATCTGATGAAAGATTGACCATTATGTATGAAAACTCTGTCCCATCTTTGACAGATTCAGTCAAGGCAGAGAGTCTGTTGGGAATATGTCTGAATGCCCAGACCTGAAAGCAGAAAGGGGTGATTTGGTACTGCTCTGTTTGAGGAGTTGTGTCACTGCCACTGAGTTGTCTCACATGAGGAACAATGCCCTAGTTCTCAAGGAAGTAGCACTAAAAATGAAAGGATATAATGAGAGCTCTCATTTCCATTGGAAACATGTGTCCACTGCACCCCACTAGCTGCCAGCTGTGTCAAGGCCTGTTAAGGGATGTGCTCCGTAACTACAGGTGCTTATGTTGGAACACAGGTCACAGCCGGTTGTGAGTGCATGAGAGTTATTCCTGTGGTAAGCCAATTTTGGTTCTGTCACTGATACAGGAATGATACTACCTCACTTGTTATGCTGATCTCATAAACAAACAGGATGGAAAGGAGGGCACCACTGAGATGGAAAATGATAATGGCCAATAGAAATGTGACACAGCAGAGTAAGACATAAAACAGTCTTAAGAAGCTGCAAAAACTTCCTGGCTGTGAGACATTTTTTTGGGAAATGGAAGCAGATGAAGTTGTACAGAACAAGGAAATGACACAGTATAAAAAGTTTCAAAAAAGGCTTAGGCTCATGCCCATGGAGAGGTAGAGAAACAATGTATCATATCCCTTTGATATAAATGCTTCTGAGAATGAGTAGCAGATTGTTCCCATGTACAGGACTGGGATCACAGTTGGTTCTGGGGTTGTACATTAAATAATCGCATTTACCCTTGTTTTTGATCATCACATTTTTGAGTGTTAATTGGAGATGATGTATAAGGCAATGCTGCACAGAAAAATGGAAGGTCAGTTCTTGACCTGCCTGCCTCCACAAAAAATCAGAGAGGAGAGGTTCACAAGGTTTGATGTGACTTCAGCAAGGTTAAGAATAGCTGAAGCCATCAATGCATGGTGTGCCACCTTGTGAATTATCTATGATATTCTAGCCATTGACTCCTAGGTGTGTGTACTGTTGACCTTGTCTGCAATACTAAATACTGCCTGAGATGCCAAGTCCAACAAATAAAGATGTGGCCACTATATCATGATTGAGCTTCAAAGTCAGGATGCCTTTATCCACCATATAAGAAGCAGGTGAAGTCAGATTGATTGCAGCATAGGTCTTGTCTAATGCCAAGAGATTTGTAAAGAAGGCATCAGAATCAGTCTTATAATGGTGAGAGGCAAATTACACTGGCAGGTGACTCTCAGAAAAAAGGCTTTGAAACTGCCTGGGTCACTGTTCTTGGCAGATAGATTCTCAGCAGTTTCTTATATTATTCTATGCTGCGGGAGGAGATCAAACAAAAAGTTGAATTCCCCGTCATTAAAAATCAACTGAGGCCTTGATCCTGAATGACAGTGTAGAAGAGGGGACAATTACACTCCATAAATTCCTAAACTGTGGCCATAAAGTTATACACAGTCCACTATATGGTGGGATCTGAGTGTGAAGCATCACCAGGATTATCCCCAAATCCAGAATGTGTCATCCTGGTGAGGGCACGAGTGACATCTGGATAATACCTTCCAAGAGAGGCAGTGATGAAGCATTGTCATCCTTTCTAAGTCTTTCATGGTCATATCCATGACGGTAAACCATAAGTAAATGGTTAGCCATATCTGCAGGATGTGGTTGAAATCAAAAACAGCAAATACAGGTGTTTGGTGTATGAACAGTAGTGTAGATGGCTAAACTGCCGGAGGAAGGCAATGTTAGGCAGACATCGATCTATTGCATGGCTCTATTTGAAATGGCATACGATGATGTGTGAAGGAAGCTATAAGTTCAATGAATGATATGGACCAAGATGGTATGGTCACAGCCAAGATGGCATCAAAACTGAGGTGTGGCTAGATGGATCAAGAGCCAGACACTTGGACAGTATGGTTGGCAGACAAGATGGCTTCAGAACTGAGATGCAGCTATATAGTATGGATCAAAAGCTAGACGGCTGATCATTACAGTCAGCAACCAAGATGATATCAAAAATGAGATGTAGCTAGATAGTATGGATCAAATGCTAGATGGCTGATCATTACAGTCAGCAACCAAGATGACATCAAAAATGAGATGTGGCTATATAGTATGGATCAAATGCTAGATGGCTGATCATTACAGTCAGCAACCAAGATGACATCAAAAATGAGATGTGGCTAGATGGCACAGCTCACTCAAGTCAGCTATAAACCACATGTGCCAGCACTTACAGGCTGGAAGGCCATCCTCTGACATGTGGGGGAACTAACAACACCTAGGCAGCCTAGAATTGAGTGGAAACTCCCTCAAAGTGTCAAAATTCTCAAATAAAACAGAATAAGACAGGATGCACAAAAATTAGCCAGAACTAATCAACTCTGCTGCTACGTGATGTACCAATCAAAACAACTGTAACACCAGATGTACCAATCAAAACACCTGTAACACCAGATGTACCAATCAAAACACCTGTAACACCAGAGTGGTGTAGATGGTAGAGGAGAAGTCACGGCTTCCTCCATCCCCCCAGATGTAGGAAAATAGTCACAGCTTCTTCCATCCCTCCCAGGAAAATAGTCACAGTTTCCTCCATTGCCCTCCCCCCCCAGGTATATGAACATAGTTGCAGCTTCCTCCATACCCCCCAGGTATAGGAAAATAGTCACAGCTTCCTCCATTCCACCCCAGATATATAGTCGCAGCTTCCTCCATTCCCCACCAGGTATAGGAAAATAGACACAAAAAGGCATGGAACTACATGTTGAGCCCACATCAAAACACTGTTGTAAAACATATTGCAGGAAAGTGCAAACGTTCAGCAAGCATGTCACCAAACGAACTGTATGTATTAAGTTCATAATGATTCGTCCAAATTATGCATTATACCCACAAGGTTTCAGAAGTAGGGGCTAATAAAATATTTTAACCATAACTGTTACATAAATTTTCTATGACTCTGACCTTGACCCCAATGTAAAAGTCTTTTCAAAGGTAGAGAAGAATGAGTAATTGATTCCCTGAATTTGTTTTTTATGGCACACCAGCTCTGTAAGGCTATATGGCGCCCCAAAATGGTTATCTGGTAAAAAGGTTTATTATCAAAGAGCAATAAAAGTACAAAAACACAATGATGATATTGTCGAAATATATGAGGGTACCAGATAAATGGGGAATTTATGTAATGAGAAGAAACAAAATTCATAAAAGATGCGATGTAATGTGACAAAGATTACATACAGTAATATACTAGTTGGATCCTGCTGCAAACAACATTGATCCTGATCTACCATCACATAATGCACCAACAGATCAGGGTCTCTGTTTTTTGTTCTACTGTTTGGTCACAGATCAGGGTCTATTTCATTTGTTCTACTAATTGGTCCTAGCAAACTCGAAAGACCAACAGATAAGGGTCTATGCTGTTTCTTCTGATTGGTCCTAGCAAACTACAGACCAATAGATCATGGTCTGTGTTGTTTGTTCTACTGATTGGTCCTAGCAAACTCCATAGACCAACAGATCAGGGTCTGTGTTGTTTGTTCTCCTGATTGGTCCTAGCAAACTCCATAGACCAACAGATCAGGGTCTGTGTTATTTGTTCTACTAATTGGTCCTAGCAAACTCCATAGACCAACAGATCAGGGTCTATGTTGATTGTTCTAATATTTGGTCCTAGCAAACTCCATAGACCAACAGATCGCAGTCCATGTTGTTTGTTCTACTAATTGGTCCTAGCAAACTCCATAGACCAACAGATCAGGGTCTGTGTTGTTTGTTCTACTAAATGGTCCTAGCAAACACCACAGACGAAGATCTTCTGGTGCATTATGAGACAGATTTTGGTAGTAAAACAACTTCCTAAAGAGATTTTTTTAATTTTTAACCAAAAGAATGCATACCTTCTTTTAACACTGAAATAAGCTGGTAACAATAACAATAATACCATCTATAAGCATTAAAACAAACTAGTAGTGGAGAATATAATACCTTCTTTAAACATTTAACAAGCTGGAAACAGAGACTATAATCCCTTCCTTTCCAACATTCAAACAAGCTTGTAACAGTTACAATGTGCTGTTACTGTTCAAACAAATGGTAACAGCCACTAGAATATCTTACCTACACATTCAAACAAATGGTAGCAGCCACTAGAATATCTTACCTACACATTCAAACAAATGGTAGCAGCCACTAGAATATCTTACCTACACATTCAAACAAATGGTAGCAGCCACTAGAATATCTTACCTACACATTCAAGCAAACTGGTAGCAACCACTGAAATATCTTACCTACACATTCAAACAAATGGTAACAGCCACTAGAATATCTTACCTACACATTCAAACAAATGGTAGCAGCCACTAGAATATCTTACCTACACATTCAAACAAATGGTAACAGCCACTAGAATATCTTACCTACACATTCAAACAAATGGTAACAGCCACTAGAATATCTTACCTACACATTCAAACAAATGGTAACAGCCACTAGAATATCTTACCTACACATTCAAACAAATGGTAACAGCCACTGAAATATCTTACCTAAAACAAACGGTAACAGCCACTAGAATATCTTACCTAAAACAAACGGTAACAGCCACTAGAATATCTTACCTAAAACAAATGGTAAGAGCCACTAGAATATCTTACCTACACATTCAAACAAATGGTAACAGCCACTGAAATATCTTACCTAAAACAAATGGTAACAGACACTAGAATATCTTACCTAAAACAAACGGTAACAGCCACTAGAATATCTTACCTAAAACAAACGGTAACAGCCACTAGAATATCTTACCTAAAACAAATGGTAACAGCCACTAGAATATCTTACCTACACATTCAAACAAATGGTAACAGCCACTGAAATATCTTACCTACACATTCAAACAAACTGGTAACAACCACTAAAATATCTTACCTACACATTCAAACAAATGGTAACAGCCACTAGAATATCTTACCTACACATTCAAAGAAATGGTAACAGCCACTGAAATATCTTACCTACACATTCAAACAAATGGTAACAGCGACTAGAATAACTTACCTACACATTAAACAAATGGTAACAGCCACTAGAATATCTTACCTACACATTCAAACAAATGGTAACAGCCACTAGAATATCTTACCTAAAACAAATGGTAACAGACACTAGAATATCTTACCTACACATTCAAACAAATGGTAACAGCCACTAGAATATCTTACCTACACATTCAAACAAACTGGTAACAACTACTAAAATATCTTACCTACACATTCAAACAAATGGTAACAGCCACTAGAATATCTTACCTACACATTCAAACAAATGGTAACAGCCACTAGAATATCTTACCAACACATTCAAACAAATGGTAACAGCCACTGAAATATCTTACCTACACATTCAAACAAATGGTAACAGCCACTAGAATATCTTACCTACACATTCAAACAAATGGTAACAGCCACTAGAATATCTTACTGACACATTCAAACAAATGGTAACAGCCACTAGAATATCTTACCTACACATTCAAACAAATGGTAACAGCCACTGAAATATCTTACCTAACATTTAAACAAATGGTAACAGCCACTAGAATATCTTACCTACACATTCAAACAAATGGTAACAGCCACTGAAATATCTTACCTACACATTCAAACAAACTGGTAACAACTACTAAAATATCTTACCTACACATTCAAACAAATGGTAACAGCCACTAGAATATCTTACCTACACATTCAAAGAAATGGTAACAGCCACTGAAATATCTTACCTACACATTCAAACAAATGGTAACAGCCACTAGAATATCTTACCAACACATTCAAACAAATGGTAACAGCCACTGAAATATCTTACCTACACATTCAAACAAATGGTAACAGCCACTAGAATATCTTACCTACACATTCAAACAAATGGTAACAGCCACTAGAATATCTTACCGACACATTCAAACAAATGGTAACAGCCACTAGAATATCTTACCTACACATTCAAACAAATGGTAACAGCCACTGAAATATCTTACCTACACATTCAAACAAATGGTAACAGCCACTAGAATATCTTACCTACACATTCAAAGAAATGGTAACAGCCACTAGAATATCTTACCGACACATTCAAACAAATGGTAACAGCCACTAGAATATCTTACCTACACATTCAAACAAATGGTAACAGCCACTAGAATATCTTACCGACATTCAAACAAATGGTAACAGCGACTAGAATAACTTACCTACACATTCAAACAAATGGTAACTGTGACTACATGTATAAAACTTTATTTTTAGCATGCAAACAGTTAACTGGTTTTCCAATTATTTAAGAGTGATGGTAACTGAGGACAGAACAACCTTCTCTCAACATTCAAACAAACTATAATATCTTCTTTAAAATTTAAGTCTGGATGGTAACAGAGACTTGAATACCATAAATTCTTAAAACACTCAAACAAGCTGGTAAGAATGACATGGATACAATCTTTAAATGTTCAAACAAACTGGTAAGAGAGACTACGATATAATCTTTAATGTTCCATAAAGCTGGTAAGAGAGACTAGGATACAATCTTTAATATTCAAACAAGCTGGTAAGAGAGACTAGGATACAATCTTTACATTTTCAAACAAACTGGTAAGAAAGACTAGGATACAATCTTAAAATCTTCAAACAAGCTGGTAGGAGAGAACACAATCTAAAGTATTAAAACAAACTGGTAAGAGAGATTAAGATATATTCTTTAATATTCAAACAAACTGGTAAGAGAGATTAGGATACAATCTTTAATGTTCATACAAGCTGGTAAGAGAGACTAGGATACAATCTTTAAATGTTCAAACAAACTGGTAAGAGAGACTAGGATACAATTTTTTATATTCAAACTGGTAAGAGAGACTAGGATAAAAAAATTAATATTCAAACAAGCTGGTAAGAGAGACTATGATACAATCTTTAATGTTCAAACAAGCTGGTAAGAGAGACTAGGATACAATCTTTAAATGTTCAAACCAACTGGTAAGAGAGACTAGGATACAATCATTAATATTCAAACAAGCTGGTAAGTGAGACATTGATACAATCTTTAAATGTTCAAACAAACTGGTAAGAGAGACTAGGATATAATCTTAAAATCTTCAAACAAGCTTGTAGGAGAGAACATAATATAAAGTATTAAAACAAACTGGTAAGAGAGATTAGGATACATTCTTTAATATTCAAACAAGCTGGTAAGAGAGACATGGATCCAATCTTTAAATCTTCAAACACACTGGTAAGAGAGACAAGGATACAATATGTAATATTCAAACAAGCTGGTAAGAGAGACATTGACAAAATCTTTAAATGTTCAAACAAACAGGCAAGAGAGACAATGATATAATCATTAATGTTCAAACAAACTGGTAAGAGAGACTAGGATACCATTTTTAATATTCAAACAAGCTGGTAAGAAAGACTAGGATACAATCTTTAATGTTCAAACAAGCTGGTAAAAGAGACTAGGATACAATCTTTAATGTTCAAACAACATGGTAAGAGAGACTAGGATACAATCTTTAAATGTTCAAACAAGCTGGTAAGAAAGACTAGGATACAATCTTTACTATTCAAACAAGCTGGTAAGAATGACATGGATACAATCTTTAAATGTTCAAACAAACTGGTAAGAGAGACTAGGATACAATTTTTAATATTCAAACAAACTGGTAAGAAAGACTAGTATACAATTTTTAAGATTCAAAGAAGCTGGTAAGAATGACATGGATACAATCTTTAAATGTTCAAACAAACTGGTAAGAGAGACTACGATACAACTTTTAATATTCAAACAAACTGGTAAGAGAGACTATGATACAATCTTTAATGTTCAAACAAGCTGGTAGGAGAGACTAGGATACAATCTTTAAATTTTCAAACAAACTGGTAAGAGAGACTAGGATACAATCTTAAAATCTTCAAACAAGCTGGTAGGAGAGAACACAATCTAAAGTATTAAAACAAACTGGTAAGAGAGCCTAGGATGTTATTTTTAATATTCAAACAAGCTGGTAAGAGAGACTATGATACAATCTTTAATGTTCAAACAAGCTGGTAAGAGAGACTAGGATACAATCTTTAAATGTTCAAACAAACTGGTAAGAGAGACTAGGATACAATCTTAAAATCTTCAAACAAGCTGGTAGGAGAGAACACAATCTAAAGTATTAAAACAAACTGGTAAGAGATATTAGGATACATTCTTTAATATTCAAACAAGCTGGTAAGAGAGACATGGATACAATCTTTAAATCTTCAAACACACTGGTAAGAGAGACAAGGATACAATATGTAATAGTCAAACAAGCTGGTAAGAGAGACATGGACACAATCTTTAAATGTTCAAACAAACTGGTAAGAGAAAATATGATCTAATCTTTAATGTTCAAACAAACTGGTAAGAGAGACTAGGATACCATTTTTAATATTCAAACAAGCTGGTAAGAGAGACTAGGATACAATATTTAAATGTTCAAACAAACTGGTAAGAGAGACTAGGATACAATCTTTAATATTCAAACAAGCTGGTAAGAGAGACTAGGATACAATATTTAAATGTTCAAACAAACTGGTAAGAGAGACTAGGATACAATCTTTAATATTCAAACAAACTGGAAAGAGAGACTAGGATACAATCTTTAATGTTCAAACAAGCTGGTAGGAGAGACTAGGATACAATATTTAAATGTTCAAACAAACTGGTAAGAGAGACTAGGATACAATCTTTAATATTCAAGCAAACTGGAAAGAGAGACTAGGATACAATCTTTAATGTTCAAACAAGCTGGTAAGATAGACTAGGATACAATCTTTAATGTTCAAACAAGCTGGTAAGAGAGACTAGGATACAATCTTTAAATGTTCAAACAAACTGGTAAGAGAGACTGCGATATAATCTTTAATGTTCCATAAAGCTGGTAAGAGAGACTACGATACAATCTTTACTGTTCCATAAAGCTGGTAAGAGAGACTAGGATACAATCTTCAATATTCAAACAAGCTGGTAAGAGGGAATAGGATACAATCTAAAGTGTTCAAACAAGCTGGTAAGAGAGACAAGGACACAATCTTTAATGTTCAAACAAGCTGGTAAAAGAGAGACAAGGTACAATCTTTAATGTTCAAACAAACCCATTTTCTCTCTGTCCTTGATGTGTTTTATTTCAGTACATCATTCCTAATAGTGTACCAGAAACTGAAGTAAATCAGCAATGTATCTTAGACTTGGCCATGACAGTTTAAAACTGGGAAAATCTGTACGAGAACGCAATCTTTTGTTGACATACAAAGAAGCACCATACCTGATTTTTGGCTGATCCCAACATGGCTACTGCTGGTCTCACACAAAGAGGGGGGACAGGCATGACAGTCACAATCATCCAGTCTGGACGGGCAAATTTGGGATCCATTCCCAGCACAATGCATTCTTCATCTGAAATTCTCTTGAAAATCTCATGGACTCTTTCAGCAGTTAGTATAATCCTTCTCTCATCAAAAACTTCATTTAGTTTTTTCCACACTGCAGTCAGTTCCAGCCCTGCTCTTCTGATATTAGGCTGATATCTGCCACAACCACCAAGATCCTGCTAATAACAATATCAAAATTGTTATCAATTGAGGAAAATGTATTCAATGTGACAAATCTCAAAAAAAAACTCTTTAGATGACCTTAAATTCAATGGTCAGAACACTTTTATTCAATGATCTTTTCTATATAAAAGCCAATTTTTAACAGTATTTTCTAAGATGAAATATAATGTATCAAAGATACATTTTGCCAAATTATTTCCTGTAAACATGGCTCACATTTTTAATACAACATATAATGTTTAAAAGATACACTTAGCAAAATTATTTCCAGTACTTATGACTCCCATTTCTAGTACAAAATATAATTTATTAAAGATGCATGAATCTAACTTATTTATTGTAGGTGTGTCACATCTCCTGGTATCAGAAAATTTCAATCCATTTACAGCTAACAGAAGTTAAAAGAGCTGGGAAACATATCATAAATTTATGGAAAAATAATAGGACTGTTCTTTAATTAAAAAACTATGTTTGCCTTCAGTGAAATTGAGAAGCTCTGAAGGTAGATGCCAGGTTTCAGTGACATTGAGAAACTCTGAAACTCTAAAGGTAGATGCCAGGTTTCAGTGACATTGAGAAACTCTGAAACTCTGAAGGTAGATGCCAGGTTTCAGTGACATTGAGAAACTCTGAAACTCTGAAGGTAGATGCCAGGTTTTAGTGACATTGAGAAACTCTGAAACTCTAAAGGTAGATACCAGGTTTCAGTGACATTGAGAAACTCTGAAACTCTGAAGGTAGATGCCAGGTTTCAGTGACATTGAGAAACTCTGAAACTCTAAAGGTAGATGCCAGGTTTCAGACGAGAGTATTCTCAAGAGTTATGAATTATTTGTTTCTATCAATCATCACTGATTATAAATACATTTATTATCAGCAAAGATACATAAACATATCTAAATGGGAAGACACAAAACACAGCTCTTTTATAAGCAATGTTTTGAATTTGCCAGTCTAAGCACACTAGTACAGTGTTATTTTCAAGACCCCTTTCATGAAATTGGACTTTTTTGTTGTTGTTGTTATAGGGTTTAACACCATTTTTCAGCACATGATAGGCTATACATGGCGGACAGTATTAATGGTGGAGGAAGAACCCAAGAAAACCCTGGGAAGAACCATCGACCCACGAGAAACTACTGGCAAGCTTTCTCACATACCCACATTAGCCGAATCCTAGACTCGAACCAACGCAGACAGAGGTGAGATGGCAGTGATCCATAACAGAAAGCACTTTAGACCACTCGGCCACTCGGGGCTGAAATAGGATTAAAGAAGGGATTTTGTTCAAAAGTCAGACAAAAGTAGAGAGAAAAAAAAGTACCATATATACTCCCTTATAAGTCAAGTTCAACTACAAACTGCACAGACCCAGATTTACCAATGCATAAGTGCCAATGGATCTGGGTCTATGCAGTTTGTTTGGGGTAATCACATGATTACAGATAAAAAGTTGTTGCCAATAAAAACATGTACACAGTCAAGCATATTTAGACAGTCAAGCATATTTAGACACAGTGAAACATTTACTAAGAAATTACTGAAACAGTCTATGACCACCAAAATGGAGCTAAATACCATGGAAATGAAACTAATCATAAAGTAACTAAAAAGAACATGGAGTCAAAAATGCAACGTAAATCATATGGTATGCATCTATTTTTGACATGTACACTTTATAGAAATAAACAACAAAGGGGCCCATCAGTTAAAAACACAGTAATGTACCTGGAGTTTATCACAAAAATTTGAAACATACAGTAATGTACCTGGGGTTGCTCCCAGCAGTTTAAAACATATAGTAATGTACCTGGGGTTGCTCCCAGCAGTTTAAAACATATAGTAATGTACCTGGGGTTGCTCCCAGCAGTTTAAAACATATAGTAATGTACATGGGGCTGCTCCCAGCAGTTTAAAACATTCAGTAATGTACCTGGGGTTGCTACCAGCAGTTTAAAACATTCAGTATTGTGCCTGGGGTTGCTCCCAGTAGTTTAAGACATTCAGTAATGTACCCAAGGTTGCTCCCAGCAGTTTAAAACATTCAGTAATGTACCTGGGGTTGCTCCCAGCAGTATAAAACATTCAGTAATGCACCTGGGGTTGCTCCCAGCAGTTTAAAACATTCCGTAATGTACCTGGGGTTGCTCCCAGCAGTTTAAAACATTCCGTAATGTACCTGGGGTTGCTTCCAGCAGTTTAAAACATTCAGTAATGTACCTTGTGGGAGCCTAACAGTTTAAAACATTCAGTAATGTACCTTGTGGAAGCCTAACAATTTAAAACATTCAGTAATGTACCTTGTGGGAGCCTAACAGTTTAAAACATTCAGTAATGTACCTTGTGGGGGCCTAACAGTTTTAAACATTCAGTAATGTACCTTGTGAGGGCCTAACAGTTTAAAACATTCAGTAATGTACCTTGTGGGGGCCTAACAGTTTAAAACATTCAGTAATGTACCTTGTGGGGGCCTAACAGTTTAAAACATTCAATAATATACCTTGTGGGGGCCTAGCAGTTTAAAACATTCAATAATGTACCTTGTGGGAGTCTAACAGTTTAAAACATTCAGTAATGTATCATGTGGGAGCCTAGCAGGTGAATGCCAGCAGTGTAAGCAGAACCACGGAGAAACCTAGAATTCCTAGGTGAATGTGCAAGGAGCCCTGTAGATTTATATCACCCAGCTGTATTGGGGTTCATATCATACTACTGTACCTGTAGGTAAGCACAGTTGGCTTAAATCATACAGTAATGTAATTAGGATGGGGTGGGAGACTGGGCAGGTAGACTAAACAGTATTTTAGGCTTCATTCTGTTATAACCACAGAAATGATTTTGTTATATCCATAGCAATGATTATGTTATATCCATAGCAATGATTCTGTTATATCCATAGCAATGGTTATGTTATATCCATAGCAATGATTCTGTTATTTCCATAGAAATGATTGAGTTATATCCATAGCAATGATTATGTTATATCCATAGCAATGATTATGTTATAACCATAGAAATGATTATGTTATATCCATAGCAATGACTGAGTTATATCCATAGCAATGATTCTGTTATTTCCATAGAAATGATTATGTTATATCCATAGCAATGATTATGTTATATCCATAGCAATGATTATGTTATATCCATAGCAATGATTATGTTATATCCATAGCAATGATTCTGTTATATCCATAGCAATGATTCTGTTATATCCATAGCAATGATTATGTTATATCCATAGCAATGATTATGTTATATCCATAGCAATGATTATGTTATATCCATAGCAATGATTATGTTATATACATAGCAATGATTCTGTTATATCCATAGCAATGATTCTGTTATATCCATAGTAATGATTATGTTATATCCATAGCAATGATTCTGTTATTTCCATAGCAATGATTATGTTATATCCATAGCAATGATTCTGTTATATCCATAGCAATGATTCTGTTATATCCATAGCAATGATTATGTTATATCCATAGCAATGATTCTGTTATATCCATAGCAATGATTCTGTTATATCCATAGCAATGATTCTGTTATATCCATAGCAATGATTCTGTTATATCCATAGCAATGATTATGTTATATCCATAGTAATGATTATGTTATATCCATAGCAATGATTCTGTTATATCCATAGCAATGATTCTGTTATATCCATAGCAATGATTCTGTTATATCCATAGAAATGATTATGTTATATCCATAGCAATGATTATGTTATATCCATAGCAATGATTCTGTTATATCCATACATGTGCTCTGCTGAGAAGTTGCAAACATCTCTATCATTACTGTGGGACAGATTTAGTTCCATGTAGTAACCATTCATTACTGTGGGACAGATTTAGTTCCATGTAGTGACCATTCATTACTGTGGGACAGATTTAGTTCCATGTAGTGACCATTCATTACTGTGAGACAGATTTAGTTCCATGTAGTGACCATTCATTACTGTGGGACAGATTTAGTTCCATGTAGTGACCATTCATTACTGTGGGACAGATTTAGTTCCATGTAGTGACCATTCATTACTGTGGGACAGATTTAGTTCCAAGTAGTGACCATTGATTACTGTGTAACAGATTTAGTTCCAAGTAGTGACCATTGATTACTGTGTAACAGATTTAGTTCCAAGTAGTGACCATTGATTACTGTGGGACAGATTAAGTTCCAAGTAGTGACCATTGATTACTGTGGGACAGATTAAGTTCCAAGTAGTGACCATTCATTACTGTGGGACAGATTTAGTTCCAAGTAGTGACCATTCATTACTGTGGGACAGATTTAGTTCCAAGTAGTGACCATTCATTACTATGGGACAGATTTAGTTCCAAGTAGTGACCATTGATTACTGTGGGACAGATTTAGTTCCAAGTAGTGACCACTGATTACTGTGGGACAGATTTAGTTCCAAGTAGTGACCATTCATTACTGTGGGACAGATTTAGTTCCATGTAGTGACCATTGATTACTGTGGGACAGATTTAGTTCAATGTAGTGACTACTGATCCATGTTTTTCTACAGAGTTAAATTTCTCAAGAGTTGTTCTGCATATGTCAGATATATTCAACAATATGTGTAACCATTTCTGCCTGGTGAAAGATGATGGTGTGCTTTTCTTTCTTTGGTCTGGTAAACAGTGGAAAACTTTACATCAAAGTGGCTTCATCTGGTAAACAGTGGAAAACTTTACATCAAAGTGGCTTGGACTGTTATACAATGGAAAACTTTACATCAAAGTGGCTTGGTCTGGTATGCAATTGAGACCTTAACTTCAAAGTGGCTTGGTCTGGTATACAATGAAAAACTTTATATCAAAGTGGCCTGGTCTGGTATACAATGGAAAACTTTACACCAAAGTAGCTTGGTCTGGTATACATTTGAGACCTTAACATCAAAGTGACTTGGTCTGTTATACAATGGAAAACTTTATATCAAGGTGGCTTGGTCTTGTTTGCAATGGAAAACTTTACATTAAAGTGGCTTCATCTGGTAAACAGTGGAAAACTTTATATCAAAGTGGCATGGTCTGTTATACAATGGAAAACTTTACATCAAAGTGGCTTGGTCTGGTATACAATTGAGACCTTAACTTCAAAGTGGCTTGGTCTGGTATACAATGAAATACTTTATATCAAAGTGGCCTGGTCTGGTATACAATGGAAAACTTTACACCAAAGTAGCTTGGTCTGGTATACAATTGAAACCTTAACATCAAAGTGACTTGGTCTGTTATACAAATGAAAACTTAATATCAAAGTGGCTTGGTCTTGTTTGCAATGGAAAACTTTACATTAAAGTAGCTTCACCTGGTATGCAATGGAAAACTTTATATCAAAGTGGCTTCCTTAACTTTCCATCCATTATATCATATATATCACTCTATAACTCTGCTTTCCCTCTCTGAACCTTTGAAACAATATACAGGAGGTCAAAATGCCTATTTGGAAAACCAGTCTATCAATGTTCGGCTTTATTAAAAACGACGTTACCTGAAACATTCAGGCAACACAACCGTACTAACAGTTCTTACCCAAGATTCATCTCCATGTTTTGTATCCATCCATATTCCACCCTCACACACCTTTCTTGCTTTACACAAGTCATAGAGATGAGACAATCGCTTTCTGGGATGTCCTTTGGACATCTGAACAATTTCTTTCACTTTAGGACTGTTCTATTTGCATAGAAAAAAGAAAACATTATTGACATGTTATTATTTGTACAGTTTCTGATTTTGTTTTCATAACTGGCACAAAAGATTACTTTGAAAACAAAACTTGGCAGTGTGCAGCAAAGGAATTTAGGTTCTTCCACATGATAACATTACTTTTGCAACATTCAATTCTGGACTAGTCTATTGTTTAGGATGGGGAAAGAATGGTCAGGCATAAAAATATTGGTCATCTTCTGCATTACAGGTTTTGAGAAAGCGAATAAACAATAGAGCCAGTCTGTGTTGGTGATAGAAGAAAATTAGCTGCCAACTTTTGCACTAGAAATATTTATGTGCTAGATACGGGGCGCAATTTGAAATATTACACAAAGCTGACTCATAACAAAGATGTGGAGTTTGTGTTTTGTTGGGTTTAATGCCACTTTTCAGCACATCATAGGCTATACATGGCAAGCTATAAATGGCTGAGAAAGAACCCAGAAAAATCGCAAGAAGAATCACCAACCCATCAGAAGCTACTGGCAAGTGTTCTCACAAGCCTACGGTGGTCAAGCCAAGACTCAAAATCATGAGGACAGAGGTGAGATGTGTGAGTGAAAGGTGAGCACCTAGACCACTTGACCACCCACAACAGGATATGGGACTTCTAGGAAGCATATAACAGGATATGGGACTTCTAGGAAGCATATAACAGGATATGGGACTTCTAGGAAGCATATAACAGGATATGGGACTTCTAGGAAGCATATAACAGGATATGGGACTTCTAGGAAGCATATAATTTCATCTTTAAATGTCTCCTATGAGCTAATCGATTCAATTTTTCTCTTTGTTTTTGTTGTGGTAACCAATAAGATTACTATCAGACTTATATTAGCCCATCTGGCTATTTTCTTAGTTTCAAATAAGCCCATGAAGTTACTATCAGACTTAAATTAGCCCATCCGGCTATGTTCTGAGTTTCAAATAAGCCAATGAGGTTATAAGCAGAATTTTAAATTTGTCTAGAAGAATATTATAACTTTATGAATTTGATGGATATGTCTTGTTGAGTCTTTTGAGAATACCCCAAACATTTAACTGATTTTTTTAAATCTAATCTTGAATATATTGAAATTCCCCCAACCCTTTAAATCAGATCTTTAAATCTGTCTTTCTAGATCTGTTTTCCCCTTAATTCAAATATTTTTTTTATTTATTGATCTATATTCCCCCCCACTAATTTAAATACATTTGGATTTACTGGCCTATTTTCACCCATTCATTCAAATACCTTTGGATTTATTGATCTATCTACCCCACCCACCTCCACATCAGTCAAATACTTTGGATTTATTGATCTATTTCCCGCCTTAATTAAAATAATTTTGGATTTAATGATCTATTTTTCTCCCACTCCTTTCAAATACTTTTGGATTTATATATCTATTTTTCTGCTTTCATTCAAATACATTTGGATTTATTGGTCACCCCCCCCAGCACATACTTTTTCATGTATTGATCTATTTTCTTCATTCAAATATTTCTTGGATTTATTGATCTATTCCTCCAATTTTGGATCTAATGAATTATTCTTTGACCTAATTCAAATACTTTAATAGTCAGAAGAAAGACAAACAAAAGTGATGATCAATGAAACACCAAGTGTAACAAAGTATTGATCCAACATCTCTACTTAAACTGAATATCTATGACAGTATAATTCATTGACTGTCTTGTAAATTTCACTGACTTGTAAATATAATTGACTGTATTGTAAACATAATTAACTGTTTTGTAAATTTCACTTACAATGTTGTAAATTCCATTGACTGTTTTCTAAATTTCACTGACTGTCTTGTAAATTTCACTGACTCTCTTGTAAATATAATTGAGTGTATAGTAAATATAATTGATTGTTTTGTACATTTCACTGACGATCTTGTAACTTTTATGGACTGTCTTGTAAATTTTACCAACTATTTTGTAAATTTTACCAATTGTCTTGTAAATTGCCTGGACTGTCTTGTAGGCTTCATAATATCTATAAACAATTTAATCTTGAGCCAAGTCTCCTTCTGTGATTATCTCAGATATTTACCATCATGTACATTTAACATGCAATCTTTTTTTAATTAACTGATACCTTGTTGACAAATAAAGTGCCTATTTTATCTTGGCAAATGAACTTAAATTTATGCACAAATAATCCACCTTAAAAAGCTGGTACATTTTGGAACAAATTCTTCACCACACAATGCATTCTTCTTGCTATCAATCGATCCAACAGTGGTAAACCTCTGATAACAATCAGGTTTGGACTGGTACTGCATGCAATGCATACTGGATTTTCAGATTTCAACATGTACATAAAACCATTCATTCAAAAAGATCATTTTATTATTGAAAGCAGAAATGGTTTAAATCAGCAGTGTTAAGAATATTTTATTGAGAAACTATCACTGTCAAAGGCCATACTGTTAAAGAAAACTTAATTAAAAATAATATCTGTCAAAGGTCTAGCAGTAAAAGAAAACTCGTTTTAAGCAAACTATAATACATGTTCACTTACAATGTCAACAAGTAGTTTTGAACAGTAGAAGCAAACACATCTCAGAATTTTTATTGTTATAGCTAAGAAGCCGATGTGAAAAACTGGTTTCGCCAATTCAATGTGAGCAAAGTGTCCTGCACATTCAGAAATGTTCCCAGCACATGTCTGGCACCGTGATGTTCTGTCTATTGTTCCCTGACGTGGGTCCATCAAACCACCGAGTTTTGGTCGTCCACCATCCATTATCTCTGTATATTTGAGGCCACCCTCAACAACAGACATTCGCCTCTGAAATAAAAATTGCATATTGATTACTTTCTTAAAATAAATTTGTTGATCTACTGGTACTTATAGTAAACAACAGTCCATCTATTTTAAACTCTGCATTTCATCTTCAGGATGATTATTGTACGAGATATTTTCCAATCTTTTTAGTTCGTAATTCTGAAAACTTTGACTTCTATTCTGAAATTAAAAGTTTAAGGAAAGATGATGTTGTATTACTGACCGTTATATCGCAGACCTTGGTTTCAATCAATACTACATCTAGGGCTTTAAGTAAGTAACAAGACAAGGCAAACTTAAAAGAACATTAAAGTTTCTAAAATAAAATCAAACAAAGTGAAAGAATTAAAAATTACTTAAAGTGTATGATTTCCTAGAATATCCTAACTTGTACCATCAATTTCACACTAATCTAGAAACTTTCCAAAGATATTCAGAAAAAAGGTTCCAATATGTTTATGTGCTAACGTGGAATGAAGAATTACATTGAAAAGATTTGAAGCCATTGTAAGTCCTTGAAAGTTTCACACAATCTAACAGGAATATTTCACTGTTCAAGCCCTTCAATAAATCCACATAATCCAATAGGTATTGGCTGTTAAAATTAACTGTTTTTGGCTTATCCTATAAATAATTATAAATAAATCATGATTTTCTCTCTCCCTCTCTCTCTCCTGCAAAGTTGGTATAAACTGTAGAATAACATGCCTGGTGCTTGTACATGTGATTGCTTATATATTCTCTATATGCACACTTGAAATTGACAAAATCTGAATCACTAAAAATTTCTCAAACAATTTAAATCAATATATTATAAAATAACAGTCATAATCTGACCTTCTCACTAATCAACAATTAGGGCATGCATGATAACTCTACAGCACAAATGAACTCCTAGTTTTGCATGACCTCCATTCAAACTATATGCATGGCTTACTTGACTGAAATATTTGTTGACTTCACTTAGGCAATACGCCTTGATTTATGAATTCTACACATACTGTACATGTATTTTACAATAATACTAGTGGTCAGCCATAAATTAAAGAATTTGAAATATAAATATCACAAATAATTTACATAAAACTATATTATAAATTTATTAGATGATACAGATATCTGCACAATCATACTCATAATTCCCAATTAAGTAAGATTTTTATACTGACAAAAGCATTTTTTTAACTGAGTATAATACACTGATTTATATATGGAAGACAATGGTTCCATGGAATGCAATGTTTCACATGTGCCTCTTATGATCCCAACCACCCACCACCCACCACCCACCACCCACCACCCACATACACTATACGAAATGTTTAACACAGAGTATTAGGATCAACATAAAATAGTTGCATATTTATCTCAACATGGATCATTTACCTGACATATCTGAAATATATTTATGTTTTAATAAATAATGAATCCAAACAATATTGGGTTTACAAACTGTGCTATAATGCACCCCAACTATATCTGACTTTCAAAATCTTTAATACAAAAAGTATAACACATAATCTCAAAAAACATTGACAATACATTGAAAATATAATCTACAATGTATATAATCTACACTCAATATAATCTACATTGTACATAATCTACACTGTACATAATCTACACTGTACATAATCTACACTCAATACAATCTACACAGTACATAATCTACACTCAATACAATCTACACTGTACATAATCTACACTCAATATCATCTACACTGTACATAATCTACACTCAATACAATCTACACTGTACATAATCTACACTCAATACAAGCTACACTGTACATAATCTACACTCAATACAATCTACATTGTACATAATCTACACTCAATATAATCTACATTGTACATAATCTACACTCAATACAATTTACACTGTACATGATCTACACTCTATATAATCTACACTGTACATAATCTACACTCAAAACAATCTACACTGTACATCTTGCCCTGGTTATATTGACACAAATAAATTCTGAAATGACTCCATGTATGATGCAAGTCTCTACCTTATAAGCCTGTAACTGATTTATTATAACCAGCTCAACAAAACTTGGAGTTAGGCTTAACAAAAAAAAATGACTCATCTTGGAGAAAAAAAACTCCATGAAATAAAGTGAGACCCCACTTTATACTGTTCATGTTTGATTCAGTGTGATCATATGTATAACTCCTGATGATATATAAAGGGCAGATAACTCATATCATATTACACCACTTCTTATAGATGACTGGAATGTAATGTGACAGGTTTGATATTTACTTTCATAACAACCAGCTTTACGGGAAAGAATTTCTATCAATAGTACACTTGACACTTTGTCTGCATTTTTGTCAGATTCTCAACAGTCATATTAGTCATAAAAATCGTGACGTATTGTGTGAAAGACTAATTCAACTCTCTGAGTTCCTGCTAGTGATTCCACTAAATTGTGAACACCCCCACCCCAGTTATTTCAAACTGTGCATACCATGGACTTAATAAAATTTCCTGGACCTTCAGTTTTTTATATCTGAATTCAACGGGTAAACATTTTCTCAAATGGGTTATGAGACAAAGCTCTAATTGGGAGGGAAAGTACAAATGTCAACTGAAAAAAGAAGTTTTACATTTAAAAGTGAAGGAGGGTTACTGCTGTACAATTCTGTGGCTATTTTGTGGGTATTTTGTGGGTTTGCTTGAGGCATACAGATGATCTCTTTTCTCAAGTAAACTTTCAATTTCTGGAAACTTACAAAACTCACAGCAATTCAAAGAAGTAGAGAGACAGACTCAGTCCAGAACCAAATGAGGAGCCACCTTATAAAAAAAATTCAATATCAAATGTATTGTATAATGTCCTTGTCCAAAGTCCAGTAAAGTTGTGTGATTCCACCAATGGTGTATCACGTTTGAAAACATGGGCCATTAAACACATTTGTCTATATTTAGAATAGGAACAGCCATAATATTTACTGTATTAGAGTTCCATACCTGCCAGCATAGAATTATTGTCTGTTCTGAAACAATTTGTTCTATCAACCAAAATTCCTACATGAAAAAAAATTAATTAAATCTTTTTCTTTACATTGTACCAAATGATTTTCAAATCATAAAAACGGTGTTTGTTTTAAAAATTTTTGTTTGTTTGCTTTGTGAAGTTGCTTCAGACAACTGTCGGTACCTGATGAATGATGCCAATTCATTTTTTACATCCTTGTCGGCCTATTCTGTGCGTCCAATAATTCTGTGCAACTTTACGTCATTTCTGAAAACATTGGATCATGTGTTGTTTGGGGTTTGAAATCCTATTTTAATAAAGAAATAATGACCATCCTTTAATTAAAGAAAGTGATATTCATAAAGTGAAAAAAATAACACATTTCTACTCTGAATGTCTAATTAAGGAAAGTGATATTCATAAAGTGAACAAAAATAACACATTTCTACACTGAATGTCTAATTAAGGAAAGTGATATTAATAAAGTGAACAAAAAATAACACATTTCTACTCTGAATGTCTAATTAAGGAAAGTGATATTCATAAAATGAACAAAAATAACACATTTCAACTCTGAATGTCTAATTAAGGAAAGTGATATTCATAAAAGAACAAAAATAACACATTTCTACTCTGAATGTCTAATTAAGGAAAGTGATATTCATAAAGGAACAAAAATAACACATTTCTACTCTGAATGTCTAGTTAAGGAAGGTGATATTCAAAAAATGAACAAAAATAACACATTTCTACTCTGAATGTCTAATTAAGGAAAGTGATATTCATAAAGGAACAAAAATAACACATTTCTACTCTGAATGTCCAGTTAAGGAAAGTGATATTCATAAAATGAACAAAAAATAACACATTTCTACTCTGAATGTCTAATTAAGGAAAGTGATATTCATAAAGTGAACAAAAATAACACATTTCTAATCTCAATGTCTAATTAAGGAAAGTGATATTCATAAAGTGAAAAAAAAATAACACATTTCTACTCTAAATGTCTAATCAAGGAAAGTGATATTCATAAAGGGAACAAAAATAACACATTTCTACTCTGAGCGTCTAATTAAGGAAAGTGATATTCATAAAGGGAACAAAAATAACACATTTCTACTCTGAATGTCTAATTAAGGAAAGTGATATTCATAAAGGGAACAAAAATACATTTCTACTCTGAATGTCTAATTAAGGAAAGTGATATTCATAAAGGGAACACAAATAACACATTTCTACACTGAATGTATAATTAAGGAAAGTGATATTCATAAAGTGAACAAAAAATAACACATTTCTACTCTGAATGTCTAATTAAGGAAAGAGATATTCATAAAGGAACAAAATAACACATTTCGACTTTGAATGTCTAATTAAGGAAAGTGATATTCATAAAGTGAACAAAAAAAACACATTTCTACTCTGAATGTCTAATTAAGGAAAGTGATATTCATAAAGGAACAAAAATAACACATTTCTACTCTGAATGTCTAATTAAGGAAAGTGATAATCATAAAGTGAACAAAAAATAACACATTTCTACTCCGAATGTCTAATTAAGGAAGGTGACATTCATAAAGGAACAAAAATAACACATTTCTACTCTGAATGTCTAATTAAGGAAAGTGATATTCATAAAGGAACAAAAATAACACATTTCTACTCTGAATGTCTCATTAAGGAAGGTGATATATTCATAAAATTAACAAAAAAAACACATTTCTACCCTGAATGTCTAATTAAGGAAAGTGATATTCATAAAGTGAATAAAAATAACACATTTCTACTCTGAATGGCTAATTAAGGAAAGTGATATTCATAAAGGAACAAAAATAACACATTTCTACTCTGAATGTCTCATTAAGGAAGGTGATATATTCATAAAATTAACAAAAAAAACACATTTCTACCCTGAATGTCTAATTAAGGAAAGTGATATTCATAAAGTGAATAAAAATAACACATTTCTACTCTGAATGGCTAATTAAGGAAAGTGATATTCATAAAGGAACAAAAATAACACATTTCTACTCTGAATGTCTAGTTAAGGAAAGTGATATTCATAAAATGAACAAAAAATAACACATTTCTACTCTGAATGTCTAATTAAGGAAAGGGATATTCATAAAGTGAACAAAAATAACACATTTCTACTCTCAATGTCTAATTAAGGAAAGTGATATTCATAAAGTGAACAAAAATAACACATTTCTACTCTGAATGTCTAATTAAGGAAAGTGATATTCATACAGGAACAAAAATAACACATTTCTACTCTGAATGTCTAGTTAAGGAAAGTGATATTCATAAAATGAAAAAAAAATATAACACATTTCTACTCTGAATGTCTAATTAAGGAAAGTGATATTCATAAAGTGAACAAAAAATAACACATTTCTACTCTGAATGTCTAATTAAGGAAAGTGATATTCATAAAGTGAACAAAAATAACACATTTCTACTCTGAATGTCTAATTAAGGAAAGTGATAATCATAAAGTGAACAAAAAATAACACATTTCTACTCTGAATGTCTAATTAAGGAAGGTGATATTCATAAAGGAACAAAAATAACACATTTCTACTCTGAATGTCTATTTAAGGAAAGTGATATTCATAAAGGAACAAAAATAACACATTTCTACTCTGAATGTCTAGTTAAGGAAGGTGATATATTCATAAAATTAACAAAAATAGCACATTTCTACTCTGAATGTCTAATTAAGGAAAGTGATATTCATAAAGTGAACAAAAATAACACATTTCTACTCTGAATGGCTAATTAAGAAAAGTGATATTTATAAAGGAACAAAAATAACACATTTCTACTCTGAATGTCTAGTTAAGGAAAGTGATATTCATAAAATGAACAAAAAATAACACATTTCTACTCTGAATGTCTAATTAAGGAAAGGGATATTCATAAAGTGAACAAAAATAACACATTTCTACTCTGAATGTCTAATTAGGGAAAGTGATATTCATAAAGTGAACAAAAATAACACATTTCTACTCTGAATGTCTAATTAAGGAAAGTGATATTCATAAAGGAACAAAAATAACACATTTCTACTCTGAATGTCTAGTTAAGGAAAGTGATATTTATAAAATGAACAAAAAATAACACATTTCTACTCTGAATGTCTAATTAAGGAAAGGGATATTCATAAAGTGAACAAAAATAACACATTTCTACTCTCAATGTCTAATTAAGGAAAGTGATATTCATAAAGTGAACAAAAAAAACACATTTCTACTCTGAATGTCTAATTAAGGAAAGTGATATTCATAAAGGAACAAAAATAACACATTTCTACTCTGAATGTCTAGGTAAGGAAAGTGATATTCATAAAATGAACAAAATATAACACATTTCTACTCTGAATGTCTAATTAAGGAAAGTGATATTCATAAAGTCAACAAAAAATAACACATTTCTACTCTGAATGTCTAATTAAGGAAAGTGATATTCATAAAGTGAACAAAAATAACACATTTCTACTCTGAATGTCTAATTAAGGAAAGTGATAATCATAAAGTGAACAAAAAATAACACATTTCTACTCTGAATGTCTAATTAAGGAAGGTGATATTCATAAAGGAACAAAAATAACACATTTCTACTCTGAATGTCTATTTAAGGAAAGTGATATTCATAAAGGAACAAAAATAACACATTTCTACTCTGAATGTCTAGTTAAGGAAGGTGATATATTCATAAAATTAACAAAAATAACACATTTCTACTCTGAATGTCTAATTAAGGAAAGTGATATTCATAAAGTGAACAAAAATAACACATTTCTACTCTG
This sequence comes from Sinohyriopsis cumingii, assembly GCA_028554795.2. Classification (NCBI taxonomy): domain Eukaryota; kingdom Metazoa; phylum Mollusca; class Bivalvia; order Unionida; family Unionidae; genus Sinohyriopsis; species Sinohyriopsis cumingii. Next base: position 154,786,376 of record CM068828.1, on the reverse strand, counting down.
AATGGCTAATTAAGAAAAGTGATATTTATAAAGGAACAAAAATAACACATTTCTACTCTGAATGTCTAGTTAAGGAAAGTGATATTCATAAAATGAACAAAAAATAACACATTTCTACTCTGAATGTCTAATTAAGGAAAGGGATATTCATAAAGTGAACAAAAATAACACATTTCTACTCTGAATGTCTAATTAAGGAAAGTGATATTCATAAAGTGAACAAAAATAACACATTTCTACTCTGAATGTCTAATTAAGGAAAGTGATATTCATAAAGGAACAAAAATAACACATTTCTACTCTGAATGTCTAGTTAAGGAAGGTGATATTCAAAAAATGAACAAAAATAACACATTTCTACTCTGAATGTCTAATTAAGGAAAGTGATATTCATAAAGTGAACAAAAAATAAAAAATTTCTACTCTAAATGTCTAATCAAGGAAAGTGATATTCATAAAGGGAACAAAAATAACACATTTCTACTCTGAGTGTCTAATTAAGGAAAGTGATATTCATAAAGGAAACAAAAATAACACATTTCTACTCTGAATGTCTAATTAAGGAAAGTGATATTCATAAAGGGAACAAAAATACATTTCTACTCTGAATGTCTAAATAAGGAAAGTGATATTCATAAAGGGAACAAAAATAACACATTTCTACTCTGAATGTCTAATTAAGGAAAGCGATATTCATAAAGGGAACACAAATAACACATTTCTACACTGAATGTATAATTAAGGAAAGTGATATTCATAAAGTGAAGAAAAAATAACACATTTCTACTCTGAATGTCTAATTAAGGAAAGAGATATTCATAAAGGAACAAAATAAAACATTTCGACTCTGAATGTCTAATTAAGGAAAGTGATATTCATAAAGTGAACAAAAATAACACATTTCTACTCTGAATGTCTAATTAAGGAAAGTGACATTCATAAAGGAACAAAAATAACACATTTCTACTCTGAATGTCTAATTAAGGAAAGTGATATTCATAAAGGGAACAAAAATAACACATTTCTACTCTGAATGTCTAGTTAAGGAAAGTGATATTCATAAAATGAACAAAAAATAACACATTTCTACTCTGAATGTCTAGTTAAGGAAAGTGATATTCATAAAATGAATAAAAAGTAACACATTTCTACTCTGAATGTCTAATTAAGGAAAGGGATATTCATAAAGTGAACAAAAATAACACATTTCTACTCTGAATGTCTAATTAAGGAAAGTGATATTCATAAAGTGAACAAAAATAACACATTTCTACTCTGAATGTCTAATTAAGGAAAGTGATATTCATAAAGGAACAAAAATAACACATTTCTACTCTGAATGTCTAGTTAAGGAAAGTGATATTCATAAAATGAACAAAATATAACACATTTCTACTCTGAATGTCTAATTAAGGAAAGTGATATTCATAAAGTGAACAAAAAATAACACCTTTCTACTCTGAATGTCTAATTAAGGAAAGTGATATTCATAAAGTGAACAAAAATAACACATTTCTACTCAGAATGTCTAATTAAGGAAAGTGATATTGATAAAGGGAACAAAAATACATTTCTATTCTGAATGTCTATTTAAGGAAAGTGATATTCATAAAGGGAACAAAAATACATTTCTACTCTGAATGTCTAATTAAGGAAAGTGATATTCATAAAGTGAACAAAAATAACACATTTCTACACTGAATGTCTAATTAAGGAAAGAGATATTAATAAAGTGAACAAAAAATAACACATTTCTACTCTGAATGTCTAATTAAGGAAAGTGATATCCATAAAATGAACAAAAATAACACATTTCTACTCTGAATGTCTAATTAAGGAAAGTGATATTCATAAAAGAACAAAAATAACACATTTCTACTCTGAATGTCTAATTAAGGAAAGTGATATTCATAAAGGAACAAAAATAACACATTTCTACTCTGAATGTCTAGTTAAGGAAGGTGATATTCAAAAAATGAACAAAAATAACACATTTCTACTCTGAATGTCTAATTAAGGAAAGTGATATTCATAAAGGAACAAAAATAACACATTTCTACTCTGAATGTCCAGTTAAGGAAAGTGATATTCATAAAATGAACAAAAAATAACACATTTCTACTCTGAATGTCTAATTAAGGAAAGTGATATTCATAAAGTGAAAAAAAAATAACACATTTCTACTCTAAATGTCTAATCAAGGAAAGTGATATTCATAAAGGGAACAAAAATAACACATTTCTACTCTGAGTGTCTAATTAAGGAAAGTGATATTCATAAAGGGAACAAAAATAACACATTTCTACTCTGAATCTCTAATTAAGGAAAGTGATATTCATAAAGGGAACAAAAATACATTTCTACTCTGAATGTCTAATAAAGGAAAGTGATATTCATAAAGGGAACAAAAATAACACATTTCTACTCTGAATGTCTAATTAAGGAAAGTGATATTCATAAAGGGAACAAAAATACATTTCTACTCTGAATGTCTAATTAAGGAAAGTGATATTCATAAAGGGAACACAAATAACACATTTCTACACTGAATGTATAATTAAGGAAAGTGATATTCATAAAGTGAACAAAAAATAACACATTTCTACTCTGAATGTCTAATTAAGGAAAGAGATATTCATAAAGGAACAAAATAACACATTTCGACTCTGAATGTCTAATTAAGGAAAGTGATATTCATAAAGTGAACAAAAATAACACATTTCTACTCTGAATGTCTAATTAAGGAAAGTGATATTCATAAAGGAACAAAAATAACACATTTCTACTCTGAATGTCTAATTAAGGAAAGTGATAATCATAAAGTGAACAAAAAATAACATTTCTACTCTGAATGTCTAATTAAGGAAGGTGACATTCATAAAGGAACAAAAATAACACATTTCTACTCTGAATGTCTAATTAAGGAAAGTGATATTAATAAAGTGAATAAAAATAACACATTTCTACTCTGAATGGCTAATTAAGGAAAGTGATATTCATAAAGGAACAAAAATAACACATTTCTACTCTGAATGTCTAGTTAAGGAAAGTGATATTCATAAAATGAACAAAAAATAACACATTTCTACTCTGAATGTCTAATTAAGGAAAGGGATATTCATAAAGTGAACAAAAATAACACATTTCTACTCTCAATGTCTAATTAAGGAAAGTGATATTCATAAAGTGAACAAAAATAACACATCTCTACTCTGAACGTCTAATTAAGGAAAGTGATATTCATAAAGGAACAAAAATAACACATTTCTACTCTGAATGTCTAGTTAAGGAAAGTGATATTCATAAAATGAACAAAATATAACACATTTCTACTCTGAATGTCTAATTAAGGAAAGTGATATTCATAAAGTGAACAAAAAATAACACATTTCTACTCTGAATGTCTAATTAAGGAAAGTGATATTCATAAAGTGAACAAAAATAACACATTTCTACTCTGAATGTCTAATTAAGGAAAGTGATAATCATAAAGTGAACAAAAAATAACACATTTCTACTCTGAATGTCTAATTAAGGAAGGTGATATTCATAAAGGAACAAAAATAACACATTTCTACTCAGAATGTCTATTTAAGGAAAGTGATATTCATAAAGGAACAAAAATAACACATTTCTGCTCTGAATGTCTAGTTAAGGAAGGTGATATATTCATAAAATTAACAAAAATAACACATTTCTACTCTGAATGTCTAATTAAGGAAAGTGATATTCATAAAGTGAACAAAAATAACACATTTCTACTCTGAATGGCTAATTAAGAAAAGTGATATTTATAAAGGAACAAAAATAACACATTTCTACTCTGAATGTTTAGTTAAGGAAAGTGATATTCATAAAATGAACAAAAAATAACACATTTCTACTCTGAATGTCTAATTAAGGAAAGGGATATTCATAAAGTGAACAAAAATAACACATTTCTACTCTGAATGTCTAATTAAGGAAAGTGATATTCATAAAGTGTACAAAAATAACACATTTCTACTCTGAATGTCTAATTAAGGAAAGTGATATTCATAAAGGAACAAAAATAACACATTTCTACTCTGAATGTCTAGTTAAGGAAGGTGATATTCAAAAAATGAACAAAAATAACACATTTCTACTCTGAATGTCTAATTAAGGAAAGTGATATTCATAAAGGAACAAAAATAACACATTTCTACTCTGAATGTCTAGTTAAGGAAAGTGATATTCATAAAATGAACAAAAAATAACACATTTCTACTCTAAATGTCTAATTAAGGAAAGTGATATTCATAAAGTGAACAAAAATAACACATTTCTAATCTGAATGTCTATTTAAGGAAAGTGATATTCATAAAGTGAACAAAAAATAAAAAATTTCTACTCTAAATGTCTTATCAAGGAAAGTGATATTCATAAAGGGAACAAAAATACATTTCTACTCTGAATGAGTAATTAAGGAAAGTGATATTCATAAAGGGAACACAAATAACACATTTCTACACTGAATGTATAACTAAGGAAAGTGATATTCATAAAGTGAAGAAAAAATAACACATTTCTACTCTGAATGTCTAGTTAAGGAAAGAGATATTCATAAAGGAACAAAATAAAACATTTCGACTCTGAATGTCTAATTAAGGAAAGTGATATTCATAAAGTGAACAAAAATAACACATTTCTACTCTGAATGTCTAATTAAGGAAAGTGACATTCATAAAGGAACAAAAATAACACATTTCTACTCTGAATGTCTAATTAAGGAAAGTGATATTCATAAAGGGAACAAAAATAACACATTTCTACTCTGAATGTCTAGTTAAGGAAAGTGATATTCATAAAATGAACAAAAAATAACACATTTCTACTCTGAATGTCTAGTTAAGGAAAGTGATATTCATAAAATGAACAAAAAGCAACACATTTCTACTCTGAATGTCTAATTAAGGAAAGGGATATTCATAAAGTGAACAAAAATAACACATTTCTACTCTGAATGTCTAATTAAGGAAAGTGATATTCATAAAGTGAACAAAAATAACACATTTCTACTCTGAATGTCTAATTAAGGAAAGTGATATTCATAAAGGAACAAAAATAACACATTTCTACTCTGAATGTCTAGTTAAGGAAAGTGATATTCATAAAATGAACAAAATATAACACATTTCTACTCTGAATGTCTAATTAAGGAAAGTGATATTCATAAAGTGAACAAAAAATAACACATTTCTACTCTGAATGTCTAATTAAGGAAAGTGATATTCATAAAGTGAACAAAAATAACACATTTCTACTCTGAATGTCTAATTAAGGAAAGCGATAATCATAAAGTGAACAAAAAATAACACATTTCTACTCTGAATGTCTAATTAAGGAAGGTGATATTCATAAAGGAACAAAAATAACACATTTCTACTCTGAATATCTATTTAAGGAAAGTGATATTCATAAAGGAACAAAAATAACACATTTCTACTCTGAATGTCTAGTTAAGGAAGGTGATATATTCATAAAATTAACAAAAATAACACATTTCTACTCTGAATGTCTAATTAAGGAAAGTGATATTCATAAAGTGAACAAAAATAACACATTTCTACTCTGAATGGCTAATTAAGAAAAGTGATATTCATAAAGGAACAAAAATAACACATTTCTACTCTGAATGTCTAGTTAAGGAAAGTGATATTCATAAAATGAACAAAAAATAACACATTTCTACTCTGAATGTCTAATTAAGGAAAGGGATATTCATAAAGTGAACAAAAATAACACATTTCTACTCTGAATGTCTAATTAAGGAAAGTGATATTCATAAAGTGAATAAAAATAACACATTTCTACTCTGAATGTCTAATTAAGGAAAGTGATATTCATAAAGGAACAAAAATAACACATTTCTACTCTAAATGTCTAATTAAGGAAAGTGATATTCATAAAGTGAACAAAAAATAACACATTTCTACTCTGAATGTCTAATTAAGGAAAGTGATATTCATAAAGTGAACAAAAATAACACATTTCTACTCTGAATGTCTAATTAAGGAAAGTGATATTCATAAAGGGGACAAAAAAAAACACATTTCTACTCTGAATGTCTATATAAGGAAAGTGATATTCATAAAGGGAACAAAAATACATTTCTACTCTGAATGTCTAATTAAGGAAAGTGATATTCATAAAGTGAACAAAAATAACACATTTCTACACTGAATGTCTAATTAAGGAAAGAGATATTAATAAAGTGAACAAAAATAACACATTTCTACACTGAATGTCTAATTAAGGAAAGAGATATTAATAAAGTGAACAAAAAATAACACATTTCTACTCTGAATGTCTAATTAAGGAAAGTGATATTCATAAAATGAACAAAAATAACACATTTCTACTCTAAATGTCTAATTAAGGAAAGTGATATTCATAAAAGAACAAAAATAACACATTTCTACTCTGAATGTCTAATTAAGGAAAGTGATATTCATAAAGGAACAAAAATAACACATTTCTACTCTGAATCTCTAGTTAAGGAAGGTGATATTCAAAAAATGAACAAAAATAACACATTTCTACTCTGAATGTCTAATTAAGGAAAGTGATATTCATAAAGGAACAAAAATAACACATTTCTACTCTGAATGTCCAGTTAAGGAAAGTGATATTCATAAAATGAACAAAAAATAACACATTTCTACTCTGAATGTCTAATTAAGGAAAGTGATATTCTTAAAGTGAAAAAAAAATAACACATTTCTACTCTAAATGTCTAATCAAGGAAAGTGATATTCATAAAGGGAACAAAAATAACACATTTCTACTCTGAGTGTCTAATTAAGGAAAGTGATATTCATAAAGGGAACAAAAATAACACATTTCTACTCTGAATCTCTAATTAAGGAAAGTGATATTCATAAAGGGAACAAAAATACATTTCTACTCTGAATCTCTAATTAAGGAAAGTGATATTCATAAAGGGAACAAAAATAACACATTTCTACTCTGAATGTCTAATTAAGGAAAGTGATATTCATAAAGGGAACAAAAATACATTTCTACTCTGAATGTCTAATTAAGGAAAGTGATATTCATAAAGGGAACACAAATAACACATTTCTACACGGAATGTATAATTAAGGAAAGTGATATTCATAAAGTGAACAAAAAATAACACATTTCTACTCTGAATGTCTAATTAAGGAAAGAGATATTCATAAAGGAACAAAATAACACATTTCGACTCTGAATGTCTAATTAAGGAAAGTGATATTCATAAAGTGAACAAAAATAACACATTTCTACTCTGAATGTCTAATTAAGGAAAGTGAAATTCATAAAGGAACAAAAATAACACATTTCTACTCTGAATGTCTATTTAAGGAAAGCGATATTCATAAAGGAACAAAAATAACACATTTCTACTCTGAATGTCTAGTTAAGGAAGGTGATATATTCATAAAATTAACAAAAATAACACATTTCTACTCTGAATGTCTAATTAAGGAAAGTGATATTCATAAAGTGAATAAAAATAACACATTTCTACTCTGAATGGCTAATTAAGAAAAGTGATATTTATAAAGGAACAAAAATAACACATTTCTACTCTGAATGTCTAGTTAAGGAAAGTGATATTCATAAAATGAACAAAAAATAACACATTTCTACTCTGAATGTCTAATTAAGGAAAGTGATATTCATAAAGGAACAAAAATAACACATTTCTACTCTGAATGTCCAGTTAAGGAAAGTGATATTCATAAAGTGAACAAAAAATAAAAAATTTCTACTCTAAATGTCTAATCAAGGAAAGTGATATTCATAAAGGGAACAAAAATAACACATTTCTACTCTGAGTGTCTAATTAAGGAAAGTGATATTCATAAAGGGAACAAAAATAACACATTTCTACTCTGAATGTCTAATTAAGGAAAGTGATATTCATAAAGGGAACAAAAATACATTTCTACTCTGAATGTCTAAATAAGGAAAGTGATATTCATAAAGGGAACAAAAATAACACATTTCTACTCTGAATGTCTAATTAAGGAAAGTGATATTCATAAAGGGAACAAAAATACATTTCTACTCTGAATGTCTAATTAAGGAAAGTGATATTCATAAAGGGAACACAAATAACACATTTCTACACTGAATGTATAATTAAGGAAAGTGATATTCATAAAGTGAAGAAAAAATAACACATTTCTACTCTGAATGTCTAATTAAGGAAAGAGATATTCATAAAGGAACAAAATAAAACATTTCGACTCTGAATGTCTAATTAAGGAAAGTGATATTCATAAAGTGAACAAAAATAACACATTTCTACTCTGAATGTCTAATTAAGGAAAGTGACATTCATAAAGGAACAAAAATAACACATTTCTACTCTGAATGTCTAATTAAGGAAAGTGATATTCATAAAGGGAACAAAAATAACACATTTCTACTCTGAATGTCTAGTTAAGGAAAGTGATATTCATAAAATGAACAAAAAATAACACATTTCTACTCTGAATGTCTAGTTAAGGAAAGTGATATTCATAAAATGAACAAAAAGTAACACATTTCTACTCTGAATGTCTAATTAAGGAAAGGGATATTCATAAAGTGAACAAAAATAACATTTCTACTCTGAATGTCTAATTAAGGAAAGTGATATTCATAAAGTGAACAAAAATAACACATTTCTACTCTGAATGTCTAATTAAGGAAAGTGATATTCATAAAGGAACAAAAATAACACATTTCTACTCTGAATGTCTAATTAAGGAAAGTGATATTCATAAAATGAACAAAATATAACACATTTCTACTCTGAATGTCTAATTAAGGAAAGTGATATTCATAAAGTGAACAAAAAATAACACATTTCTACTCTGAATGTCTAATTAAGGAAAGTGATATTCATAAAGTGAACAAAAATAACACATTTCTACTCTGAATGTCTAATTAAGGAAAGCGATAATCATAAAGTGAACAAAAAATAACACATTTCTACTCTGAATGTCTAATTAAGGAAGGTGATATTCATAAAGGAACAAAAATAACACATTTCTACTCTGAATGTCTATTTAAGGAAAGTGATATTCATAAAGGAACAAAAATAACACATTTCTACTCTGAATGTCTAGTTAAGGAAGGTGATATATTCATAAAATTAACAAAAATAACACATTTCTACTCTGAATGTCTAATTAAGGAAAGTGATATTCATAAAGTGAACAAAAATAACACATTTCTACTCTGAATGGCTAATTAAGAAAAGTGATATTCATAAAGGAACAAAAATAACACATTTCTACTCTGAATGTCTAGTTAAGGAAAGTGATATTCATAAAATGAAAAAAAAATAACACATTTCTACTCTGAATGTCTAATTAAGGAAAGGGATATTCATAAAGTGAACAAAAATAACACATTTCTACTCTGAATGTCTAATTAAGGAAAGTGATATTCATAAAGTGAATAAAAATAACACATTTCTACTCTGAATGTCTAATTAAGAAAAGTGATATTCATAAAGGAACAAAAATAACACATTTCTACTCTAAATGTCTAGTTAAGGAAAGTGATATTCATAAAATGAACAAAATATAACACATTTCGACTCTGAATGTCTAATTAAGGAAAGTGATATTCATAAAGTGAACAAAAAATAACACATTTCTACTCTGAATGTCTAATTAAGGAAAGTGATATTCATAAAGTGAACAAAAATAACACATTTCTACTCTGAATGTCTAATTAAGGAAAGTGATATTCATAAAGGGAACAAAAAAAACACATTTCTACTCTGAATGTCTAATTAAGGAAAGTGATACTGATAAAGGGAACAAAAATACATTTCTATTCTGAATGTCTATTTAAGGAAAGTGATAGTCATAAAGGGAACAAAAATACATTTCTACTCTGAATGTCTAATTAAGGAAGGTGATATTCACAAAGGGAACACAAATAACACATTTCTACACTGAATGTCTAATTAAGGAAAGTGATATTCATAAAGTGAACAAAAAATAACACATTTCTACTCTGAATGTCTAATTAAGGAAAGTGATATTCATAAAGGAACAATATAACACATTTCGACTCTGAATGTCTAATTAAGGAAAGTGATATTCATAAAGGAACAAAATAACACATTTCAACTCTGAATGTCTAATTAAAGAAAGTGATATTCATAAAGTGAACAAAAATAACACATTTCTATTCTGAATGGCTAATTAAGGAAAGTGATATTCATAAAGGAACAAAGATAACACATTTCTACTCTGAATGTCTAGTTAAGGAAAGGGATATTCATAAAATGAACAAAAATAACACATTTCTACTCTGAATGTCTAATTAAGGAAAGGGATATTCATAAAGTGAAGAAAAATAACACATTTCTACTCTCAATGTCTAATTAAGGAAGGGGATATTCATAAAGTGAACAAAAATAACACATTTCTACTCTGAATGTCTATGAAAATGTGATTTCTAAATGCCAACATGAGGACCCACTCAATGACCTTCTTGAACTTGTAACCCAGAAAAACCTATTTAATATTTCTCTTTTAGAATCATAAAATTAATACATTATTTAAAACATAGAAGATGTCCAACGGCTACTTTATTGCCTGCTATCCAATATGTCAACTTGCTGCTTCTCAAGAAATTCCTGGGTTTATAGTCTGTTTCTAAATTCTTTAGCAATTTTTTTCTATAAATGAGACGTTGTAAACACCTTACATCCTATTCATGATTGTTTCTCTTCAAAATAATAGCTTTTTTTATCAACTGCTGAACCTTTACTAATATTTTTTACTAGATCAGTTTGGTTTGGTTAACATGTCTTATTGTTACATTGAATTTTGTAAAACCAACTATAAATGGACCTAGTTTCTTGGCTGGAATGCTGACAGAAAGAGATCAAATTAATGTGTTTCAATCCCAAAGCATTATGCATTAGTATCACATTTTTTCAGAGCCATGTGCAGAATAGGCCAACAATTATCACAAGTCATGAAAACACATGGGTAGTATGCCATGTGTCCAAATTTGTATTATTTTGACCAGAATGTTCTGGTGACAATTGGCACTTTTCTAATGGTAAGTGCTGCAGTATTCTATTTTCATCAATTGGTCAAATTCGGTATGAACAGTCAAGTCATTAAGTCATGCTGTATCATTCAGCAACTACGCCAATAAGTCATGCTTTATCCTTGAGCAGCCAAGTCAATAAATCATGCTATATATTTGAAATAAATCATGCTATATATTTGAAATAAATCATGCTATATTTTTGAAATAAATCATGCTATATATTTGAGCAGTCAAGTCATTTAGTCGTGCTTTACCTTTCAGCAGATAAACATTAAGTCATGCGTTACCTTTCAGCAACTAAGTCATAAAGTCATGCTTTACTTTCAGTAGTTAAACATTAAGCCATGCTTTTATCTTTCAGCATTCAAGTCATTAAATCATGCTTTACCTTTAACCAGTCAAGTCAGGCTTTATCTTAAAGCAGTTAAGTCAGGCTTTATCTTTGAGCAGTTAAGTGCTCTATATAAACAACTGAGGCAAATAAATCTCAGATCATCAGGCATTCATATCAATACAGTATAAAAGAAAGGGAGATCACTATTGTGACTCAGATTATGAAACACTCAGTATTAACGATATATAACAGGTAATTTAGAATGACCTATGAATGTGAAATATGGACCATGACAGGTAATTTAGGATATGGGAAATATGATCCATGACAGGTAATTTACAATGGCATGTGGATGGGAATTATGATCCATGACAGGTAATTTAGGATGGCATGTGAATGGGAAATATGATGATAACAGGTAATTTAGGATGGCATGAGAGCGGAAAATATAATCCATGACAGGCAATTTAGGATGGCATGTGAATGGGAAATGTGATCCATTTTCATTTAATGAATTAAATAAATAAATTATTTTTTAAATTTTTACTAAACTTCTTGATTTTGCTTTATATATCACTCAGTATAAGACCACAGAGTTGTAACAATATCATTTTCTTAAATTTGAAATTGAAATGATAATGAAAGGATTGAACGGTGTCTGCATTTAATGGGTTAAAGAATATAAAACCGATTTCATTTTCTGGTCTTTATCAAGTTCAAGAAAGCTGCAGTGGTTCAGTCATTAGCATGTCAGACTCACAACCAAAAGGTAGTGGGTTTGAATCCTATCATTGGACCATCCTGTGTCAGCAAGACACTTTACTCTGATTGCCTAAGCACTAAATAACCTACTTGTGTTGTTGTGCCACAAAGCACAAAATCAAACCAAAATCTTTATTCAAGTATATTTTTTGCACACATACTTAAATTAAAATACACATGAATTTAACAACATTCATAAACAAAGACAATTACATCATAATTTGTGTAATTTCACTTCCATATTTGTTAAGACACAGCCAATTTGAGACCCAGACCAAGCTAACAATTCTCCAAAAGAGTCAGTGACCGAGGAATCAGAAAAAAATTAACTTACTTATTAAAAAAGAAAAAAATATATTAGAAATTAAGAGGTCACAGGAAACTCATGTCAAAGTCATGACACTTCACAAAATAATTAGAAAGTTAGGTTACTAATTTATAAATGTAATGATACATGCTTTGTTTTTAAAATTTACAATATTAGTAGAAAATTTGACTGGTTTCATGATCTCCAAAAATGACTGGTTTAATGATCTCCAAAAATGACTGGTTTCATGATCTCCAAAAATGACTGGTTTCATGATCTCCAAAAACTGGCTAGTACTCTATCTGCAGGAAATCTGACATGTTTCATGACCTCAGCAACCTGGCTGCTATCTAAGATGGTCAGCAGGAAATCTGACAGGTTTCATGATGCCAGTCACCCAAAATTGGCTGCTGCTCTAGCATTGTCAGTAGAAAATTTAACAGGTTTCATGACCCAATATCGCAAAAACTGGCTGCAACTTTAACAATTTTCTTAAGGAACAGAGATTTTTTTAAAAAATTCTTTCTCTTGAATTCTGCTTGAATCTGAAATATTATGCAACAGTCTTATTCATTAATAAAACATTTCTACATTGTTATTTGATCCCATGTCATCTGAATTCTGTTCTGACTTACAAATGAATACTATTCCAACTTACAAGTGAATTATATTCCGACTTGCAAGTAAATACTATTCTGACTTGCAAGTGAATCTATTCTGACTTGCACGTGAATACAATTCCGACTTGCATGTGAATACCATTCTGACTTGCCCCGTGAATACCATTTTCACTTGCACATGAATACAATTCTGACTTGCATGTGAATACCATTCTGACTTGCACGTGAATACAATTCTGACCTGCATGTGAATACCATTCTGACTTGCACGTGAATACAATTCTGACTTGCATGTGAATACCATTTTGACTTGCACATGAATACAATTCTGACTTGCATGTGAATACCATTTTGACTTGCACATGAATACAATTCTGACTTGCATGTGAATACCATTCTGACTTGCATGTGAATACCATTTTGACTTGCATGTGAATATAATTCTGACTTGCATGTGGATACCATTCTGACTTGCATGTGAATACCATTCTGACTCGTATGTGAATACAAGTCTGACTTGCATGTGGATACCATTCTGACTTGCACATGAATACCATTCTGGCTTGCATGTGAATACAATTCTGACTTGCATGTGAATATAATTCTGACTTGCATGTGGATACAATTCTGACTTGCATGTGGATACCATTCTGACTTGCACATGAATACAATTCCGACTTGCATGTGAATACCATTCTGACTTGCACATGAATACAATTCTGACCTGCATGTGAATACCATTCTGACTTGCATGTGAATACAATTCTGACTTGCATGTGAATACCATTTTGACTTGCACATGAATACAATTCTGACTTGCATGTGAATACCATTTTGACTTGCACATGAATACAGTTCTGACTTGCATGTGAATACCATTCTGACTTGCATGTGAATACCATTCTGACTCAAATGTGAATACAAGTCTGACTTGCATGTGGATATCATTCTGACTTGCACGTGAGTTACCATTCTGACTTGCATGTGAATACCATTTACAATTCTGACTTGCATGTGGATACTATTCTGACTTGCATGTGAATACAATTCTGACTTGCATGTGAATACCATTCTGACTTGCACATTAATACAATTCTGACTTGCATGTGAATATAATTCTGACTTGCATGTGGATACAATTCTGACTTGCATGTGGATACCATTCTGACTTGCACATGAATACAATTCCGACTTGCATGTGAATACCATTCTGACTTGCATGTGAATACCATTCTGACTTGCACGTGAATACAATTCTGACTTGCATGTGGATACCATTCTGACTTGCACATGAATACAATTCCGACTTGCAATTGGATACCATTCTGACTTGCACATGAATACAATTCCGACATGCACGTGAATAATAGTTAGACCTGCATGGGAATACAATTCTGACTTGCATGTGAATACTATTCAGATGTTCACATGAATAATAGTAAGACTTGCACGTGAATCTGATTTAGACTTACACGTGAATCCTATTCAAACTTGCATGTGAATACTATTCAGACTTGCACATGAATAATATTTAAACTTACATGTGAATACACATGTTTGAGCAATCACACCATTTGCTGTGAAAATACAAGAATCTTTTATGTTGTGGTACACACATTGTTTTATTTGTCATAGTTTATTTATATTTCCTGAATAGAGGCTTAGAAACAAACGAATAAACAATTACTGCAACTTTCATAACCAGGTATATATATTGCTGCTGAGTGTTGAGCCTTCTCGATTCTATCAACATCCTTAATGTAGTATGGATCTCAGACAGCACAACCACATGCTAAATCAGATCTGACAAGTGCTAGAAAGGCAGTTTATTTACATGTCTGCTGACAGTATCTGAGGTTTCTTTTTAGAAATAAGAGAGAGAGAGAGAGAGAGAGAGAGAGAGAGAGAGAGAGAGAGAGAGAGAAACACTAAAATAAGCATAAATGTGGCAAATACAGGTTTGAAGAACATGGCTACGGGCATATCTACATCCTATATGGAAAACGAAAGTAGTTCAAAAGTGATATTACCACTGTGGTGATAAAAGTGGCATTGTCGCTGGGACGATATAATTTTTCTCACTTATATATTTCATTACCTCATTATAAAATATATAACAAACGAGGAGCCAGTCTGTCACACACGTTGAAACATTTACGGCATTTCGTTTACGAGGAAGTCACCGAATACAGCTAATGTAGTGATGAAGATAATAATGACATAAGGACTCGAAAATCATGGATTTGTCATGTCATGTAACATATCACAACAAATTAACCTACAATTTCTTCTGGACTGAGGATACCAAACTGCATCCGCTTCACTTCTTTCAGAGAAGCAAAAGAGTCATCCATATACGCCATTTTGCAAACCGGTGTACCTTGGAAACAAGCTGGCCCAGGTAAGAGTCAGCCCTCGCGAGAATTTGTACAATTAATCGGAATATATCGTGGCTTTTGCACCTAAGTCTCATAGCTTCGCACTGTGTTACTTCCGAGTGGAACGATAGTGGTGGCGTTCTATAGATAGTGTGAACTTTGTAGAGAGTGACAAGTGTAAGGTGAAGTTGTTTGCATTTGCAACAAGCACAATGAGGAGAATGTAGGCATACCTCTATGTTACTTGCATGTGCTAGGGTTGAAATGTCTTTGGATATTGTACTTGTGGAAAGTGTACATCATCTAAGCACGGAGTTAACCAAAACATGCTCCAGTGTGCTCAAAATAAAAAAAGAATGAATTAGTCTTAAGAACACAATTATTAACAGTTCTTAAAATAGGGAACGCTAATTTTGCTAGAATAAGTTATACCAATACCCTGAAAGTGCAATTAATGAATAACCAAATATATAAATGTAACATAAGAAGTTGTTTTGTGTTGGGGGGTGGGGGTGTTTCTTTATTGGGGTGGGTGGGTTATACCTGTGAAGTCGAGAAAGTGAAAATGACCAAGTCAGCCATCATTGTGTTGGGGGGGGGGTAGTTTTTTGTTCTTTTGTTTTTGATTTTAATATTATTATTTTTTTACCTCTGAAGTCGAGAAAATGAAAATGACTAAGCGCAGCAAGCAATTTTTTTTTACAAGTGGAAATCTGAAGTAAGGCCGAGCCGTATACTCTATAAATCATATTACACATATTAATCATACACCAAAATATTGTTTTATTCTCCATTTGCCCCATAATGCACCATGATCAGTAAATTGTGTCAGTAGTTCTGTATATTTTTTTCGATATAGAATGAATCCGTAGCAACTCTGACCACAGTGGTAGGAAATCTATTTATCATCGATAACAAAGTTATAGAAACATAAGCGAGCATTGAAGATCTTAAATGAGTAAACTGAGGTGACTCACCATCAATATAACCAACAATTGTACCTAATCGTGTTCCGTTAGACAAGTAGGCGTTTTCTCGACTTATAAATATATTTCTCTTCGGCGATAATAAAATCATATTGAGCATCATCCAGAATTAATCGTGCATAATGTCGTTTATGATCATATGCTCCACCTTGAGTGAATTTACCGATTATTCTTCTACCGAGATCTTTTGCGGTTTTAGCATCATCAGGTGGTGGTAACTAAACCTCTGTCAGCTTCCGATATGACATAATAGCCTCATTTACGATCAACGATATTAGTATTTTACAATCAGGCATATATTCTAATAAAACTATTGGCAGTTGCGTCGCTAAGGGGGTGCGGGGGGTGCGGACCGCACCATCTCAGAGGGGTGACACCAAAATGAAAAATTGCAAATTTTACAGAGCACACACTGCTCGGTCTAGTCGGATTTCAGTCTGAAGGGGTGACACCATGAGTTTACCGCAATGGATGACACCAACCCTAGCGACGCCGTTGACTATTGGTGCCCAGAGTTTTTTTCTGAAACGTGCCTACCAAACCATACATAACAGATCAGATTAGGACCTTTAGCAAACTCGAATGATACGATACGAGCAAATCCGATCAGAGTAAAATCAGGTAGTGGTCCATTTATCGATACTCTGGTCATTTCGTTTGCGGGGTGTCCAAATTTAAAAAAAAAAAATATCCAGATCACTCTCCGTAACCAAGAAAACTTCCCGGATAACACGCAACCATATCAACCGAGATAACATCTTCGTAGTCATATTCGGTATTCCACAATCCACCATATTCACAGCAGCTTAGCTGCACGTCTTCGAGAAATTCAAATCGTGTTGGATTCCACGAATTTTTCTCTCTTGCAAAGTGAGCTGCAACTGACGGAACTGTAAAACAATTATTTAGTAATTGTTCACTATTCTCTGTTGAAAATTTCTGCTCAAGATTTTTCATTTCTTCATGAAGAAATTCTTTACGATATCTTTCGCCGTTAGGTCCTACAAATTGATCATATATTTCATCATCGGAACTCTTGAATAGCCATACTGATACAGGATCGTTTTTACTTATTTCGTGAATAAAATCAAACACATTTCTCCTCCCATAGTTCTCTGGGGGGTAAAATCTTACAGTTCGATCTCGTGGAAATAATATTATTGTTGTTGTCCACGCATGCGAGGTATGATCAATACTATTTATTGGAGCTCCCTTTTTATAAATAATGTTTCGAATAGTATAAAATCTCACCAGTTATCGTTTCTACTATTTTTGGAATTTTAGAGTTTCTTCTAACTTAACGATATCATTCATTGTAGATCCGGCGTCCTTGACTAATTCAGCCCATTTGTTTATTTTTTTCACGTCCTAGATCTGTTAACCCCTTTCCACGTATCGCTTTTCTAAAAATGTTCGATTACTCGTTCGGCTACAAATTCAGCTTTGAAAAGCTCATTGGAGCAAGATCATTAATGTTGGGGTTATTATTTAGCCGATAACTTCCATGAATAACCGCGGTCATAAGAAACGCTCGAGCGTAATATGGTCTGTCAATACCAGTCAACATTCCTGACTTTTAAGTTTTACTTAGCACAGCGGTTTTTCCATTATGAAAAACATGATCATGTTGTCACGAATAATCCACTCAGCGGAAACTGTTTCTGCTAGCACAATAAACCTTATTCTGAAGAAAAAAAATATCTTTGATCGTTGAGATAACCAATAATCTGTTTCGCCCGCTCTTCGTTCATTGTAGCGTCGTCAATGAATTTATCATCAAATATGACCTTGAACGTCGACCATGTGTGGGATGCCCCATCATCACGAAATTCTTTTTTAGCATTCGGAATATTATTAATCAGATTATTGGTCGGATCAGCCAGAGTTAGCCCCCGCAAGTCAGGAGTTATTCTATCAAGATCGATTCTGGATTCAGGAAACGAAGTTTTCCAAGGCTTGATTGTAGATAATCTGTCAAACTCTTCCATATTATATTTCAGACAAGTATTTAAATAAAAAATATTATGTATATGATAACTCAAATAAGGAATCAATGCAAGT
Organism: Sinohyriopsis cumingii; assembly: GCA_028554795.2. Lineage (NCBI taxonomy): Eukaryota > Metazoa > Mollusca > Bivalvia > Unionida > Unionidae > Sinohyriopsis > Sinohyriopsis cumingii. The sequence goes on along the minus strand of CM068828.1, from coordinate 154,767,849 downwards.
GGTTGATGGTAGGGTCTTAAACCCCTTATAAAAAAAATCTTGCATAAATGAATTCTGCGGACAGCATTTGCAAAGCGTGCGAAGAGGGGGAGAATTGGTCCAAAACCAAGTTTAAGATGTGGTGTTGGAGTTAGAGGGAAAATGAAGTTGTGTATGCGTGGTGGTGATAAAAGATACAGAGAACAATAAGCGTTATTTTGCATAACAGGGCGCAGCAACGTGGAATGAATTGCCCACTGAAATTAAACACAAAAAACAGTGATCCCATTCAAGAGTGCTCTCAAAACTCACATATTTCGACTGGAAGAACAAACTTGAAGACCTAATAATGTTTCCTACCTTAAATATTCTCAGCATGTTTTTTTATGTTTTCTGATTTCATGGTGTTTGTTTTTTGTAATCATATAATTATACGTTTTTATTGTATATATGTTGTCTAATGTTGTAAAGCACTTAGAGCTTCTAAAGATTAGGCTCTATACAAAGTCCTCATTATTTCTGTTTTTTTATTATGATAAAATAATAACAACCCTGACGTTGTCAAGGACCTTGATAAGGTTATAAGAAACCCTGAAGATTATATAGATAGATTTGAAAACAAATTATAATTTAGACAAATTATATTATATGTAAATGGAGCAAAATGAATTTGTCAACATCCTAGTATCAAGAATTATGAAGCATCTCGTGATGGTTTAATCGGATACTGTCGACTAAAAAAAAACCAGTTTAATACTGCTTATAATACTGGTTACCTTAGATTCAACGCTGGAGGAAAGAGTATTACTTCATAGGTTTGTGTACGGATGTCACTTTGGGGTGATCAAAGACAGTCTTGTGATTGACCATATTGACTCAGATCCCAAAAATAACTTTTTACACAACCTTCAAGCTATAACAAAGGGCAAAAACTGTTTATTCAGAAATACTGGGTAGTATGAAAACAATTTAGGAGGAGAGCAGATAAATCCAACAATATTGATACCGGTGAAGAAATAATATTTCAATCGATGAATGCAGCTGCCAAGTATTTCGGTATCTGCATACCTTCAGTACGAAGTGTAGCAGATAAAATAACCAAATTTGCCTTTTCATACAAGTAAGAAAGCTGGATTTCATTTTAATACCTCCCGTTTGTATTAGATACCAATCCTTGATAAAAACAAGGATATATAACGCGGTTGATAGAGTTATCTTTGTTCCCTTGACGTTGTCCCTGATTTTATCAACGGGAATAAATTCCAGAATATTTGTAAATAAATAATTTTTGTGGTTAATTCTCTCTCGTGTCCCTCTCCGTAGCTACACTCCGGAGGTTATGTATTCCTAAAGTTACAAAATCTAACAGTTGAAAAAAAAAAAAGTCTGTAATACTGTAATGTTAATTTGACAAACGCAGAAGTAAATAACTACGGTCTGTCGAGCGTGTTACACAAGGAAGTACAAACTATAGTATCTACTTGAAGCGCTGACAGTTGTTTCCGTTATTTTCTATCAAGGACTGTCAGTACAGGTAGGTGTAATCGTTTATTTAAGATAAATAGAGTTTTTGTAAGAAACAATATTCTCGTTTTAATGAATAATTCCGGTTTCCTGGTTCATCTGTATTTTTTCAGAGATTGTCAATAATAAAAACAAACAACGAGCAGCCATAACATTTCCTGAATCATTTTCAAGTATATATGTTATCCAGAAAACAACAAACTTTTCAACTTGTCAAGTAGAAAAAAGTTTATAATAGAGTATTGTTTTCTGAATTTGTATATGCAGAACTAAAGTCAAGTTGTAATAACTATTATTTTCTTGCAATCCACCAAAGGTAAGTTTATAATAATTTCTGAAACATATGTTTGTCAGATGTCTCCGTAACTCATTGCTAAAGTATAGAACTCTGACACTCGAGGTGTGGCGATCGAATCCCATGGCTGTCAACTGTCGATGGTTGCGAATATTTCGTGGTTTTCTACATAGAATCGGGTGCCCAGCCTCCGCATTGAAACACAACAGACAATCACACACTCCGCAATGTCACCACGTGATGGCTATTCTTTTGCACTCTCCCGGGGTTGATTTCGAGGAAGGGTGTGTAAACATTTGTTGAATGTAGAGAATGGCTCCCTTGTATGTTGTGCTGATTTTAGATACGATTTATATTGTGTCGTCCTTAATTAATTGTAAATACTATATGTATTGTGCCGTCTTTACTGTAAATACTGTAAATACTATATGTACTCTATGTATTGTACCGTCTTTACTGTAAATACTATATGTACTATGACGTCCTTAGAATTAGGGTTTACTGTAAATATATCTTCCTGAACCTGCTAGACTGTTATTTGACAATCTAGGGGTTTCACATGGAGATTGTGCCGTCTCTAGAATTAAGATTTATGTACTGTGCCGTCCTTACTGGAAACACGCTCTATTGAGCCTGTATGACAGTGGTTTGACAATCTAGGAGCTCACATAGGTGGCTGTGCCATCTGTAGAATTAAGATTCGTGTACTGTGTCGTCCTCCACTAAACACGCACTCCCGAGCCTGCTAGACTGTTGTTATACCTTACACAGTAACCAATTGAGGCGTTTCAGCAACAAATTCTAGACACCACCTGTAAGATGTCGCGGATAATTTCTTATCAGCTGCTTCCAGTATAAATGTCTCTTCGTTTCCATTATTTAACACAACAGACACAACCCCGAAAAACTTATCGGTTGAGTGCCGCCAGAGTTATGTGGTGCATATACTAAATTTTGCAGCGCTGAACACAGACAGCCTGTACACACCAGTGACTTCCGCGGTATGTTTGATGTTATTATTTTGCTGTGACCATGTCGAGAATCCCGAAGACACCGCTTATACGTTATTGGTGAACTGCTTGTGGTAGCAATGATAACTCTACGACTCATATCATTCCATTTGATATTGCTCGTTTTTAAAACGCCTTATTTATCCTGAAGAACAACAACCTCATCTCGGCCGACCCCAGAGAGGTTCATGATATCAGCGAGTTCGTCTTTAGTCGCGTAATTTGACAAATCTATTTCGTCGAACTTTTGTTTACTCTTAGTTAGTATCACCGCGGGATCTTCCGTAAATATCTACCATTATTCTTTTCTTTCTGATCTAAATCAATGATTTTTCAAGCTGTTGACTTGATAATTGTGCACAAGTTTGTGAGGTGACAACGATGGCTTCGCTGATAGAGTCAAGTACAGCAATTGCTTCATGGCCTCATATTGGTGGATCGGTTAGTGTTTGTGTTGGTAGCGTTGATACCAGATTGGCACTCTGTGTCCGACTTTGTACGGCGTGACATAGTTGATAAATTCCTGCGGTGGAGCTATCCCATACGAATTGAAATAAACAATTCCACGGGGATCAAGTTGTTTAGCAGCATCAAGTAAATCGAAATTTGACATAGGTGAAATCAACGCAGTGTTCCTGGAATTCTTAGATCCTTTCCTCGATGAGTTCCCGGAAGTCTTAAGCCCTTTCCCATTGCTTTTTAATGCCATTCCAGCAGCTGTTCTAACAGCACCTAACGCGGATGCTTGTTCAACGGCTGGTGCTGCGAGAAATGGGAATATCCCACCGGTCTTAGCGGTGTCGCTGATGGCAACAGTGGAACGTTTAAGTCGTATTCCGGTTTTGGTTTGTCTGGCTTTATCGAGATGTTTAAGCTGACGCGTTGTCAGTGATAGTTTTTTTGTTCTCACCGTCTGTGATTTGATTATGCTTTAGCTTTTATATGGTTCCTGTTTTTTTATTGATGCGGATTATAGTTATTTAATATTACCAGGAGTCAGACTAACACTAACGTGATGGTAAGACATTTTATAAAATACTCATGCTTCTAAATAACGATGAATAAGGTAACACATTAAGATTTTCCACTGGTGCATCAACGACTTTCATTCGACCACTACCACCTTCAAGTAACATTGCTTTGTCACTGAGTATGACCGCGATTGCTCTGTAATTATCACCACCACCTGGTTTCACGCTGGCTCTGAAGTGTATATCAACGACAGATTGTTTGGATAAATCAAGATGCTCCAGCGAAAAGTAATAGATCGGATATCGAGTTTTAAAATCATGCCGTGAGATCTGTAAACCTCTATCCACGTTTTGATCACGTCCCATAAACGTCATTAATGATGGTATACACGTGCTATACGATTGTTTTCTTAATTCAGTAGTATGTTTTCTGTTGGTTCTTGTCCTTTTATCCGCAAAGAAACCTCGGTAACACCCAGTCTGTCAAATATCATGAGTATGAGTTTGTGAGTTCAATCGATCACAATTCTGAAAAGCAACAAATATATGTCGTAGTGCAGAAACACTTTGCTGTGATGCTATGTGCTATGTAAATTGGCCGTTAATATCAGTTTGTATACTATCCGTGGTTGTCGTCAACCATGACAGTAATGATTTACCATCTGTGTCCATAAACGATAATAGTCGCTGTTCTTCTGCAATCGTTGGAATCATTACAAGCATCCACAACGAAAGTTTTGTCAGTATTACCTTGCCAGGGTCACCAAGAGGTCTCCAGATAGCATGATCGTCGGTAGCCTTTTTCACAAGAGCAACTGTGTGTTTAGCTCCAAAGATAACGTTTCTAACATTTTTGCAAAATCCAAAGATATGTGACAGTGGAATTGCGCATGAAACATTTCCACGACATCCCTCCAATATTGCTCGGCGTGTTGCAAATCCTAGGTTAAATTCTGGATTACTACCATGAACCACCGGCCACATATCAGCTTCAGCGTTATTGGCATTGTTTCTTGGTCGTCTTGTAACATACTGATCGTCGTTGGGGGTATCAGAATTGTCTTTCATAAACACCATTGTGGGGCCTGCTGGTTTTGCACAATCATCAGAGTATCTTGCCAATCCTAGTATTGTTGTAGCAACGACAACATCTTTCTGAATAGTCTCTATGGGTTATTCCATCGATCATATCGATGGCGCTATCAAACAATGCCATGATGCCGTTGTTGACAAAACCAATTCGTACTTGATTTTCGTATACAGTATCATCTGTTTTTTTTTAATTTCACCTTCTGTCTCAATAAAAGCCTCGAGAAGCGGGTAAAAAGTATCTGCTTGTATCATGGACTTGTAATTCAATTCTTCCACGCTGATTTGGTAGTCGTGCGTCATAAGAATAAAACTGATAAACACGCACAGACTCATCTTTAAGGACTCGTGCTGCCATATCAAATGCTCTGACTGATATGCACTTAAACATTTTTATTATATTTTTTCATCTAACACGAGGATTACCGGCTTCGCAAAACTCCGCTTCCTGATATTAAACTTGAAATAGTATTCTCTGCTTCATATGGTTCTTGATGTGCTAGCGATGCCAGTTTCTGATTTGCAGCTTGATTTATTATTTTACTGACATTTGCAGGCATAACTTCGGTGCTTGGTAATTTCACTGGTTGTGATTTTCGTCGTATTAATCGTGCTAGTCTTTCTTTGCCGATAAAAGTCTTACCAGCAACATTGCCGATTGCACCAGGAGCTTTTTCACGAACAACGTCAATAGCTTTCACCGATAACTGTTTTGCAACAGGTGCTACTTTTGGAGCTAACCTTCTGAATAATCCCTGAACAATATTACCAAGTCCATCTCCGTAAATCGCTGTGTTGGTTGGTAATCGTGAGTTTATTGTTCTGACCATTACAGGTCCACGCTGGCTATTGTGTACGATCATATTATTCTACGTGCCATTTACCTAATCATTGTGACAACTAGTCACTTAGTCAAGCTCGTCAACGAGTTTATCAATAAGTTCCCGGTAAATGCTAACATCCATGATACAACCTGTGAATAATCGTTGAGAAATATCAGTTGCTTCATTAATTATTTCTGGAGAATTTTTTTACGGCTCGTTTTCTCCTATGAGAATTTCTAGCCGTCCTACGTCATCGAGGATATTGTTGGGACAAGTAACAAGACCACTTCAAGTAAAACCACTTCCGGTAGCTCCTTCTTCCTTACTTGTTGTTTCCACGCTTTTCTTAAATAGTCTTAAGGGTTCTCTTTCTACTTTTGCTTTTTTAAGTAGCTCTTTAGACCTTTCAAGTTCCAACATCAACGTTTGCTGCGGTGAAGAAGATTGTTGTTCTTCTATTTGTTGCTGTGGTGGTGGTGGAGAAGAAGGTACAGAATGTTTTGGTTGTTTATTAAGCTCTCTATCAAGTCTTCTCATTTCTTCAACAAGTGCATCGTATTTAACGTCATCGCGTCTGACTTGTTTTTTTGTTGTATTATGACTTGTTTTTTGTTGTAAAATACACGTCATACCCATTTAATAAAATTTTCATCATTTAAGGTCTCATAACCGCGGTTTAACATTTTACATTTATCTTTGTTAGGTAAATCACGTTCTTCATTATTTTTAATATCTTCAATAACACCTTCCTTAATTTTTTAAATCAATTCAATATTATTATTTTTTACTTTGAATCTAGGAGCAAGTTTTTGTTCCATGTCGGCGATAGGTGTTTCTTCGCCTGCATGAGGTTGAGCTGCAGCTATTTCAGTTGGAAGTGCTGGTAAAATCTTTTTTGTTTGTTTAATTCTCGCCGTTATGTTCTCAGTTTGCTCAGCGGTTTGTTGTACTGACGCAAGTGGATGTTCAGTAGCCGTTGCGACTCGTTCAGTAACTGTTGTGATTGTTCTGTGCCTCTAGCAAATTCAGCTTGGGCTACTTGCCGTCCTTGTAGTTTTTTTTTTTTTTTCTGAAAGAATCTCTCACGGTGAGAAATTTGTTAATTGCTTCTAGTCGCTCTCGAGCTAGACGTGCAGTGTAAGATTATGGATGAACAATTATTTGTTATAACAATGATTTTAATTGATAACAGCAGAGAGAATGCGACCTCGATAAGGCGTCAGCGTAGTAAACTCACGTTTATTTTTTTTTTGAGGAACAAAAACAACTAACCAGTAAATGAGACTCACTCTAGGAAAGTTAGAAGCCTCGGTTTCACGTTATCAACGTCTTTTTTCGTTTTTATAATAAGGGTCAGTTTACCAAAATATTGCTTTAAAAATGAGGTCGGATCACCCTCTCTGTATCTCAAGTTACAAAATAATAAATAATATTTGTAATGGTGCTGTTAAATGTGAAGGTATAACAATAGAGTATTTTATACAGTGAAGAAACGTGCTGAAAAACTCTTCGGTAGTACAAATAATAAAATGGAACAAATTCAATCTGTTTTCAAAAATCGAATAAACATTAAAATGTCAGATGAACACAATATTTACTTTAATAATATAACAGATTGTCATATCTTTGATAAGGAATTAGGTGATTATAAGGATAGTTATCATTGGGATACTACTAGTAAAATTCGTGCCTCAACAATAAATATCCCCATATATGACTAAAGATGATGTGGAACTCCATTTACAACTTACAATATATCCGTATATATTTAAAGGTAACGTGGTATCCCTTTTAAAACAAAAAATATCGCCATATATGATTCAAGGCCATCTGGCACTCCATTTACAATATACAATATCCCCATATATGACTAAAGGCCCTTTTATACACCATAACTTAAAGTGATTAAAGGGCATGTGGCACTCCATGTACATTATACAATATCCCCATATATGACTAAAAGCCCTCTTATACACTATAATTTAAAGTGATTAAAGTCCCTGTGGCACTCAGTTAACAACTTAAAATAACCTCATATATGATTGAAGTCCCTGTGGCGCTCCATTTACAGCTTACAATATCCCCATATATGATTAAATTCTCATAGGCACTCCGTATCCAACTTAAAATATCCCCATATACAATTAAAGGCACTGTTGCACTGCATTTACAACTTAAAATATCCCCATATATGACTAAAGGTGCTGTGGCACTCCGTTTTCAATATACAATGTCCCCATATGTGTCAAAAGGCTGTGTTGTGCAACATAATATAAAGTGATACGATAGTGTTTAATGATTTCTCGTATTGGATGATAAACATGTATACCAAATAATATGGAAAATATCTCATTTGGAACTACTTAGCTGCAATTTATTGATCCATTACAATTTCATAATAACAGTTTGGATGAATTATATGCTAAACTTGTCATTATATACGTACCTATAACAACGTGTTCACGGGAATATTTATCAAGTAATCTTTTTCCAAACTATAAGAAAATATTCTTTCACAAAATCTGAAGAGAAAAACATCATCTGAAGGAAAAACTTCTTTGGAGCTTTAGAACAGTATTGTATAATTTCTTTGGAGCTTTAGAACAGTATTGTATAATTTCTTTGGAGCTTTAGAACAGTATTGTATAATTTCTTTGGAGCTTTAGAACAGTATTGTATAATTTCTTTGGAGCTTTAGAACAGTATTGTATAATTTCTTTGGAGCTTTAGAACAGTATTGTATAATTTCTTTGGAGCTTTAGAACAGTATTGTATAATTTCTTTGGAATGAAAAATAAATGACTACATTCTTTAATCTCTAAAACGTGGTCGTTTCAACATCAAACCAAAAAAAAATGTTTAAAAAATGAACATCATTCTAAATTCTCAAAAACGCATAAAACATCACCCTAAACTCTCTAATATTCAAAGAAACATCATTCGAGACATTCTAAAATGCATTAAAAAACATTCTAGATTATCTAAAAGTCAAACATTATTTTATATCCTCTAGTATGCGAAAAACACAAACATATTGAGCCTTTTCAAGCATCTCATACAAAGTCCTCCAAAAGTCCTTTCTTAACCCTCTAAAATGCACGCAACTCATTGGAAAAATTTGGATAATGTAAATATTTACACCTGCAATTTTATATATATACTATCTTATAAAATCTTCATCAAGATTATGTGCAACCTGAGCATATTTACAATAAAAAGAAACAAAAGCATAATGCATCGATCAACCGCTTCAGTCAGAACTTACACTGTGTGCGTCTCAGGAAATCATCAAACGTTTACAAAGAACTTGCGTTGCTGATTAATCGCCTTTCCATCAAGAAAGTTAACAAGTCACTCTAATGTTTTCTTTTCTGAGTAAATCTTGCAAACAATAGAAAAGACAAGTATTAACCTCAGGACACCTCAGACATATAAGAATATACATGTATCATCAATCTATAGATTTCTTTTACATCGGATAGGAAACAAAATCTTCATAAAATAGAGCATAAAATATTTAAAACTGTAAAGAAGAAACAAATACTAACAAGAAAAATGAAACTATGTAGTAACAAGTAATATATGCATACATTTAAAAGCAAAATATAAACAAACGAAAAAGGAGCAAGAGAACATAATGAGAAAGATGTGACTAGAAAAACTAGTATTAGATAAATCTAATCACAAGTTGAGAAAAAAACAGTTTTATGAGAAGTCATTGTGTCTACTCCGTTTGTGCACGCTTGCTTTTCAGGCCAATTTCTTGTAACAAACAAAATTCATGTCTCTTAATTAGCAAGTGCTTGAATATACTGATATTGCCTAGGAGAATAAAGCTAATAGATAATAAAAGTTTGCGATCCCAACTATGTCTATACTAGTTAGCATTCTATTTACTGTTATCTGTCTACAGTTTACTCTCTTTTGGCATATACCCTTTATAGATAAAACGTTTTTATCGTTCTAGTCCGTTCGAAACTTTGGTATTTTGTATTCTTATATTTGCCATTTCAAAGCTCCTCCTGAAGTACTGTGGTGTCTTTGATCGCAGTAGGAATTATAAAAATATGCAAGCCATATAGTTTTTCTTAGGTCTGTTAAACTTCAATACTTCACTCATTCAGTCGTTCTGTGACACCAAGTTCTTGTATGCTGTGTCTGTCTAAAGAAGACTCCTGTATTCCTTTTCCAATGTTTACTGTGTAACAGATATTTTCATCTACAACCACCGTGTATCTGCAATCCTCATTGTCGGCAAATATTCTGCAATCGATCATGTGCATGAGTATTTTCACAATCTCAGGTTGAATCTGTGAAATTGTAGGAATATTGGAGTTCGGCTGACATGCCACAGGTATTATTATTCCAGTCCTTGCAACAGCTAAGCCATATACAGTTGAAGACGCCATCTGTAATAATAATAATAATCACAATTCTTTGTAGAGTTCAAATGGAGTGATCTGAACTGAATACATGATAAGGCGTTCTTAAATTAAATAGTTGATATTTAAATCCTCCAGATAAAGAAAATAAGCATGGCTCGACTTCTGCTGACACTAAATCATACTGCATTCGTATGTAATACTTAGTCGTCAACAACGCTATAGAAGTGGTTCCGTCAGAATAATAATTCCATAAACTGGTGTGGAGAACTGAATCACGGTTCTCCTGTGATTTGCGTTTTTGTAAGAAATTAAGAGGACAAAATCATTATATTTCAAACCGTGTAATAATAAGGTTTTGTGTTATTCTGATATATATATATATATATATATATATATATATATATATATATATATATATATATATATATATATATATATATATATATATATATATATATATATATATGTATATATATATATATATATATATATATATATATATATATATGTATGTATATATATATATATATATATATATATATATATATATATATATATATATATATATATATATATATATGTATGTATGTATATATATATATATATATATATATATATATATATATATATATATATATATATATATATATATATATACGTTGATAACAGACGTGTTTTATGTTGTACTTAGATACCATTCGAGAGGAAAAATATTTCTTTGGACTGTAAAGTGGAAATAGAAAGTCCACCTCTTGGAATAAAATATTATTTTGGAACTGTGATAAATTATTCGAAAGAATTCTGGACAACGGCATCTTGACGAAGTCACGGTTCTTGGAGAACCAGTGCACTTCCGGTTTTTATAAGGAACTTTGCATTCATTTTTCTTGTGAGAAACGTAAACGTAATATATCAAGGGTCTGTATCAGATAAGAAGAAATGTACCAAATTTTGAAACTGGTATCCATTTTAATATTTGATTTACATGTAACATGTCAAATAAGAAAAACTTAAATTGAATATAAAAGTTTTGAGTTTCTTTATTTGTCATGAAATGTTGACATTCATCTTTCTCTAAGATGGTAAGCAGTCTTTGTTAGAGAATTAGTACAGTCAGCTAAAAGCAGTCTTTGTTAGAGAATTCGTACAGTTTGCTAAAAGCAGTCTTTGTTAGAGAATTAGTACAGTCAGCTAAAAGCAGTCTTTGTTAGAGAATTCGTACAGTTTGCTAAAAGCAGTCCTTGTTAGAGAATTAGTACAGTTTGCTAAAAGCAGTCTTTGTTAGAGAATTAGTACAGTTTGCTAAAAGCAGTCTGTGTTAGAGAATTAGTACAGTTTGCTAAAAGCAGTCTTTGTTAGAGAATTAGTACAGTTTGCTAAAAGCAGTCTATGTTAGAGAATTAGTACAGTTTGCTAAAAGCAGTCTTTGTTAGAGAATTAGTACAATTTGCTAAAAGCAGTCTTTGTTAGAGAATTAGTACAGTTTTCTAAAAGCAGTCTTTGTTAGAGAATTAGTACAGTTTGCTAAAAGCAGTCTTTGTTAGAGAATTAGTAGTTTGCTAAAAGCAGTCTTTGTTAGAGAATTAGTACAGTTTGCTAAAAGCAGTCTTTGTTAGAGAATTAGTACAGTTTGCTAAAAGCAGTCTTTGTTAGAGAATTAGTACAGTTTTCTAAAAGCAGTCTTTGTTAGAGAATTAGTACAGTTTGCTAAAAGCAGTCTTTGTTAGAGAATTAGTAGTTTGCTAAAAGCAGTCTTTATTAGAGAATTAGTACAGTTTGCTAAAAGCAGTCTTTGTTAGAGAATTAGTACAGTTTGCTAAAAGCAGTCTTTGTTAGAGAATTAGTACAGTTTGCTAATAGCAGTCTTTGTTAGAGAATTAGTACAGTTTGCTAAAAGCAGTCTTTGTTAGAGAATTAGTGCAGTTTGCTAAAAGCAGATTTGTAGTTTTGCTTTACTTTACTTATCTAAGCTATAATCTTATACCCTCTCCCCCATGCCTTTGTCCTCACAATGCGTGCACATGCGCTAGCATGAATGTAACCCAACGGTGCCCTCCAAAATGAAAACCATGTTGGGTAGAAAAGTTCAACATAAATCAGCAATCAACAAAGCGTCTATTTTCATACTACTCAGTACATGCCTGTCAACATGATTTTTATCAATATTCGTGTGGCCATAATTACTGCAAATGTATTATAGACGCCGACGGGCAAAATATAATCGGTACACAGGCAAGCTCCATTCATTCCTTCTCTTGGCTTTCTTTTCTGTGTCATTGTTTTAAAAGATACTCTATGAGTTTTACAAAAAAGGCGTCTGAATATTGCTGAAATCATTGTAAGAGATTATATTCCATTTCTGATATTCCTTCATCTAGATCTAATAATTTTAGCTCCATACTATTGAATCAATGCATTACTGTCTGTATACTCTCACTTATTGTCTGTGGAACATTTTTAGTCGATATAAGATTTTTGTTGATTTAATACTATCAATTATAGGGTGTAGACCTTTCTGGTTGATATAAGATGTTTAAACAACTAGGCAGTATTTGCGAACATTCGATATCGGATATAATCTGATTGAGCTGATTCCATACCTTTCTTAGATTTGTTTTGCACTAATGGAGTCATACAGTCATTGTATTTCTTATTAATCTGCGGTGGAAATGTCTGTTTGTTTTCGTGGCATTAATATACCTTTTTGTGTTTTACTCGACTTCTACTGTCTGTAAGATCTAACTTATTTTATTGTGAATCGGCTAAATTCACTACCCTCGTTTCCATATCAATGCTCTTAGTTGCCGTAGGTTTTTCATTTCCGCTAACACGGTCTCGAACTCAGCCATGGCAATCGTTTTATCCTCAATAGCCATGAATACGGCTCGTTCATTGAACTTTATGCCGCTGCGAGAAGTTCTGAATAGACCCATCCGCTAATGCAGTCGTGATAATGTTATTTTACAAGCGCCGCGCATCACAATAACATATTGAATGTCCACATTTCATGAATGCAGTTTTCAGGTTTGATCTTCAAATATCGTAAGCTTGCTCGAGTCGATGTCAGCGACAACCCGGCTGGTAAATCCACATCATTGCCGCGACGGGCTAAGTAGTGTCCGTAAACATTAATAAGCTTTTCCTATACTTTTAAGCATCCTTTCTCAGTGGCAATGTAATCTCAAGAAGCACGTGTTATATTGGTAACCAATCGCGTACATGCAACGCTTTAACAACAAAATGTCCACGTATCGGTCCGTTCAACCTAGTTAACGATGAGATAGTTTAATGAAACAGATATTGACGTCCACCGCCTCGGGTTAAGTAATCAGCAACTTCAAGAGAAGGTGCAAGCTCGTACGAGTCAATATACAAAAGATGTTTAGGCATTGCCACGTATGCGACTCAATAAGTACCACATCATGTTGTTAAATCTAGGCCGATACTGCCATTTTCCCTTGTATGTGGAATCATTGCTCCAAGTTCATCCCGCATAGACACCTCGGAAATGCTTGACTGATTTTTCTGTACCGAGTAAATCAAATTGGTCCATGGACGCGTGACCTTTTGTTAGGTGTACCGGGTAATTGAAGACCTCTGCGTTGGAGGATTCCGCCAACTGTACCGCGTACTGAAGGCCTTTTTCACCAATAGCTTTTTAAGAGTAATCCAGAATGCAGTTCTGATGGTCCTTAGCGTAGCCCTTTTGCAACCGCGGGATCCGCATCAGCTAACAATACTGGAACGGCTGTTAGGACTGGAAATATTCCACCAGTCTTTTGCATTTGTTCTACCTCTGATTTGGATAATTTTAATGTCAGCGAGGTGGTCAGTTTTCGTCTTGCTGCATTAAGATGATCAAGTTATCTTTAAGTCAACAACACGGGAATAATTCTAGTTCACTTTGCCAGAGATTGCTTCAATGCTATCCGACAGTCGTTTTGTGGATTCTTGAACGACGTGGGGTAATGTGCAATGTCATATAGTTGGTAGGAGAGATGTGCGCAACTAATCCATTCCTATTTCATATTGTTATTTTATATGATCTTGAATTAACATCAGTCTACAGATGTGTTCAGTGTTGTGTTTAGATATAATCTGCCATTTGTTTGAATTATTCTTTGGAATTAAAGAGTGCTCATTAAACAAAACTATTGTTATGGGACTATTGTATTGTGAATTTATTCAAAGGAGTTCTGGACAACGCAATTGTGATACATCAGAACTGTTGGCAGACCAGTACATTTTGAAACATATTCCGAACATTCAGTTCGTTTGTACTTATTGTGGAGCTTTATATGATTATTTTTGATTTAATAATGCTGTAAATTCCTCCTAAATTTTCATTTTATAACTTTCCTAATTAAATAGTTTGTTAATTTATTTTATTTTTTATATTTTTTTTAAAATTTATTTTAAATTGCTGGTTTTGCTTCTGTCGTTTTCTTAGTTTGTGATCGTGCAGTCGTATTTCAGGCAACTAAAAGGGAATGATACTCTCCTTTTCAATCACTTAGTATAGAAACCAAATGAGATATTAATGAGATGCACAGAACAGCTATTTGTGTGTGCGGAGAGGGGTCGGGTTATTGACCTTGACCTTAACGGCATGGATATAAGATCATTAAACTCGTCGAAAATATTTCTAAGATATACACACATTTTATTTACTTAAACTACAACGTAACAACTATTGATTTCGTATGTACATTCACAAGTCATTATAGATAAAACTGTAGTTATAACCATTTAACTAACTAATCTCGAACTCATTCAGAGTATTTTTCATATAGATCCCAATCTAGGATTGATACATATCAAACCATATTTTGTTTGAGTTATAATGCTCCCATTCCAGTGCGCAAAAAAGCACATAGTCATTGTTCTTTCAGATTACACTGAAACCAAGACAGCTTTAACAGGTCGAATCTACATCATTTTCATTTAGGTTCTCCTATATCTAACAAAATCTCCTATATCTAACAAAATGTGACTTGGTGGAACATGATGCTACATGTCTGCGGCATGATGCCTCAGTACTAGACATCACCATAAACTGTCACACTGAAGACATCGTAGCGATATGACTCAAATTTTTAAAGCCACATTAAAAATCTAAAACATACACATCTCACAAAATATATTTTAGTGAAAATTTAATTTCGTCACACCTATTAGGTCGTGAGGCGAACCGATCAAAAGACTTTCAATTACGGACATACCAAATCGGACAAATTTTCATCGAGAACCAAGTACATATGACAAGAAAATATTGTCAAGTTATACTCGTGATTATATATGATCATCCTTTAAGTAGAGAAACCGACAAGAAAATCTTTAACAAGGCCATTTAACACAATTTCATGAGATATCGCAACTCTTTTGTTGACCTTGCTCAGTAGTATTGATTTATTTTTTACTTTACCTAAACTTGACTATGCAAAACCAGTGTCATTACTATATTTGCACATTAGACAAAACAAATAAATAAATAAATTTTAAAAAATTTTAAAAATATAAAAAAATTAAGTCAAGGGAGGTAATACCTACAAAATATAATTTGTTTTACTTAAACATGTTACTTCCCATATACTTTACAATACAGTCCTGTGCGAGAGCACTGTGTTGTTAGGATAGTACTCTGAAAACAAAAGCTCTTATCGACCCTTTGAAATTCTTAAAAACCTCAATATCTCCCCCACCCAGATATAAAACATATCTTGATGAATTCAGAGAACTGGCCTCTTTTGAGAACTTCTATGTATATAATGCTTAGTGATACAATTTCTTGGACGAAATGGGATACATATTTCATGTCATTCAAATAAGGCATTTTTAAAGATAACTTTACATACATGCATACATGCATGCATACATGCATACATACATACATACATACATACATACATGGGGCCTTGAGTGGCCAAGTGGTCTAAAGCGCTCTCCGTCACGGATCACTGCCATCTCACCTCTGTCTGCGTGGGTTCGAGTCTCGGGCTCGGCCAATGTGGATAAGTGAGAAAGCTTGCCTGTAGCTTCTCGTGGGTCGGTGGTTCTTTCTGGGGTTTTCCCGGGTTCTTCCTCCACCATTAATACTGGCCGCCATGTATAGCCTATCCTGTGCTGAAAAATGGCGTTAAACCCTATAACAACAACATACATACATACATACATACATACATACAATTCTTCAATACCTAAGGTTCCTTGACACCATTCAGAAATAAAAATCACACATGGATCCCACACGAACAGCATTTTTTATTTTATGTTGATTTAAATTGAAAAGAAACAATTTCCTGTTAATAAGAATGCAGTCAACTTATTCACAGAGCCAACACTGATCTGACGAGTATAAAGACGACTTGTTAGAAAAGTATTGCCGTGCTTGTATTATCAGTATGGTCATTTATAGAATGAATGAATGAATGAATGAATGAATGAATGAATGAATGAATAGCTTTACTTCAGAAAACTTTTGTCTGTTATATTTATGCATATAAGAAGCGACTGAGAACATATGACCCACATTAGCTCCGTCCCTACTCCACCAATTAAAATTGGACCTAGTGCTCACAGGACTAAGTTGAAGTTGATCCTTCGCTTTTTATATACTGATGTTCAAACTTACAATATAAACTAATTAAACGAGTTAGCTGTCTGAGTGTTCTTGTTGTTGTTGTATGGCTGAACGTCATTTTTCAGCACAAGATAGGCTATACAAGGTGGCCAGTATAAATGGTGGAGGAAGAACCCGGGAAAATCTCAGAAAGAACCACCGACCAACGAGAAGCTGCTAGCAAGCTTTCTCACATACCCACATTAGCCGAACCCAAGACTCGAACCCACGCAGACAGAGGAGAGATGGCAGTGATCAGTAA
This sequence comes from Sinohyriopsis cumingii, assembly GCA_028554795.2. Taxonomy (NCBI): domain Eukaryota; kingdom Metazoa; phylum Mollusca; class Bivalvia; order Unionida; family Unionidae; genus Sinohyriopsis; species Sinohyriopsis cumingii. The sequence continues at coordinate 154,750,891 of CM068828.1, read as the reverse complement.
CGGTGAGCAATTTGGACCATTCGGACACTTCGGGCCCTTGCTGTCTGAGTGTCGACAATGTTTAAAATTTAAGTCTAATTAAAATATAAAAAAACACCGCTTTCATATGATCGGTCAGTTTTTATGTGTGGCAGACAATAGAGTAGAGTTAGATATGACAACAATGCGTCCAAGGTTACCAACAACCTTTTCCTAATACCGATACCCGTGTTGGCAGGTTAAGGGTGCGGGGGGTGCGCTTGAAGTTTAATGAAAACTTTCTAAAATCTGTCGTAAATGATACGCATGTTCTGCTTCAACCGAAATCGGGCTTCGATACATTCCTCCTTAATGGAAAATATTTGTGTAGCCATCCAAAGCATGCAACAGCAAACCCATTACCTAATACCGATACATGCGTTTAAAGTTAATTTGTGCATGTGTGTATGTGTTCGGACAACAATGTCCGTTCACAACAATAGACCGACTGGTCTGTTGTATGTATATTAGTGTTATATTCCACCTCATAACAAAAAACTATATTGATTACTATATGAAATGCCCTGTCTTTAATATATTTATTTAACAGGCCTTGAAGTTGAATATAAAACTTCGAAAAGCCGTTTTAATTGCCCGATAGTTCCGAATCTACCGATTTTGGGATTTCATTAGTATTTATGTTTATATTTCCTCTATACACTAGCAGGAAACAAACATTCGTGTTTTAGTACGCTGATGTTACATTGATGAAGTA